>CM077674.1:309229749-309892249 GCA_039707655.1 Elymus sibiricus
AAATTTAGCTCTATGATTATCTACAAGATCATACGATTATCAAGTTGACCTGAATTTTTGGCACAAACAGTTCGAATATAAGCAAATGGATTGGAAAAAAGCAATATCGTGATATAGTATTTATCTTTATTTTCTATCTGTAATAGAAGTATATCTAAACTGACAAAAGACATAGATCTCTATCTATCATCTGACAAGCACATACTAATACGCCTACTAAGTAATGCATCGGGCATTACCACATCAGAGCTGATTAATGGTATTTATATACCTTGAGAAATGATCGAGTGATGAGTTCCGTCCAAGATCAGCAGCGATCAGCGAACCTTTAAAAACTAGTCCAGATTAAGATCCATGATTACGCCGCCGAAGCTTGCAACGCCGATCAGGGCGCCTACGAATGGCCAAACTTGGATGCGGGGGAGACACAGCTAGCACCAGGGGCAGCAGCTTCCAAGCGGTGGCTGAGGCCATGCCCTCGCACAAGCAGCTGGCGGCCTGGCTGTGGCGATGTTGGGATCGAGTCGTCTAGGGTTCGGCTGGGTTGTATCCATCAAGATAATGCGGCAGTTAGGCTACTAAATTATTGTACCTGTTGGGCTTGGGCGGCTTGGGACATGCCACGGTAGGGCTACTTCTAATGGCCGTAGCTAAATTAACATAGCCTGTCTAATCAACTTACGTAGCCCACGGAGTAGTACCGTTAATTAGCATAGCCCCCTCTGTAAGCTAATGGGGGTGGCCGATCGTTGGGGGGGGGGGGGGGGGGGGCCTGGCCCCCAGGCCCCCCCCCCCCCCCCCCCCCCCCCCACACTGTCTCCGCCACTGCCTGGACACAGCGGAGATGGGCGACATATGCATGTTGATCGTTGCTGAGTTGGGCCGCTGCGTTATGTTCGTCACTCGTCAGCTACCTCTGCCTGCGCAACACAATCTTTTTGCAAACAAGAAAGAACAGAATTGCCATCTTTTATTTGGCAAAACAAGATACTCTAGCCGATGGCAGTCACTGCGTCATTGCTTAGGCTTATGCTATTAGGCTAATTCTAGCCGATTCCTTAAAAATAGAGGAGGATCCAGCCGAGTAAAGTTAGTGAAGTAAACTTTTACTCCTTCCTAGGTGGCCGCACCTAGCCGATTCCTTAAACTTAGTGGAGTAAAAAAGTTTTTGCATAGGTTTTGTGTCCTAGCCGCATCAACTCCAAACACTTCACAATATATATCATAAAACATTCAAATTAAAACATGCAGATCCTAAACCCTAAACAACGTGTTTGGCCACCTTCTCTTCTTCCATCTCCTCTTCGGCCACCTCCTCTTCTTCGGCCGCCTCCGAATGATCCCAAATTGAATCATAATTGAGATCATCTAGCCCTATCGTAGCCGAGGACTCCAAAGACGCAAAGAATTCGGCCGTGTTCATCTCCACACTACGACAACAAAACCAACAAACTCCATCATCATCATCGGCCACCAATAATCACCGCCAAATTCGTTGGCCGAAATGTGAAAGATGTTTTTTACCTTGTTGACATTTCCTCGAGCACTTGGTGGATGCGACCCATTTTGCCGGCTGCGGCGGCCGGACGCACCGGAGCAGTGGCCGGAGACGTTGCATGAGGCGCCGGACGTGGATGGGGCGTCGGAGTGGCCTTCTCGGCGAGGGCCGACGCGGCGGCCGTCAGTTTTCTAGCTTTCTTGCCCCTGGCAGGAGCGACAGGAGGGCGGCCGACCATCACCGGAGCGGCAGTCGCCACCCCGGCGGCCTTTTGGCGCGGTTTGAGCCGGTGCTTGTGGCCGGTGGGGCTTTTTCATCCACAACCTCTTTTTTGGCGCGGGCGGCGGCGCGGGGTTGGTATCCGGCGGCGACAAGCCGGCGGGGTGGCGGAAGGGTCTTGGCTATCCATTCCGGCGACGGGGCCGGTCATCGGTGGCGACGGCGGCGCGTGGGGATGACAGCGGCGGGAAGGACGGAGCCGCGAGGGCGGGAGAAAGAGGCGCGCAACTTTTACTCGGCCGCGCAAGCGTCGAATATATTTAGGCGACTTGGAGGGGATTTTCGACGGGGAGTAAAAATTATACTTCCTTATAAAGTTCGGCTAGGTGTGACATAGAGTGGTAAAAGCAAAAAAAAATCTCTATAGACCTTTAGGGGATCGACTAGAGTTGACCTTATGCTCGAAGAACACATAGTGTAGGATCGAAAGTATGTCTAGAGGGGGGGGGGGGTGATTAGACTACTTGACCAAATAAAACTTAACCTTTTCCCAGATTTTAGTTGTAGGCAGATTTTAGCAATAGTACATGTCAAGCATCACCCTACACATGCAATTCTAAGAGTATAGCAGCGGAATGTAAGCAATTGCATATGTATATAAAGGAGGGATTGGAGATTTCAAACGCAATGAAGACACGGTGATTTTTGGCGTGGTTCCGATAGGTGGTGCTATCGTACGTCCACGTTGATGGAGACTTCAACCCACGAAGGGTAACGGCTGCGCGAGTCCACGGAGGGCTCCACCCACGAAGGGTCCACGAAGAAGCAACCTTGTCTATTCCACCATGGCTTACATCCACGAAGGACTAGCCTCACTCGGGGTAGATCTTCACGAAGTAGGCGATCTCCTTGCCCTTACAAACTTCTTGGTTCAACTCCACATCTGGTTGGAGGCTCCCAAGCGACACCTAACCAATCTAGGAGACACCACTCTCCAAAAGGTAATAGACGGTGTGTTGTTGATGAACTCCTTGCTCTTGTGCTTCAAATGATAGTCTTCCCAGCACTCAATCAACTCCTCACAGATTTGGCTATGGTGGAAGAGGGATTTGAGTGGAAAGCAACTTGGGAAAGGCTAGAAATCAAGATTCATATGGTAGGAATGGAATGGCTTGATCTCAACACATGAGCAGGTGGTTCTTTCTCAGAAAAATATATGGTGGAAGTGTAGGCACGTTCTGATGGCTCTCCTTACTAAGAAGGATGGGGTGGAGGGGTATATATAGCCTCCACACAAAATCCAACCGTTACACACTTTTGACCCAACTCGGTGCCACCAAAACAATCATCTCGGTAGCACCGAACTGTGTAAAAGATATGAACGTTAGGAATCTCGGTGGGACCGATACGAACAACTCGGATGGACCGAAGTGCAATGGCTTAGGGCAAACCTCATCTCGGTGGCACCGATTGCATCAACTCGGTAGGACCGAAGTGAAGCAATAAGGCAACAGAGAGTTGGCAAGCCATCTCGGTGAGACCGATTTGCAAACTCGGTGAGACCGAAGTAAGTGCAAACAATTATGGAGAGTTGGCAAGGCCATCTCGGTGAGACCGAGATCCATTTCGGTGGATCCGATTTGTTAGGGTTTTGGCAGTGGCTAAGTCTTGGATGAACTCGGTGGGGCCGGGTAGGAAATATCGGTGGGGCCGAGTTGGACTTTAGGTTTAGGACATATTTGGGTAGAGAGAGTGGTTGAGGGTTTAAGAATACTGTCACTAAGCACTTGAGCAAAACGATCATTAAGCAACACCTCATCCCCTTTTAATAGTATTGGCTTTCCTATGGACTCAATGTGATCTTGGATCACTAAACCAAAAATGTAGAGTCTTGATCTTTTGCCAATCCTTGTCCTTAGCATTTTGAGGGGTCCACGTCTCTAGTCCATGCCATGCCAATCATTGAACATCCTGAAATCTTAATCTTGAATGGACATTAGTTCAATGAGATATATGTTGTTATGAATTACCAAAACCACCAAGGGAGCAAATGTGCTTTCACATAGGCCTTTTGCGAATAAAGAATACCAGGGCCTTCGAGTTAGAGATTTGGGAGCCTATGCTATGTTACGGTGGTTGGCATGTACCACTCCAGAACCTTCCTAGCCTCCTGGTGGTATTTTTCTGGATTCCCGAAACACTTCCGCTTTTCTCTGAAGCACTTCTGGTTCTGTCTCGAAAGCACTTTCAATATTCTTGGAACTTTTTCGGTGAATTACTCTCACACTCATACACTTCTAATTCTTAACAGATCGGTTACCCTTAAGCATGTGACCCCGTAGGTTTCGTAAAGTGTGGACAGAACCCGAAACTCCTTCCAGTTCAGTGACCAATAACCGTGGACATCCATATTGACCCCTACACCCACACGAATAAATATCGAGTGAACCTGTTGTTCCCATGTGCTATTCCTTTGCTTTGTGATACTTTACAAAAACCGGCATCCCCGTGAACCGACAACTTGATCACTATGTCAGCTTCCTCATTAACAGTTTCGTTCTCTTTTCTCGTTTATGTGTTCCAGCATCCTCGTGAACAAGTCACGCTGTGTGGCCAGACGATGATGGATACCGTCACACCGAGAGGGTTGTAAGAAAATATCTCCATCGGCGGAGGAGCAAATCCCAGTCTCGAGCTATCTAGTCCCTTGTCATACTTTTACGATGAACCTATAAGTTGCCGTATAATCACCCTATTACGGTTGACGTTTGACAAACCCCAAAGTGCATAATCCGGTATGAAGGAATTTGATACTCTCATGGTCTAAGGAATCATGCATACGTTAATATCTTTGTGCTATATACTATAAACTTGTGACGAAAGGATCTCTTAGTATAATATTCAATTTGGGTCCATTCAACACACGTGTTCTTCTAACATTTTGTACTCAAAGTTGTCGACATCCTCGTTACACTAACTTATGCTCATGATCAGGAAAACGGAACCATCATTCAACACTTGAGCTAGTCTTAAAGGTGAGACTAGGAATATATTTATTGTTTATTATTCCATAGATGCGCATTAGTGTTCCTCTGAGCCTCGTGGTTATTGCAGACTCAAGAAGAATTGCAATTATACCACTGATAATAAATATTTATTACGAACATGGAAATAAATAGTAACTTTTATTATTGTCTCGATGACATATTTCCTTCATCTAGAGGATTCCAAACCTCTCCCAATTCATTCCTTGATGTCCAAGGATCTCGCAGGATCAAACGTGGACAAAATCGGTGAATAATCGTGAAAGTTATAGCCAGATCTGTGCCCAGGATTGGGTTGTATGAGCACTGTTACGAGCATATGTGCTCATACCACGCACCGTCTTCCCCTCTGGAAATTGTGTATGATGTTTTATATTTTGGTCGCATTTCCTCATATGAATTATGATTTTGGTGTTCTTGGACTCGTTCGATTCTTATGAACGACCCCGATACACTCCCGATATTGGATCTTCCATTTTTTCTTCTTAGGAAACATGATTTTGCAAAACTCCATGGAAGGCATTGCTACTTGAAGACTGCGTTGGTATTTCCCCGAAGAGGAGAGGATGATGCAGTATAGTAGAGATAAGTATTTCCCTCAATTAAGAACCAAGGTTATCAATCCAGTAGGAGAACCACACAAAATCCCTTTAGCAACACTTACACACACAAAAGCAAACACTTGCACCCAACGCAAATAAGAGGGTTGTCAATCCTCTTAGCGGTTATTTGCAAGGATTAATTCTGATGTGATAGATAGAAATATAAAATGAAAAATAAAATAAAAGTAAATAAATTGCAGCAAGGTATTTTTGGATTTTAGTATATGATAAAGATAGACCCGGGGGGCCATAGTTTTCACTAGAGGCTTCTCTCTCGAGCGCAGAACATACGGTGGGTAAACAAATTACTGTTGGGCAATTGATAGAAAAACAAATATTTATGATGGATTCATGGCAATGATCATGTATATAGGCATCACATCCGAGAAAGGAAACAATACAAATATGTGTCAATAATCATGTATATAGGATTCATGGCAATGATCATGTATATAGGCATCACATCACATCCCATCTTTTTATCCTTAATGGCAACAATACAAATATGTGTCATGTCCCTTTCTGTCACTGGGATTGAGCACCGCAAGATTGAACCCATCACAAAGCACCTCCCCTATTGCAAGATAAACCAATCTAGTTGGCCAAACCAAATTGATAGATCGGAGAGAAATACAAAGCTATAACAATCATGCATAAAAGAGAAGACTCAAATATTTCTCATGAATAATCTGATCATAAACTCACAATTCATCGGATCCCAACAAACACACCGCAAAAGAAGATTACATCGGATAGAACTCCAAGAACATCGAGGAGAACATGGTATTGAAGATCAAAGAGAGAGAAGAAGCCATCTAGCTACTAGCTATGGACCCGTAGGTCTGTGATAAACTACTCACACATCATCGGAAGGGCGGCAAGGTTGATGTAGAAGCCCCCCGTGATCGATTCCCCCTTCGGCAGAGTACCGGAAAAGGCCTCCAGATGGGATCACGGAAGAACAGAGGCTTGCGGCGGCGGTAGGGTTTTCTCTTCTGGCTCCCTGATGATTTCCGAATATTTGAGAATTTATAGAAGTGGAATTAGGTCAAAAGGAGCCACGAGGGGCCCACAAGGCATCAGGGCGCCCTCCCCCTTAGGGCCGTGCCCTGTTGCCTTGTGGCTTCCTCGTGAAGCTTCTGGCTTCCTTCCGAAGCTTCTAGGGTCTCTTTTGTCCAGAAAAAAATCGTCAAAAATTTTCGGGGCATTTGGACTTCGTTTGGTATTGATTTTCTGAAAAACCAAAAATAAGCAGAAAACAGCAACTGGCACTGGGTACTAGGTTAATAGGTTAGTACCAAAACATGATATATAATTGCATATAAAACATCCAAGATTGATACTATAATAGCATGGAACAATCAAAACTTATAGATAAGTTGGAGACGTATCAAGCATCCCCAAGCTTAATTCCTGCTCGTCCTCGAGTAGGTAAATGATAAAAACAGAATTTTTGATGTGGAATGCTACCTAACATGTTTCATCATGTAATCTCTCTTACAGTATGAATAATAAGATCCGAATGATTCAAAGCAATAGTCTATAATTTGATATAAAGACATCAATACTCACGCATACTAATAAGCAATCATGTCTTTCAAAATAAAAATGCTAAAGAAAGTTATCCCTACAAAATCATATAATCCTGTCATGCTCCATCTTCTTAACACAAAGTATTTATCATGCACAACCCCGGTTTTAGCCAAGCAATTGGTTCATACTTTTTAACGCGCTTCAGCTTTTTCAACCCCCACGCAATACATGAGCGCAAGCTGTGGATATAGCACTATGGGTGGAATAGAATGTGGTGATAGAGATTAATAAGGGGAAGTCAAAAATAAGAAGATAGTCTCACATCGACGCGGCTAATCAACGGGCTATGGAGATGCCCATCAATTGATGTCAATGCGAGGAGTAGGGATTGCAATGCAACGGATGCACTAAGAGCTATAAGTGTATGAAAGCTCAACATGAAAACTAAGTGGGTGTGCATCCAACTTGCTTGCTCACGAAGACCTCGGGCATTTGAGGAAGCCCATCATCGGAATATACAAGCCAAGTTATATAATGAAAAATTCCCACTAGTATATGAAAGTGACAAAATAGGAGACTCTCTATAAAAAAAACATGGTGCTACTTTGAAGCACAAGTACGGAAAATGATAGTAACACTGCCCCTTCTCTCTTTTTCTCTCATTTCATTTTTCTTTTCTTCTCTTTTTTTTCTTTTTTTTCGTGGGCTCTTTTTGGCATCTTTTTTTTTCTTTTTTTCTTTCCTCACTGGGACAATGCTTTAATAATGATGATCATCATACTTCTATTTACTTACAACTCAAAAGAAAATTATAACTCAAAACTAGAACAAAAATATAACTCTATATGAATGCCTCTAGCGGTGTACCAGGATGTGCATTGATAATAGCATAACATGTATAAAAATGATGAACGGTGCCTGAGCCACAAATACTATGTCAGCTATATGATCATGCAAAGCAATATGACAATGATGATGTCTGTCATAAAAAAACAGAACGGTGAAAGTTGCATGGCAATATATCTAGGAATGGCTATCGAAATGCCATGATAGGTAGATATGGTGACTGTTTTTAGGAAGATATAAGGAGGCTTATGTGTGATAGAGCGTATCATATCACGGGGTTTGGATGCACCGGCGAAGTTTGCACCAACTCTCGATGTGAGAAAGGGCAATGCACGGTACCGAAGAGGCTAGCAAAGTGCGGAAAGGTGAGAGTGCGTATAATCCATGGACTCACATTATTCATAAAGAACTCACATACTTATTGCGAAAGTTTATTAGCCCTCGAAGCAAAGTACTACTACGCATGCCCCTAGGGGGGAGGTTGGTAGGAGTTAACCATCGCGCGCCCCCGACCGCCACACAAAGGAAGACAATCAATAATAAATCATGCTCCAACTTCTGAGCATAACGACAGATCATACGTGCATGCTTCGGGAATCACAAACATTAACACCAATATTCTTACTAAACCACAATTATCTACTAGCACCTCCCACATATTACCATCTTAATATCGCAAAACTATTGCAAGGAATCAAACTTATCATATTCAGTGATCTACATGAAAGTTTTTATTATATCCCTCTTGAATACCTATCATATTAGGACCAAATTCATAACCCGTGCATATTACCATTGCTATTCATTAGACTCTCAAAAATATATAAGTGAAGCATGAGAGTGCAACTATTTCTTTAAAAATATAACTACCCCCGTGCTCTAAAAGATATAAGTGAAGCATTAGAGCAACTGCCTAGCTCAAAAGATATAAGTGAAGCACATAAAGTATTCAAACTAATCACGAATAATGTGTGTCCCTCTCAAAAAGGTGTGTTCAGCAAAGATAATTGTGACAAACTAAAAAGCAAACAAACTATAGCACAAGACGCTCCAAGTAAAACACTATCATGTGATGAATAAAAATATAGCTCCAAGTAAGTTACCAATAGATTGTAGACGAAAGAGGGGATGCCTTCCGGGGCATACCCAAGCTTAGACGCTTGAGTCTTCCTTGAATATTACCTTGGGGTGCCTTGGGAATCCCCAAGCTTAGGCTCTTGCCGCTCCTTATCCTTTATCCATCGTAGTCTCACCCAAAACTTGAAAACTTCAACACACAAAACTCAACAGAAACCTCGTGAGATCCGTTAGTATAACAAACAAATAAACTTTAGGTACTGTTGTAAATTGATTCATATTTAATATTGGCATAATTATACTGTAATCCAACTTCTCCATGACTCGTACCCCCCGATACGATCCATAGATTCATCAAAATAAGCAAACTATGCAACAAAAACAGAATTTGTATAAAATAGAATAGTCTGTAAAGATCTGAATTAAGGCCATACTTATGTAACTCCCAAAATTCAGAAAAATTAGGACAACGTGAGAAATTCATATATCAATATTTTGTAAAAAATTCAGAAGGTTCTGACGCTCCAGGAAAAAATCAAAATTCCAGCACTGGACGCAAAAGTTTCTGTTTTCAAACAGCATCAATTATACTATCATCCAAATCATCCCAAAGGCATTACTTGGCACAAACACTAATTAAAAGATAAAAACACACTCATAAAAGAGGCTATAATTGTGTAAACACACAAAAACAAAAATAAAAAGTTTATTGGGTTGTCTCCCAACAAGCTCTTTCTTTATAGCCATTAAGATAGGCTTGAGATTTCAATGATGCTCTCATGAAAAACAAGAATTGAAGCACAAAGAGAGCATCATGTAGCATGTGAAAAACACATTTAAGTCTAACATACTTCCTATGCATAGGCATTTTATAGGAAAACAAATTATTAAGACAAGCAATATCTAGCACATGCAAATAGGAAGAATAAAGTATTAATAATTTCAACACAAAGAGAGGTAATTTTGTAACATGCAGATTTCTATAACCATATTTTCCTCTCTCATAATAATTACAGGTAGGATCACAATCAAATTCAACAATGTAGCTATCATAGAAAATATTCTCTTCATGATCCACATGCATAAAAGTTTTATAATCTTCCAGGATAGTGGGATTAACGTCAACTAAAGTCATGACTTCTCCAAACCCACTTTTATAAAAAAATTCATAAGATTGAACACTCTCCAAATATGTGAGATCATTATTACCTAAATTTGACGCTCTTCCAAACCCACTTTTAATAGTATTGCAAACATTATTATCAATAACATATTCATCATGAGGCTTAAATAAATTTTTAAGATCATAAGAAGCATTATCACCCCAATCATGATCATTGCTATAAGTAGTGGACATAAAAAAAATTCATCCCCAAGCTTGTAGCTTGGCATATAATTAGCACACAATTTACATTAATATAATTTATAATAACATCATTGCAATCATGCTTTTCATTCAAGGAGTTATCAAGTGTGGGTGCAATAGCAATAATTTCATTTTTAACATAAGGAACTATAGCAAGTTCATCTCTGTAAGCATCATTAATATTGGCATCATGTCCATAAGAATAGCAAGCATCACGTTCATCAAGAGGGGATATTTCAATCGAATCAACGAAATCATAATTATCTATGGATTCATGCATATCATTATTTTCCTCCAAAGTAGCAGACATTCTCTCAATAAATTCATTAACATAGGCATTAGGAGCATAGTTTTCATAGCAATATTTAAGTATGTCAAAATTTTCAGACTTGTAGAGAGTAGCATCATACTTTTCAATCAAAGAAACAACTTCATAAGCACCCTTAAAAGCAACAAATTCTTCAATTTGTTCGATATCATAGTAACTATAAACACCCTTGGCATAAGAAGATAAGATTTCATTATCATTAAACTAACATAGGTAGGGAAGGTGTTTTTTAGGGTTTTTAGAGCAACAAGTAAAATCATAAATTTCACATAGATTCCAAGCATAACATAGCAAACAGTTTATTTGATTTCATAAGAGTCTCCCTTTTTGAGACAAACGGTGACGCACAAAATGAGCATGCTCATCTAATGATTTTCTCTCAACTAAACTAGTTGGGTTTCAGCACGAGCACAAATGGATCGAAAATGATCCAAGTAGAAAACTTTAAGTGGATCCATAGTCATCTTAAATTTTTGCTTTCATTTTCTGTTTTTGTGTGTTGACATGAAGGCAATAAAAGCAAGCAAACAAAAATATTTTTGTGTTTTTGTAAAATTATTTTAGAAGTGGGGGAGATGAAAACGAGAGGCAAATGCAAATAAAAAGCAAATGAAAATAAGAGCAAGTGGATGATAGTTTATGCGAAGGTACTTGATAGGTTTTGGTGATGTCTCCCCGGCAATGGCGCCAGAAATTCTTCCTGCTACTTGTAGACTGCGTTGGTATTTCCCCGAAGAGGAGAGGATGATGCAGTATAGTAGAGATAAGTATTTCCCTCAGTTAAGAACCAAGGTTATCAATCCAGTAGGAGAACTACACAAAATCCCTTTAACAGCACCTACACACACAAAAGCAAACACTTGCACCCAACGCAAATAAGAGGGTTGTCAATCCTCTTAGCGGTTATTTGTAAGGATTAATTCTGATAGTGATAGATAGAAATATAAATTAAAAAATAAAATAAAAGTAAATAAATTGCAGCAAGGTATTTTTGGATTTTAGTATATGATAAAGATAGACCCGGGGGCCATAGTTTTCACTAGAGGCTTCTCTCTCGAGCGCAGAACATACGGTGGGTAAACAAATTACTGTTGGGCAATTGATAGAAAAGCAAATAATTATGACAGATTCATTGGCAATGATCATGTATATAGGCATCACGTCCGAGATATGTAGACTGACTCCTGCCTGCATCTAATACTATTACTCCACCCATCGACCGCTATCCAGCATGCATCTAGGGTATTAAGTATGAAACAGAGTAACGCCTTAAGCAAGATGACATGATGTAGACAAAGTAAACTCAAGCAATATGATTAAACTCCATCTTTTTATCCTTAATGGCAACAATACAAATACGTGTCATGTCCCTTTTTGTCACTGGGATTGAGCACTGCAAGATTGAACCCATCACAAAGCACCTCTCCCATTGCAAGATAAACCAATCTAGTTGGCCAAATCAAATCGATAGATCGGAGAGAAATACAAAGTTATAACAATCATGCATAAAAGAGTTCAGAGAAGACTCAAATATTTCTCATGAATAATCTGATCATAAACTCACAATTCATCGGATCCCAACAAGCACACCGCAAAAGAAGATTACATCGGATAGAACTCCAAAAACATCGAGGAGAACATGGTATTGAAGATCAAAGAGAGAGAAGAAGCCATCTAGCTACTAGCTATGGACCCGTAAGTCTGTGGTAAACTACTCACACATCATCGGAAGAGCCGCAAGGTTGATGTAGAAGCCCTCTGTGATCGATTCCCCCTTCGGTAGAGTACCGGAAAAGGCCTTCTGATGGGATCGCGGAAGAACAGAGGCTTGCGGCGGCGGTAGGGTTTTCTCTTCTGGCTCACTGATGGTTTCCGAATATTTGAGAATTTATAGAAGTGGAATTAGGTCAAAAGAAGCCACGAGGGGCCCACAAGGCATCAGGGCGCCCCCCTAGGGCCGCGCCCTGTTGCCTTGTGGCTTCCTCGTGAAGCTTCTGGCTTCCACCCGAAGCTTCCGGGGTCTCTTTTGTTCAGAAAAAAATCGTCAAAAAGTTTCGTGGCATTTGGACTTCGTTTGGTACTGATTTTCTAAAAACCAAAAACAAGCAGAAAACAGCAACTGGCACTGGGCACTAGGTTAATAGGTTAGTCCCAAAAAATGATATATAATTGCATATAAAACATCCAAGATTGATACTATAATAGCATGAAATAGTCAAAAAATATAGATACGTTGGAGACGTATCAGGCATTTATCGGGTGCTTGCGACTTCTCTGGTTTGGCCTCAACTTGTCTCCTTTCATCGTGGTAAGTCCATGGGAGCTCAATTACACCTATAAAGACAACAAAATAAGGGGTAAACTAATAAAAACCAATGTTAAAAAAATTGGCTGATTCAACGATTTGTCGGCTGATTTATCGCTACCCGGGGATGACCGATAAGATTATGCCATATCGTCACTATTAATCAGTTAGGCCGATTTATCGCTCTGACAAGAGGGAATCTACCAATGAACTGGGCCTATTCCTAGCACTATGTGTGATTTACTGCTGTTTATTACCAAATTGTTTTGGTTGTGACTATGTGAGAATCAAAGAACCCGGGATCTTGTGTTGTACAAGGATTCAAGGAATCAAGGTAACACTTTTGTCAAATATTGTTTTGTATTGAATATGCCATATTTTAGTGATGGGATACTGGGATTTGTAAAAAAATGGCCTATTAATAGTCGACCGATAAAATCAGTTAATCGGCCGATTTCTAATTAACCTCTAATCCTCAGCCGACCAAGACGCAAACGATAAGTGATATACTGAACATTGATAAAAACTAAAGATTATGCAATGACCTCAATAAAATGCCCAGAAAATAGATTTTATGCATAATGGACATGAAAAAGGCCAGATGGACACTGAACAATTTTTATATACAGATTGAACATTTTTTAGGTACAATCTGAACATTTTCCAAGTACACGTTGAACATTTTTTACATATATATTTAACATTTTGCCAAATTCACATTGAACATTTTTAAAACACAAGGTGAACATTTTCTTAACGCACATTGAACATTTTTCGTAAATTCCATTAACATTTTGGAAAAATATGTGAAACATTTTTTAAGTGTTACACACATTTTCTAAATGTTGCAAACTTTATTTTTGAATGGTACGGAACATCTTTCTAAAATTACTTGAACTATGTTTTGCACTGTATCAACATTTTTTTAATATGTCACAATCTTATTTTTGAAAATTTTCAATGACATGAATATTCTTTTTACAAATTAGGTAGTCGATTTTTTATATTACATTAACATTTTTTAATGCGTGGTGAACTTTTTTAAAAAATTAGTAAAGTAATGTTCATAAATATATTCAGAATGTTTCATAATATAAAAAATTAAAAAATAACAGAAAAGAATGGAAACAAGCGAACGAGAAAGAAATGAACAAAGATAACATTTTAATGAGTTAGCCCAGGAGACCTCGCAGTCGACGTCCTCGACAAACAGGCCAGCCCAATCTGCCGAGCTCAGTTGAGCGATTTTTTTTTTAAAAAAAACTGGTTGTTGGATATTTTTTCCTTCGATTTTTTTTACCTTTTTTTAGCTTTTCTGAAAAATGTTCGATTGTATTTTAATTTTTTCTTGTGCATTAAAAGAAATGCTCACCTTATATTAGAAAAATCAGTTTACATAAAGAAAAATTCATCGTATGTTAAAAAAAGGTCACCATACATTATAAAAATTCAGCACATATTTAAAAACAAATGTTCTCCACAGTAAAAAAAGGTTCAGCGTATTAATAAAAAATAAAAATAAAGAGTGAATTCCGGTTTTTACCCCCTATTTTGATATTTTTGACACTAATTACCCCTTTTAGCGAGAATTAATCCGTTTTACCCCATTTAGTAAAAGTTTTGCCACAATTTACCCCATTTAAAATTTTGTGAGCATTCTGGCCGGCGGGCCAAATTGTCAGGTCCAGCTGGCATGCCACATCGACGGTTTATTCCTGCCTAATTTTCTCTCCGCTGAACCGGTCCTCATAACTTCTTCCGACCGGCCTAGCCCGATATGATCGCACCAGAGCAGGTCGCTCGCGTCCAACGCACAGCGCCTGAGTCAAGCTGCATCGTACTGGCCTCCAATATTCACGGCACGCATCGCTCGCACCATGCCGAAGATATGAAATCACACGGCCTGCCCCTCAGCACCAGCCGTCGTCGTCGTCGTTGCTGCCGTCGGCATTGCTGCCGCCGCTGCCAGACAGTCCCTAACCCTAGGTTCGAGCAAGCCTGACATGTGTGTGCGGTCGGAAGCCTGCACGGGCGATGCAATCGAATGGGGGCAAGCAACGCAAGTGACAAGCAACAAGCAACTGGAGGCAAGTGTGGCGCGTGGTCGACTCGCCCGTTGTGTGTTGGACGCGACGCGAGCGACCTCCATCAGGCCGGGCCGGCCGGGAGAAGCTGTGCGGCCTGCTTCAGCAATGAGAAAAATAGACAGGAACAACCACCGACGTGGCATGGCAGTTGGACATGACAATTGTGACCCACCGGTCAGAACGCTCACAAAATTTTAAACTGGGCAAACTGTGGCAATTATTTTGCTAAATGGGATAAAACGGATGAAATCTCGCTAAATGGGGTAATTAGTGTCAAAAATATAAAAATAGGGGGTAAAAAACAGAATTCACTCTAAAAATAAAGAAAGGAAAACCAGAAAGAAAAATTGAAAACAGAAAACCAAACGCAAATAAAAAGGAAACTGCAGGGTGCAGTCGCCCAACTCGCTCGCCTACGGGCGTTGCCTCCACTAATTGGCACCTACGTGCGTCAACTAAGATTCGCCGCTGATCCGTGCACGACCTTTTTTTTTGAGAAATATCCTTGCACGATCTGACTCACGGCCATTGCTCGTTATGGAGTAGGCCTTTGGTGGTGGTGGTGGGGTGGTGGGGGGGGGGGGCGAGGATGGGGAGCCCAGTCCCATTTTCTGTAACTAGGACTAAATTTTGCCCAAAATTGAGGTAAACAACAAGTTTTGATGCATTGGGCCTTCCCTTGACAGGGAAAATATCTTGTGGTGTTACCGGTGCACCGGACGCCCGTACCGCTTTCAAAAATGTTCGGAAAAAATGATTTTTTTAGCACATTCACGCAGCATCAATCTATGTTGTTACAAAATTTGAACTGAAAATTCGAAACATTGCTTGAGATGCAAAAATCGCAAAATTGACACTGAATAGTACATAATATAAGTTGGGCTTTAGATTTGGCCCATGATCACATCGATGTCAAATTCGTCATTTCTGTATCTCGTGCAATGTTTCGACTTTTAGTTTGAATTTTTGCGACAAGATAGACCGATGGTGTGTGATTGTGCTACATTTTTTTTCCAGATTTTTTGAAACATTTTTGAACGAGCTACGGCATCCAGTGCACCGGACACAAGCACCGGTGTACTTTCTACTAGTTAGGAAGTGCGGCTTGCCGCACCCGGCCGCACCGCTGCCGGGTACAATCATATCCACCGCTGCCAGGTATAGTCATATACAATGCGGTAATACAGTCATCGGAGCATTGCAAATATAAAAAAGGCATGATATTGATTCAGTACAGTGCCATACACCAAATCATTATCTATGAACTGACCCAAGAAATATTTAGACAACTGAGTTGCCTCTATTCTGATGGAGCCTCAAGATAGGAAGTGTAAACAACTACGATGCATCTATTCTGATAGAGCCTCCAAAAGCAAAGCAACTAAAGCATTGCATATAAAATATAAACATAGCGACATAGTTTCAGTGCAGTATAACACATCAAAGCATTACATATGACCCAACAAAAATTGGAATTGCAGCTTGCCGCACCCCTCTTGCCCCAGCCATATCCAACCTGATAAGACATGGTTCATATTCCATAGGTTCAGAGAACAATATTATCCATAGCGCTATAGTCCATTACATGCCAATGATGCATTTTTTATACTAAACACATCAGGGTTTAGTACTTTGTACCAAAAAAAGCTACAAAGATTGTTCACTGTAACTAACTTACACTGCTTTAACAAAGCATAGGAGTAAACTATATAGTTAACTATTTTAGATAGAGAGCCTTGTCCATTGAACCCAGAACCCGCCACCAATCACTTGAATCCAGGGTTATGGGCAGAGTTTCATACCCGCATAATTTCTGAGTAGCACAAAAGTCAGGTGAGAATTCAGATCAGAAGAAATTGATAAGCTATTCACTACAGGAATCAGCTGATTTGCCGTCTGCCATGGCAGACGGCAAAGGCCCCCAGTGCAGACGGCAAAGGTCTTTGACGTCAGCTGCAGACGGCAAACATGGACGGCATTGTAGGTTCCGGTAATGAGCTTCTTTGCCGTCTGTTTTCTCACAGCGGACGGCAAAGGCATTTGCCGTCAGCTTTCCTGGGCAAGCAGACGGCAAAGAAAGTTGACGGCAAAGGATAGACGTTAGCCATGTTAGGTGGCTAACGGGAGGCTTTGCCGTCTGTCGACTGACGGCAAATGTGCCCTCCCCTTTGCCGTCTGCTTCATGACGCCATCAGACCCGTCACCCTCCCCGCTCTTTGCCGTCTGCCGCTGCCACCTCTTTGCCGTCTGCCACAGACGGCAAAGTGACCAAATGGGTCAGCCCCCAGTGCTCCCAGGTTGCACAGGTTGCTGCCATGTGGACACTTTGCCGTCTGCGGTAGACGGCAAAGAGCCCTTTGCCGTCGGTGGCAGACGGCAAAGAGGCTGCATTGCCTCTTTTTATTCTGTTTTTTCTTATATCCAAGCATTTTCACAGCAAATATATGATATATATATATATATATATATATATATATATATATATATATTTCACAGGGCAAGTTTCACAGCAAACATATGAGATATCCAACACATAAGTTTCATCCATACATACATAGTTTCATCCATATAGCAAGTTCCACATTGTTCAAAGGTACAAAATCAAAACAGAAAGTAAAAAGAAGCACTCCATCAATGCAAGCTTCCGTGAAGTGAATGAAATCTGCAAAATGGGAAATAAGAAAGTTAGAAGAAGAAGACTAGAAGAAGAAGAAGAAGAAGAAGAAGAAGAATAAGAAAGTAAAAAGAAGCACTCCATCAATGCGAGCTTACCAAGGTTATCATGCCATTTATGAGCTAAGTAAGCTAAGTATATGACATTTATGAGCTTACCAAGGTTATCATGCCATTTTTGACCTAAGTAAGCTAAGTATATGACATTTATGAGCTTAGCAAGGTTATCATGTCATTTATGAGCTAAGTATATGACATTTATGAGCTTAGCAAGGTTATCATGCCATTTATTGTAGGGTTACGCATCAGAAAACAAAAAATTTCCGACCTACGTACCAGCCCAGGATCACTATGGAGACTGCATACAAGGTTTGATCTGTTTCGTTACCGACTCGTAGCGCAGCGGAAGTAGAGTCGATGACGATCGGCGGTGCAGATCCCCGCAGCTAGGATTTACAACCTCCCAACCGCGAGGATGTATACCCTCATCCGCCCCCGGACAGCCCTCCGGGAGGACCATCGAAAATCGGACAGTCACTCGGACAGCCCTTCGGGAGGCACTCTCAAACTAAGACCGAAACTACGATCTCTCTACAGAGTTGCACACATACAGTCTCAACTATCCGGCAGGGCTTCGCCGTCCAGAACTAGTTCCTGCCGGAACCCAGACAGCCTTTCGGCTCTACGAAACTATTTCGCTGGGAGGGAGAGAGAAGCCAGACAAGTCTATGGCATGTGTATGAGAGCAAGGATGTCATATTTGAGAGCACCCTCCACCTCTATTTATAGGGTGAGAGACAATGGTAAAAGTACCAAAATGACCTCAGATATTTTCACTATTCATAATAGTGATTCTACTATTCATGAATAGTGTTTCCACTATTCATGAATAGTGTTATCCAGATATTTTCAGATCTTTCCATCCACTATGAAAATTACCAAAATGCCCTCAAGGTAGCTTCTCCAAGAAGCAACCAAAAAGCACTTTCACTATTCATGACGACATTTTTCAGCGTCCGGTCGAACTGAAAATATTTATGTGGGCTTAGAACATTTCCAGTACCCACTAAAATAATTTTCAATGCGATCCGGAACAATTCCGGTTTAGTGATTTTCATCTGCGAAAAGCATCTGAAGCGGTTTCGACAGCTCCGGAACATTTTCGGTTTTCATCCCGGAAAATTCCAGAAAGTTTCCAGAATGATTCTGGCACCCTCCAAGAATTATCAGGCATGCGCCAAAACCAATTTGACTTTATGGTATCCCCTGAAACAACTTTTCAGTTTTACCGAAACTGTTCCGGTGTTCTCTCTGCGGAACTTTTCCGCTGTCCGAAACTTTTCCGGTGTCCGAAAACTTTTTCGGTGATTTTCTCTCAGACTCCCTGTCTAGTATTCAGCAGATAGATGACCCTTAAGCGTGTGACCCTATAGGTTCGGTGAAGCATAGACATGACCCGGAACCCCTTCCGATCAATGATCAACATCGGAGCCGTGGACACCCATATTGATCCCTATACCCACACGAATGAATATTCGAGTGAACCTCCAGTTGCCGTGTGCTATTCCTGTTGCTTCGCGATATGTTACAAATACCCGAGGTGAGACATGTAGGCATCCCCGTGGATCAACAACTTGTCCACTATGCCAGTTACCTCGTTACCGGTATTGTTCTCTTTTCTCGTTCCCGTGTTCCGGCATCCCTGTGATCAAATCACCCTGTGTCTGGCCAGACGATGATGGATACCATAACACCGAGAGGGCCCAGAGATATCTCTCCATCGTCGGAGGAGCAAATCCCAATCTCGAGCTATCAAGTTACTTGACACACTTTTCCATGAACCCATAAGCCGCCGTAATAGCCACCCATTTACGGATGACGTTTAATAAACCCCAAAGTTCATGAAGCAAGCATGAAGAAACTCGATACTCTCATGGTCTAAGGAATTATGCAAACGTTAACCATCTCTGTGTTATAAACCATTAACTTATGACGAATGAATCTCATAGCATAACATCAATTCGGGTCGATTCAACACAAATGTTCTTCTAACATTGTGCCCTCAAAATTGCCGGCATAGCCATGCCCATGATCAGGAAAATAGGATCATCATGCAATACTTGAGCCAGTCTTAGAGGCCAGACTAGGAATACATTTTACCGTTTATTATTCCACACGTGCATATGAGTCTTCGTCCGAGCCTCGTGGTTATTGTAGACTCGAGAACCATAGCAGTTATAGCATGGAACATAAACCTAATTATGAACAGGGAGATAATCAATAACATTTATTATTGCCTCTAGGGCATATCTCCTACATTTATGAGCTAAGTAAGCTACTTATGTCATAAATGAACTAAATAAGCTAAGTATAGGTCATTATTGAGCTAACCTAGGTAATTATGCCATTTTTGAGTTAACTAAGCATATTATGCCATTTTTGACATAAGTAAGCTAAGTATAGGTCATTATTGAGCTAACCTAGGTAACTAAGCATATTAGAGCTAACTTAGGTCATTTTGGAGCTAACTTAGGTAAAACGGATCATTTTGGAGCTAAGTAAGCTTATTATGTCATTTTGGACGAAAATAAGCTAAGTATATGACATTTATGAGGTTACCAAGGTTGTTATGCCATTTTTGACCTAAGTAAGCTCATTATGCCATTTTTGACACAAGTAAGCTAAGTATATGTCATTATTGAGCAAGCCTAGGTAACTAAGCATATTAGAGCTAACTTAGCATATTAGAGCTAACTTAGGTCATTTTAGAGCTAACTTAGGTAAAATGGATCATTTTGGAGCTAAGTAAGCTTATTATGTCATTTTGGAGGAAAATAAGCTAAGTCTAGGTCATTATGGTAAGCATATTGGAGGAAATAAAGCTAAGTCTAGGTCATTATGCATTTGTTAAGCAAAACACTAGAGAAAACTTACCGTCATCACGGAGCTGAAGCACCGGGGGTGCTCGTGCCGGTACCACCTGGAGAAGGATCGTGCGATGCTTGTCTGGAGTTACGCTGCACCAAAGATCATTTGCAATATCTCGTTAGCATGATGACACTGAAATGTTAAGACTAGTAACTAATGACCATTCAAATGAAACTCACCATGGTCCCCGGAGCAATGACTGGCATCGGCGGAGGGGTCTGACCGGTCTTCTCGCACACAGACTGCACATTTGGTTTTGACGAGTCAGTCATATTAGTTAGTAATGAAACGAACATTAAGTGCATGATTTGGCTAATATATAGAAGAAACTTACCATGAGGAGCTCGTACATGGCCCGGTTCGCCATGTCATTCCGTGACCTCTCCTCCTCCAACATTTTGGCCGTCCTCTCCTCCAACTCCCGCTCCTTCTCCACCAGAAGCTCCTTGGTTGCCTCTCTCTCTTTCTGAATAGCAGCCTGCAACACCACTCCTCGTTAGCATTGTAATCATCGAGCAGACGCACACACAATGTAATGGAGAGGAAAGGTATCTGAGTCCGTATAACTAACCTCGATGGCGAGCTCCAGTGGCCGTGGACGAGGCCTTATCTCAGGACAGGAGCTCGTTTGGCGCGACTTGATCTCCGCGAGAATGCGAGGACAACGTATCAGTCCATCTCCAATGGCTATCGAGCCATGGGGCCTCCCGCCACCAGATATCATCACCAGCTCTAGATCAATAGGCTGCTGGCTTGGGTTAAAGTCCTCCCCTTTCCTCGCCTTCCCCTCCTCTCTGTACCTCACGAGCTTGTGGTGGGAGGAGATGTTGGTGAAGTTCTCTGGATTATCGAGGTCAGACTCAGAGAATGCCTTGGCCTTCTTGTACTTTGCAGTATGGGCCATGGCATAGAGGTCGTACACCTGTGGCACCTCCGTGTTATTGTGTCGCGCCTAAAAGAGAGGAACAAAGTATTAGTAAATGACGCGGGCTCAGATACCTGAAGCTAGCATGAAGAATGAATTGCATGAATCATGAAGCAAAACACATACCCAGTTCTGCCCGAACTGATATAAGTTGGCGCTGCCTTGATGGTGTGGCACACCAACCATTTTGGCACGCCGGTCCTTGGCATTGTTGTGGACGGCTAGCCATTTGTCTGAGCACCACTCATTCACCAACGCCTCCCAACAATCCATCTTATCCGCACACCATCTCGGGGGCACCTAAGTCAGTAAAGAGAAATTTGAGCGCTACGCCTACGAATCAAATCAAGAAAACTAAGTACAAGGCCTTAAGAATAGGTAATTACCTGCATGTACTGCTCCTTCTTCAGAAACTTTTCGCGGCACGACGGCTTGTCCTTCTTAATACCACGCGAGGCGTAGTAGTCTCGAACAGCCTGCGGCCGAGCCTCGTGCCGTAAGTTCTGTAGTAGGCGCTTGCACTCGCCATCGATAACCTGTGCCGCGGCCTCCTCGTATCCCTCCTCACACCTGTAGAAGGTCTGCAATCAAACGAGACAACACTGATTAGTACAATAACTAGCTATTGTTGATTTTTAATCGTGTAAAGGATGAATTACCCAAAACTTTCTGTGCACCATCTCGGCCCTCGTGGTGCACAAGACACCGTCGATCCTCTCCTCCGACGGGGCCGGGGCAGCCAAGTAGTGCTCCCAGCTCAATCCTAGCTGTGAAAGCTGACCCTCACCGGGTAACGTGACAAACCCCGGGAAGTTTTGCCGGCAAATCATACCAAGGACGGTGTTGGGCCTGCGGACTTCCTTGGCGTGGTGCCAACCCCTGCAATATGACAAGGCCAACGCATTAGATATTTCAAGAAACGTGAAGGCAAAAGGTTAAAAAAAAAGTAAATGCACTTACTTCTCCCCATCAGGCCTAATCAACCACCTCTGCTCACGGGTCGCCGGCACGGGCGGGAGCCGTGTACTACCATGCTGGTAGACGGTGCGCCCCTCAACCACCTCGCCCTCGCTATCAGAAAACCGATCCCCGCCACCATCAGCATGGCCACTCGACTCCGGCCAGGCATCCCATCGGGTCTCCTCAGACGTAGCCTGATCCCTGCCCTGGTCCGGAGTCTCGTGGGACGAAGCCTCTGGGACAGGAGTCTCGTGGGTCGAAAGCTCGTCGACCCGAGGCTCGTGGACCGGAGTCCGCGTAGCCTCCACCTCAGACGGGTCGTCCACCCTAGCAGTCATGTGCTCGGGTGAATCAGCTGGGGGTGGCGGCGAGGAAGGCGTAGCAGCCTGCCTACCTCTCCCGCGGCCACGTCCAGCTCTACTAGCTCTCTTCTTCCCCCGACCTCCTCTCTCGGTGGGCAACGACGCCGACGAAGAAGCGCCCACCGGTGTCTGCAGACTGTCGATCAACGCTCTCCGGAGAGACTAGGCTGGAATGGAAGTACCCCTCCCACCACGCGCCGACGAAGAAGGAGCCGCGGAGCGCTCTCGACCCGCGCCCACCATCTTCCAACACCTGCCATGACAAAGAGTAAACGAAATTAGTACAACATAAAAAAATTGAATACCTGACATGAATAATAATATGTATATAATTTAAGTGTATCATCATCATGTGCTTGAATTGAATATTTTGTTTTCTTTTGTTTGAATTTAAATTTGATCTTCGGCTTGCATAAAGTGCTCTAAAACTGAGGAAAATTCCTATGATCATTCTACTCCAGATTTAAATCCCAAATTTCTACCACAAATCATGACATGGGAATAGGTCATAAAAATATTTATCTTGCAAAGCATTTTGGCTAAAAAGCATTTTCTAAAATTAGGTTTTCAAAAACCCTTAAGTCATGGCTTGAACTACAAGTCCTTGATTTAGGTGGAATAAAAACTTTGCCAAGTTATGTTTGAATCCTACTAGCATGACAAAAATCTCTCTAGATCTACAAAATTCAGTTTCTGCTAATTTCTAGGGTTTGAAAACTTTACACAGGGAATTTTCTCCAAAAATTCCCAAATAATTCCTGGAGCTATATTTGTTGTCAAATATCCATCCTACCAAGTTTGAGAAACCAGATCATCCATTTGTTATGAAGATCATCCATTTTTCCACTTCATGCAGAAACTTGTTTTGAAAGTTTTGTGAAACAAAGTTCATTTGTTTTGCCTCAAATTTTTACCAGGGCTTTCTTATCCATCTCTATCCATCAAGTGTGAGTTCTAATCCCTATCTATCCACCCAGAAGGTCATGAGTTCTAATCAATGTTTTAAATAGCGGGCTACGCCATTTAGCGGCGGCTCGGCCAGCAGCTAAAAGAGGCTATAACAAAGCTATAGCGGGCTATGCCCTCATTTAGCGGTTTTGCTAAATCATGAAAAAAAAGATAATGATACAATAAGGTATCATATATTCATATATGATATACATATACCACCCAGCCAGCCATAGAAGTACATAACTTTAACATAACTCCAGAAGTACATAATAACTCCAGGATGCACATAACATCCAGCTATACATAACACCCAGCCAGCCATAGCAATATTCAGTACATAACTGGAACACAACAGGATGCAAACTTGCACATCACATAACTGGAGAAGGTTCAATCAATCTAGTACATAAAGGCAAACTTGCACATCACAGGAGATGGTTCAGTCCAACACATAACAACAAAAGGCACACTTGCACAGTAGATAGCTTGCACATATTTCAGTCTAACAACTAGCAGGACTAGAGGCACACTTGCACATAACAAAAGTAAGATGGCAAACTACAGACAAATAGCCATACAATTGCAGTGCAACAATGTTTAATCTACTACAAAGTACAAACTCTACTCAGGGGAAACAAACAACTCCCCAGGTCAAGATTCAGTGCATAAATAACATGGACTTGGAAAAAGTTCAGAGATTCAGAAATTGTAATGACAGCAAGCAAGCACGCACATATAATGATATAATGGAAGAACGCACAGGACAAATCTGAGGACATAACTTGGCTGTCGATGGGGTGTACGCACAGTTCATGCTACAATGATTCAGTGTACGCACAGTTCAGAGATTCAGAAATTCAGTGTACACAAGGACAGCAAGCACGCACGCACATATTCAGAAATTCAGTGTACGCAGAAAAAGAGAGGGGGGGTGGGGCTCACCGGAGGGGGGGGGGTCGGGGCAGAGGGCGGGGCAGAGGCGGAGGCGGAGCTCGTCGGGGCAGAGGGCGGCGGGGCTCGTCGGGGCGGCCGGCGTCGGTGCAGAGGGCGGCGGCGCGGGGCGGCTGGGCAGCGGGCGGCGGCGGGGAGGCGGCGGCGCGGGGCGGCTGGGCAGAGGGCGTCGGTGCAGAGGGCGGCGGCACGAGGCGGCTGGGCAGCGGGCGGCGACGGGCGGCAGCGAGAGAACGAGAGAGAGAGGGCGCGGGCCGGTTTGAGCAAGAGAGAGAGAGAGATTGACGGGGCTGCCCGTTAAGGCAACCGAGGGGGACCGTTAGGGTTAGCCCCACGCCCTTCTTTGCCGTCTGCTAGCAGACGGCAAAGAGGAAAATAGCAGACGGCAAACTGCCAGCTGACGGCACCGAGTTGACCTAGCCGACGCAGGGGCCCACTCCCTCTTTGCCGTCTGTCCTTTTCCTCTTTGCCGTCAGCTAGCTGACGGCAAAGAAAGAACTGACGGCAAAATTAATTTTTGCCATGAGTCCTTTCTTTGCCGTCTGCTTTTCCAAAGCTGACGGCAAAGAATCTCTTTGCCATCAGCTGGCAGACGGCAAAGAGCCAGCTGATGGCAAATCTCCTGATTCCAGTAGTGATTGAATATAAGCAGAAGTCTAAATGTTGCTGTTAGATTTTTTTCACCATAAAGACACAAAATATCCATACAATGGATAAAAACCGTCTGGCCAAAGGCAGATCAAAAAGCATATGCAAATAGGAACCAAATCCAACATTATCCGTATGATCATTCACAGTAGGTCCGTAACATAAACCATTACTTTTCTCGATCCTCATAAAACATAAAACATTTCTTAGATACACCTATCTAGTATTCCTAAAATGCTAAAACATGTTGATGGCCATCACATGTCTGATATTCTTTCTAACAAAGCATCGCAAGCCATACAAATATACATGCTTTATAGCAAAAAGTTTCATAAACCATGCATATACACATACTTGAGCATTTGAAAAATGAATATAATAGAGTGGGAAAGTGTATAGCCGCAACGACATTTGTACTCACCTTTGTGTAGACAAAACAAATTAAATAAAGCCACCCTTTAGTTATCTTTTCTGACCTGATGCATATAAAAAAGAAGATTGATGGACATGTAATGTATAAAAAATGAAATGTAAAAATAAGGCGGGTATTTCTTTTGATGTAAGAGCATTGTATTATAGAGTAATTGTTGCCAAATACAATAACAAATAAGGGAGAAAATGTTGCCTCTGGTTTCAGGATATACATTCCAAGGAAATGACAGCAACTTGCTCTATAACCCAAGTTTACTTGCTT
Source organism: Elymus sibiricus (assembly GCA_039707655.1). Lineage (NCBI taxonomy): Eukaryota > Viridiplantae > Streptophyta > Magnoliopsida > Poales > Poaceae > Elymus > Elymus sibiricus. The sequence continues at coordinate 309,255,747 of CM077674.1, forward strand.
TCTAGTAATTGACGCTCAAATGCAACCGATGATCAACAATTTACCACTCTACCGTGTTTTAGTAGTATTTTTGCAGATTGATTAGAAGTATTGACATATAATGTTGCTTTTAAATCAGCATCTCTTCAGACTTAATTTTAAGTCATAATCTCTGCAGGAGGAAAATGAATGCTCACCCAATATATTATATAACAGATGACATATGAAATCAATATAAATGCGACAAGTCAGCTACTTATTAAGTAAGAAGATCAGTAAGGAAATATAATTTACTCCCTCCGTTCCTAAATATAAGTCTTTTTAGATATTCCAATATAGTCTACATACGGAGCAAAATGAGTGAATCTACACTCTAACATACGTCTATATTCATCCGTATGTAGTCCATATTGAAATCTCTAAAAAGACTTATATTATGAACGGAGGAAGTATAATATAAGTAATTTGACTAACGACGAAAAAATGCTAGGTGCATGCCATAATAGTCTTTTTTAGGATCATGCCATAATAGATTTAGTAGCAACCCAAGTCCCTTTCTTTTGGTGCGGACAATATTCTGGCAATTCCACTTCGGTTCATGGCAAGGGAAGCACTATGTAATAAGATCTTATATTATGGCAAGGGAAGCACTATGTCTAAAGCCTAGATGTTAAGAGCATCAGACATACTACCTTATATTGTAGACACTAAACGAAGACAAATTATATTAGGAGATGCAGTCCAAACATAGCAAATTGTATACGTTAACATTTCTCGACGATGAGTGCATGACTTGTATATTAAAAGAAGAAAATCGTCAGTTCCTTCAATAAAGAAAGATGCTCTTCTGTCACTGCATTCCTCATATGATATAGTTCCCCTCGAACTACTAAACCTGAAGCCCCAAATGCTTACAGGAAAAATGGTACCTGAAGAAATAGGAACTGCAACATCCATCAGTTGCTTCCTCTGAATTTCATCAATCAGTTGCTTCCTCTGAATGGATAGACACAAATCGCAGCAAAGTTGACCCTGGAATAACAACAATGCATGAAGCAACAATAGTTAACAAACGAAGGAAGAAGCTGGTAACAATCTAAAGATAGCACGGAACACTCAACACCATAAGGAAACCTTTCTCGTTATTACAGATAGTGTTCTGTGTGACCTATGCACCTTATCCTCTCGTGAGCATTTTGTCAAACATAATATATCATGATTATTTCAGTAAATATTCGTGGCCATTAATCAATCATATATATTAGCAGCAACAAAAGAGATACGCGCCTTATCTCCTCTACTCCTCTACTTGGACCAGCTGGGGGTAATACAAATGCAGCAATGTGCAACAGTGTGAGGGACTGCCAAGTGAAGATCAACAAAAGATTCATTTCAAATTTACTTGTAAGACAATTTTGTTGCAGAAGTAATGCATGCACAAATCACAAAATACAACTACTTTAGCAATTTCACCTTAGCAATGGAAGTCCCAAGCAGATACTTTCACCCTCTCTTCTTCCCACCCCATCTCCCTCTGTCTCCTCCTCTTTCTCCCAGATCTCGCTGTTGGTGGCATCTTCCATGATGAACACCATCAAGCTTGAACATAATAAATGTCAGCTCGATGTTCGCCAAAAATAAAATTGTAAAAAAAAAGATGCATAAACTGGGAGCACTATTTCAGTTAACAATATCTATATAAACCTTTTTAGGTGGTAAGTAACCAGAGGATATGTACCACACCTATCTTTTGAAATTAAGTTGTACATATTCTGCTGTGAAATCAACGATAGTTGGCATAAGGTTCCTGAAAACGATGATATGAAGAAATAACTATTCCAGCAGTAGGCAACCACACCATAAACTGGATGTGTCACAACTATGAACATGGCCAGAGCAGCAATAACATGTTTTTTTTACCATAGCCATAATATGCATTAGGGATTACCTTATGACTGACTGATTCAAAAGGCACAACTTCAGTATGAGATGGCTAATATTTCTGAAACTATTGCCATAGCAAAGTATGGTTACAATGGCTAATGTTTCTGAAACTGAATACTTAAATTAATTTATAAAAAATCCTGGTGAAGCTGGACTCATACATGACTGAACTGAAAATGGTCCCTGTTGATCTGGAGCGTCTAGCAAAGGACCAGAAATTGTTGCTAACTCTCAAAATGCATGACTGATATTTTAGAAGTGTTCTTTTGTCAAAATGCTAAAGCATTGCAAGACTTTGGCCGAGGAGCATTCTAGGAGATGGGAGAACAAAAAGTATGAAACGGTCAAGTTTACACCAAGAGTATGCTTTTTTGGGCTTACGTCCATGCCAAAAATGAGCTGTTGTTATCTTTTTTTTTTCTGTGACACTGAAGAAACTGAACATGCAGTGCACTTTTCTGGCAACCTAGGATCATTGCTAGCTTATTTCAAAATGCCATTTAATAAAAACAAAAAAAGAGTAGTAACTAAATAAAAATTTGTGAGAGTAAAAGGAATCATATAACCAGCAAGAAGATTTACTATAGCCAAGCAAAGGTGTTGTTGTTAAGCATTGGTAAATACAGTAACGGATAAAATGACTTGGCAAAAGCAATCAATATAACAAAAAGAGAGATGCAAGGCGGTTATAATCAATTGTATTATTGTTCTTTTGAAACTATACATGGAGGACAGACGAAGAATAGATCAAACGAACAGATATAGCACAATAGCATTAGCAATCAAACAAATGGATGCAACATGGACAGAGGCCATATTTATAAAGGCCTAGCTTTTTGTTTGTTTGATAGCCTCAACAACAGGACAAATGAAAACCGAAAAACAGAATGAATCAGCAGGCTGCCAAAAAAGAAACAACAAATAAAGTAAGGAAAAGAACAACATCAAGGTCCATGCACAAAGGAACAACAACCCTAGGCTCTGCCCAGATGAAGCCAAGGAACAAAACACATAAACATATACTGCACTAATAACGATCAAGGAAGGGTAGGAAAATACCAAAATCCAACGTCCCAAGGGAATAATAATCCTAGAATCTACCAGGAACAAGACAAGAACAGAAGGCACTCATTGGCCAATTTGCACATGACCACGAACAGCGGCTCACCGGCGTACGAACAAGAACCTGACAAGGAGATGGATAGAGGGGAGGAGGGATCGACCTGCAGATTCGTGGACAAAGCAGTGGCAGGGACATGAGGCGAAGGCATAGATTGACTGAGGAGCGAACCAATCTGCAGCAAAATGAAACAAAAGAATCACGGACAAGCAGCAGGCGATGACCAAGAACGGGGGGAAATATGCATACCTACAGATCGAGAGGCTCAACAACAGATCCGCTATAGCGACGCAAGAACAAGTGACCTGCAGGCAGATGAGAACAAAAATCATGGAGGAACGGATAAGAAAATGAAAATAAATTGTATCAAAAGAGGGAAATCACCTTAACCCGCGTCACGGAGCAACGAAACCGTCGCAACCCGCTGCCCCGATTCCAGATGCAACCAGCCCCAACGCTTGCCGTGCAAGGACCAGAAAGAGCAGGAAGAACGAAGGAGCAGAGAGCAATGGAGAACGAGAAGAAAGGGGAGGAGAAGAGCCAGGCATGAACGCGGGGAGGATAAGGGCAAACCCCCTCTCTTCCCGCCGCCGTACACCGGCAGAGACATGCTCATCCTTGCCTGGATCCACCGGCAGAGGTGATGGGGTGGGGGAGGGGAAGCTCAGGGAGACGGGTCGAGAGGAGATGGGCGGTGGCGGCGCGAGGGGGAGGAGGGAGGAGAGCGGCGGCACGAGGGAAGGGAAGGAAGGGAGCGAGGGCTGCGTGAGTGAGAGCTAGGGTTGTGACCCAATCGAGCGCCCCCTCGTCTTTACGCCGAGAGAATGACGATACTGCCCTCGACGGGCTGCCAAATTTTCAGGCGGTGGCACGCCATCCCCACCCGAAACACATAGCACCGGGAGCCCTGCGCTCCGCGGTCGCTGACGGGCACGGCCCACCCCGCCTGGGTTCCCCGTGTCATGGAGAGCCACCGCGGTAGCGCGGGTGTGGAAGTCTGGTCACTATTCATTGCTAGTCACATCACAGAGATCCAACGGCAGGATCATCTCACCCGAAGATCCGACGGACCGGATCATTTTGGAAATCTAATCCGACGGCTGAGAATCGAAACGACATGAGAATCCTCTCTACCTTTACAGACTCTAACAATGGGATGCACGACATTTAGACCAGTGTACTGTGGAGTGTAGTGGTAGCCACGAGGAGGAAGAGGAATGTCCGGTGCCCCACTCTTTCTGTCTATTAAAGAAAGAAAGAAAAACGTGCCGTCCGGGATAGCTTAGCTGAGTAGCTGTAGTTATCAAAAAAAAAAAAAAAAACTGAGTAGCTGTAAAGAAAAGCCACTCTGTCTAAAAACAAAGAAAAGCCACTGATATCGCGCCATAGTGGCGAGCACATCCCCGCATTTCTTCCGTTCGCATAATTAATCAAGCAAGCTGATGTTGCCATTCGTCTAGTTAACGATCACCGAGCAATCAGCGCTGATTAACCAAGTCCAAGTGTCCGTCCCGGCCGGCCAGACTAATCCACCACGACGTCGCTTTTTTTTTCTCCTTCTTTTTCTTCCAAAGCACGACGTGGCTAGTGGCGAGACACGCACCGAAATCAGACATGAAGACATGACAGGGGCAGGTAATCGACCGGCCCGCGGGGCCCCAGCCCAACCCCTCCACTGCACTGCTGCATTGGGATCGGAGACTGTCGGCCCGCCGGTCCATGTGGCGCTGCCCGGACGGACGCGGCATCGCGGTCGCCATCCGCTCTGGCCGTGCCACTCCCCTTGCCCGAGCCCCCTCCTCTCCTCCGCACGCGTGCATAAAAACCCCTCCGCACCGCGACTCACGGCGCCTGCTCCCCGCGCGCACCACTCGTCGCCCACGCACCAACACATCCATCTCCCCGAATCGCGCCGAGGCGCACGCAGACCGGACCGGACGAAATGGCGACGCTCTCCGTCCCCGCCGCCGTCCCGGCCGTCGCCGAGGACTGCGAGCAGCTCCGCAAGGCGTTCGCGGGGTGGGGCACCAACGAGCGGCTCATCATCTCCATCCTGGCGCACCGCGACGCCGCGCAGCGCCGCGCCATCCGCCGCGCCTACGCCGAGGCCTACGGCGAGGAGCTGCTCCGCGCCATCGGCGACGAGATCCACGGCAAGTTCGAGGTAAATACCTTATATATCCCGATCGATCCGCTCGGCTGGGTCTCTCTCTCGCCTGATCCGATGTCTGGCTGGCCGTGTCCTGTGGCAGAGGGCGGTGATCCAGTGGACGCTGGACCCGGCGGAACGGGACGCGGTACTGGCCAACGAGGAGGCCAAGAAGTGGCAGCCGGGGGGCCGCGCGCTCGTGGAGATCGCCTGCGCCCGCACGCCCGCGCAGCTCTTCGCCGCTAAGCAGGCCTACCACGACCGCTTCAAGCACTCGCTCGAGGAGGACGTCGCCGCGCACGTCACCGGCGACTTCCGCAAGGTCGGTGACGCCTCTCTTCGATCCATCCTACCTATACTACCTCGAGATCTCGTCCGCGCCGTGAGACGTGACAATACGACTTCGAAATGCAAATGATATATCCTCCCTAGCTCTGCTCTCAGTCGGTTGATATGCGAATCTTTAGTTTACCGTGTCACGTAACTGGATCATGGTAGTATGCCTGTCATGATGACGAAATGGTTTGTTTTTGCTACGCCTAATCTGATGATGTTTATGCTTTTCACTTTGTCTCGACATTGGAAAGAAAGATATTCCAGATTCACCGCGCGGTGAATCTTGATCCCTTATATGATTATGCTGTTGCTACTCGTCAAATGAGATCTTGATTCCCCTAATTGACCATTACTCCCTCCATTCCTTTATGTAAAATGTACTCCCTCTATAAAGAAATAGAAGAGTGTTTAGATCACCTTACTTGTTTTCTTATAAAATTTCATAATGTAAGATACATCTCTTCTAATTCCTCGTAATTCTGTTTTTAGCTTTCCATAAAAAAGAAAGTATCTCTTTCCCGATTGCCTGTATCTCTCCTCGTAGAAAAAAGGAAAGTATCTCTCTCCCGGTTGCTTGTATCTCTCCTCGTAGAAAAAGAAAGAAAGTATCTCTCTTCCGATTGCTCGTATCTCTTCTTGTAGAAAAAAAGAAAGTATCTCTCTCGATTGCATGTATCTCTTCCTTTCTTGTACTAACTGATTTACTGCCACTAACCAACGAATTAGCCAAGGGTAATTTCATCCTAAATTATCTATAATTCTGTGTCTCAGTTACCGTGCTGAAAATAATACACTTTACATAAAGGAACGAAATGAGTATATGGCTGTGCAGTGAATCTGGAATATCTTAGATGTTTATGCTGTTGCTACTCGTCAAATGAGATCTTGATTCCCTTAATTGTCCATGTGGGGCATGGATGAGATGTTTATGCTTTTGCTACTCGCCTAATAAGATCTATGGTTGTGCACATGTGGTTACTTTTCAGTTAAGCTCGATATCAATATATGTTCTCTGTTTTTACGACGTGCTACTTATCCAGACCTAAAAAAAACGACTGCAATTCTGAAATATACTTATTTGCACATACCAGTGCTGCTAATGAACAGCTAATTAAGAAAATGTTATTTCTTCATCTCAGCTTTTGGTGCCTCTTGTAAGCGCATACCGCTACGATGGCCCGGAGGTGAACACCTCATTGGCACACTCTGAAGCCAAGATACTCCATGGGAAGATCAGCGAGAAGGCTTACAGTGATGATGAGGTCGTCAGGATTCTCACTACAAGGAGCAAGGCTCAGCTACTTGCAACATTCAACAGCTACAATGATCAGTTCAGTCATCCCATCACTAAGGTAAAATTACAACTATTCACCTCCTGGCTTACTCATAGTTACCTTTTTTCCATTCAAACTATGAAGACAAACACACACCTTACTACTAGAACACTGATCTATGTTGCACGTTTGAGTTGAACTATGCCATATAGGAGTACTAATGATGAATTTGGTTAGGCACTGGTAACAGAAAACTGCTTCGCATGATTTATTGCGTTCATTAACACTGTCGCTGTTAGACACTTGTATTGCACACCATTATCGAAATTCAAATGATTATACGTCGATAGAAGAGTAGTTCTTCACACTTGACAGTTTGAGGAGACATTGTTTTTGTTCAGACTGATGTATTTTGCTGATCACCAACAGGACCTGAAGGAAGATCCCAAGGACGAGTTCCTCTCAACCCTGAGGGCGATCATAAGGTGTTTCACTTGTCCTGACAGATACTTTGAGAAGGTCATCCGGTTGGCCCTTGGAGGCGTCGGCACAGACGAGGACACCCTTACGAGGGTCATAACCACTCGTGCTGAGGTGGACCTGAAGGTGATAAAGGAGGCGTACCAGAAGCGGAACAGCGTCCCGCTGGAGAAGGCTGTTTGTAAGGAAACAACCAGAGACTATGAAGATATGATGCTTACACTTCTGGGGGCAGAGTACTGAGGCGTGTGTCTGATCTACCATATGCTTGTTGATGGGGGAATAAGAGTGCATAAAACTGTCAAGTGTGTTGTTTTTCATGGATGATTATAAGTTAGCCTGCATGGCAGTACTCGTCCGATAAATTATATCATTTCGTCATTTGAGCTGCAGAAATATCATTGGTGTTTTTTGAAGTTTACTCCAGGTTCAGAATAACCATTTGCATTGGTGTTATTCTTCGTAGGATGCTCACGTCTATATAGAATAATCATTTGTTTCTACTGGTATAATTTATGATTACAATTGCTAGCTGAAGTAGCTAGAGGGGAGTGGAATGACCTTGGTCACTTTAAATGGTACCCCAAACTATAAAATCAGATATCATACCCCTGAACCCCTAAAAACCCAACTGGCTGATTATAAATAGTAGGGTCGCACACAGATGGAGAAATATTGCTAATCTCTCCTATCCTAATCCACATAATGCTCATCTCACCCTATTTTGCATTTTCTTCTTCTAAAAGCCAAGTCTTGCACATGCAGTGCTGAATACCCATTCCAAGAACACGGTTTCCTGATCACCGTTTTCATTTCCCAGGGATCCAAACCTATGTCCGTTTTCATTTCACAAAGGATAGTAATCCCTTCACATCAGGGAACAGTGAGCAACTATGTAGTACGTACCTTATGAAATACTCCATTCACAAATATAAGATGTATTAACTTTTTTGTGAATCGGATGTATATAGACACGTTTTAGTGTGTTTGTTCACTCATTTCAGTCCGTATTTAGTCCATATTGAAATATAAAAGAATATCTATATTAGTGAACAGAGGGAGTATATCTTTACATCGGTGAACTGCTCGTGTCACCCCAGGGTTGTAATACACCAACTGAAAATAAGGAGTAACTATGATTTTTGTCAACATAATTAGGCCCAGTATTTTGCAAATTCATGGCCTGATGGAGAGGCCCCGTCTTAGTCTACACAACACTCGCCCTGCTGTTGCAAGAAAAGGCTTGGCAACAGAGTATGCACGGTACAGTAGTCTTTTTTCTGATCAGATGAAAACAGAACGAGATCTCTGGCCCGGTGAATACAAGTCAGGGGCCACAGTAGTCCTAACCCTCGGATGATTTCTAGCGATTGGATCTACAACGGGCTATCCAGATTGCGCGCTAAAGTGCATTCTATAATTCACGACACAGTAGCGGCCTCAAGTTAGCGCAATGAAAAAACAAGAGAACAAGAGTGTGTACTGACATTCTTTGCCACATGTAGTGTGTGGCGCAATGGAGCTCAGACTCACATGAGCCATTTATATCAAAAGTGTGTTTGCAACATTGTTGAAGAGAAATGGAAATATTCGAACATCAAGTATCACTGCTCCATGTATGGAAGTGACAATATCGGACCTTCACAATGCCGCATGCCGACGATGATGCCGCTGACTTCTCCTCCGAGCTCGCAGGTCTCTTTTCCTGAGGACAGTAGCTGTGCGCTCAGGCGGTTTATCATTCTCCATGTCGCTGTCTGGAGAACCCAGTATACAGGCCAGTGGGTCCTCCATGAGGTTCCCAAATGATCCCTACAAACATGAAGAGAAGAATGATGTTGCTTTAATTTGCTTCAGTAGTATGGATGCAAAAAAAGCATAAACTTTTGCTTGCAAAAGGATGCATAGATTTCCCTCCATAAAACAAGGATGCCTCTTTATGTTCTGAGTTCTGAAAAACCGCAAGATCAGTTGTAAGTCACATTTTTTTTTTACCGTTGTCTGGACAGACATTGTTTTGTCCTTATCCACTGATGAGTTGTTGGCTTCAATCTCCTTCACCCTTTCCAGATAGGTGCTGTCAACGTACGAGTAACGTTGGCGCCACCGGAAAAGTGCTTTATCCTGGTATTGATCAGTGTAGAGATTCTCGGCAAAGAAATGCTTTTTTACAGCTTCAACCGATAATTTTTCATCACTATGCTTAGTAAGTATTCTGCAAGTGAAACAAGCAGTTAGCTAGTACACTTGACACAGATATTTTTTAGCTAATAGCTATTATGATTTAGCAAACCACACATATTAGCTAGCTCCATTTTCAGGCGCTCAAAGCGCTCCTCTCCATGGCCCAATATGTATAGGCTAGATGCATGCAACGATTCATAATACATCATCTTCCCTGCAGTCAAACCAGCACCTGGAATATTGCTCCATCAGATTAGCATTTCACTAAAAAAAAGTTTAATGCAAGCACAAGACCAAATACGCTCAATTCATCGAATAATTTTGAAGGTCGTGCCCAAGGTTTATTTCCTTAGACCCGTTTTCTGCCAGGGCAGGAGAAATATACTTGAAGCTAGCAGGTTCAGTTTAATCTAAATTTTGAAAGATCATCTACTGCTGCAAGTATCCAACAGACTACATGCTTCCTCAACTACACCAAGTTGTTTTTACAGTAAACATAGGGTACTTAAATGAACAAAACTGGGTGTGGCTATTGTTCCACAGTAGCCAACATGTGCCCTTCCAATTGAATTTTGGAATATATAAATAATGAAAGCAACCTTGCAGAAGTTCAATAACTAGTACATATCGTTAACGTGCTCTAAAAATTGTTTCTAATTCCCAGGCGAGCGCTAACTGGATATCAGTTCAATTTTAACAATTCAAAGGAATGAAAAAACAATTATGTACCACTAGTTCTCAGCTAAATTGGCTGGAAAGTTGTATTGGCCTTGCTACGGTATATCTTTAATAACTTGGAAATATAAAGCTTGCATATGCATTTGCATGCCACTATTAATATACAAGGGCCAGTACCAGGTTCATAGCCTTACCAGCAGAAAAAGCAAGCCTAAATAGTCAAGGCATAGGTTGACCCCCAACAAGTTTATGTACTGCAAAACAGATAATATATAAGCATGTGTGGTGCCAACAGTAAACCTCTGCAAGGAAGCTCAACGGTGATAGTTATGCAAATTTATTTTATACAAGAACCCATAGTTTATATGTGAAAGAGTCAAGGTGTCGCGGGCAAACATAAAAAGGCATATCAACATCCTTCACGAGTTGTTTACTGAGAATACTTAATAACAACATAAGAAAAACAGTGTGTACTGGTTATGAAAAAGGGAGAATGGATTATTTCTTTGGAAGACACACGGTTCTTAGGAAGGTTGGAAGATGTCAAGACGCTATTATTTCTTCGAAGAGAGAACTGTCATAGACATTAAGAAGGGACTGCCCTGGATTGGCTCTTGCATAGACATCAAGAAGGGACTCGGAACAGACAGTGCTCTGATTTGGTTCTAATAACCGCAATTTACATCCTTTTAAAACACACGCAAATTTAAGCACCATTCTGCTAAGTGGATTTACAGCACAATTCTATTAAGCAGCAATTTGATAGCAAATGGCATCACAGATCACGAGAGAGTCACCTTGACCAGAAGCAAACGCTCCAACGAGACTGACCACCGCAGAGGTCACGGTGTAGCTCAAGTTCGAGAACAACATGCAGGCCCGGAGCAGCGCGTCCTCCATCTGGGTCACGTTGCCCTGAAGCAGCAGTAGCACACCCAGACCCAGATCAATAGACCATCACCTCGAACAAAAAACTACAGTTGGGGCGGCCGCGGCGCGCCCCTTGCGAACTTGGCCCGTATGGAGACCTCCAGCTCCCGCACCGCCTCTCCCTTCTGCAATTAGAGAGAGAAACACCCATCATTCCTACGGCGACCGGCACCGAGAAGGAGGAAAGGAGAGGTTAGGGCGTTTCTTGGGGAAGATCCAGCGAACCTTGCCCATCACCTGCCCCAGATGCCCTTCAGCGTCGTAACCATCTCCGCGCCGCGCGGCGCCTCTTCGCTCTAGGGGTCGGGGAAGGAAGACGGGAAGAGGAACCGAGGAAGAAGAAGCATATTGGGATTTAGGACTAAAAAAAAACTAATCTACATGGGCCGAAATTATTGGATCGCACTTGTTGGATTTCGAGCCTTCGAGGGGTTCTTCCGCCGGCCCGTAACTTCTGATAGGTTTTTTTTTTCTTTTTGTTGAAAAAACGCTGTTAGCTGTGAAAAGTATCCGGTGCACCTATCTTTACTCCGTGTCTAAAAAAAAACTATCTTTACTCCGCAGAAAAGTTTTATTTTTTTAAGAAAAATAGTACTAGTACATACACACATCATGCATCTGCAGCACACAAAATTTCAAATCTAAATGTAACAGGCAACTCGAGAAACAGAAAAGAGAAATCTGACACTGAATAGTGTCTATCTCGTGCCCTTTTTTATTCAAAAGATTCCAAAGGATTTTTCAGAGGTTCTGATCCTTATGAATTTTCACTACAAGGGGTATTTGTTTCGTAAGAGCATCTCCAATAGAAGATGTACATGCAAAAATAACTATCTTTTGCATCTCCGAGGCCCAAAAACACCTTTCCAACAGATGATGTAGATGCAAAAAAATTACATCACCGCCTTCCGGAGATGTAAACTACAACACCTCGCGGTGCAAATTTGCATCTCCACTTACAGGAGATGTAAATTTGCCAGCCGCGCCCAACTGCCTTCCGTCTGCTTCCGCGCAACCGCCGCCTGCCCGCTCGACTCCGCCTCCGGCCGATTTCGCCCAAATTCATCGCCGCCGCCGCCCACCCGACCCCTCCGGCACCCCGCCGCCGGTTTTGACCGCCGGCCGCCGCCGCACGCCGCGAATCGGGTGTTTTTCCGCCGCCGCTCGATTCCACCGTCGCCACCGCCCCGCCCGCATCACCGGCCGCATCCCCGCACCGCCGCCGCCCCACCCGCATCACCGGCTGCATCCCCGCACCGCCGCCGCTCGATTCCACCGCCACCGCCGCCGCCGCCCCGCGGCCCCGCACTCCCGTCGCCGCTCGATTCGGCCGCAGCCCCGCACCACCGCCCCGCCCCCGCAGCCCCGCACCGCCGCCCGCAGCCCCATCGCCACCCCCGCAGCCCCGCACCGCCGCCCGCAGCCCCGTCGCCCCTCCCGCCGCCTCGCCCACCGCCGCCACCCCGCCGTCGCCTGAGTACTAGTTGAAGTACAATTTTACATCTCCATTTGCATCATCTGTTGGAGTTGCTCTTTTACATCTCCGTTTTGCATCATCGGTTGGAGTTGGCACTTTTTTGGAGATGCAAAAAGCACTTTTTGAAGATGTAAATTTTTACATCTCCTGTTTTACATCTCCAAATATGCATCTTCTATTGAAGATGCTCTAAGATTGCAAATCATAGAATTCATTTGCACTCAATTTTACTGGAACTGATCATCCATTCCAACATCTCATGGCCTTTTTTTTTGCATGATTTCAAAATGCATGAATAGAAGAAAAAAACACTATTGCAATGCCGTGCATATTTGATTTTTTACATGTTTCTTCTCCCTAAGTTGGTTGTACCTCGGGGAAAAGGGACTCGTTCAATGAAGTTTGAGTGGATAAAAAAAATTCTATGAAATTTAGTGCAAAGGAATCATCATAAACATATATTGATTAAATCTTACAAATCAAACAACCCATGCAGGAAAATTACAATGGATTACTATCCTCCATTTTTTCTATTAAAATCTTGAAGCGATCAAATATCATTTATTCGAGATGTGACACTCTAATCGATGGTGAAGGTTCATGCTAAAAAAAAATGAGTGGCTGACTGTTGATTAGGAAGTTAGGTTTAAACTTGAAAGTTGGCCAAAAAAGAATCTCACATCATGCTAGATATTGATGAACACGTCTCGATAAAAAGGTGTTAAAGTACATAAGCATACAAAGGGAAGCTACACCTAGGTTGGTTTGGTCAAAATTCCACCCTCACTCTAATCATGCCTTTTGGGGATTCATGTGTATCGAAAGATTGTTCTATTATGTTGTTGATTCTACCAATACATACATTGTCACTAGTAGATCTTCTTTTAGGTCGGTTCTGTTTAATTTCTCCCTTTCACACCCTCAGTAACTATAAAATCAACCTACACAAATGATACATCGGTCGACTCTTAGTCCCGCCACATATCATGATTTGCTAGTGGTGGGGAGCGGAGGAGAAATGTCAATAGAAATAGCTTTTGGTTAACAGTCGAACTAAGAGTCAAAGGAGTCTGATATATTCTCTTGTGTCATCTTTTTTACAATTACCTCCATTCGGAAATTTGAACTAAAACCACGTTAGTTATTTCCGGACGGAGAGAGTATTAACTTCGGATGACATGAGAGTTATAAGAGCCAGAGACTAAATTCTTGTATGTAGATTGTCTAAAGTAATATCATCTAGATACGTATGGAAGAATACAAAAACTTTTTAGTGAAGAATTAATAAAAGATTGTGTTTTCAAACGAAATATGGCCTAAATTTATTAGGATGCAAATGAAAAGATACAATTTTCAAAAGAAAGGTGGCCTAAGAGCATCTACTGCCGGGCACCCCAAATCCGTCTCAAACGCCCGGACGGGCTGACCGATCACAAAAAATCGACCCAGCCGGGCGCCTCATACGAGCCTCAAACGCCCGGACTGACCGGCACCCCTCATATCCAGCTCAAATTTAGGGTGGATATGGGGCGGCCCGAGCACGCCCGGGCGCGTCCGCCTGACAAGCCCAGCCCACCACCGACCCCACGACTGTCCCACAAAAAACCCCATCCGGCTCATCGCTCCGAAACCCTAGCTCACTCACACTCTCCTCTCTCGCTCCGTCCTTTCCTCTCCCCACACCGATTTCGATTGAATCCGGCGCAATGTCGAGCTCCGGCAGCCGCTCCGACTCCGACTTGGATCCAAACTATGAGCTGGCCCTCCGCATCGCCTTGGAGCGGTCCAAGGTGGAGACCGGGGGCAGCTCCGGATCTGCAGCGTCGCCGCAGACGCAGCTCCCCCGCCGGCGTAGCTCGGACACCGGCGATGGCCCCTCCCGGCCCGTGCGCAGCTCCGACAGGCTTGCGCAATCCGCGCCTCCCCTAAGCCGTCCCTTGCCCGCGTCGGCTGTTGCTCACCCACGTGGGCAGCGGTGGGTGCTTGTGCCCGCTCAGCCGGCCCGGACGCGCACGCCGGAATCAGAGGCGCGCGCCGCCCGCCGCAAGAGGCAGCGGGAAAGGAAGAGGAAGGAGGTGGAGCAGTCCGTGCGCCGCCGTGGCGGGATGCATGCGGAGCCCGACGAGGACGCGCGGCTCCTCGATTGGGTCTACCGCCGGTCGCTTACGACCGCGGAGACGGACGCGCGGCGGCTCCGCCGGAAGAACGCCAAGGCGCTCCGGATTGCCATTGAGCAGTCCGAGCGCGAGGTGGCGGAGGCAGTCGCGGAGGCGGCTCAGCTCGCGAAGCTCAAGTGGCAGCAGGCCAGGGCCGTCCGGCGGTTGAAAGGCCTCATCATCCTTTCCGACACCTCCGACGACGACGATGACCACGGCTCCTCGTCCGACGGCTCGGACAATCCGCCACCAGCCGCCGACGCCTACAGCTGCGCCGGCGAGGAGGAAGTGGTGAAGCTCCGCCGTCTCCGTCTTTAATTTCAAGTTTTTAGTAATCTAGTTTAAACTTGTCCGTCGTTTATGTGAATTATGTGAACTTTGGCTATCTTTTGGACATCCGTTGGTGATCTTTTGATGATCGGAATGTGCATTTCTATGTCCGATTCCATGTCTGTTTGATGATCTACGTTGTTTAGTTATACGTTGCATGCTTAGTATGGATATGAGGTACCGGATATGAGATAAACGGATGTGGACGACAGAATTTGAGGAGTGCCCGGTCACTACCCGCGGACGCGTTTGAGGGGTCATATTTGTCATGTGCGGCTGTAGATGCTCTAAGGTTATTATATGATGCAGAAAAAGGCTCCTAGCAACCCAATGAAGAGTTTCCAGCCGTCCTCTTCAAAAGGAATGGCCCAGATTGCCCCACGTACTCCCCGTTGTCCTTCCGAAACGCCTAGAGCTCCACCTATTGCTCCAGTCGACCAGTCTGCGTCTAGAACAGCCAAAATCACCACGAAATGCCTCCATGGCGGTTCCGATCTGGCGACCTCGCCTGCGCGATGGCTATCGCGGTGGCAACGGTGGCCGCGGCATCCGTGGGAGTGGCCTCCGGAGCTGGGGAAGGCGAGGCGGAGTTCGACTACCGGAAGCTATCGGGGATAATAATCCCGGGATTCGCGTCGACGCAGCTGCGGGCGTGGTCGGTGCTGGACTGCCCCTACTCGCCGTTCGACTTCAACCCCCTGGACTCCGTCTGGCTCGACTCCACCAAGGTCGAGATCCCTGTGCTGCACCACCCGAAATATCCGATTACTGTGCTCGTTTTGGCCATTTCTGTTGTTTGGGGATTATTATTGTGCGTATCTGTTCTCCCAGCTGGTCCATAGACTAGAACAATCTGTGCTGATTTAGGCACCTGCTTATTCTTTTTGCCAGTTACACTCGGGAACAGCTTTTGTTGGCCTAAAGTTGTTAGCCCGTAACATCCTTTCCAAACTTAGCTTTCAGGTTTGTTAGTGGACAGTGAAGTAGGCAGCCGATTTGAACCTTTCCATTGGTTCCTGTCTGGCCTCAGTTGTGCATAGGATGAATTTGGGGTAAACTCGCGAGAAACTTATAGTTACTACTCCCTCCGTACCATAATATATGACGTTTTAGCAGTTCTTGAACTGCTAAAACGTCATATAAAAGACGTTTTAGCAGTTCTTTGCTCCACATGAATATTTGATCAGTTTGCTATTTCTAATTTGGTTTGTTCAATATGGTGCAGCTTTTCTCTGCTGTAAATTGCTGGCTTAAGTGCATGCTGCTTGACCCTTATAACCAGACGGACCATCCAGAATGCAAGTCAAGGCCAGATAGTGGTCTTTCTGCAATTACAGAGTTGGACCCTGGTTATATAACAGGTAAACTATATACCTTAGTTACTTTTCAGTAGTGTGATCTTCTATTATCTTTGGTGTTGAGTATATTGTGTACGTGCATATTGTGTATTGGGCCCACCTCCTGTTTCCTCTATATAGTCGAGGTTGTGGCCCCCCTCTGTACTCATATATACGTGCCTGGTGCACCGATCAATGTATTGTGATTGCACAGCCCATACTTGTCCTTCTACATGGTATCTATCGCAAGTCGATCCTAGCCCTAGCCGCCGCCGCCGCCGCGCCCCCACAGCGCCGCCGCCGCCGCCGCTTCCTCTAACCGCCGCCGCCACCCGCCGCCGCCGCCGCTGCCGGTTCCCCTCCGGTCGCCGCCGTCGCCGCCGCCCTCGTACCCGAAGCTGCCGCCACCCGCCGCCGCTGCTGGCCTCCCTTAGCCGCCGCCGACGCCGGTCGCCGCCGCTACTCTATCGCTTCCGCACGGTCAGCCTTTCTTCGATCCTCCTAACCCTAGTCGCCGCCGCGCCGCCGCTCCCTCTTCAGCCGCCGCGCCGCCGCAAATCTCCCGATCCCGAGCGCCAGCGCCAATCCCGCTCGCGCGCTCCTCCCGATCGCCCGTCGCGTCGCTAGCGCTCGCTCGCGATCGGTAACTCCCTCCAGCCGAGACCAGCCAGCTCGCGTCGCTCCGCTAGCTGCCGCCCGCGCCTCGCTGTTGCATCGAAAGTTTCCATCGCTGGTCAAAGATCGATTCGATCCGATCGATAGAGCTAGCTAGCTACAACTGAAGCCAGCCAACGCGTGCGCGCACGTATACTGCTAATCAAGTCAGCAGCTAGTCTGCTTGGTTGTACGTACGTACGTACGTGTGTGCTGTTGGTCTCTGGTAAATTGATCCAGCGATCAAAAAGCCAACAATTGCCACCACGCCTCGCGCCCGCGATCGCTAGCTTTTCCCGCCGCGTCATCTCTCTGTCTTCAACCCGCTCGCCTCCTTCCGCTCCGAGCCGCTCGCCATCTCACGCCGCTATCATGGACTTCCCCATGTCCACCTACTCCGGCGCCTCCAACCCGTTCGCCGGACCCGAGTCCATCCCGAGGGCCCCGGCGCCAGGTCTACTTGGGCCACGACCGGCGGGTCATCAGGTCTACCTCGCTGCGCCGCAGCAGCCGGCCGGTACCGGCTACGCGGCCCTGCCCGCCCCGTCGATGGCCGGAGCCTACGCTCTTCCTTCGGCTCCCTCACCGACTAGCTACCCCGGTGGCGGTGATTGGTATATGGATACGGGTGCCTCTGCTCACATGGCAGCTTATCCCTTTAACCCTCACACTTTCCACCCCGTCAACACTTCCACTCGCATCACCGTCGGTGATGGCTCCTCTCTACCTATTACACATGTGGGCCGTACATTCTTTCCCTCGTCATCCATGCCATTGTCTATGTCTAACATACTTGTTTCGCCCGAACTCATTAAGAATCTTGTCTCCGTTCGATCTCTCACTCGTGAAAATCCTATTACTGTTGAGTTTGACGGGTGCGGCTTTTCTGTAAAGGACGCACGTACCCGGATGGTGCTCCACCGATGTGACAGTACCGATGCGCTCTACCCAGTGCACCCATCCTCCTCCACCGTCACCGCTCCGGTTGCCTTCTCCGCTCGTGTGGATCTCTGGCACGCTCGTTTGGGTCATCCTAACCCCGCCACCCTTCGTCACATTCTTAGGAGTTTTTCTTTCACTTGTAATAAGATCGATGATCACTCTTGCCATGCATGTCGCCTCGGCAAACATGCTCGTCTCCCGTTTAGGGCGTCTTCTCATGTTGCATCGTACCCGTTTGAGTTAATCCATAGTGATGTTTGGACCTCTCCTGTCGCAAGTAATACGGGCTATCTTTATTATCTTGTCATACTTGATGATTTTTCGCACTATGTGTGGACCTTCCCGTTGCGTCGCAAGTCGGATGTCATATCCACCCTTGCCGCCTTCTACTCTTATGTTCTCACGCAGTTTGGTCGTCCCATTCTCGCGTTCCAGACAGATAACGGGAAGGAGTTCGACAACCTAGCTGTTCGTACTCTCCTCACCACACATGGCACGACTTTTCGTCTCACCTGCCCGTACACTTCGCAGCAGAACGGTCGCGCTGAGCGTGTCTTTCGCACTCTTAACGACTGCGTTCGGACTCTCCTCTTTCACGCCAATGTGCCTCCGCGCTTTTGGCCTGACGCTCTCGCCACCGCATCACTCCTCATTAACATCCGTCCATGTCGCACTCGCGGGAACTTCGCACCTCATCACCTCCTCTTCGGTGCACCGCCCTCTTATGATGAGCTTCGCATCTTCGGCTGTCTCTGCTACCCTAGCATCGCCGCCACTGCGCCTCATAAGCTTGCACCCCGCTCCGTCGCCTGCATCTTTCTCGGCTACCCACCTAACACTAAGGGCTACCGCTGCTACGATCCCGTCTCACATCGTGTTTTCACCTCCCGACACGTTTACTTTGATGAGAAGGTGTTTCCGTTTCAGCAGCAGGTATCCCTCGTCGCCCCGTCACCGCCGGCCACCGGCGGCCCTTCGGCGACTCCGTTAGGTGGACGGCCCCGCTCGGCTCTCGGACCGCCTCCGGGCTTTGGCGGTCCTCGCGCCGTGGGACGAGCTGCGCCTCGCGCCCCCACGTCGGCGCCCGCCTCTTCTGCCCCCTCGGCCGGCCCCGACGCCTCGGCCGGTGCCCCCTCTTCACCCGACGCCCCTGCCTCGGGCGCCACGGGCTCGGGCGCCGAGGGCTCGACCGCCGCCTTCTTCCCGGCCGTGTCGCCGGCGGCCTCGCCGGCCGCCTCGGAGGCTGTCACGCCGGGTGCCTCGCCGGCCGTATCGCCGGCCGCCTCGCCGGCTGCTTCGTCGGCCGCTTCGCCGGCCGCCTCGCAGGCTGCCTCGCCGGCCGTCTCGCCGCCCACCTCGCCGGACGTCCTGGCGCTGCCGTCTCGCCCCGTCACACGGGCCTGAGCTGGCATTCACCGTCCGAGTCTGCGGTACTCGAGCGACGAGTACCTCCTCGCCGCCTCCACCGCGGAGCCGTCCCCTATTCCTGCGTCCGCTCGCGCAGCCCTTCGTGATCCTCACTGGCTTGCCGCGATGCAGGAAGAGTTCGACGCTCTCCAGCGGAACCGCACCTGGACACTTGTTCCCCGGCCTCCTCGCGCCAATGTCATCAGCGGCAAGTGGGTTTTTCGCCACAAGACCCGCTCGGATGGTACACTTGAGCGCTACAAGGCTCGTTGGGTGGTTCGTGGTTTTCGACAGCGCGCTGGAGTTGACTTCACTGAGACGTTTGCACCGGTTGTCAAACCGGGCACGATCCGCACCGTCCTCCAGCTTGCGGTGTCCCGAGGATGGCCAGTTCATCAGATGGATGTCTCCAACGCCTTCCTCCACGGCCATCTTGAGGAGCAGGTTCATTGTGAGCAGCCCACCGGTTTCGTCGACGCATCTCTTCCTGGGCATGTGTGTTTGCTGTCCCGGTCTCTCTACGGGCTCAAGCAAGCACCTCGCGCCTGGTACCAGTGGATCACCGGGTTTCTTTCGACACTGGGCTTCAGCGTCACTCGCTCGGATGCCTCACTGTTTGTCTATCGCCACGGTGACACAACTGCATATTTGCTCCTCTACGTCGACGACATCATCCTGACGGCCTCCTCCGCAGCTCTGCTTCAGCAGATTACTCTCCGGCTGCGCGACGAGTTCGCCATCAAGGACTTGGGCGCTCTACATTATTTCCTTGGCATTGAGGTCATTCGGCGACCGGACGGCTTCTTTCTTCATCAGCAGAAGTATGCGCACGAGCTCCTTGAGCGTGCTGGCATGCTCAACTGTCACCCTGTTGCTACTCCTGTTGACACGAAGGCCAAGGTTTCTGCTCTTGAGGGCTCGCCAGCGTCGGATGCTCCCTTCTACCGGTCCATTGTCGGTGCTCTTCAGTATCTGACTCTCACCCGACCGGATCTACAGTATGCTGTTCAGCAGGTGTGTCTCCACATGCACGCCCCTCGTGACTCCCATTGGACCCTCGTGAAGCGGATCCTCCGTTACATTCGCGGCACGATGGCTCTTGGGCTCACCCTCACGGCGTCCACTTCTCTGGAGATGGTGGCCTACTCCGACGCGGACTGGGCTGGCTGCCCCGACACCCGTCGGTCCACCCCTGGCTACTGCGTTTACCTTGGTCCTTCGCTCGTCTCGTGGTCGTCCAAGCGACAACCTACGGTTTCGCGCTCCAGCGCGGAGGCTGAGTACCGAGCTGTGGCTAACGCTGTTGCCGAGTGCACCTGGCTACGACAGTTACTTCAGGAGCTACATCATGATGTCTCCCAGGCTACGGTTGTCTACTGCGACAACGTCTCTGCGGTGTACCTCTCCGCCAACCCCGTTCATCATCGCCGGACTAAGCACATTGAGCTGGACATTCACTTTGTGCGCGAGCAGGTGGCCCTTGGACGTATTCGGGTCCTCCATGTTCCGACTGCACAACAGTTCGCCGATGTGATGACGAAGGGACTGCCGACTTCCACCTTCGAGGAGTTTCGTTCCAGTCTCTGCGTCACTGGCGCCGCTTCGACTGCGGGGGGGGGGGGGGGGGGGGGGGTGTTGAGTATATTGTGTACGTGCATATTGTGTATTGGGCCCACCTCCTGTTTCCTCTGTATAGTCGAGGTTGTGGCCCCCCTCTGTACTCATATATACGTGCCTGGTGCACCGATCAATGTATTGTGATTGCACAGCCCATACTTGTCCTTCTACATTTGGCATTCCAATTTTTTTTACAAACTTTGAGCCAAAGCGACCAAAATCATGAACAACTATGGCATCCGATGATGTCGTAATTACTGGGTTGCCCAGTTGTAGTTACTAGTCAGGAATGGATCATGTTCTTAATTCTGTTCTAAGCTTTACATTGCATAATAATTTTGATTTGCTTGCCTCATTCTCTCACAATACTTATCTTAGTGCAATGGAGAAAACATGATCATCCATGGACCATGGGTGTAACTGTTCTTGTTCAATCTAAGGAAGATCAGACGATACAGTTGACTGTTCTCAATCATTTGAAAAAAAATCGTGTACTTTGTTCCCTGAATGGCAACCTCCTATATTTACTTCCATTGACATAACATTCCATGGCATGAGAGAGACCCAAGCCCAACAAAAAAGATGCCCTACTAAAACCCATGTAGGGCAAGAGTAAACAGTTGGGTTTAGTTCCACCTTGCTAGTTCAGAGGGAGTATTACCAAACATATAAACCAAAATGTCAAATGTATTTGAACCTCGGATTAACCCATTTGCACGAAGCAAGGAAAAAAAAGCGTAACCAGGATAGTGTCACAATGGGGTTCATCGTAAGTGGGCAGGCCTAAGCCTATTTAGGTTGGAATGTTACACATTTTCCTAAGTTAGCAACTCCCCATGTTATTCCTAAAAAAGAAGAAAGAAAGAATTGCCCACATTTATAATTTTCATGTTTGTTAGTATATTGTCAAACCGTCCATTCATTTCTTCATGGAAAAGATAGAAAGAGCAATGCTCGATTTTTAAATGTACTCATGTGGTATTATTGACAAGGTTTCAGGTCCTCTTTCTTCAATATGGAAAGAATGGGTCAAATGGTGTGTAGAGTTTGGTATTGAAGCTAATGCTATCATCGCTGTTCCATATGATTGGAGGCTACCACCGTCGATGCTTGAGGAGAGGGATCTGTACTTTCATAAATTAAAGTTTGTAAACTTAACTCATGTTGTCATATAGCTACCAATTCTCTCACTTGCAGTTCATTTTCTAGATTTCGTTTTTGTTTTAAAACACATGCTAAGTGACAGACTGACAGTCATGTATACCATTAATGACCTTGGCACTTTGCACATCCCAGCTCACCAGAAAACATTGACAAGAACACTTCTAAGTTATATCTATTGTAGGATGCTTACTTAATTGCCATTATGTCCATAAGTGCTGAGCATACTTCTGACATCCAACGTACTGCCTCATTTCAGAAATATATGACGTTTTTAATGCTTGCTGACAAACTGTGTTCATATATAGAACTGCTATTTAGATTGCCAGGTGAAAATGGTAACACTAGATTTATCATGGAAGCAATTTCATTGATCATAGTATAGAATTTAAATTATCTTTACTAACATATCCATATAAGAAGTAACGTTTAAAGATTGCATGTCGGATACCGTGCCGATGTCGAAAATATCATAAATTCATGAATATAGGGAATAGCTGTTTGCAATAACTGGAAAGAATAATGCAATGCTAGCTATCTTTAGAAGCTTCCATTCCTAAGTGATAAGCTTTCTTATGCCAATTTTACTTAATCATGCCCCAGTTAAGATGTTAATGAATGATCAGTTTTACCATATGTTATTTGTGATACAGTGACAAAAAATAAACAGTTTATGAGCATCTCTGTACAATAGAAGGGAATACTGTTATATGTGGAGGGAGCTTGATGTTTGATGCTTACGAGTCCTTTCTTGTGCAGATTAACTTTTGAAATTGCATTGAAACTTCGAGGAGGGCCATCTTTGGTTTTTGCTCATTCGATGGGAAACAATGTATTCCGGTACTTTTTGGAATGGTTGAAACTAGAAATTGCCCCAAAGCACTACATCCAATGGCTCGACAAACATATACATGCATACTTCGCAGTTGGTATGTTAACCAGAAATCTTAATTCATTACAATAACTGTTTCTTTTCCTCATGCTTTCTGTTTTCTCTTTCTTTCAGGTGCCCCTCTTCTTGGATCTACTGAATCAGTCAGAGCCACTCTCTCTGGGACAACATCTGGTCTTCCAGTCACTGAGGTTAGTTTTCTCTATGTATTTTATTCTATTGCCATAACTTGCTCTCATTCAATCATCGGTGGTTGCTGTTATATGTTTTGGGTTTCTACTCCGTCAATTGGATTTACAAGGACTTGTGCGTTGTAAGATGTAAATTTTCTGTTACCAACAATTACTCCAAAAACATATGAATTAGTGACACAACAATCCTAATATTAGATATGTATTGTAAATACTTTCATGTGACCATGATATTTAAGTCATTAGCAATATATCGCAAGAGAAATTAATGGCCAAACTTCAACTTTGGAGACCGCGGTTAAGTTAAACTGTGCTTTAAAATTATGTTTTCAAACACTTAATATATATGGTTCCTTGTTCTTCTGGTCTATCTTTTAATTTTTCGGCTTCAAAATATTGTCCTAGATATTCACTGGTGGCCTCATAGTATGGCCGTGGGCACCTGACCTGTTGATGTGCTGTGAAGCATATATTTTATTGTGTCTTAGATGGTATAATTAAGAAGTCCAGTTGTGTCCAGGATCCAGACTTGTCAGCATTGTGAACTATTGTGCATAGCTTGCCAAAAAATTCGATAGCATTATATGTCATGTTGTTTACATGATTCCCTTTCCTACTTTTACCATCTAAAATTTCTATATTGGTTTCAGGGGACAGCCCGATTGATGTTCAATTCATTTGCTGCTTCTTTATGGCTCTTGCCATTCTCCAAATACTGCAAAGCTGATAATGTATACTGGAAGCATTTTTTTGAGGGAAGGGCCCACATCAACAGACAACAATGCGATGAGATGGAGTATAAGTCAGACAACTCTGGATGGCCCACAACCCTCGTCAGCATCGAGGTTCCTACAGTTCGAGGTTCTTTGTAGAGTCACTTCTGTTGTTGCAGATATTTATGTTTTTCCCCACTAAGCAGTTGCACTCCTTTTTGTCTTTACTGTTTCTCCCTTTCAGATACGGGTGCTTATCCATCCATTATGGACATAACAGAGAACATAACATCCAACATGGAGTGTGGAAATCCAACACTCTTGTCATTTTCTGCCAGAGAAGTTTCAGATGGTACTTTGTTCAAAACCATGCTGGATTATGACCCACAGAGCAAAGCCCTTATCCATCAGCTGGAGAAGTAAGTTTTAGTTGTGTGTTCTGCAGTCCTGCTACATTGTAATTCAGTCTCTTCAAAAAAAAAATTTGTTCATGCTTGATATCTAATTTTCTCAGAAGGTTACTTGATATACTAACTAGTCAACCGCCAAATAGAGTCTAGCTTATAACCAAAAGTAGTATATAAGACCTTGTATTTTGGTCCCTGTTGATCTCAGGTACTACCAGGGTGACCCAGTTCTCAATCCTCTCTCGCCCTGGGAGAGACCCCCAATAAAGAATGTATTCTGCATATATGGCATTGATACTAAGACTGAGGTATAGTTGTGCATTCTTCTTTATATTAGTTGTAAAAACTGTTACTCGTCGCTCATGGTTTCTCATCAAGCAGGTAGGATACTATTTTGCACCAAGTGGCAAACCATATCCAGATAATTGGATAATCACTGATGTGATTTATGAGTTTGAACGGTCCCTATTGTCAAGGCAGGTATCACTGATCTTTATTTCAAAAGTTCTGGTGCTCATCTAAGTCAAGTACCAGCTGTCTTTCTTTCTGCATGTCTGCTTCTGTGACTGGGTTTCCCTAGATGAGTGTTTGTTTGACTGCAACTTGACTTGTTTCATCTAGAGGGACCGAATGGGTTCTTCTACAGATTTAGCTGTTTCTGACATAAAACACTACATTTGATGATATCATTGCTACTTTTGAGATATTTGTGAGGAACTTACTATATTTTAGTTTGCTTTATATTGTTGACATCTATTCTGTGTTTGTACTTCTCATGAAACGTTGGGCATACTGGAGATAGAATTTGCATGTAATGGTTCATTTGTAAAGAAACTGGTAGCTTTCAGAGGTTCATAGCACGTTTCCTGCTTTAGTAATTAGTACTTCAGTGTCACTTATTCACTGTTAATAGCTTTTCATGCCTTCTATTTTTGAACTCTTGAGTTTCTTAACTGTTACAAACATTCCAAGGTTTTAACTTTGGTTTTCAGAAATATTTATCTGGCGCCACTTAGTAATATTATTTTTCCTTACCAGATCAGGTCATTCTTTTTCTGGAAAGCCTAACAATTCCAGTGGAGATGGAACGGTATGTATTACCAAATGCTTTTCCTACATAAAATCGATCTCTTTTGGTTGAACAAATAAAATTACTCTGCATTAGCAACTGAATAGTTATTTCATGACAGGTATCCTACAACTCCCTGTCATGGTGCAAGCAATGGCTTGGGCCAAAAGTGAACATAACAAGGACTCCACAGGTATTCTACTTTCTGCCTGCTGGTATTGTTCGAAACGTGCAAACTGAAGGCCTTGGCTGTCAATATCCATGTTTTGGCTATTCAAACTGTTGTGACTATTTTCTTGTTGTATTTCACAATGTTAATTTTTCCCTCCTAGTAAGCCCTTCGTGTTCTTTTTGCAGGCAGAACATGATGGATCTGATTTACAAACAAGCATGAATGCTGAGCGCTATCATGGTGAGGATCTATTTCCAAACATGACAAGGGCTCCATATGTGAAGTACATAACCTACTATGAGGACGCTGAAAGTATTCCAGGATGGAGAACAGCAGTCTGGGAGCTTGACAAAGGTGCAAAACTGCAATTTCTTTCCCTCATTTGTTTTTAGGATTTGGTTATAGTACTTCTCCTGGTACCTACTACTATGTTTTGCTACGAGGGACTACTTTGGAAGTTTTATGCTGTCACATACTCCCTCCGTCCCAAAATAAGTGTCTCAACTTTGTACTTACAAAGTTGAGACACTTATTTTGGGACGGAGGGAGTACATGTTTACACTTTGAGTCAGGAGTATCTGCATGTGAGTGTGGTGTTCTCATATTTTCCAGAACTTGCATCCAATCCTCTCCCATACACATACAAAAATAAATCTCTCGTTTGCTACGAAACACTGGTGCTGACCTTCTTTGTGAGATGACACAAGTTTTTCTTATTTTAACAGCAAATCACAGGAATATTGTTAGGATGCCTGTGGTTATGCGTGAGCTATGGCTTGAAATGTGGCATGACATGCACCCTTATTCAAAATCAAAATTCGTGACAAAAGGTTTGATTTTTTCGTCTCTTGCAATACCGAGTTCAATTTAACTTGTCAGTAGTACTTAACAAAAGTTAAACAGCTTTCCGAGGTCCATTGAGACACGAAGATTGCCACTGGGATTATGCAAAAGCTCGGTGCGGCTTTCCAGAATTCTGTGAATACAGGTCTTTGACCCAGTTTTCTTTCCTTGCCACTTACACTGTTTTCATTTTCGGTAACAATGACATTTTCCTGTCACTGTAAACTTAGGTACATGTTTGGCGACGTGCATCTAGGAATGAGCTGCAGGCTGAAAAATTCATCAACTATGCTCCTTCGGCAGTATCTCTGAAGTACGTGGCTTTGGTGGCGTAATTATCATTTTACTCTCTTTGTTGAAAACTGCACCTGACATGTTTTACTCGCCTATTGCAGACCATTGCTTGTTTGTTTGACTGAGTAACTGTTGATTATCACGTCCTGTGAATCATACCGGGCGTTCCTCTTCCGCCTGGTGATGGCCAGGACAAGTCAGGGGCCTAGGCCCCATCCAAAACAGGTGAAATCATGCTGTTGTCTTGTGGTTACTTTGATATTCATCATATTTGGAGTTGACGTATTCTGATTGATGCACCTCATTTCCGTAACTAATTTATGTGTGTAGTTACAATATTTTCAGGATTTTGTGGTGTTGCTTGTAACACCAAAACCTTCAGCCACGTGGAAACCACTCGTAGCAGAAGTGACTTGATCGTGTTGAAGTTTTGCCATGAGATCACACTGATGTGTATGGTTTGGCTGTTTGGCAGCCAATTGCTCACGTTATCAACAGTCTGAAAAGGTACCCCGTACCTCCGTACTACTGGATATGTAGGGGGTATTTTGATTGGTCAAGACAAGGGTTTGACCAACAATGGTTCCATCAGTATGTAATCTATATCAGACGCAAAATTAGTGCCATTAAACATGTAATTTTTTGACTAGTCAATCAAAATATGCCCTGTATATTCCTGGCGGTTAGCTCAGATTGGTTCCCCCTGGAGATCTAGTATCTCAAGCTGGGACACTATTGGCAGTTGAATTGTTAAGATAGCGTTTGCTTGATCTCTACTAGTACATCTGAAGCATATGCTGGGTGTTTCTTTTTCATAAAAAATGCTAGAGCTACGCTTATGTGTCCTGACGAGTTCATTTATGGAGGGAGTACTTAACATGGTGACCCAAAATGGCTTATATTTGTTTATAGATCGGAAATCCGTTGGTGCTCCTGGGAGCGCGCGCTCCTGCCACCGGAAAAAATATTTCAAAGTGTGAAAAAATTCCAAACAAAAATTCGGCGCATACATCTCGACATTATATGTGTGCACGTCAAGTTTCGAAGAAAACCGACATTTTTTGTGGCTTGTGTAAAAAATACAAAAAAGATGTCTTGTGAAAAGCACTTTTTAACATCGGATTTTGTCTTTTTTACACGCGACACATAACTTGTCGGTTTTGTGTGATACAACTTTGTGAGCATGTACAATACCGAGATGTACATGCCAAATTTTTGTTTGGAATTTTTTAACATTTCAAAATATGTTTAAAACACATTTTAAAAACCAGGAGCGCACGCTCCCATGTGCCAAAACGCCACTAGTACTCTAGTACGAGCATGACTGCAGATCGAATCAGGTGGACTCGAAGATCCTGCGCCACGATGGTCAAGTCCACCGCAATAGAACATCCAAGTACTTCCAGTAAAACGCAATCTAATGGTGGTTGGTGATCTGGCACATTCCAAAGCTCGTGAGTCGTGACGAAAATTCCAGCGCTCCTTTTTCACGGCCTATCTTGTCAATCGTCACGATAGACCAAGGCAAGTCTTGGTCTTGCAAGACTTTATTTTTTCGAAACAGAGACAAAGATTGCCTCATCTATTAATTAAGCAGAATAGAATTGCCCAGTTAATTACGAAAAACCGGGCAAAAACCGGAACAACAAGGGCCAAGCCCACTCCCATAGACTGAAACACACAGGGCAAAGCCCACCCATATCGACGACAAGTCGACCTGCGGCCAGACAACGCATGTTCGACTCTGACGGAGAACTCAGAAAAACAAAAACAGGCACGGCTGGCGCCACGGAAGATCGCCGAACGGACCACCTGCAGCCAGTCATCGTACACCACAGGGCCCCGCCGCCGCAGCTTTGACTCCACAGCAGCAAGCAAACCGAGGCAAAACCGTGGACACGCCGGAGAAGAGCCGACTACCGCAACCATTGCCGCGTCGCCGACATCGCTCCCACCATCATCGTTGCCACGGAAGTCTGGTCGCCACAGTGATTCTCTCGGGGCCGCCGCCCCGACATCCACCGCTCCGTCGCGCCCAGCGCAATCAACCGGCACCGCCTTCCGGGGCCGCCGCCCCGACATACCACTGCTCCCCTCGAGCAGCAACGCCGCACAACCCAGCTGCCCGCAACCCACGTTGCTCAGGGCAACCGCTCGCAGACCACGAACGTCGCACCACATCCGGGGCCGCCGCCCCGACGTAAAGTCAGACCGCCCCCTCTGGGGCGCATCGACCGAGCCGACACCCCTACCGCCCAAGCGGGACAAGAATGCCACCCAACCAATGTCGAGATAGAGCCCCACCTCATAGAGCTGCCACTCACATTGTTCCCGAGATCGCCATCTCGATGCACAATTCGAAACCACCCGGAGCCGCCGCCCCGACGTCCACTGTCCCCGACGACGAAGAGATCCGTGCAAACTGCAACATGTTGACTCTCCAAGGCGATGCCTCAAAGAAGGAAACAACGTAGCCGCCGTCATCGCCCGCTTCGACCATCCGAAGCTAGGGATTTCTCCCGGAGAGTCGTGTAATGGATCTCCACGGCAACACCTTCAAGAAGGGGAACGACACCATGGCCATGGCGCCGCTGTTGCCGGCACCGACCCAAGGTCAGTGCTGGACTTTCGCCCGGAGCTCCTCCACACCTCCGAATCCAAGCAGATCCGAAGCACTGCGCAGCACACAATCCCCATGGTCGACGTCCACCGGCTCCACCTTCCCGCTGCGCCAAGCTACCTCCGCCGTCGACAGGCGGCCGAGCCATCCCGCGTGCCGCACCTCGTGGCCGCCCCTCCCTGCAGGCCGCCTGCCTGCCTGACGCTCACCCATCGCCAGCACGAGGCCGCAGCGAGCCCCTCGATCCGCCAGAACGCGGCCGCCCACGCTGGAACCCCCCGCCGTCCGCGCCGCATCTGGTCGCCGCGAGGCCACCGCCGCGCCGCCCCCACTCCCGGACCACTGGATCCGCGCCAGCAATCGCCGGAGCCGCGCCCGCTCGCGCGCCGGACCCCGCCGAGCTCGCAGGCCAGATCCGCCCGTGGGCAACCCTGAGAGAAACCCCGCCGCCACCCTCCCTGGAGCCTGACCGGGCTTTGCCGGCGGGCTCCTCAGGCGGCGGCGAGGTGCTAGGGCAGAGGGGGGTGGGAAGTAGTCGGCGCCGGTGGGGTTCCCCCGTGCCGCCCGAGAGAGGCGACGCAGGGGTCGGGGGTTTGACAGGGAGTTTTCTTGCAAGACTTTGTGGTAGCTACACATCGCATAGCTTGGTACGCACGGCTCTCGCATGGTGTCGCTCCCAGGTTCACATCAAGAGATTACGAGAAGCTGGTGGCACGCTGGGCGCGGGACAGATGCATGCAGCCTCTCTCGCACGCTTTCTTTTCAGGATTTTGTACTCTTTCTCTTTGGACCAAATGTCCAGATGGTTTACTTGATCGGGCTCTCCGGTCCATCTCCCGCTATATAACTGTCAGCCGTCACATGATTCTCCCCGTGTCACTGGCTGTTATTTTTCTGTATCTTTGTGCCCTAGTTCTTCCAGTATTGTCACTCGTGACGGTAAAAAGATATCATCACTGCTGACCGTAAACATATCTACCGTCACTGGTGACACTGAGACGGTTTTTTTTTTTTTGAGAAACATGACACCTTTCCGGTTCCATTACTCATTTTTTTTTCGAAAAGGAGGATGACCCCCGGCCTCTGCATCTGGACGATGCATGTAGCCATTTTATTAATTATTCGCAAAGACCTTACAAAGTAATACATCAGTAAGTCTGAAGCCACTATCTTGGCAACATCTGTCGCTACTCCTATCCAGTTGATGAAGAGGTGCTGATAGTTCGAGCCGAATACCAAACAGACCTCGCACCAAAGTCTAACATCTAAAGCGGGAGGCCCCAACCAAGCCGCTTGCTGGGTCTGGGGCACACACCGGTCCGGCACACTCTCTGAGTCCGCCGCCGCCGTCTTCCACCGATCCATCTTCAGTGCAGGTACTAACGCATCGACCATGACAGGCCTGCCGTCGACGCCACCACGACGCCAAACAACGCCACCTCCCTACGCACATCCATCAAGACGCATCCGACACCGAGACTCTGCTGCACCATGCCGCCGGGACCTGCCGTCATCGACGCGGTAGATGCCACGTCGCACCACCTCCTGATCCAGATCACCTTCAATGCCAATCGAACGGTGTCCACCAGCCACATAGCTCCCAAGGCGGCGCCTTCAAGAAGGGAACGACGCCAAAGACGCCGTCGCCGCCCACCGCAGTTAGGGCTTTCACCCGGGAGGCAATTTGGCGTGGTGGAGGTATAGGCAAATCCGACGAATGTCTCCTTGGAGAAGAAACTGCGCCCTCGGGTGTCGTCGCCGACCAGGGCCGGCGATTTCTCCCAATCTGAATCCCACCTCCAGCTCCATCCGCATCGAGGACCAGCAAGCCACACACAGCGACCCAGATCCGTACGAAGGAAAGCACACCGAGCATGGGGGAGGAGGCGACCAGATCCACCACAGCCCACGTCACCTGCCGCTGGCCGATCTGAAGGCCCGACCGCTGCCGGCACGCCCCGCCAGGGAAATCACGCAGCCGCCACGAAGCCGTCCCGCCGCCGAGCCCCACGCCCAGCCCGGCGCCCCTGCTGGCCAGCAGCAACCCGCGCCGCCGCCACCGAGCGAGGAGGGCAGAAGAGCCCCCCCCCCCGCCGCCCACACCAGCCGGGCTTCACCCGGCGGCGCGCCCAGGCGGCGGCGGGGTGGAGGGGGGGGAGGAGGCCGGGGGAGAGGGGCCCGTCCGGCCGCCGCGCGGGGATGGCGCGGACGAGCAGGAAGAGTTCATGAGGGGTTCCATTACTCATGAAACCACATCATCAAGTACATATATATAAAAGTATTAAAGCTGCTAAGCTAGCTCTCCAACCATGCGTTTGAAGTAGTTCAGCGTAAGTGCATTTCAAGCCGACACGTGTTAGTTTTTTTATTTAGTTTCGTACTAGGTTTTTTCTTTTGTGTTTGCTATCATTATTTAACGCAGTACAACGCAGATGCTCACATATACGAACATACGCTCACCCCTATGAACGCATGCACGTGCACCCTATCCAAGAACCTTGGAGATACTGAGTCGGCACAACATCTTAAGATTGACAAAGTCACAGCAGACGTCTTTACAGCCGACGAGACGTCTCCTCCCACTGAGCAAATATCATCAGAGAGTCTGAAATAAATTTAGGAGGCACAACATCTTCAGATTGACGAAGTCACAGCAGGAGCCTTTGCAGCCGACGGGACGTCTCCTTCAACCGAACGAATATCTCCAGAGAGCCTGAAATAAATTTAGGAAAATGCGAGTACCAGTGTCAACACAGTACAACGCAGATGCTCGCATACACTTACCTCCTATGAACGCACGCATGCACACCCTACCCCCTATAACGCTATCTGAAGAGCACAAAATAAATACAGGAAAATGCGAGCACCAGTATCAACACAGTACAACGCAGATGCTCAGTTACACTCACCCCCTATGAACGCACGCACACACACCCAACACTATAATATTGTGAGAAGTACAAAGCGTATCATATTTTGCTCATTCTACCTTCTATATAAAGTTAGGTTAATTAGTACAACGCAGATGCTCGCATACACTCACCCCCTATGAACGCACGCATGCACGCCCTACCCCCTATAACGCTATCTGAAGAGCACACAATAAATACAGGAAAATGCGAGCACCAGCATCAACACAGTACAACGCAGATGCTTAGTTACACTCACCCCTATGAACGCACACATGCACACCCAACACTATAACATTGTGAGTAGCACAAAGTATATCATGTTTTGCTCATTCTAACTTTTATATAAAGTTAGGTTAATTATGATGTGATACCTAGCAACTTTTTCTGCGGGACACAATAGGATAAGCAAATAAAATAAAGTTATGTGACTTAGAGTATCCAGGTTAGTACCATTTAGACTGTGAGAATTAGGCTTGATTTTGATTGATAGTGCATCTCTAATTCCGTTGCTCACGCGTGCTATTTTTCACGACTAAGGGTTACGGGATAAATCCAGAAAAATACGAGCACCAGTGTCAACACAGTACAACGCAGATGCTTAGTTACACTCATCTCTATAAACGCATGCATGCATACCCAACACTACAACGTTGTGAGCAGTACAAAGCGTATCATGTTTTTCTCATTCTAACTTCTATATAAAGTTAGGTTAATTATGATGCGATACCTAGCAATTTTTTCTGCGGGACACCATAGGATAAGCAAATGAAAGAAAATTATGTGCCTTAGAGTATCCAGGTTAGTACCTTTAGACTGTAAAAATTAGGCTTGATTTTGATTGATAATGCATCTCTAATTCTGTTGCTCATGCATGCTATTTTTCACGACTAAGGGTGACATGATGCAACAAATATTACTCAAAATATCGTGTATAAAGAAATCGTCACTGCACTGTAATGCCAAAAGGTTCTATCTTTTTACTAGAGTATTTTCATTCAATTTTTGCTGTTTTGTGAACTGAAATTTGTATGCATTACATGTGACATTATTGGTTTTTTGACTGGCCTGTCAACACTAAGCCTAAAAGAGTGTACCTTTGTATAACGGTTACTCTTTTCTATTTTCTACACTTTTTCTTCTGGTTTTTCTTCTTCTGTATCTTGCTTCGTTCACTGATTCAAATTTTCATCTGTTGTAAGATGGGTTATTATTTGTAAAATATGATCTTTAAAATGTATACTTGAGCAATTTTCCTTCGGTCCGAAGAAAGCTTCATTTTGTACAACTTTTGGTTGCACCAGACGATGTTCAAACTTTGACTATGTTGGTAGGAACAGTTTTGGCTGGAACATTTAAAAGATATAGCTAACTGTTTGTTTTTCAACAAATGGTGGATTTTATTTACTCAAAATGAAGCATCAAGTGGATGCAAACACAATGAGCACACACCCGGCCTCTGCGTAGTTAGGATGCACACACACGAAAAATTGCCGGCAAATAGAAAAGTCGTATAAGACCAAAGCTATGCCTAAGCAAGAGGAAAAATGAAGTGATCAAATCCGCAATCGACAAACTACACCAACGACCATATCCACACCAATCATTTCATAACACCACAAGGATAATGAAATTCTTCAAAAACAACGCCTTTAGGAAAGGAGCATCGCCGTCACCGGATCCAACCACCAAAGGCCCGAATCTTGATTTTCACCCCGAAGAACTGGTATGAGCATATCCAGGCAATGACTATAACAAGGTAACGACGCAAAAACATCGCCAATGCCAAGTATACCAACTCAGGCCAAGCCTAGGTTTTCACCCCAGAGCTCAAGACCGGGTACTCGGGAAGCACCACCATCGAAGTCAATCATGTGTTGTGCCACCACTTTTCCGTGATCCCAGCAGTTGCATGCGCTAGAAAACCGATCGCCGTTGTACGATCATATCCTCTGCGTCAAGTCGTCGTCCATAGATTGCATCTTACCACCGAGGCAACCATCATATCTGGAAAGAGGAACCCTCGCAAAGACAATTTGGTGGCCCCCCAATCTGCGGCGAGGCCGCCGCCGCAGGCCGGAGTGGTCACCACATGGGCCAACACCGACGACAGAGCACATCACCACCGACTGCCATCTCACCGGAGATAGCCCTGCCCAGACCTGTCGGCCAAGGGGCCGACATGACCGGATCTTGAGCAAGGTAGATCAGTTCGTGGCGCAGCCGCCCGCCTAGCCGCAGCTGCTACTTGTAGCTTGCGTTGGTAATTCCCTGAAGAGGAAGGGAGATGCAGTACAGTAGAGATAAATATTTCCCTCAGTTATGAAACCAAGATTATCAATCCAGTAGGAGAATCACGCAACACCTCGTTAGCAGCACCTGCACACAAAACAACAAATCCTTGCACCCAACACAATCAAGGGGTTGTCAATTCCTCGGCGGTAAATTGCAAGATTAAATTGTATGTGATAGATAGATAGATTGAAACAAAAATACGAAATAAAATAAATAAAGAAAAAAGTGCAGCAAGTATTTTGAGGGTTTTAGTAATATGATTTAGATAGACCCGGGGGCCATAGTTTTCACTAGAGGCTTCTCTCAAGAAAATAGCATACGGTGGGTAGACAAATTACTGTTGGGCAATTGATAGAAAAGCAAATAATCATGACGATATACAAGGCAATGATCATGTATATAGGCATCACGTCCGAGACAAGTAGACCGACTCCTGCCTGCATCTACTACTATCACTCCAAACATCGACCGCTATCCAGCATGCATCTAGTGTATTAGGTCCATGAAGAACGGAGTAATGCCTTAAGAACGATGACATGATGTAGACAAGATAAACTCATGTATGAATAAACCCCATATTTTTACCCTTAATAGCAACGATACATACGTGTCATATCCCTTTTTGTCACTGGGATTGAGCACCGCAAGATCGAACCCATTACAAAGCACCTCTTCCCATGGTAAGATAAATCAATCTAGTTGGCCAAACCAAATCAATAGATCGGAGAAGAAATACGAAGCTATAATAATCATGCATAAAAGAGTTCAGAGAAAACTCAAATAATATTCATGGATAATCTGATCATAAACTCACAATTCATCGGATCCCAACAAACACACCGCAAAAAGTGAATACATCGGATAGAACTCCAAGAACATCGAGGAGAACATCGTATTGAAGATCAAAAAGGGAGAAGAAGCCATCTAGCTACTAACTATGGACCCGAAGGTCTGTGGTAAACTACTCATGCATCATCGGAAGGGCAGCAAGGTTGATGTAGAGCCCCTCCGTGATCGATTCCCCCTCCGGCGGAGTACCGGAAAAGGCCTCCAGATGGGATCTCTCGAGAACAGAAACTTGCGGCGGCGAAAAAAGTATTTCGTGTACTCCCCTAAGGGTTTCTGTTTTTTGGGAATTTATAGTGGTGGAATTAGGTCAAGCGGAGCTGAGGTGGGCCCACGAGGCACCAGGGCGCGCCTGCCCCCCCCCCCCCAGGCGCACCCTGGTGGCTCGTGGCCACCTCCTCTGGCGTCTGGTCTTCTCCCGAAGCTTCTAGTGTTTATCTTGTCTAGAAAAAAAATCTCCAAAAAGTTTCGTGGCATTTGGACTTCGTTTGATATTGATTTTCTGTAAAACCAAAAACAGGCAGAAAACAACAACTGGCACTGGGCACTAAGTTAATAGGTTAGTCCCAAAAAATGATATATAATTGCTGTAAATGTATATAAAAACATCCAAGATTGATAATATAACAGCATGGAACAATAAAAAATTATAGATACGTTGGAGACGTATCAGCATCCCCAAGCTTAATTCCTGCTCGTCCTCGAGTAGGTAAATGATAAAAACAGAATTTTTGATGTGGAATGCTGCTTATCATATTCATCATATATTCTTTTCTTTTATAGCATGGACATTGGACTTGAATGATTCAAAGCAATAGTCTATAGTTTGACATGAAGATATAAATACTCAAGTATGCTAACAAGCAATCATGTCTTTCAAAATATCAGCGCTAAAAAAAGTTATCCCTAGCCCATTATGCCCAATCATTGATCCATTCATGTAACACACTCAAATATTAGCTACATCCAATGCACAAGTATGACAATAGTGCTCTCTAGTTGGTGCTTTATAAGAGAAGATGGAGACTCAAGAAAATAAAAATTGCATAAAAGTAAATAGATAGGCCCTTTGCAGAGGGAAGCAGAGATTTGTCAAATGTGCCAGAGCTCAAGGCTGAAATTAAAGAGATAAAATTATTTTGAGAGGCATACTTTTCCTGTCAACGAAAACGACCGAGAATTCCCAATATTTTCCATGCTAGACACATCATAGGCGGTTCCCAAATAGAAAGTAAAGTTTATTTCCTTTCCACCATTCTTTCACAATCCATGGCTAGCCGTATCCACGGGTGCCCTCCATACCAACACTTTCCAAGGAATTTTGTTGTTATTCTTTTTTGATTCATTGTGGGACTGGGCATCCCTATTACCAACCATTCTCTCGTGCAATGACAAGTGAATAAACACTCATCGTGAGAATAACACACCTAGCATGGAAAATAATGGCCACCCCCTGCCGCTTCATGAGCGGTATGGGCACACAAAACGGAAAAATTATTTTGAAAATTAGAGTTGGCACACGCAAATTTACTTGGAACGGCATTGAAATACCGCATATAGGTAGATATAGTGGACTCATTTGGCACAACTTGGGTTTAAGGATTTTGGATGCACAAGCAGTATTTTCGCTTAGTACAAATGAAGGCTAGCAAATAGATTGAGAAGCAACCAACCAAAAAACGAAAACGGTCATAAACTTGCATTGAACATAACTAACACCGAATAATGCACCATAAGTAGGATATAATTTCGTTGCATAACTATTGACTTGATGTGCATGCATAGGGAATCACAAACCTTAACACTAATATTCTTACTAAATCACAATTACTCACAAACATGACTCACATATTATCATTTCCCTATCGCAAAACTATTGCAAGGAATCATACTTATCATATCCAATGATCTATATGAAAGTTTTTATTATATCCCTCTTGAATATTCATCACTTTGGGACCAAATTCATATCTTGTGTGCAAATTACCGTTACTATCATCAACTCTCAAAAAGATTTAAGTGAAGCATGAGAGTGCAAATATTTCTTCAAAATTTCAATCTTATCAATTCTCAAAATAATATAAGTGAAGCATGAGAATTTATTTCTTCAAAATATAGCCACCACCATGCTCAAAAAGATTTAAGTGAAGCACTAGAGCAACTACCTAGCTCAAAAAATTTAAGTGAAGCACATAGAGTATTCTAACAAATGATGATAAATGTGTGGATCTCTCAAGATAGGTGTGTTCAGCAAGGATGATTGTGACAAACTAAAAGGCAAACAAAGCAAAGACTCATATAATACAAGACGCTCCAAGTAAAACACATATTATGTGATGAATAAAAATATAGCTCCAAGTAAAATTACCGATGGTTGGTAGAAGAAAGAGGGGATGCCTTCCGGGGCATCCCCAAGCTTAGACGCTTGAGTCTTCCTTGAATATTACCTTGGGGTGCCTCGGGAATCCCCAAGCTTAGGCTTTTGCTACTCCTTATTCCTTCATCCATCGTGATCTCACCCAAAACTTAAAAACTTTAATCACACAAAACTCAACAAAACCTTCGTGATATCCGTTAGTATAACAAAATAAATCACTACTTTAAGTACTGTTGCAAACCCATTCATATTTTATTTTTGCATTATACCTACTGTACTCTAACTTCACCATGGCTTATACCCCCCGATACAATCCATAGATTCATCAAAACAAGCAAGTAGTGCATCAAAAACAGAATCTGTCAAAAACAGAACAGTCTGTAGCAATCTATTTAAAAGCCATACTTCTGTAACCCCAAAAATTCTGAAAAATTAGGACAACGCGGGCAATTCATATACCAATACTGTTTAAAAATTTCAGATTCTTCTGACGCTCCAGTACAGAAACACAATTCCATCACTGGACGCAAAACTTTCTGTTTTCCAAACAGCATCAATTATACTATCTTCCAAATCATCCTAAAGGCTTTACTTGGCACAAACACTAATTAAAAAACAAAAACACAATCATACCAGTAGCATAATTGTGAAAACACATAAGAACTTATTTTATTCATTGGGTTGTCTCCCAACAAGCTCTTTCTTTATAGCCATTAAGATAGGTTTGAGATTTCAATGATGCTCACATGAAAGATAATAATTCAAACACAAAGAGAGCATCATGTAGCATGTGAAAAACATATTTAAGTCTAACATACTTCCTATGCATAAGCATTTTATGAGCAAACAAATTATCAAGGCAAGCAATTTCTAGCATATGCAAAGGAGAAGAATAAAACATTGATGATTTCAACATAACGAGAGGTAATTTAGTAATATGAAAATTTCTACAACCATATTTTTTTCTCTCATAATAATTACATGTAGGATCATACTCAAATTCAACAATATAGTTATCATAAAGAATACTCTTTTTATGATCCATATGCATAATTTTTTTATAATCTTCCGAAATAGTGGGATTATCATCAACGAAAGTCATGACCTCTCCACCCCACTTTTATCAAAAAATTCATAAGATTGAACATTCTCCAAATATGTGGGATTATTTTTACCTAGAGTTGACACTCTTCCAAACCCACTTTCAATATTATTGCAAGCATTATTATCAATATCATATTCATCATGATGCTTAAATAAATTTTCAAGATCATAAAAAGCATTATCACCCCAATCATGATCATTGCAATAAGTAGTGGACATGACAAAATTATCATCACCAAGCTTGTGGTTTTGCATATTATTAGCACAATTCACATTAATAGAATTTATGGTAACATCATTGCAATCATGCTTTTCAATCAAGGACATATCATGAATCACTTTATAAATTTCTTCTTTTAACACTTCATCACAATTTTCAGATTCAAGATTTTCAAGCACAACTTCACAAAGATAATCAAGAGCACTCAACTCACTAGCAATTGGTTCATCATAATTGGATCTTTTGAAAAGATTAGCAAGTGGATGAGGATCCATATCAATAGTTTTTTAGCAAGCGAAGATGCAAGCAAATAGAAGACACATGGCACACAAGCAAAGATAGCAAACGAATAAAAATGCAAATGGAAAATATTTTTGTATTTTTGTAAAAATGTTTTAGAAGTGGGGGAGATGAAAATGAGAGGAAAATAAAGTAAATGCAAGGAGACGAGAGTTTATGCAAAGGTACTTGATAGATGTTGATGATGTCTCCCAGGCAACGGCGCCAGAAATTCTTCCTGCTACTTGTAGCTTGCGTTGGTAATTCCCTGAAGAGGAAGGGAGATGCAGTACAGTAGAGATAAGTATTTCCCTTAGTTATGAAACCAAGGTTATCAATCCAGTACGAGAATCACGCAACACCTCGTTAGCAGCACCTGCACACAAAACAACAAATCCTTGCACCCAACGCAATCAAGGGGTTGTCAATCCCTCGGCGGTAAGTTGCAAGATTAAATTGTATGTGATAGATAGATAGATTGAAACAAAAATACAAAATAAAATAAATAAAGAAAAAAGTGCAGCAAGTATTTTTAGGGGTTTAGTAATATGATTTAGATAGACCCGGGGGCCATAGTTTTCACTAGAGGCTTCTCTTAAGAAAATAGCATACGGTGGGTAGACAAATTACTGTTGGGTAATTGATAGAAAAGCAAATAATCATGGCGATATCCAAGGCAATGATCATGTATATATGCATCACATCCGAGACAAGTAGACCGACTCCTGCCTGCATCTACTACTATTATTCCACACATCGACCGCTATCCAGCATGCATCTAGTGTATTAAGTCCATGAAAAACTGAGTAACGCCTTAAGAACGATGACATGATGTAGACAAGATAAACTCACGTATGAATAAACTCCATCTTTTTATCCTTAATAGCAATGATACATACGTGTCATGTCCCTTTCTGTCACTGGGATTGAGCACCGCAAGATCGAACCCATTACAAAGCACCTCTTCCCATGGAAAGATAAATCAATCTAGTTGGCCAAACCAAATCAATAGATCGGAGAAGAAATACGAAGCTATAATAATCATGCATAAAAGAGTTCAGAGAAAACTCAAATAATATTCATGAATAATCTGATCATAAACTCACAATTCATCGGATCCCAACAAACACACCGCAAAAAGTGATTACATCGGATAGAACTCCAAGAACATCGAGGAGAACATTGTATTGAAGATCAAAAAGAGAGAAGAAGCCATCTAGCTACTAACTATGGACCCGAAGGTCTGTGATAAACTACTCACGCATCATCGGAAGGGCAGCAAGGTTGATATAGCGCCCCTCCGTGATCGATTCCCCCTCCGGTGGAGTACCGGAAAAGGCCTCCAGATGGGATCTCTCGAGAACAGAAACTTGCGGTGGTGGAAAAAGTATTTCGTGGACTCCCCTGAGGGTTTCTGATTTTTTGGGAATTTATAGTGGTGGAATTAGGTCAAACGGAGCTGAGGTGGGCCCACGAGGCACCAGGGCGCGCCTGCCCCCCCAGGCGCGCCCTAGTGGCTCGTGGTCACCTCCTCTGGCGTCTGGTCTTCTCCCGAAGCTTCTAGTGTTTGTTATGTCCAGAAAAAAATCTCTAAAAAGTTTCGTGGCATTTGAACTTCGTTTGGTATTGATTTTCTGTAAAACCAAAAATAGGCAGAAAACAGCAACTGGCACTGGGCACTAAGTTAATAGGTTAGTCCCAAAAAATGATACTCCCTCTATTCCACAATGTAGAATTCAGTGGTATAATTTTTGCTCCCGCTGCAGTCGGTCTCGTTGGTTAAATTTATGGTCAAACTTAGATCTCGGGAAGCGCGGGCGCACTACATTGTGGAATGGAGGGAGTATATAATTGCTGTAAATGTATATAAAAACATCCAAAATTGATAATATAACAGCATGGAACAAAAAAAATTATAGATACGTTGGAGACGTATCAGCAGCATCCATGTTGGATCCATTCGGGGCCTCCCTATGGCAGCTATGAGTGCGAGAAGCCGTCGAAGGGCCAGCACACGGCGATCGGAGAGGAAATGGTAGCTTCGGGACCATGGATATGTGGAACGGGTTGGAGGCACCAAGGTGAGGCAGCGCACGTCCTCGCCGCCACCATCCACAGTGGGGCATAGCCCGACGGCCTCCTCCGACGATGGCGGGGGAGGGAGTAGCGGAGGCGAAGTCTAGGAGTGGCAACGGATGCGGACTCTGGAGTGGCTAAGTGTTTGTAACCATGGATGAACTAATTTTTGGTACATTTCGGTATTTATCTAAGTTATTAAATTGGCTTGCACATTACCGACTGCCAGCTCGCTTACCCACTGTCTTCTTTTCTTCTCTAAGAAAAACAACGCATCCACGCACACGGGTTTCACGACGGGCGCGGCGTGCCGCCGCGCCTCTGCATACTAGTCAATTTACAGTGCGCGAGTAAAGGAGTGTCAACCCAGCTAGCAGTAATAAGTTTGGGTTTACCATACAGAGGAACTAGAGGGAAGTGGCAGCGAAAACAGTTGGCAAGGAAAACAGGATCCGGCAACAGCAGCAGCCGTGAACGGTGCGCCAGGAAGGTATTCCAACCCAGCTATCACACTATCCAGTTGATCTCGGGCAGGACCAGAGCGCAAAAGATCTTCCGGCGAGAAATTGTCAGAGCCAATTTTCTCCGGAAACACTTCATCCCAAACCATTGTGCTTTATCAAAGCAGATAACGTTTCATACTTTCCACAACGACCACGTAACAGCCGCATGCGCAACATTAGCACTTTTGTGCACGGGCTAGCAACATTCTCAAAAGTGGATCGGCTTTTCAAACCAATAAGTCTGATAGTAATGGGGAGTATCATCGGAAATGCCCAATAGAGGTCGCGCCTCAGGTAGGACTTTATCCAGTCCGTTGGCATGCTTTGGGGATCCGAGCTTCCCCTGTATTCGGGGTCTTGTTCCCCCGTAGAGGCTGGCCACAGCGCGTATTCCGGTCAGGTAGGCAGCAGTAGGTACCTAATCTAGCTAGTACCAGTAATAGGGACGCGGATTCTCTACCTTGCCATGGGCAAGGCAGAGAGCTACAGTACCCTACCTTTGCCGGACAGTCGTTCGATCAGAAGGCGACCGCCCAGATCGACCGAAGTGATGTAGCACGCTTACTGTTAGTGCAGTCCATTGAATAGTGTTCTGTTGTAAAGGCAATAGAGTTGGTGGGGCTGCACATATGACGGGCGATGTGACTACAAACAGTGAGATGAAAATAATTCAGTGGGTTTAGACATGTTCTACCACGCAGATACGTGTTAATCATACTGTCTTGCGCCTGTATCAGGTTATTTTGAGAAGCAGAGATCATTATTTTTTTCTCACCATGCGGAATGACCGGCTAGTAGCAATCTACAACCCAACAAAAATAAGTAATCTCGTGACTGTTACCATACTGTACCCGACGGACTAAGCACCAGGTTTATTCAACACATCTATACCTCTATACCTACCTAATATTAAAGGGAGGAACGTTTCTCCACTTTTTTTCGTCATCGGTCCTTTTATATGTTGGGTAACTTTTTCGTCCGTCGTCTAATTCGGATAGAGCGAACGAACTAGATTTTTTGAAGAAAAACAAACGAACAACAGGCTGGGCTGGACCGCGACCTCGCTCAGCCACATTAGCCCAAAGTGTAGCCTCAATGCTAGCCCACGGCCTGCCAACACACACAATCCCACGTTAGAAACAGAAAAAGAAAGATGTGGATGTGGGAGTCGAACTTCGGACCTCACGTCATGTTACTATGGCCATTGCCAGTTGAGCTAGCACTGAATTGTGATAGAACAGCCAAGTCATCTTCTTAATATATACGAACAAACTTATGGAAAATACATCGCATGCATGAGCCGATGCTGGGCCTGTTCTGCAGCAAAAATAATCAGCAAGCAGCAATCAGAGGGTTAGATGTTGATTTGAATTTATCCTCAAAAGCAAGGAACACGCGTGGCCTGCGTACATACACACACATGCAAAAAGAGCTCAGGCTGGGCGCGTGCGTGAAATATAAAGAGGCAAAAAGAACTCAGGCAGGGGGCATTCACATACGTGAGTGCGTGTGAGGAACAAGCTGAAAGTACAGCTCAAAAGCAATGGTAGTGCCTCAAATAAACAATACTACGGCAATGAGGATCTGTGCAAAACTTAATTAAGAAAATTAGAATGTGCACCGGTGTGGCCGTGTGGGCCTCCGTATATTACACAGTTTTATTCTGTCCCAAAACTTATAAAAGAAAATTCATGAAAGTATAGGCACACAAGTTTGCTGCTGAATACTACTGACTTACAGATTTGGCTATTATTGTAATTTTCTATTATCATACAAAATGTTCTTTTATCTGATGAACAATAATATTACTCTAAGCCTTAAATCATAGTTTGAGAATCTATCTCTTTGCCATCTATTTTTCCCTTAGTTAAAGAGACAATCAATCACCCCGTTCTATTGTATGTTTTTTTGCATGCACGTCATTACGTGAGTGTTTCAGTTATATATTTGAGAATTTACACATGAACCAATTTTTTTAATGTATGAACTTTGCATACTGTACACCAGGTATGAGAGAATTTTGCATTTTTAAAGGGTCAGTGCATTGTAATAAATTTTCCCATTAAACCGACTATCAAATTTTATTTTGTATTCAATAGTGGCTTAAGCTATCTCATAAAAGCTATTGTAGATGTGCGTTGATACTCCTGCAATACTTATACGGTTTTTCGAGATTACTACCCTATAGACACATCTACCAATCTACCCTCAGACTAAAAGAAATCTGGAATAATGCAAATTTAAACATGTCTT
Source organism: Elymus sibiricus (assembly GCA_039707655.1). Lineage (NCBI taxonomy): Eukaryota > Viridiplantae > Streptophyta > Magnoliopsida > Poales > Poaceae > Elymus > Elymus sibiricus. The sequence continues at coordinate 309,299,965 of CM077674.1, forward strand.
ACAACATGAGGCAACGTCCATCGTTCAGTCAATCAAGACGAGCAACCCCAGCTAACATGAACCTCTATCGAAAGATCATATGGTAGAGAAAGAGAGTCATTCTAAGATGGCGTGGAACGCAAAGAGACATATATGTAGGGTGGAGCGAGGAGTAATTCAATAGTAAAAATGTCGACATTGTCACCTGATGTACGTGATAGTCAAAAGATATGTGATATACACAATTGATATTGAACCACAGAATATGTATCCTAAAGATATACGTCACACAAAATTGATATTGTGCAATAGAATATGTACGCCCCCGTTGCAACGCACGGGATATTTGTCGTTTTTGTCCGTCCCGTACATCATACATGAGCCTTTTTTACGTTTTTTTCCTGAAATATGAGGCGTTCTCGATTCGCACAGGAACATCCCAAACGGGCCGGCCCAATAGCAGCAAGCATGTTCGAGCATATAAATCAAAAAGTCGCACAGGAGCGTCACAAATGGGCCGGCCCAATAACAACAAGCGCGTGCGAGCATATAAATCAAATCTCATGACCTCAAGATATTGCACGTGTAATGATTGCCAGCTGAGCTAATGACTTTTGTGTTACCTTAATAACACAAGGAGTGTAGGAACGAACTGATGAACCAAACCGGACACTATAGCGACTAAGTACTTTAGAAATTTTGTTAGAACTCCAAAATTTGGACGTGAACTTTTTTTAAAAGCAAGAAGAAAGTTTGGAAATTTCAAACAATTTTTAAAACAGAAAATTTGAAAACTCACGAAAATGTTCTGAAAAACCCAAACAAATTCTGGAAATTTTGAACATTTTCGATTTTTTTTTTGTGAAAAAACACAACTACTTTTTGCAAAACAAGAACAAAATTTGAATATTTGACAGTTTTTCAGAAACATGAATGAACTTTGAAACAACAAACATGTTTTGAAATTCTTGACATTTTGGAAGTTGTGAACAACTTTTTAAACCGGGAACATTTTATGAAACTCCGAGCAAATTTGATAACAATGAATATTTTTTGATTTTTCAACAAGATTTCATAACATGATCATTTTTTAAATTTCCAAAAACCACGAATATTTATTAAATGTTTAAATATCTTTCGAAATATGAACAAGTTTTGAAATCCTTCAGATTTTTTGAATTTGCGAACAAAATTTGAAACAGGACATCCATAAAAATGTAATTCCCTATTTGAAGCTTGGCACTCCTCCGGGCTGGGCTTCATATAAACAACACAAAAAATGGTGTATTTCTTGAGAATCGAACTTTCAATCTCACGCAAGAATGGAAGTGGATAGACAAGTTGACTAGCTAACACATTTGAACAATCAAAGGTTTTGCTCCATTTAACCTCAAGTGAATTATATATGTGCGCACTCTGCTTTCTCTTTTTCTAGGCAATAGTCATTGGTGAGAAGTTTATTATTAATATTTCTAACAACTAAAGTGGTCGGTTAATTAGATCAGGGAAGTAATCAAACATGCCCAATTCACTTTCTCTTTTCTCTAGGATAGAACATGAGCGAGTTATTTGATTAATGAAGAGTTCGAACGATCAACATGGTCGGTTGATTAGATTAGCAAAATAATCAGCTTAAAATGGATTTGAAGTTGTACAAGTGCATCTGCACAAGCGTGTATATACAGACATATCAAGTGACAAATATGTTATGTTCGTCATGAAGGTGTGCGTGGGAAGCTGAATGGGAAGAAGATGTTGGAGGAGAGGGCGGCACGCAGATGATGGCACTGGGCCGAGAATGTATTGTGTTGTTGATTTTGTTCAGTGGCATATGTGTTGTGTCGTGTCTGAGGTTATCACCTTGGGGTTGACTACATTTTGAATGTATTGTAATCAGGTGAACACCTCAACCACAATTGATGAGGGCGAAAAAGAACATACGTTGTGACATGAGTGAGACAATAATGTTGAAATAGAGAACGTAGATCAGTAGAGCATCTTAAGACATACTTATTATATTAAATACATATGATATGTTTTCTCCCGTTGCAACGCACGGGCATATGTGCTAGTAATATACAAATAACGAACTTACTCCATATAAAATCACCAATCACGATAATTACCGAGATTTTTTGTGACACCGAGCACTAACTTTCCCAATTTTTAGCAACTTGTCAGTTAACACCATAAAAAACCGGATTTATTACAAACCCGATTAATCTATAACATGGATCCACAGTACATCTAGTACCAATTTTCTATGGACAATACAATGCGTGAGTCACATCTCACGCCCCCTCGTTGAACTAAATCTCTTCTTGCATATCCTCAAAAAAAAAATCTCTTCTTGCATAGATGAAATCTTTTTACTAGTCTCATCAGTGCTACGAAGCTTTTCCATGCTCCAATGCTTAAAAAGTAAATTTAAATGTCTCAAAAAAATCAGAAAATTTTGTGAATGTTCACAAGATATGGGTCTACTGCCCATCAAAAATTCACTTCAAATTTAAAAATCACAAAAAGAAACAAAAAAGACAGATTCTGATATGAACAGTGTCATTTTTGCCCTTTGTCTTTTTGTGACACAATGCATGCTTCATTTGTCTTTCTCTCTCTCTCTCTCTCCGTATTTTTGGAATTTGGATCTGAAATTTTTAGGAGCTATAGACACATGTCTTGTAAACATTCACAAAAAAATCAGATTTTTTTTAACCATTTAAAATTATTTGCAAAGGTTGGGAGCATGTACAGTAATATGTTTCCAGCCATTACAGTGATATGTCGTAGACGTAGAAGAGGTGGGGGCCGGCTGCTAGTCAGCCTGTTTCTCATGACTCGTATATCACCGCACGACCATGACGTGCTCATCCCTTGTCCTGTCTAATCAGTAATCACTAGGCTCTACCTCACCTGCATGCAAAGGGCGCACAGAAGACAAATTATTTTAATTGCACGCTGGTACCAACTTCTCTCCCTCACGAGGAAGGCAAAATTGATAAATTTGACCTCAGAGCGAAAGTATTTCACAAACTAAACTGTTTTTGAAAATATTTCACACCGCTGATCCTTTTGTGCAGAGCCCAACAGCAAGGTGCTGCACTCTACTGTGCAACTCCTTACAGCTAGGCGCTGCACAGTGTAGTTCAGCGCCTAGCTGTCGGGCGCTGCACAGGTGTGGCGTCTGAGTGTTAGGCGCTGCACAGTAGAGTGCAGCGCCTTGCTGTCAGGCGCTGCATATTAGGGGTCAGCTGGGTGAAATACTTTCAAAAACAGTTTAGTTTGTGAAAAAGTTTTGCCCCGAGGTCAAATTTGTGCCTTTTGCCCACGAGGAACACTTGCCAGGCACAGGACCTTGAGAGATACAGTTGTGCCACAGTTGTACGCCTACGCAAACTACTGCCTATCCCTACCATGCCTGCCAGGGGGACAGCCGGCTGACACAAACAGATCACGAGGCGTTGTGCAACGGACGAGATAAATTGACCCGAGTAGCTCGTCCGCTGAAAATTCGCTATACTACTTAGGTTGTCTTATTAATTGACATGCATGACACAAAGTAGTACAACATTTAATATGATACGGTATCATGATATGATACCACATCCTCTCTTTCCTCATTTAATTGTGTGCCACATCATCCAAAAAGTCTAGTTGGCATGCATGATACCGCTTATGATACTCCCATTACGACCAGCCTAAGGCCCAATTCCATTCCACAATTCCAGTGGCAATCACGCGGTAGAAAATAAGTGACTACTCACTCCGTCCGGGTTTATTAGGCCTAAGAGCACCACAAGCATGTCTGTTTTTATAAGGCATTTCTTTGAAAATGAAAATACATACCAAGTCCCCTGAAAAAATACATACCAAGTCTGAAACATTTTTTTCCCGAAACGGAGGCAAAATATTTGCCTCATTCATTAATTAAAAAGAAGTAAAAGACTTTTTCAGATAAAAGGAATGACAAAGTCATTACTTCCCCGTCATACTTCTTCCCAAGTGTTTTGTGCCGACAATGACCCAAAGGTTTGCCTCCTCCTTGATGGCTTGTAGGAGAATTGTGGGTGCGCAGGATTTGTTGCGATAGACCTGCAAGTTTCTTCCATTATAAATGCCCTAAGCAATGAGCATGGTGATAGAGGCCATCGCTCTTCTATACCTTCACTTCGTTTGCCATATTGACTCACCAATCCTTTATAGATCGCTCCGTCACCCACCTTTACATGCCAATGCTCTCAAGGTTTAACCAATCCTTAACCATTCTCCAATGTCTCAGAGTGTACCGCCCACTCATGATCTTACTTGCACAATGGGCAAATGCCACAGTTTGGCCATCCCCGCTTGGTCAAACGATTAGTGGTCCAAATTCTGTCCCGAATAGCTAACCACACAAAGGATTATATCGGGAAGGAATATATCAGCGAGTACAATTTGGGGGTCCGGTGACTTTGTCGTGAGGTCACTGGCTCTTGTGGTGGTCAAACTAGACGTGATGTCTAAGATTGAATCTACTCTAGGCTAAACTAGAGCTTTGATTCCTCCGTTGTCTTTGTCGTCGAAGTCAAAGTTCCCCCTCCTCATCCTAGTCTTGAAATGTTTATAAGTGGCTTTGGTTGGAGTCGAAGTTCCCCCTCCTTATCCTAGTCTTGAAATGTTTATAAGTGGCTTTGGTTGGTGTTGAAGTTCCCCCTCCTCATCCTAGTCTTGAAGTGGTTATAAGTGTCTTTGGTTGGTTCGACTGTCCTCCACCTTGGTCTCCTAGTTTTGGACGACTCAAACTCCTCCTTGTTTGGTAGTCAGACACCTTCCTTCTTTGGAGTCCATGGGGTACCTATTTGGAGTAGGTACCTGCGAGGATACAACCTCTCCGTGGAGCTTGGATCTGGGCCCATCTAGATGGCCTGTCTAGGGCTACACACGACACGATGTGGGGGGGGGGGGGTAAAGTCAACTTCCCATCGATACAATGCTTCCGCATAGTAGGAATCTATATGGGGAAAACATCTCTAAAATTAATAACAAAAGTAGAAGAACTAACACTATGAAACCCCTTTAGCATCAAACTTCCACATATAGCATCCCGTTAACTGAAGGGATGTTATGTCTTGCCTCTTGGGGCAGGTTTTTATTGCGGCCGTTCCTATAGCCCATGGTGGTGTGTGTTGTCTAGAGATTATGATTCGGTCTTTGCAACCGCTCCTTTCTTACTACAGTTTCTCTGGCGGGGACCCGAACCGGTCCACGTCATGGTTCTACCTTCAATTCTAGCAAAACTAGCAAGACAAACACTAGCCTTATTCTGACTACGAATAACATGAGTAATACAAGTTTCTCGAAGACTTAATAAATACTTGATTTCCTTCACCAAAGATGCATAGACATATCTGTCTTCTTCATGCTTCTGGATTATGCTGACAGCAGTTAGGGAGTCCATCTCGATAGCAATTGGTGACTCACTTCTTTGGATAGCAAGGGATAGCCCTTCCATGCATGCGCAAAGTTCCGCCTCCAATGCATCCCGAAAAGCAAACAATTGTCTACAAGCTGAAAAGATAACATCACCAGTTTCATTACGTAAGATCATTCCCACGCCAGCTGAACCATCTTCTCCAAACGAGCCGTCTATATTCATCTTGACCAAGCCGAGCCCCGGAGGAGTCCAGGCCAAGATCGAAACCACAGGGCCAGCACGCAACACCTTTGGTTCATATGACAGGACCAACTTCCCTTTCCTAGGGTTAGCATGCATGTTCAACTTGATCCCAATGAGAGAGTCCAAGTAACTCTGCAGGAACCTGCTTGAGACATCCATCGGAGGAGCTGGTTTCATGTGCACAACTTCATTCTGAACAAACCAGCACCTCCAAAAGGTCATCAGTACCATGGAATGCCTAACATCATCCAAAGGCTCAAAGACCTGAAACAATCACTATTTTCCCGAATTCAGAATTGACTCAATGGCCGGCAACGACCACACCTTTGCCATGGTCAAATATAGTTGGCGAGCTAACGGACAGTTTAACATTGGGTGAAAATTGTCCTCAGTTTCCATCCCACAAACCGACATAAACTTGAAACTTCCAGGCCAATTTTATGTTTGTTTTGCCAAGTTGGCAAGGAGTTAGATACCAGCCTCCATGCAAAGTTCCGCACCGTGGAGGGAACACTAGCTGACCATATTAGTTTCCACAAAGATCTATTGCCATTCGGATTACTACCGGATGAAACAGCGCTGCCCCGATGAGCTTCCTCAAAAGCCATATCATATGCACTCTTAACTGAAAAGAGACCAAAGTGACCAGGACCCCTTGCTAGAACATCATCCTCTTTTTTTTTGAAAAAGGGAATATATTAATGTGACGCCCCCGACTCGACTGTGCACTAATCATACATGCAAATGCGCACGATCAAGCCCAGGGACTCACGGGAAGATATCACAACACAACTCTAGACAAAAAATAAAATAATACAAGCTTTATATTACAAGCCAGGGGCCTCGAGGGCTCGAATACATAAGCTCAAGTACAAGCGTTAGCGGAAGCAACATCATCTGAGTACAGACACAAAAGTTAAACAAGTCCACCTTAACAAGGCTGAGCAAAACAACGACACTGGATCGAAAAGGCGCAGGCCTCCTATCTACTCCTGGTCGTCGGTCTCCACGTAGTAGTAGGCTCCATCGGTGGGGTAGTAGTAGTCGTCGACTAGGGCAGCTGGCTCCGGGGCTCCGTCATCTGGTCGCAACAATCGGGTATGGGGAAAAAGGGGAAGCAAAGCAACCATGAGTACTCATCCAAAGTACTCGCAAGACTTATATCAGAACTATTCTATGTATGCATCGGTTTCAAAGAAGGGCTGTATCTGTGGACTATACTGCAGAAATGCCAGAATAAGGGGAGAAGACCTAGCCTATCGAAGACTAGCATCTTCAGCGTCTTGCAGCATTAGAAGAGTGTAGATTAGTACATAAATATAGTAGTAGCAACAAGCATAACAGTAGCCATGCCCAGAGATCCTTCCTCGACTCCCTGCGAGAAAGCGATCCCGGAGCTAACATATCTAAACATCACAAGTTCCAGTTCTAGTTGTAGAAGACCGGGATACTTTCCGAGCGTCCTGTTACCGTGGACACGGATATTCGAATAGATAACTTCCCTGCAGGGGTGCACCAACTTACCCAACACGCTCGATTAACTCCGGCCGGACACGCTTACTCGGTCCATGCCCGGCCTCGGCTGATCGACACGTCGTAGCCCTGCCTAGGCTCAACAGAGAGGCCAGCATGCCGGTCTACATCCTAAGCACTCAGGGGTCTTGGGCCCATCGCCTCTTGCACTCCTGCGCGTTGCGTACGCGGCCGGTGAGCAGACCTAGCCCCCTTAATACAAGCGCAGGCTTTCCCAGTCCAACCCGGCAAGCGCCGCTCAACTGCTGACGTCTGAAGAGCTTCGGCTGATACATACGACGCCGAGTGCCCATACTATTCCTGCGTGGTGGTTACTGCGAAAAGGCCAGAGGCCTACTCAGGTCACATATCCTAACCCATTAGTGCATTGGGAGCTCGCGGTGACAATCAGTGATCCACGATCTGTGGTCCCGTCGCCCCGTCTCGTGGACTTACGGCAAGGGCCCGGAATGCTCGGCCGTGCCACGTAATTATCTCGCGGGTACCCTGCAGGTCAACCCGACTTCCCAAAAGACTGTCGGTGTAACACCCCTATGTAATGAGCACGGTGATCATCTGTTAATCATGCCAAGTCATCATCAATTACAATGCTTGATCACATTTGAATCATATCTCATTTCAAATTCCAGTTCAAATTGAAATTCATATATGAGGTGAAAATAAAAGTTGTTCAAATTTGCAAACTAAATAGTTCATAATTTTGGAAATATTCCATAACTATTTATGTTCAGGAAAACAACATCACCTAAAATTCCTAGATGACTCTAACATCATAAAAACAGGGACAACAACACCTTTTTGAATCTTTTAAATGCAATACAAAATTCAAATGGAATTATATTGCCCCCAAACTTTTTATGGCACTGCCAAATATTACAACATAATTATTTGGCCAGGTTGCACATTTTTCAAAAGTGATTTGGTGGCCAAACATTATGCAAAACAGCAGTGGAAATAAAAAGGCAGAAAAGAAAAGAAGAAAAAGGTCTAAGCTACTGTGCACTCAAGCCTATGGGCTACAGTGCCCGGCCCAGCCCAGCACCGGTCTCCCCTAACCTCCCGCTCTCTCTCCTCTCTGTCGAGCGCGCGCACTCCCGTAGCCGGCCCCCCCTCTCCGCTGCACGACAACGCGCCGCTACAAGGCCTCTGGAGGGGATAAGGAACCCCCCTCGCCCCCGAGGACAAACCCTAGCCCCTCTTCTCCCTCTCTCCCGCGCTCTCCTCCCTCTCCCGATCGCCGCCATGGACGCGCTCCGTTGAGCTCGCGGTCACCGAGCCCCTAACGCCTCCCCAGCGTGCCCGTCTGCCTCGCCTCCGACTGCCTCGTCTCCTGGTGCATCCCGTTGGAGTCGGGGACCACCACATCGCCCGAACGCCGTCGTCGTCTACCTTGGACCACCGCAGATCGCCGCCGTCGTTCCGGCCACTCCAAGCCTTCCCCGAGCCCGCTAAGCTCATCTGCAGGACCGCTGTAAGCCTAGCTACCTTTCCCCTCTCTTCGCGTCGTCGCTTGCTAGCTCTAGCGGGCACATTCGACGTGGCCGAGCTCGTCGCCGCCAAGCTCGTCACCGGCAACGTTCCAATGCCCTAACGCTCGCGCGTCGTTGTCCGTTGAGCTCGCCCGTGCGCGTAGACCACTCCCGGGCCCTTAGTTTGAGCTATCGCGCGTTGTGTTGCCGCCCTCGCAGAGCACCCGTAGCCGCCGCCGTCCGCTGTCGAAGTTCCGGTCGACTCCCGCCGTCCCAGGCCGCGAGACTGCCGCCGTTGGGCGCGGCTCGATCTCCTCCTTCGAACGCGGGGTCGCGCGCACCAAACGGAGCCCCGTAGCGAAATCCCGGCAAAGCCCAACGAGCTCTGCCGTGTTTTCTGGCACCGGCGACTGAACGCCGGCCGCGCGCTGTCATGGACGCCTGGGGCCCACCCCTGTGACACTGACAGTGGGTCCCGTTGGCTGGGGCCCACCCCTGTGACACTGACAGTGGGTCCCGTTGGCTGGGTTGACCAAGTCAACCCTGCTGACTGGGCTTGCACAGTCACTGACATGCGGGCCCCGCTCTATTTAAATGTTTTTTATAAATAATAAAAATGCTAATTAATCTGTTAATTAAATCTGCTAATTAAACAGCCGCTGACAGTGGGTCTCACAGGCTAATTAGTTAATTAGTTAGATTAATCTGCTGTTAAAATAATACAGTCCATGACAGAGGGGCCCCACCTGTCAGTTTGACCAGTCAATGGTCAAAGTTGACTGCTGACATCACCCTGACATCATGCTGACGTCATATTTCCTTTTCTATCGAATTTGTTAATTAAAACAATTCCAGAAAATGTTGAAATCTTTGAAAAATCATAGAAATTGAACCGTAGCTCGGATCGAAAAGTTTTCTACATGAAAGTTGATCAGAAAAACGAGACGAATCTGAATATGCCCTCCATGCAGCTGTCACCTGCCCATAACACTGCAAACATGGAACCTTCCCCTCTGGTTCTTCTGTCTAACAGATGCCTAAAGCCGGAAAAATATCCCCAGATATTTTCCCGCTCCGTCTCTAACGTGTAGTGCTGCATTAGGTCACCCCCCACCACAGCTTATTACCATGCCATGCATCTGTGTTGCATTGTTTGCTTTTTATTTATTGTTTCTTGCCCCTCTTCTCTCCGGTAGACCCCGAGACTGACGCTGCTGCCGAGTACGACTACGCCCCTGACGACCAGTCCCTTTCAGCAGAGCTTCCAGGCAAGCAAACCCCCCCTTGATCATTCCAATATCGCCTATTCTTTCTCTCCCATGCTTGCATTAGAATTTGCTACTGTAATTGATTGCTCCTATTCTGATGCATAGCCTGTTTTTGTAACCTGTTGTTGCTACTTTACCTGTCATCCTAAACTGCAGAGAATAGGTTGGTTAGTGATCCATCAGTGACCCCCTCACCCTTGTCCCTGTTGCCCCACTTTGTTACCAGTGCCTCGATCTTTGTGATCGATGTGCAGAGACCGTCACATCATCGCACCCCCCAGTTGTACGACTCTGCAGAGCTAATATCGAGTGCCGAGGGTGATACCTTGTACTGCACTCCTGATGATATCTCTATAGTATAGCACATCGGTGGTGATTGCAGAGGGTGATTCCTCGTTCTCCCCTTCCCGATGATAACTCTGTTGTGCAACCCCTCAAGTGTGGACCATCGAGGGTGATTCCTCTTGGTTCTCCTTGACGGATTACATCGAGTAGGATTCCAACGAGGGTGATTCCTCGGATTCCCCCTCGATGTGATGAATGCACAGTTACCATGACTTTATTACAGATATACTTGATAAAGTCGGGTCGGCCCCGAGGGTTACCCGCGAGTGATGTGGATCCGGGTTGACCAGGAGGGTACCCGTGAGATGATTACGTGGCACGACCGGGCATTCCTGGCCCTTGCCGTAAGTCCACGAGTCGGGGCAACGGGGTCACATGATCGTGAGTCTCTACTCGTTTTCGCGAGCTTCCAACACATTAATGGGTTAGGATATGTGATCTGAGTAGGCCTCTGACCTTTTCGCATTAACCACCACGCGGGAATAGTACGGGCACTCAACGTCGTATGTATTAGCCGAAGCTCTCCAGATGTCAGCAGTTGAGCGGCGCGCGCCGGGTTGGGCCGGGAAAGCCTGCGCTTGTATTAAGGGGGCTAGGTCTGCTCACCGGCCGCGTACGCAACGCACAGGAGTGCAAAGGGCGATGGGCCCAAGACCCCTGAGCGCTTAGGGTGTAGACTGGTGTGCTGGCCTCTCTGTTGAGGCTAGGTAGGGCTACGACGTGTCGATCAGCCGAGGCCGGGCATGGACTGAGTAAGTGCGTCCGGCCAGAGTTAATTGAGCGTGTTGGGTAAATTGGTGCACCCCTGCAGGGAAGTATATCTATTCGAATAGCCGTGTCCACGGTAACAGGACGCTCGGAAAGTATCCCGATCTACTACAACTTGAACTGGATACTTGTGATGCTTAATAATATGTGGCTCCGGGATCGCTTTCTCGCAGGAAGTCGAGGAAGGATCTCTGGGCGTTGCTACTACTTACTTGCTACTTTATATTATGCTAATCTGCACTCTTCTAATGCTGCAAGACGCTGAAGATGCTAGTCTTCGATAGGCTAGGCCTTTCTCTCTATTCTGACATTTCTGCAGTCTAGCCCATAGATATAGCCTTTCTTTGATACCGATGCATAACTAGATATTTCTGATGTAAGTCTTGCGAGTACTTTGGATGAGTACTCACGGTTGCTTTGCTACCTCTCTTTTTCCCCCATACCCGATTGCTACAATCAGATGACGGAGCCCAGGAGCCAGCTGCTCCCGCCGACGAGTACTACTACCCTACCGGTGGAGCCTACTACTACGTGGAGACCGACGACCCGGAGTAGACTCAGAGGCTCCCAGGCAGGAGGCCTGCGCCTTATCGATCTAGTGTCGTTGTTTTGCTCAGCCTTCTTAAGGCAGACTTGTTTCCTTTATGTCTATACTCAAATATTATTGCTGCTTCCGCTAACGCTTGTATGCGAGCTTATGTATTCGAGCCCTCGAGGCCCCTGGCTTGTAATATAAAGCTTGTATGACTTTTATTTGTGTTTAGAGTTGTGTTGTGATATCTTCCCGTGAGTCCTTAGGCTTGATCATGTGCATTTGCGTGTATGATTAGTGCACGATTAAGTCGGGGGCGTCACAGTGGGGAACTCAGGTCCGCCACTACCGGGGTGGTACCGCCTGTCCCTTCAGTCCCGCAGTAACAGTAACAGTAAAAGGGGCAACAGGTAAAAGTAGCAGTGTGTCCGTAACATCAAGGGGGTATTCCGAGGAATCACCCTCGAGAGATTCCCACTCGATGCAATCGTCAAGGTGAACCCAGAGGAATCACCCTCGATGGATTCACACTTGAGGGGTTGCACGACAGAGACATCATCAGATGTGGTGAAAGAGGAATCACCCTCGATAACCCACAACCGACTAGCTATGCTACAGAGATATCATTAGGAGTGATGTAGGAGGTATCACCCTCGACACTCGATACTAGCTCTGCAGAGTAGTGCAACTAAAGGGGTGTGTGGTGATGTGCTCGGTCTCTGTACATCGATCACACTGATCGGGGCACCAGTAACAAAGCAGGGAAACTAGGACAAGGATGAGGGGCCATAGATGGTTCACTAACCAACCTATACTAAGCATTTAGGATAAAAGGAATGGTATCAACAGTAGTTACAAAAAACAGGCTGTGCATCAGAATAGGTATTATCGGAGCAACAACTGTAGCAATTCTAATGCAAGCATAAGAGAGAAAGAATAGGCGATATAGACATGATCAAGGGGGTTTTGCTTGCCTGGAAGCTTTGCTAAAAAAGAAGGGTTGTCGGCGGTGTAGTAGTCCTCAGGGGCAGCGTCGGTGTCGGGATCTACCGGAGAAGAAGAGGGGGAAGAAACAGATAAATACACGGTAACAAAAGTAATCACAAATCATGACATGACTATAAGCTATCCCGGGGCGATCTAACGCAGTGCTGCACGTTACAGACGGAGCGGAAAAATATCTGGGAATATTTTCCCGGTATTAGGCATCTATTAGACGGATGAACCGGAGGGGAAAGTTCCATGTTGCAGTGCTGTGGCCATGTGATAGGTATGAGGAGGGCATAGTCGGATTCGTTGGATTTTTCTGATCAACTTTCATGTAGAAAACTTTTCCATCCGAGCTACAGATTATTTTCTACGAATTTCCGAAGTTTTAATCAATTTCTGAAAAATCCTGGAATTTATTAAATCGGAAAATGCACAGTGCAGAAACCTTTTGTACCCACTTTGGGCTAGCCACAGTGGATGACAGGTGGGGCCAGGGGGCCCAGTTGACCACAGTCAACAGCCCAGTCAAGAGTCAACTGGGTTGACTGTTGACTGGTCATACTGACAGGTGGGGCCAGGTTGTCAGTGACACATAGACTAATTAAACTAACAATGGGGCCTCTCTGTCAGTGTGATTAACAGTGGATTAGCACTAACTAAACTAACTGACACGCGGGACCCACCTAACAGAGTCAGCGGTGAACAGTAAAAGGGTTGACCACGGTCAACGCGGTCAAACGGGGTCAGGGGGGCCACTGGCAGTGACCCAGGTGGGCCCCAGGCCTAGCCACGCTGGCAGCCGTCGCCGGAGTAGCTTCGGCGAGCCGTTTTTGCGGCGGCGAGCTCCGGCCAGCGGCGTGATTCTGCCACAGAGGGCCAAAACGGACGCCAGGGGTCGTGTTCGAACGGGCAAAGCATGCCGCGTCCAACACTGCCACCCACGCAAGCCGAGGCGGTCGGAGCTGACGACGGCGACAGCGACAGGTGGCGTCGGAGTACGGTGGTCACGGGAATGCCGAAAAGCAACGCTAGCGCGCGAGCTATCTAGCTAGGCAGCAACAGCAGCTCACCTAGTGGACACAAGAAGGTCCGGCGATGGATTAGTAGCAGCAGGGGTGGCCGGAGCGGACGGAGCTCGCCGGCGGCCGAAGGTGGACGAAGGCGTTAGATCCCCTCGGAGCAGGCGCGTTCGGCTCCAACTGACGGCGCCGGACGAAGAGGACGAAGCAAGCGGAGCCTGAGGGCAAGGTCCGCGGGTGTGAGGTCGCCGGTGGCCGCGGATCCACAGCAGACACGGCGGCGGCAGCGCTCGGAGAAGGGAGAGAGAGAGAGAGCGAGCCCGCGAGGGAGAGAGGGGGAGAGTGACAGAGGCGTCCAGGGGGAGGGAGGGAGGTCCCCCTTATCCTCCCAGCTACCTGCCTCGTCGCGGTGGCGAGCAGCGGCCGGAGGAGGCGCGCGCGACCACGGGGACGGCGACACGGCGGCGGGGGCAGGTAGAAGAACAGGAGATGGGCCGGGCCGGCTGGGCCAGCGCCAGGCGCCAGGTAAGCCACTTAACCCTTTCTATTTTCTGTTTTTCCTTTTAGCTAAAAATAGAGAGGGTTAGGGAAATATTTGGGCATCCAAATGGCTTAGGAAAAATATGGGACTTGGCCCATTAAATCCAGTGCATTTTTAGGCACTGCCACAAATATTTTGGAGGCAAGATGTATCCAAATGGATTTTTCACAAGTGAAATAGCATTTAAATATGCTGTTTTAGCACTGTTTTAATTGCTATAGCTCAATTTAGCAAATAGGTGATGTTGTTTTCCTGAACAAATATTTGTTTTGGAATATTTGCTAAATGATGAACTATTTTTCAGCAATTATTGTGCAACTTCAAATTTCACTTGCGAATTGAATTTGAATTCAGTGATGGAATTTGAAATGAGATATGATTTCACTGTGATCATTCTTTGCAAAACTAATTAGCTTAGCATTAATTTGAAGATCATTGTGGCTCATTACTCAGGGGTGTTACAATTCTCCTTCTCTAAAAGAAATTTTCGTCCCGAGAATTTAGGAGGCGGAAGGGAAAGTGATCGGGATATTCCTGGAAGTCCTTCTAGAAGTACCTCTTAGAAGTCGCAAACGACTGGAACGTTTTCAATTCCTCATATTTAATGCCATGCATGCATGCAAGAGCTTATGATATGAATGAATACGATGCTCCTGAATCATATAAAACAGGAGGTGGTACTGAGTGAACGAGAAGAGTACCCTTCACAGTAGTTGGCTGACCTTGAGCTTCATTCAGATCAACATGGTAAGCTTGACCACGACCATAAGGTCTCGCATTGTTGTTGCGGGGCTGGTTGCTTCCACGGCCATTACCACGGCCAGCAGATGGAAGTGCCAACTGATTCTGATTCTGAGAGCATTCACTGGCACGGTGACCTGGACAGCCACACTTGAAGCAGAGCCCACCATTGGGACGGGGAGCAGGAGCTCGAAGCAGTGGAGCCTGAGGTCTTAGCTGTAGGGTAACGCAGCAGGAAAAAAAATTCCGACCTACACACCAGCCCAGGACCACTATGGAGACTGCATACAAGGTTTTTGATCTTTTCGTTACCGACTCATAGCGCAGCGGAAGTAGAGTCGATGACGATCGGCGGTGCAGATCCCCGCAGCTAGGATTTACAACCTGCCAACCGCGAGGATGTACTCCCTCATCTGCCCCTCGGACAGCCCTCCGGGAGGCAGTCGGACAGTCCCTCGGACGGTGTCACGGACAGCCCTTCGGGAGGACGCTCGAAACTCGGACGGTCACTCGGACAGCCCTTCGGGAGGACCCTCGAAACTCGGACGGTCACTCAGACAGCCCTTCGGGAGGCACTCTCGAACTAAGACCGAAACTACGATCTCTCTACAGAGTTGCACACATACGGTGTCATCTATCCGACAGGGCTTCGCCGTCCAGAACTAGTTCCCACCGGAACCCAGACAACCTTTAGGCTCTACGAAACTATTTCGCTGGGAGGGAGAGAGAAGCCAGACAAGTCAATGGCATGTGTATGAGAGCAAGGATGGATGTGGAGAGCACCCCTCCACCTCTATTTATAGGAAAACCATATGGGAAAAATACCCAAATGCCCTCCGATATTTTTACTATTCATAATAGTGTTTCCACTATTCATGAGATATTTTCTCCCAATAGTGTTTCCACTATTCATGAGATATTTTCTCCCAATAGTGTTTCCACTATTCACGGAACCAATTTTCCACGACCGTTAAATCCGAAAATATTTCTATGGGTCTTAGAATAATTCCTGTACCCACACAAATGATTTTGGACGCGTTCCGAAACAATTTCGGATTAGTGATTTTCATCTGCGAAAAGCAACCAAACCGGTTCCGGCAGCTCCGGAACATTTCCGATTTTTGTCCCGGAAAAATCTCAGAAGTTACCAGAACAATTCTGGCACCCTCCAAGAATTTCCAGGCGTGTGCCGCAACCAATTTGACTTAATGGTATACCCTGAAACAACTTTTCAGTTTTACCGAAACTATTCGGGTGTTCTCTCTCCGGAACTTTTCCGCTGTCTCCGAAACTTTTCCGGTGACTTTCTCTCAGACTCCCTGTCTAGTATTCAGCAGATAGATGACCCTTAAGTGTGTGACCCTATAGGTTCGGTGAAGTATAGACATGACTCGGAACACTTTTCGATCAATGATCAACATCGGAGCCGTGGACACCCATATTGACCCCTATACCCACACGAATGAATATTCGAGTGAACCTCCAGTTGCCGTGTGCTATTCCTGTTGCTTCGCGATATGTTACAAATACCCGAGGTGAGAATCATCGGCATCCCCGTGGATCAACAACTTGTCCACTATGCCAGTTACCTCGTTGCCGGTTTTGTTCTCTTTTCTCGTTTCCGTGTTCTGGCATCCCTATGATCAGATCACATTGTGTCTGTCCAGACGATGATGGATACCGTAACACCGAGAGGGCCCAGAGATATCTCTCCATCGTCGTAGGAGCAAATCCCAATCTTGAGCTATCAAGTCCCTTGACACACTTTTCCATGAACCCGTAAGCCGCCGTAATAGCCACTCATTTACGGATGACGTTTAACAAACCCCAAAGTTCATGAAGCAAGCATGAAGAAACTCGACACTCTCATGGTCTAAGGAATTATGCAAACATTATCTTTCTCTGTGTTATTAACCATTAACTTGTGACGAGTGTATCTCATAGCATAACATCAATCGGGTCGATTCAACACAAGTGTTCTCCTAACATTGTGCCCTCAAAGTTGCTGGCATAGTCATGCCCATGATCAAGAAAACAGAACCATCATGCAACACTTGAGCTAGTCTTAGAGGCCAGACTAGGAATACATTTTACCGTTTATTATTCCACACGTGCATATGAGTCTTCCTCCGAGCCTCGTGGTTATTGCAGACTCGAGAACCATGGCAGTTATAGCTGATGGAAATATGCCCTAGAGGCAATAATAAAGTTTTTATTATTTTATATTTCCTTGTTCATGATAAAGGTTTATTATTCATGCTAGAATTGTATTGACCGGAAACTTAAATACATGTGTGAATACATAAACAAATACCGTGTCCCTAGTGAGCCTCTACTAGACTAGCTCGTTGATCAAAGATGGTTAAGGTTTCCTAACCATAGACATAAGTTGTCATTTGATAACGGGATCACATCATTAGGAGAATGATGTGATGGACAAGACCCATCTGTTAGCTTAGCATATGATCGTTCTGTTTATTGCTACTGCTTTCTTGAATGTCAAATACATGTTCCTCCGACCATGAGATCATGCAACTCCCGGATACCGGAGGATTCCGGAGGGGTCCGGAAGTCCACAAGTGGGTCCACCACGTCCCAAGGGCTGGCATGGGCTAAGGGAAGGCGTCCTGGCCTTATTGGGCCAGGCGCACCAAGTCCTCAAAAGCCCACGCAGCTAGGGAAGGAAAAAAGGAGAGTCCTAGTAGGAATAGGATTGGACTTTGGAGTCCAAGTCCACGTGTGTACTATTCACGTGCTACTGTTCACGTGGTACTGTTCATGTGGCACTATTCCTTCTACTCCAAGCCCCTACACATATATAAATAGAGGAGAGGGGCGCCCCAAACAAGCCACAACATTGTCTTAGCCGTGTGCGGCGCCCCCCCTCCACAGTTCCGTCCCTCGGTCATATTTTCGCAGTGCTTGGGCGAAGCCCTGCGGAGATAGCATCACCATCACCGTCACCACGCCGTCGTGCTGCCGGAACTCATCCACTACCTCGCCGTCTTGCTGGATCAAGAAGTCGAGGACGTCACCGAGCTGAACGTGTGCTGAACGCGGAGGTGCCGTACGTTCGGTGCTCGGTCGGTTGGATCATGAAGTTGTTCGACGACATCAACCGCGTTGTTCTAACGCTTCCGCTTACGGTCTACGAGGGTACGTAGACACACTCCCCCTCTCGTAGCTATGCATCTCCATGGATAGATCTTGCATGTGCGTAGAAATTTTTTGTTTTCCATGCAACGTTCCCCAACAGTGGCATCATGAGCCAGGTCTATGCGTAGATGATATGCACGAGTAGAACACAAAGAGTTGTGGGCGGTGATCATCATACTGCTTACCACCAACGTCTTATTTTGATTCGGCGGTATTGTAAGATGAAGCGGCCCGGACCAACCTTACATGTCCACGTACATGAGACCGGTTCCACCGACAGACATGCAACTTGTTTTGCATAAAGGTGGCTGGCGGGTGTCTGTTTCTCCTACTTTAGTTGAATCGAATTTGACTGCGGCCGGTCCTTGTTAAATGTTAAAACAGCAAACTTGATAAATCACCGTTGTGGTTTTGTGCCGTAGGTAAGAACGGTTCTTGCTAGAAGCCCGTAGCAGCCACGTAAAACTTGCAACAACAAAGTAGAGGACGTCTAACTTGTTTTTGCAGGGTATGCTGTGATGTGATATGGTCAAGACATGATGTGATATACGTTATTGTATGAGATGATCATGTTTTGTAATTTATCGGCAACCGGCAGGAGCCTTATGGTTGTCTCTTTATTCTATGAAATGCAAGCGCCATGTAATTGCTTTACTTTATCGCTATGCGTTAGCAATAGTTGTAGAAGCAATAGTTGGCGAGACGACCATGACGCAACGATGGAGATCAAGGTGTCGAGCCGGTGACGATGGAGATCATGACGATGCTTTGGAGATGGAGATCAAAAGCACAAGATGATGATGGCCATATCATGTCACATATTTTGATTGCATGTGATGTTTATCCTTTATGCATCTTATTTTGCTTAGAACGACGGTAGCATTATAAGATGATCCCTTCACTAAATTTCAAGATAAAAGTGTTCTCCCCGAGTATGCACCGTTGCTAAAGTTCGTCGTTTCGAAGCACCTCGTGATGATCGGGTGTGATAGATTCTACGTTCACATACAACGGGTGTAAGCCAGTTTTACACAAGCAGAATACTTGGGTTAAACTTGACGAGCCTAGCATGTACAGACATGGTCTCGGAACACGGGAGACCGAAAGGTCGAACATGAGTCATATAGTAGATATGATCAACATGGAGATGTTCACCATTGATGACTATCCCATCTCACGTGATGATCGGACATGGGCTAGTTGATTTGGATCATGTATCACTTAGTTAACTTGAGGGATGTTAATTTAAGTGGGAGTTCATTAGTAATTTGATTAATTGAACTTAATTTATCATGAACTTAGTCCTGATAGTCTTTGCAAATTATGTTGTAGATCAATAGCTCGCGTTGTAGCTCCCCTGTTTTTGATACGTTCCTAGAGAAAGCTTAGTTGAAAGATGATGGTAGCAATTACACGGACTGGGTCCGTAACTTGATGATTATCCTCATTGCTGCACAGAAGAATTATGTCCTTGATGCACCGCTAGGTGATGGACCTGCTGCAGGAGCTGTTGCAGACGTTGTGAACGCCTGGCAGGCTCGATCTGATGACTACTCGATAGTTCAGTGTGCCATGCTCTACGGCTTAGAACCGGGACTACAAAAGCGTTTTGAACGCCATGGAGCATATGAGATGTTCCAGGAGCTAAAATTGATATTTCAAGCTAATGCCCGGGTTGAGAGATATGAAGTCTCCAACAAGTTCTTCAGCTGTAAGATGGAGGAGAACAGTTCTGTCGGTGAACACATACTCAGAATGTCTGGATACCACAACCACTTGACTCAGCTGGGAATTGATCTTCCAGTTGAGAGTGTTATTGACAGTGTTCTTCAGTCA
This sequence comes from Elymus sibiricus, assembly GCA_039707655.1. NCBI lineage: Eukaryota > Viridiplantae > Streptophyta > Magnoliopsida > Poales > Poaceae > Elymus > Elymus sibiricus. The sequence continues at coordinate 309,319,798 of CM077674.1, forward strand.
CTGCCACCAAGCTATAAAGGCTTCGTGATGAACTATAATATGCAAGGGATGGAGAAGACAATTCCCGAGCTCTTCGCGATGCTGAAATCGGCGGAGGTAGAAATCAAGAAGGAGCATCAAGCGTTGATGGTTAACAAGACCACTAGTTTCAAGAAAAATGGCAAGGGAAAGAAGGGAAACTTCAAGAAGAACGGCAAGCAAGCTGCCGCTCCCACGAAGAAACCCAAAGTTGGACCCAAGCCTGAAACTGAGTGCTTCTACTGCAAAGGAACTGGTCACTGGAAGCGGAACTGCCCCAAGTATTTGGCGGATAAGAAGGATGGCAAAGTGAACAAAGGTATATTTGATATACATGTTATTGATATGTACCTCACTAGTGCTCGTAGCAGCGTCTGGGTATTTGATACCGATTCAGTTGCTAATATTAGTAACTTGAAGCAGGAGCTGCAGAGTAACGGAGACTAGCTGTGGGCGAGGTGACGATATGTGTTGGAAGTGTCTCCAAGATTGATATGATCAATATCGACACGCTCGTAATACCTTCGGGATTAGTATTAAACCTAAATAATGGTTATTTGGTGCTTGCGTTGAGCATAAAACATTATATCTGGATATTGTTTATTGCAAGACGGTTATTCATTTAAGTCAGAGAATAATGGTTATTCTGTTTATATGAATAATTTCCCTCATGATCATGCACCCTTGTGAATGGTTTATTCTTGTTGAATCTCGATCGTAGTGATACACATATTCATAATATTGATGCCAAAAGATGCAAAGTTGATAATGATAGTGCAACATACTTGTGGCACTGCCGTTTAGGTCATATTGGTGTAAAGCGCATGAAGAAACTCCATGCTGATGGACTTTTGGAATCTCTTGATTATGAATCATTTGATACTTGCGAACCATGCCTCATGGGCAAGATGACTAAAACTCCGTTCTCCGGAACAATGGAGCGAGCTACTGATTTGTTGGAAATAATACATACCGATGTATGCGGTCCGATGAATGTTGAAGCACGCGGCGGGTATCGTTATTTTCTAACCTTCACAGATGATTTGAGTAGGTATGGGTATATCTACTTGATGAAACACAAGTCTGGAACATTTGAAAAGTTCAAAGAATTTCAGAGTGAAGTAGAGAATCATCGTAACAAGAAAATAAAGTTTCTACGATCCGATCGCGGAGGCGAATATTTGAGTTACGAGTTTGGCCTTCATTTAAGAAAATGTAGAATTGTTTCACAACTCACGCCACCTGGAACACCACAGCGTAATGGTGTGTCTGAACGCCGTAACCGTACTTTATTGGATATGGTGCGTTCTACGATGTCTCTTACCGATTTGCCACTATCGTTTTGGGGTTATGCATTAGAGATAGCTGCATTCACGTTAAATAGGGCACCGTCTAAATCCGTTGAGACGACACCGTATGAACTATGGTTTGGCAAGAAACCTAAGCTGTCGTTTCTTAAAGTTTGGGGATGCGATGCTTATGTGAAAAAGCTTCAACCTGATAAGCTCAAACCCAAAGCGGAGAAGTGCGTCTTCATAGGATACCCTAAAGAAACAATTGGGTACACCTTCTACCATAGATCCGAAGGCAAGGTCTTTGTTGCCAAGAATGGGTCCTTTCTAGAGAAGGAGTTTCTCTCGAAAGAAGTGAGTGGAAGGAAAGTAGAACTTGATGAGGTAATTGTACCTTCTCTTGAATTGGAAAGTAGCTCATCAGAGAAAACCGTTCCCGTGATGCCTACACCAATAAGAGAGGAAGATAATGGTGAAGATCATGAAACTTCAGATCAAGTTACTACTGAACCTCGTAGGTCGACTAGAGTACATTCCGCACTAGAGTGGTACGGTAATCCTGTTCTGGAAGTTATGTTGTTAGACAACGGCGAACCTACAAACTATGAAGAAGCTATGATAAGCCCGGATTCCGACAAATGGCTTGAGGCCATGAAATCTGAGATAGGATTCATGTATGAGAACAAAGTGTGGACTTTGGTGGACTTGCCCGATGATCGGCAAGCCATTGAGAATAAATGGATTTTTAAGAGGAAGATGGATGCTGATGGTAATATCACTGTCTACAAAGCTCGACTTGTCGCGAAAGGTTTTCGACAAGTTCTAGGGGTTGACTACGATGAGACTTTCTCATCCGTAGCGATGCTTAAGTCTGTCCGAATCATGTTAGCAATTGCCGCATTTTATGATTATGAAATCTGGCAAATGGATGTCAAAACTGCATTCCTTAATGGTTTTCTTAAAGAAGAGTTGTATATGATGCAACTAGAAGGTTTTGTCGATCCTAAGGGTGCTAACAAAGTGTGCAAGCTCCAGCGATCCATCTATGGACTGGTGCAAGCATCTCGGAGTTGGAATATACGCTTTGATGAGGTGATCAAAGCATATGGTTTTGTACAGACTTACGGTGAAGCCTGTATTTACAAGAAAGTGAGTGGGAGCTCTGTAGCATTTCTAATATTATATGTGGATGACATATTGTTGATTGGAAATGATATAGAATTTCTGGATAGCATAAAAGGATACTTGAATGAAAGACCTCGGTGAAGCTGCTTATGTATTGGGCATCAAGATCTATCGAGATAGATCAAGACGTTTGATAAGACTTTCAATGAGTACATACCTTGACAAGATTTTGAAGGAGTTCAAAATGGATCAGTCAAAGAAGGAGTTCTTGCCTGTATTGTAAGGTGTAAAGTTGAGTAAGACTCAAAGCTCGACCACGGCAGAAGATAGAGAGAGAATGAAAGTCATTCCCTATGCCTCAGCCATAGGTTCTATAATGTATGCCATGCTGTGTACCACACCTAATGTGTTCCTTGCCACGTGTCTGGCAAAGGGGGTACAAGAGTGATCCAGGAGTGGATCACTGGACATCGGTCAAAATTATCCTTAGTAACTAAAGGACTAAGGAAATGTTTCTCGATTATGGAGGTGATAAAGAGTTCGTCGTAAAGGGTTACGTCGATGCAAGCTTTGACACCAATCTGGATATCTCTGAGTAGCAAACCGGTTACGTATAATGGAGCAGTCATTTGGAATAGCTCCAAGTAAAGCGTGATAGCAGCATCTACAGTATGACATAAGGATTTGCAAAGTACACATGGGTCTGAATATTGCAGACCCATTGACTAAAATTCTCTCTCATGAGCAAAACATGATCACACCTTAGAACTCTTTGAGTGTTAATCACATGGTGATGTGAACTAGATTATTGACTCTAGTGAACTCTTGGGTGTTAATCACATGGCGATGTGAACTAGATTATTGACTCTAGTGCAAGTGGGAGACTGATGGAAATATGCCCTAGAGGCAATAATAAAGTTGTTATTATTTTATATTTCCATGTTCATGATAAAAGTTTATTATTTATGCTAGAATTGTATTGACCGGAAACTTAAATACATGTGTGAATACATAAACAAATACCGTGTCCCTAGTGAGCTTCTACTAGACTAGCTCGTTGATCAAAGATGGTTAAGGTTTCCTAACCATAGACATGAGTTGTCATTTGATAACGGGATCACATCATTAGGAGAATGATGTGATGGACAAGACCCATCTGTTAGCTTAGCATATGATCGTTCTGTTTATTGCTACTGCTTTCTTGAATGTCAAATACATGTTCCTCCGACCATGAGATCATGCAACTCCCGGATACCGGAGGAATACCTTGTGTGCTATCAAACGTCACAACGTAACTGGGTGATCATAAAGATGCTCTACAGGTATCTCCGAAGGTGTCTGTTGAGTTGGCATGGATCGAGACTGGGATTTGTCACTCCGTGTTTCGGAGAGGTATCTCTGGGCCCTCTCGGTAATGCACATCATAAGAAGCTTGCAAGCAAAGTGACTAAGGAGTTAGTTATAGGATGATGTATTACGAAACGAGTAAAGAGACTTGCCGGTAACGAGATTGAACTAGGTATGGAGATACCGACGATCGAATCTCGGGCAAGTAACATACCGACGGACAAAGGGAATTACGTATGTTGTCATTGCGGTTCGACCGATAAGATCTTCGTGGAATATGTAGGAACCAATATGAGCATCCAGGTTCCGCTATTGGTTATTGACCGGAGAGGCATCTCAGTCATGTCTACATCATTCCCGAACCCGTAGGGTCCGCACGCTTAACATTCGTTGACGATATAGTGTTATATTAGTTATGTGAATTGGTGACCGAATATTGTTCGGAGTCCCGGATGAGATCCCGGACGTCACGAGGAGTCTCGGAATGGTCGAGAGGTAAAGATTTATATATGGGAAGTCATATTTTGGGTTCCGGAAAAAGGTGCAGTTTTTTTCGGTATTGTACCGGGAAGCTTCCAGAAGGTTCCGGAGGATTCCGGAGGGGTCCGGAAGTCCACAACTGGGTCCACCACGTCCCAAGGGCTGGCATGGGCTAAGGGGTGGCGCCCTGGCCTTATTGGGCCAGGCGCACCAAGTCCTCAAAAGCCCACGCAGCTAGGGAAGGAAAAAATGAGAGTCCTAGTAGGAATAGGATTGGACTTTGGAGTCCAAAGTCCACGTGTGTACTATTCACGCGGTACTGCTCACGTGGTACTATTCATGTGGTACTGTTCACGTGGCACTATTCCTTCTACTCTAAGCCCCTACACATATATAAATAGAGGAGAGGGGGCGCCCCAAACAAGCCACAAGATTGTCTTAGCCGTGTGCGGCGCCCCCCTCCACAGTTCCGTCCCTCGGTCATATTTTCGCAGTGCTTGGGCGAAGCCCTGCGGAGATAGCATCACCATCACCGTCACCACGCCGTCGTGCTGCCGGAACTCATCCACTACCTCGCCGTCTTGCTGGATCAAGAAGTCGAGGACGTCACCGAGCTGAACGTGTGCTGAATGCGGAGGTGCCGTACGTTCGGTGCTCGGTCGGTTGGATCGTGAAGTTGTTCGACGACATCAACCGTGTTGTTCTAACGCTTCCGCTTACGGTCTACGAGGGTACGTAGACACACTCCCCCTCTCGTAGCTATGCATCTCCATGGATAGATCTTGCATGTGCGTAGAAAATTTTTGTTTTCCATGCAACGTTCCCCAACAATAGCATGGAACATAAACATAATTATGAACATGGGGATAAATAATAACATTTATTATTGCCTCTAGGGCATATCTCCTACATTGGCTGCCCCGTCGGTGGAGGAGGCAGACGAGGTGCAACATAAGACGACATTGGGGCAGGTGCATCTGGGCGGTACATGCTGTGAGGAATCCATATACGGCGCTTCTGCGAGGACGAGCCCGAAGATGAGCCCTCATCACGGGTGCACTTGAGTGTGTCCTTGTGTTCCTTCAGACCAGTCTCAACCTGAATGGCCTTGTTCACCAGGGTGGCGAAGTCAGCGATGTCTTGAACAAGCAGTGCTAGCTTGATGTCAGGGTTGAGCCCTTCACGAAACTTATTCTGTCTGTGGGCATCAGTAGTGATGTCTTCCTCAGCATAGCGAGACAAATCAAGGAACTCCCACTGATAAACATCAACAGTTTTACTGCCCTGAGTGAGGTTGCAGAACTCACGTTTCTTCCGGTCCATGATTCCCTGAGGAATGTAGCGGGCACGGAAAGCAGCTTGGAACTCTAGCCAGGTGATGATTGTTCCAACTGGCAGTGTGCGTCTGTGGCTGTCCCACCATTGAGCAGCGGGACCTTTCAGGAAATAGGATGCAAAGGTGACACAGCTGGCAGGGGCAACATAAGCTGACTCCATCTCAAAAGTGATGTCACGGAGCCAGTCATCAGCATCAAGCGGCTGAACAGAGTTGCGGAATACAGCAGGGTTGCGGCGAACAAATTCTTGCAAGGTAATTGGGGCTGCTGCTGGTTCATGTTTGGACGTGGGAACTGATCCATTAACCCTTGCAGGAATTGACGGTTCAGCTCAAACTGTCGCATCATTCCAGCCATATAGTCGGGCGGTGGTGGATTGTTGGCACCACGGCCATGACCTGCGGGTCTGACCATCCTGCTAAGATCAACAGGGGGTAGTTTAGCAACGAGCATTTTAGTTGTATGGAATCATTCATGAAGTAACACGCACAACATAGGAAGTGCAATAGATACATCATCATAGTCAAACATGACATACAGATCCATACATAGAGCCGGTTACAAGCCAGCGTTTACAAGAACGAAAAGGAAGAACGGAAAGGAAGAGCTAGACACACTAGGCGGCACGCAGGCACGCGGTGGAAAGATACAACAACGAGGCATAGCAAAGGCTACATCAATGTCGGAAAAAACAATGGAGCGAGGAATCTGCCAGTGACAACGCAGGGTGCCCTCGATAAAAGGATCCTGCGGTCCGTGAATACTGTGAAGCAGAACCTGGTCCAAACTCGAAGAAGGGTTAATTCAAATCTCCGGGTGGATGTGTTCACGAGAACCTAATGTTAGAGTCAGCAAAATCTTTAACCCGAAAGGATGAGAGATCAGAGTCCCAGAGTAAAGGTGTTAAAAGATCCTAAACCACCCATTGGCAACGTGGGCCCGTAAGCCACACAGCCATGTTAGTAAGACAGTTTTCAAAGACTAGACTCAACTGCGGCCAAGGAGTTGGAAAGGGGCTTCCTACAGGCAGTCGGCTCTGATACCAACTTGTGACGCCCCCGACTCGACCGTGCACTAATCATACACGCAAATGCGCACGATCAAGCCCAGGGACTCACAGGAAGATATCACAACACAACTCTAGACACAAAATAAAATAATACAAGCTTCATATTACAAGCCAGGGGCCTCGAGGGCTCGAATACATAAGCTCGAGTACAAGCGTTATCGGAAGCAACATCATCTGAGTACAGACACAAAAGTTAAACAAGTCCGCCTTAAGAAGGCTGAGCAAAACAACGACACTGGATCGAAAAGGCGCAGGCCTCCTGCCTGGGAGCCTCCTATCTACTCCTGGTCATCGGTCTCCACGTAGTAGTAGGCTCCACCGGTGGGGTAGTAGTAGTCATCGACTGGGGCAGCTGGCTCCGGGGCTCCGTCATCTGGTCGCAACAATCGGGTATGGGGGAAAAGGGGAAGCAAAGCAACCGTGAGTACTCATCCAAAGTACTCGCAAGACTTACATCAGAACTATTCTATGTATGCATCGGTTTCAAAGAAGGGCTGTATCTGTGCACTATACTACAGAAATGCCAGAATAGGGGGAGAAGACCTAGCCTATCGAAGACTAGCATCTTCAGCGTCTTGCAGCATTAGAAGAGTGTAGATTAGTACATAAATATAGTAGTAGCAACAAGCATAATAGTAGCCATGCCTAGAGATCCTTCCTCGACTCCCTGCGAGAAAGCGATCCCGGAGCTAACATATTTAAACATCACAAGTTCCAGTTCTAGTTGTAGAAGATCGGGATACTTTCCGAGCGTCCTGTTACCGTGGCCCAGCACGCCGGTCTACATCCTAACCACTCAGGGGTCTTGGGCCCATCGCCCTCTTCACTCCTACGCGTTGCGTACGCGGCCGGTGAGCAGACCTAGCCCCCTTAATACAAGCGTAGGCTTTCCCAGTCCAACCCGACGCGCGCCGCTCAACTGCTTACGTCTGAAGAGCTTCGGTTGATACATACGACGCCGAGTGCCCATACTATTCCCGCATGGTGGTTAGTGCGAAAAGGCCAGAGGCCTACTCAGATCACATATCCTAACCCATTAGTGCGTTGGGAGCTCGCGGTGACAATCAGTGATCCACGATCTGTGGTCCCGTCACCCCGTCTCGTGGACTTACGGCAAGGGACCAGAATGCCCGGCCGTGCCACGTAATTATCTCGCGGGTACCCTCCAGGTCAACCCGACTTCCCAAAAGACTGTCGGGAACTCAGGTCCACCACTACCGGGGTGGTACCGCCTGTCCCTTCAGTCCCGCAGTAACAGTAACAGTAAAAGGGCAACAGGTAAAAGTAGCAGTGTGTCCGTAACATCAAGGGGGTAATCCGAGGAATCACCCTCGAGGGATTCCCACTCGATGCAATCGTCAAGGTGAACCCGGAGGAATCACCCTCGATGGATTCACACTTAAGGGGTTGCACGACAGAGACATCATCAGAGGTGGTGGAAGAGGAATCACCCTCGATAACCCACAACCGACTAGCTATGCTACAGAGATATCATCAGGAGTGATGTAGGAGGTATCACCCTCGACACTCGATACTAGCTCTGCAGAGTAGTGCAACTAAAGGGGTGTGTGGTGATGTCCTCGGTCTGTGTACATCGATCACACTGATCGGGGCACCAGTAACAAAGCGGGGCAACTAGAACAAGGATGAGGGGCCACAGATGGTTCACTAACCAAACTATACTAAGCATTTAGGATAACAGGAATGGTATCAACAGTAGTTACAAAAACAGGCTATGCATCAGAATAGGTATTATCGGAGCAACAACTGTAGCAATTCTAATGCAAGCATAAGAGAGAAAGAATAGGTGATATAGACATGATCAAGGGGTTTTGCTTGCCTGGAAGCTTTGCTGAAAAAGAAGGGTTGTCGGCGGTGTAGTAGTCCTCAGGGGCAGCGTCGGTGTCGGGATCTACTAGAGAAGAAGAGGGGGAAGAAACAGATAAATACACGGCAATAAAAGCAATCACAAATCATGACATGACTATAAGCTATGCCGGGGTGATCTAACGCAGTGCTACACGTTACAGACGGAGCGGGAAAATATCTGGGAATATTTTCCCGGTATTAGGCATCTGTCAGACAGATGAACCGGAGGGGAAGGTTCCATGTTGTAGTGCTGTGGGCATGTGACAGGTATGAGGAGGGCATATTCGGATTCGTTGGATTTTTCTAATCAACTTTCATGTAGAAAACTTTTCCATCCGAGCTACGGATTATTTTCTACGAATTTCCGAAGTTTTAATCAATTTCTGAAAAATCCTGAAATTAATTAAATCCGAAAATGCACAGTGCAGAAACCTTTTGTACCCACTGTGGGCTAGCCACAGTGGATGACAGGTGGGGCCAGGGGACCTAGTTGACCACAGTCAACAGCCCAGTCAGCAGTCAACTGGGTTGACTGTTGACTGGTCATACTGACAGGTGAGGCCAGGTTGTCAGTGACACAGAGACTAATTAAACGTATTAGACTAATTAAACTAACAATGGGGCCTCTCTGTCAGTGTGATTAACAGTGGATTAGCACTAACTAAACTAACAGACACGCGGGACCCACCTGACAGAGTCAGCGGTGAACAGTAAAAGGGTTGACTATGGTCAACGCGGTCAAACGGGGTCAGGGGGCCCACTGGCAGTGACCCAGGTTGGACCCAGGCCTAGCCACGCTGGCGGCCATCGCCGGAGTAGCTCCGGCGAGCCGTTTTTGCGGCGGCGAGCTCCGGCCAGCGGCGGGATTCCGCCATAGAGGGCCAAAATGGACGCCAGGGGTCGCGTTCGAACGGGCAAAGCATGCCGCGTCCAACGCTGCCACCCATGCAAGCCGAGGCGGTCGGAGCTGACGACGGCGATAGCAACAGGCAGCGCCGGAGTACGGTGGTCACGGGAACGCCGAAAAGCAACGCTAGCGCGCGAGCTATCTAGCTAGGCAGCAACAGCAGCTCACCTAGTGGACACAAGAAGGTCCGGCGACGGATTAGTAGCAGCAGGGGTGGCCGGAGTGGACGGAGCTCGCCGGCGGCCGAAGGTGGACGAAGGCGTTCGATCCCCTCGGAGCAGGCGCGTTCAGCTCCAGCTGACGGCGCCGGACGAAGAGGACGAAGCAGGCGGAGCCTGAGGGCAAGGTCCGCGGGCATGAGGTCGCCGGTGGCCGTGGATCCGCAGCAGACACGGCGGCGGCGGCGCTTGGATAAGGGGGAGAGAGATCGAGCGCGCGAGGGAGAGAGGGGGAAGAGTGACATAGGCGTCTAGGGGGGAGGGAGGGAGGTCCCCCTTATCCTCCCAGCTACCTGCCTCGTCGCGGTGGCGAGCAGCGGCCGGAGGAGGCGCGCGCGGCCACGGGGACGGCGACACGGCGGCGGGGGCAGGTAGAAGAACAGGAGATGGGCCGGGCCGGCTGGGCCAGCGCCAGGCGCCAGGTAAGCCACTTAACCCTTTCTATTTTCTGTTTTTCCTTTTAGCTAAAAACAGAGAGGGTTAGGGAAATATTTGGGCATCCAAATGGCTTAGGAAAAATATGGGACTTGGCCCATTAAATCCAGTGCGTTTTTAGGCACTGCCACAAATATTTTGGAGGCAAGATGTATCCAAATGGATTTTTCACAAGTGAAATAGCATTTAAATATGTTGTTTTAGCACTGTTTTAATTGCTATAGCTCAATTTAGCAAATAGGTGATGTTGTTTTCCTGAACAAATATTTGTTTTGGAATATTTGCTAAATGATGAACTATTTTTCAGCAATTTTTGTGCAACTTCAAATTTCACTTGCAAATTGAATTTGAATTCAGTGATGGAATTTGAAGTGAGATATGATTTCACTGTGATCATTCTTTGCAAAACTAATTAGCTTAGCATTAATTTGAAGATCACCGTGTCTCATTACTCAGGGGTGTTACAATTAATATCGCGAAGATACCAGTTACACCCAGCCCCTACACCTACAAGATGTCGCAAAGACATCCAGGATGCACACAACCAAAGGAAAAATAAAAAGAAAGAAAAAAAATGTCCTGTCACAGTGGTCGACTCTTCTCAGCAACCGCACACAAAACACCATCTAATACAACACTCGGAAAACATAAAAGGTCTCCAAAAGCAACGCCTCCAAGAAGGAAACAGTGCACAAGCGTCGTCGTTGCCCGATCCAAGATCTTAGGTTTTCAATCTGGAGAAGTCCGAGCTCTCAAAACAATTTCTTCAGCAAGGCAATTGCCAGGCACAACCAGTGAAGGCCAGACCTTAGGTTTTCACCCTGAAAGTCCCGGCTCGGCACCCGAGGAGCACCACCAAAAATGAATTCCTCCAGTGCTGTCGCCCCCACTTGACACTGCTACTCCTGAGATTTATCAAACACTTGACTGACTCCATCACCTCAAAGGCCTCGTCCGTCTGACTAATTCTCCGATCTCAGCCACCATGACCTTCTCCAAAGCTATCAACACCACAGAAATCGAGAAGCCAACATGTCCCATGGTGTCAACAAACAACAGAGCTTCGGGCCATGCCCTCATGGAACCTCGTAGGCTGAAATGGACGTGCATGACCGAAATCTATTCGATCCAGATATCCTGGGCAAGATCTCCGGCCGCAGTTCCGGAACACGTCGATGACGGGATCAAGAAGGACCGATCATGTAGGACGTTGCCGTGAAGCGAGAAGAGTGCTAGGACCGCCTCCTTATACGAGCAAAACCAGTAGCCCCCCACGCCGCCGGTCAGAGCAGCAGAGGAGAAAACGGCCGCAGCACCTCCGTACTCCCGCAGAACTCCAACCAGAGCAGGACCAGCCGGCCCAGATCGGTCCTCCTCGAAAGGATTGAACCGCCCGAGATCGGATCTACTACCTTCGTCGTCGGAGAATCATCGCTGCAGGAACGGCGCGCCGCCCACCGCCACCTCGCCACTCCGGCTACAGGCCCCGGCCCACAAGACCGCGCCACCTTGCACCGCCGCCACCGCCCCACCACCGCCCGTGATGCGCCGCCGCGATGCACTCCCCTGCCCTCCGTCATTTAACGAGAAGGGCGCCGTCACCACCGCCGGCGTCGGCGGCGGCGTCGGCCAGGATCAGAGGGCGGGGGGGAGGACCGGCGGGATCGAGATGGGGCGCCTCCGGAGTCGCTCGGGCGGAAGCGACCTGGGAGGATAGATCGATTGTTTATCGATAACTCCTTGGTCAGAACATCATCCTCTTGTCTTGGAGAGGCGCGAATCTTCATAATTTCAGACATGTCCGCCGGAGCAAAATACTTTGATAGGAGGTCATATTTCCAAGAACCATTATCATTCAACAGATCAGAAACAAAACGAATACGACACATCTCTTGATGTGAGATTGGCTTATATGAAAATGGTCTAGGGATCCAATTATCTTTTTTTGAACCTTATACTTCTACCATTGCCAACCCTCCACAACAGCCCCTTCTTCAACAGATCCAATCCATGAGTGATCGCGTGCCAAGAGGACGAGGCATTCCCTGTAAATACTGTATCTTCAAGTTTACCATTCGGATAGTATCTAGTTTTCAGAACGTGGGGACACAAACTTTCAGGGGAATGCATAAACTTTTTTTGAGAAGCACTTTAAGCATAAACTTGTGCTGTACAAATGACGTCCTTTTGTTTTTGAGAAGGACTTGCCAAACGCAAACATAAACATGAGCAGGAGGAAATTACCAAGTCACCCTTGATTACTTTAACAATCTAGCGACCAGTACTGTTGTATTATTATTCAAAGGACAAGCCAGGCCACGTGTCGAACTCCGGCGACCCGAGGTCGGGCAGCCCGTCAAACACGCCCGGCGGTGCGCACTGCGGCGGGTGCGCCAGCGGCTGGACCACGGCCGGGACGCTGCCGGCGGTAGTTGCCGCGTCCGAACGGTGGCCCTGCAGCGCACCTCCGCAGCCATGCGCGGCGGCGGCCAGGGAGTTGCTGGCGGCGTGGGCCCGGCGCGGCAGCGGCCGGAAGATGGCGGCCGGCGGGAAGCCGGTGAGCTCCTGCACCATGGCGCGGAAGTTGGACACGTCGGTCGCCACCACGGTGGTGGACGACCGGCGCGACGCCGACGCCGAGTGCTTCCTCCTGGCGCGCCGCGGCGGCGGCTGCTGCTGCGCGTCCGTGGGGACTTGGCCGCCGGCCGTCCGGGTCGCCGCCGTGTTGCATGGCTGGTACTTGGCGCTGGACTCCATGATACGTGCCGCCGTGGCCGTGCGGTCTCGGTCGTTGCAGGAGTACATCGCTCGGCGAGGGGTGTTTAGGAATTAGGATGGCCACGCAGGACGGCTCAAGCTAGCGTATTGTCTGCGAACTTGCGAAGATGGGGCAGTTTGACGTGCGTATTTATAGTAAACTTGGCAGGAATTGACCTGAAGAATCAACAGTAGGTCTGCTTCATTTTCTAGCACCAGCAGTTTGGCTGAGCAGGGCTGCTGAAGCTGGAACCTTTTTTTTTTGCGGGGGGATGCTGAAGCTGGAACCTGCTGAATTGATTAGCTTTATTTTAGCCTAGATTTGCAGAGTCGTGGTTGTTCTGACTACCTGTGCAATCAGCGACGGCATCGTCAACCTACGTTATCTTTTCGGCGGCATTTGATTTTTTTGGAAATTAGCTTAGCCTTATCTATCTAGATGTGCATTTCAGAGGCGTTCTTATATCTATATCAAGGTGACACAGATAGAGTTTTTTTACTTAAAAAGAAAATAAAACTGGTACCGAGCTGATTCAGAAACAAGCCAGAAACAGGCTGGCCATGCCGGGCAGATCAAACAGTTGGAGGGGCGTTGCGAAATGGGGGGTGCGACGCGACCGGCCGGTCTATATTGGTCGGACAATTCTGCTAAGTTGGTGCTCCGTCCGATGCCTTTCCGGTATAGTAGGGCGGACTCTGCTACATATGCCACTACGCCATGTTGCACACGTTCGTCTTAGTTTCCGCCTCTGCGGCAGACCAATATCTGGCTTCTCACATATTTTCAGTTGAGGTATCAATTGGACAGTCCTCCGTGAAATTTCTGCAAACCAACGAGGCTTAATCTAGCATTGCATATCTCGCAGAATTCCACAGCTGGACAACATGTTTTTCCTTCGAGTACAGGTAGCGAGCAGTTGAATTCACTGGACAGTGAGGAGAAGACGGTCGTCGCACGGTCGGAACGGCACTAGCTTGCACACTTTTCTCTACGCAGTTAATTACTACTACGACAGACGACAGCCGATGGTCAAGCTCAGCCAAAGAAAGAACTCACGGCCGGCCGGTCGCAGCATGTCACGGTCACCCGGACGCGAGGAGAACCTCACGCAGAAGCTAAAACCGGCAACTATAGCTCTCCTCTGTTTACATCGACACATGTACTATGAGCCGTATCGGATCTATCATCTACACACAACTATGAATCCGTTTGTGGTCATCACTGCACCATAAGAAAGAGTGAGTTTATGGCGAAAGATGGTAGCACGGACTACATACAAATAGTTTGGACGACGGTTCAATAATAAGGTAGGTATTTACTATTTAGCCACAGAGTCCTATTTTACCGGCTGTGGCTATTTGTTTGAGTTCTATTCTTCTTTGGCTATTTGAGATGTTATTCGTATATTTTGGGACTCATTACTACTCCCTCCGTCCCACAATATAAGCCGTTTTTTTAATCTATGTTAACTTGCAAAAACGTTTTATATTATATGATGGAGGGAGTATTTAATAAATGACCGTGTGCATCGCTTGATCAGTCTAGCTAATCCACCTTTTTAAAATAAAATCTACACAGAGTCACTATCCATTCCTCATGGCATGCTAAAGCAGATGCATGCACTGAACCTGGAATTCAGACGACTAACGTACGTAGTACGTACGACACGTCACACAAATGTATAATGCAACGGGTGATGACAATACTCACTAAATAAATGTTGTTGAACAAGAATCCGCAAGCATGGGATAAACATGGACTGCGCGGGCGCAGAAACACAAAATATATTCTGAAGGAAAAGAATTGACTTGCACACTTGAGAAACTAGCTAGCCCGTATTGCCCTCATGCAATTTGGGCGGTGGTAGTTTTTAGTGCTACGCCGATACGTCAGAAAAAGTCGTGCTGGTGCTGCCACTGTCACAAAGGGCCAGTTCTTTTGGTGGTTTTTTTGGGCTTATAGAATAAGCTGTCCCTACCTAGCTTATTCTAGAAGCCCAACCACAAATATATATTTAGAAGCCTACTAGTCAAGTCTCAATTAGTAGGTTTCTAAAAATTTTAATTTGGTTGGGCTTTTAGAATAAGCTGGAATAAATTCCAGCTTATTCCAGCTTATTCTAAAAGCCACAAAAAGAACTGGCCCAAAGTCGTTTTCTCTATCTCTACTACTAATAAAAGATCAAACAAGAACTTCTCTAAACACACCCCACAAAATGTACACGGACCCATTATCATCATGGGATTAGACCCACTAAACCTAATCTAACGGTTTGCGTTAATCTAATCCATACTCTGTGTGCACTTAGTAAATTGCATTGACTGACCGTACTCCACCTTAGAAGAAAATTACCCACCGTGTCACCCGTAAGTGAAAAGTAACGATTCGACAGTAAGTCGTTGTTTCTTTTTGTACCGCCTGGGCCGCGTCGCTGCGCTGTTAGGCCTGCTCCGTCCCTCACATCCTTCCCGATTCCATAGCGTCCCAACCCTAGCCGGTTGCGCCTCCGCAGAAAAGGCGTCGGTGGTGGAGAGGATAGGTCGAACCCTGCCGAAGAGAAAAGCAATCCCAACACCCCAAAGGGCACCTCGGCGTGGCGAGCGCGCACGCAGCCGCAAGTCCGCCCCCGCCACCAATCCCCTATCTTCCCTGCTTCGAGGCGCACGCCACCCTCACCCGCGCTGCCGATGGATCATGGATGGCGGGGCCGGCGAAAGGGCCAAGACCTGCGATTGATTTGGCGGCGCATCAGCAGCAGGCGATGGCGGATATCCTGTACGTGCCGGTGGATCTACATAAGGTGGCGGCGCAGGGCTGGCACTGCAGCCAGGTGACGTCGCTACCGCCGCCGAGCACCATGTAGAGCTGCCGCGCGAGCCGGCCCACACCGACGCGCGAGAAGTACTCGCCGCTGCCCTGCCCGATGCCGGACACGACGGCCCCTGTATCTCTGTTGCCGACGCCTCGAAGATCGGCGTGGTGTTGGCCGGCTTCAGGTCGGCGCGGGAGATCCCGGTGGCGGCCCGGGCCGAGTCGCGGTGTAGGCGGGCGAGCCCGTGGGACCTGTAGCTCTGGTGCCGGTCCTGCTCCTCCACGAGGAAGTCCCTGGAGTGGAGCCGCAGGGTGAGCCCGCTCTGGTGAAGGAGTGGATCGCTGGAGAACAACCTGCTCTGTTCTTCAATCGCGTTCTGGTGAAGGAGTCGATCGCCGGTGAACGACGTGCTCAATCTTGTACGTAATTCTGAAGTTTTCTTTTCTCCTGCTATCTTCCCCATGAATCGCTCACTGGAATTGATGGAACTAGGAACATCAGATTGCTTTCAACTTGATCAACCTCTGCCCTTTTATTCATGGAAGAAGCAGCCGGTGAGGACGACCTGCTCTCCTTTTCAATCTGGTGCCTAAGTCTGACGTTTCCCTTTCTCATGCCATGTTCCCATGAATAGCTCACTAGAACTGACAGAATTTTGATCATAAGACTGCTTTCAACTTGATCAAACTTTCCCTTTTATAAAAAGAAGAATCAGCCGGGGTTGTATTTTGTCTATTGAGATGGAAGAAGAGGCTAACACACCGTACCATGGTTCCAATGCGTAAGTAGTATATCACCACTTTGTAATTTCATTCTGTACACTAGATGGATTTAGCTGTCCCAAGTATTCATACTTCTTGCTTATTTTCATGAGGTCTCACAAATTTTAGTAAGAATCACATTTACTTTTTTCTTATCCTGGAATATGGCACTTGCACAAGTTTTTTTTGCTCATGATTACTTTTCAATTGCAGAGCTATATTGTCCGGTTTGGTACCTCATGTTGGCATGGAATTTAAAAATTCGGATGAAGCTTGGGCATTTTGGCTTAGCTCTGGTGGTCAAAAGGGCTTTGAGGTCCGAAAAAGGTGTACGAACAAAAGGTCCGCCGATGGCAAGGTTACGTCATGTCGATTTGTTTGTGCAAGGAAATGGAATGCTTAATCTCTTTTCCCAAACTAAATTCAGTTATCAAGTCTGAAAATGTACAAGTAGCAAGGGCTACATGGGCTTATTCAGTTAACAAGTCTGAAAACTAAATTCAGTTATTAGTTAATCGGCCTGCAGCGGTACGACAACGACGGCGTGGCGCGGCCGACCACCACCATGGAGATGGGTGTGCAGGTCGTCGACGTGGGGTTGCTGGAGCGTACGCCGAGGTGTCCATCACGGGCGACGACTCGAGGAGGCCGGCGAATAGGACGCCCTTAGACCGGCATGGCGGGCGGAGGCCATGTAGCACGCGCTGCTCTCGTTGCCCTGTATCCTGGACACCGCCGACCACGGGGGCTCCGGCTGCACATGTTGCCTGTATCCCGGCCGCCTCCGACCAGGGGGGCTCCCGCGACGTGTTGCTCTGTATCCCGGCCGTCGCCGACAGCGAGGGCTCCCTCTGCACGTGTTGCTTTGTATCCCAGCCGCCGACCACTCGGGCTCCTGCGGCACGTGTTGCTTTGTATCCCGGCCACCGCCGACCACTCGGGATCCCGTTGCACGTGTTTCTCTGCGCCCACCGCTCCTTTGGCGAGCTAATGGCGATGGCAAGGACGCGCCGAGAGCTCGTTCGACCACAGCGGAGAACGGGATTTTTTTTAGGGGGAGAACGGGAATTCTAGGGGAACGAGGATATAGCCTTTTTATTCTTTTCTGTGTTGATTGTGGCCTGCTTATGGGCCGAGGCGTCGTTGGTTTTCGTTGCGAGTGAATGCTTCTGTCGTCCGACGGCTTACGAACGGGGGATATGCACATCACGTCCCTCTGTAGTAGCCTGAGCTACGTTAGAGGATCTCAATCCATGTAGATAGGTGAGAGAGCTTTGAGATTGTTGTACGACTGTATAGATTGGTCCATTCGGCAAAAAAATTGGACTTCTAGAGTGTTGTACATATGCAAAAACTTTTGAAGGTGCGTGTCATCAACTTATGGATTCCTTTTTTTATTGCATCTCTTGTCCATTTTTCTTGGTCATATAAATCTTAAGGGCAGTCTATTTGCGAAGCAATTAGCTTCCATAAATTAATAATTTGATCCTTTATCGCAGTACTATCAACTTATATTTTCTTGAAATTATAAGTTTTATTATCCTTCCATGTTGTAATAAACCGTTAACTATAGCATATTTAAGCTCGAGATGATAATGATTACTGAAATTAGGAGGTCATCATGGTTTGGATATTTTCATTGTTTTTTTTTTTTCTGTTTCATACACATGAAGGAGCATCGTGGTCATGTTAGCTACTATTGGATTTTGTTGTTTCTCTCTAAGAGCTATTCGACTTATAATCCCAATGTTTTGTTGTTATTTTCCAAACTAGTAAAAACTGGGTATGCGCTTGGCCAGGACCTTTAGATTATGAGTAAGCGTGGTTCCACCTTTAGTGGTTTGTGCATCTGATTTGTCCGTTAGCGAGTTCTCTAACTGGTTTCACGTGTACCTAACATTGCTTGGTACAACCGCAGGGGCGAGGATGTCTTATTGATGCAACTTGATTGTTTGTTACGGTATGAACTAGCAATGTTTTGTTTCTTAGATGTGCAAACTTGTATCTCAGAACTTTGATGAATTCTGTCATTTGATCAGCTTATGTGGAAACTACTAATTTCCGTTGCCTCTATATACATACTTACATATCTTTTTTCCCGGTGCTTATTGGCAGTGGCCCATTCGTAGGTACCAACTAGAAGAAAATAAGATTGAAGATATATTTTTCTTTGGTTGGAAATATTATACCTCAAATTTAGTTCAATTTAGATCCAATGATTACTCTAAGCTATGAATAACACGTGAATTATGTCAGTTATGCAGTTTAAGAGGTCATGGCTGTGATATATGACAAACAATTATGTCTGCATTACATGATGAACATCTATTTGGTACCATGGTTGCCCGCGAGTTGTTGGTGATGGCGTTGGTTGCCAACATGCACTACCGGAGGAGGGGGGGGGGGCACAATTTAATTTTCTTGATGAACTGATTTTGTATCAATTAGTTAACGATATTTGATAGTTGTTACGCAACGGATGTGGGCATGTATTCAGAAAGCATGATATTTTCAAGTCATTTTAAGGACTTAGGAATTATATGCTCTTTGCATGAGATTTCAGCTTCACAAAAAGTAGGTTTACGTTATGATAAAATTACTAGGTTTCATAATGGAATATATTTTAGTCGAGACGTGCGTTGCACGTGCAAGCTTACTAGTCTAAGAAAAGGATGCATATACACAGTAGCGGAGCTAGGTTCAGCCTACGTCCCAGGCAAGCAGTGTAACTACAGCAAGCTACAGTGACATTTTGCTACAGTACACTACAGTAACAAAGAAAAAAAATCCACCAAGGCCCTGGCTGCCTGGGGCCTAGAACCGCCCCTGCGTATACGTGCCTGCTGCACGGCACGGCACGGCCTCGCGTTATCACTAAGCTAAGTGCTCGCTAAAATGGTGGGAAAATGTGGATAGGGCACTCGTGCATTCACTCTGGTACGTGGACTCCAAAACGTCCATTTCGGACTTTGAACTCTGATTCATGCTTAGTTACCCAAAAAAAAACCTCTGGTTCATGCTTCGCTTTGGTCCAACTCGCGATCGCCGGCAAATCTGGCGCGCGTACGTGGACATAGGCGGCGGCTTGCGCGGTAGATGCGCCGTCGGCGGCGGCAAAGGGCCGCACATGTTGCGATGATTCGCTCTTCTTCGTCTTTTGCCGGCATGCTGGGGTGTGGGGAATTACCCATGTGGTCGGTGCCTAGGCGAAGTAGACACACTGTTGACTGTTGTTTTGCTGGCGTTTTGGTTGTGCGGGAGGGCCACGGAGCTGCTTGACCGTCGAGGGAGCGCTTCGTTGCGCCGTTGCCTTCAGTTCGTCGGCGTTGCCTCTCCTGCCTTGCTTGTTCGGGGAGTGATTTGTTTTGTTGTTGGGTGTGCGCTGCGCTGCGTTGTCTTTCGATATGAGGTTTGATGAAGGGTAGGTAGAATTAGAAGCCCAAAAAGAGAACGGGGTGGACCCTACTGTAGAAGAGAGGCGTGGCAAATCACGCACAGTAAATATTACAACTTGCACTTGGTTGTCGAAATGGAGCAAGTCGCTGCTTGAAGATGGCCAATGTGTGAGAAAAAGGGACCGACTCCTGAATATGTAATTTTGGTCAGTAATTATTTTATGCATGAAGGAGAGTGTAGTGTGCCGTGTGCGTGCGCGCGTGAGTTACGTTAGAGCATCTACTGCCGGACTTGGCAAATTCGATCCCTCAAACGCCCACGGACGCGACCGGGCGCGTCCGTGGACAGTGACGGGTCACGTATCAAATATTTGATTCTACAACCGGGCACCTCAAATCCATATTATTACATGCAACGTGAAACCTAATCTAAGCGGAGGTCGCCCAGTTCTGCCGTGCCCGTGTCCGGCGGCCGGCTGCGCTTCCCAGAGTGTTGGTTCGGTCGCCGGCAAGGTAGAGTAGGGCATGGGACACGAGCCGGCTCACAGGACTCAAGGCGCCGCCGTCTCCAGTGCCCTACTCTTCCTCCTCGGAGCTCGGAACCCGAACGGCGCCGGTGGACGTCAGATTGATGATCGATCCATCCTGGGACGAGCCGACGACATCCACCACGACGCGGTTGCGACGCCCAGACTGGTGCACCATATGGGGCGCCGGAGAATGCGACTCCGCCTCGCCGACGTCCACCACTGCTTGGGCGCCCCATATGCGTCCCGTATTTGGGCTGGATATGAGGGATACCGGTCAGCCCGGACGTTTGAGGCGCCCGTCTGGGTCGCATTTTCGTGATCGGCCAGTGACCGGCCGGGTTGTCCGCCCAGGCGTTTGAGACGGATTTGAGACGTCCGATTGTACATGCTCTTAGCTCCGGCTGGATGCGCGCGCGTGAGCTAGGCAGCTCCATCGGCTGGGTGCGGGGGCGAGCTATCTAGCTCCAACCGGGTGCGCGTGCGAGCTAGCTAGCTCTGGCTGGCCGTGGTTCGCCGTGCGTGCGGCAAAGTGTGATGTGCCGTGTGCATGCGTCTGTGGGCTTACTCCAATCAGCCGCAGCACCGGTCTCGTCGTTGATGGAGCAGCCGGGCAGAGTCACGGTGCGTAGATAGCTTGTACGTGGTGCATGTGTGTCTTTCTGAATCAATGTTTCTTCACATTAGTGAAGCTAGCACATGACAATTTGAACAAAGAAGAAACAGACATGAACAAATTCTTTGTAAGAAAAAAATTGAATCATGCGAGTGGATTAAACCTAAATTGAGCAGAAACAAATTTTAAAAGAAAATAAAATTATGCAACTATGTGCAACATAATAGAACATAAAACTTCTACATTCTCTAGTCTTCTCGTTCCATCTATAATAATATTCTAAAATAAAAACAAAAAACACAACAATGTAGTTTTTTAAGGAATGAATTAGTGGCATTGGTATTAACCTGAAAGAAGAAGGAAAATGAAAAATATGAAACAAATAATGACAAAATTTACACACAACTTACACATAAATTACATTTTGTTATAATATGTAAGAATAACCATATAATAGTAGAATTTTAAAAGAAGAAAAAGTGTCGGTTGTCTGAAACTCTAATATTTGTGGTGGTGTCACCTTAAGGAATACACGAACACTAATAAAAATAAAGACAGAAAAATAACATTTAGAAGGAACGAATTAGTGAAAATACCAATGAATTAGTAGTTTTCTAAGAATGGATGAATTAGCAGCATTGGTATTACCTTTAAAAAGAAAGAAAATACAAAAAAACAAAATCAAATAATGACACAATTTGCACATAATTTACACAGTAATTGCACTTTAAAAAAAATGCAATAATGAGCATATAATAGTGAACGTTTCACAAAAAAAAAGCTTTCTAAAAAGGAATGAATTAGTGGCATTGTTATTCGGAAAATGCCAACGAAGGCCGAGCTCCAGTGAGCTCGTTTTCAAAATTTATTTTTTCGTAGCCCGAAAAATTCCAAATTTATTTGTGAACACAAGTGCTCATGTATACTATGTATGTGCAAAATTTCACGGCATTATACTTTTACATGTGGCGTACAGAAAAAAGACAAATACACATTTTTAAACGGGCCTTTTATTTTTGTTATTGGGCCAGAATTTTGATTTTTTTGTACCGCCTACAAATCACAACATTTTTCGACGAAATTCAACACGTTCCTGCGGAATACATATATGTTTCCATAGATTTTTTTTTTCAGAATTTTTTGAAACTTTTAAATATGCTTTTTGATATTTTCAAAATAAAGAGCTCACTGGAGCTCGGCCTCCAAAAATCCGCGTCCCATTGTTATTACCCTTTAAGAAGAAACAAAATGAAATAAAAGATAAAGCAAAATAAAAATAATAAATTTTACAAGGAATAATGAATTAGGGACATTGTTATTTACCCTTAGAGAAGAATAAAAATGAAACAAAAAGTAAAGAAAAATAAAAAAATGAAGTATTATAAGAAAGAATGAATTAGTGGCATTGGTATTGCACTTAGAGAGGAAAGAAAATGAAGAGAAACTAAAATAAAATCAAAATAATGAAGTTTTATAAGGAGAATGAATCAATGACATTGGTATTACCCTTTAAGAAGAAAGAAAATGAAATGAAAATAAAATCAAAATAATAAAGTTTTTCAAGAAAAAATAAAATAGTGCTAATACCAATGAATCAATACTTTATAAGAAGGAATGAATTCGTGGCGTTGGTATTACACTTAAAAGGAAAAAAAATAAAAAATCAAATAAGTCAAAATTTGCACAAAATTTAGAAGGAAATTGTGATTTTTTTTAAATATGCAAGACTAAGCATATAATAGTGAAAGTTTCACAAAAAAACTAGTTTTCCCAGAAAGGATGAATTTGTGGCATTGTTATCACCCTTAAAGAAGAAAGAAAATAAAATAGAAGTTAAAAAATAAAATAATGAATTTTACAAGAAAAAATAATTTTGTGTCATTGATATTACCCTTAAAAGAAAGAAAATGGAATAAAAAATAAAATAAAATAAAAATTGAAGTATTATAAGGAAGAATGACTTAGTGGCGTTGGTATTACCCTCGAAAAAGGAAGAAAATGAAAAAGAAACTAAAAGAAATCAAAATAATGTTCTATATGGAAGAATGAATTTGTGGTATTGGTATTACCATTTAAGAAGAAAGAAAATGAAGTAAAAACAAAAAAAATCAAAAATGAAAATAATAAAGTTTTCTAAGAAAGAATGAATTAGTTGCAATGGTATTACCCTTTAAGAAGAAATAAAATAAAAAATGTAAAACAAAAAATGACCAAATTTGCACAAATTTACACAAAAATTACGCTTTATCATAATATGCAACAATAAGCATACAATAGTGGAATTTTCACAAATAAGAAGTTTACTAAGAAGGAATAAGTTAGTGGCATTGATATTTCACCCTTAAAAAAGAAGCAAAATATAGTAAAACCTAAAAAAAAATCAAAATAATAAAGTTTCCTAAGAAAGAATGAACTAGTGGCATTGGTATTACCCTTTAAGAAAAAAATCAAAATAAAAAAGTTGCACACAACTTTGCACTGAAATTGCACTTTTTAAATATGCAATGAATAAACATATAAGAGTGCATTTTTGACACTCTAGTGTAATTAACACACATACTACAGTACTTACGTGTTTACAGTTCCACTCATCCAATATGCAAAAATACCAATGCGGGAAAAAAGAAAAACCGACTAAAATATGAAAAGAAAAGCAAAAAACAAACACAAAAAAGAAGGAAAATCGACTTACCCAAAACAGGGGCCAGTCAAAATTTTGGCCTAAGAAAAAATCGACTTACCCCAAACAGGGGCAAGTCAAAAAAATTGGTCCAAGAAAAAACCGACTGACCCCAAACAGGGGCAAGTCAAAAAATTGGTCCAAGAAAAAACCGACTTACCCCAAAAAGGGGCAAGTTAAAAAAAACAGCCTAAGAATTTTTTTGACTTGCCCCAAACAAGGGTAATTCGAAAATCAGACTAAACACACACAAGAAAAAAAAAACCCAGGTATCTTGACAAAAGAATCAATGGTCAGAAAATTGACTTATCCAAATTTAAAATTCAGGCGACTTACATAAAGTGTGAGAAAAAATTATGTTAGCAACTATTATTGGAATGTAGTCACTGTTAAATGTCGATGGCAAGCGTGACACGGTGGCACGGTTAAAAAATAGGTGGGAGAGGTGAGGAGGACCTATGAGCAAAGGAGAAAGCAAGCAGGGAAAGGCCGCATCGGCTTGGGGTAGTGTGAGTTCTTGGGGTGTCCAAAAAACACGACAACCACGACGGACGGCGCTAAGACATGACTAGGTAGGGAGACATCGAAGAGAGGGGTAAACCGTGTGGCGTGAGAGCGTAGAGATGAAACCTCCATTTGTAGTCAGAGGATGACAACAAAGCAGACGATGTTTTGCGACGTGTGCGTTGTGAATTACTCCCTCCCTAAAAGGGTTTATATTTAAAAACGGAGGGAGTACAAATGTACAATAACGTTTAACCAATGCCTATGCTCTACGTCTATTGTTCCAAGGAAAATGTTTCCTTGGGCTTACGATCGAGTCAGCTGTAGAGCATCCCATAGCTTAAACGATCTCGTCGCTACCACGAGGAACACCATTTGCCGAAGTCGACACTGAGTTCACGGTGCTCGTCACCGTGGTCCACAGGTTCGCCGCCGCCGGCGTTGCCATGAGATGCTGGAACGGGTTCGCGGGCGGAGCAATGTCCATCTCGCCCTCGAGCATCTTCACCACCACACCCATCGGCGGCCTCGCCTCAGGCAGCTGCTGCACACACCAGAATGCCACCTCGCACATCCTATGCGCCGTCTTCTTGTCCTGCTCGCCTGCGCCCTCACAACCCGCCACGACCTCCATTAGCTCGCCGCTCTCGTACTTCGTCCACGCCAGCTTCGGGAACCACTGCTGGCTCTCCGGCGCGGCCTCGTCGAAGTTCCTCCTCCGGCCGAGGATCTCGAACAGTAGGATGCCGAAGCTGTAGACGTCGCACTTCTCGGTAGCGCCGGCATGCATCCACATCTCCGGCGCGGCGTACCCGGGCGTGCCGCGCATCCCGGAGACGGTCTTGTGCGTGTCCGCCCGGTTCATCAGCTGCGCGAGGCCGGAGTCGGCCACTTTGGGCGTGAGGCCGCCGTCGAGGAGGACGTTGCCGGGCTTGATGTCGTAGTCAGAGGCGGAGGACGAAAAAAAAATTAAGGTGGGGCGAACTCTTCAGTAAAAAAAATTGATGCAAAATCGTAATAGTCAATACACATTAGCAATGTGCATTAATATTTTCATGTGATCCCCAACAGAATAACCAAGAACAATGAAAATGTAAAAATGTTTAAATAAAAAAAGAATCTAAAATATACATATAATGAAGTTTTCAATGGCATAGAAGACCCAGACAATGGCAATGCCCTACCCTTGTTCTGAAAATCTTCCTCAATTTTATCAAGGCCCTACCCTTGGAGCTACTGCTACTGCCACTACAAAATACTTCAATTTTTTTTTCAAATCTGCAGTTCACAACACTAAATTGTCTCTAAAAATGTAAGATCATTACAATTGCATATTACAAGCTATTTAAAAATGCTACTAAAATTTAGAGATATACCCATCCCCATTAGCTTTGCTAGCCCCTTCCCTTCCCTCTCCATTTTCAGTTGGGGACGACGTTACGCCGCACTGCATTCTGCTGGCCGTGAAGGATACGAAGTTGAGTGTTGGCTTTTAGAACGTACGAGGAGGTCAGTAGGTGCAACCGTACAAAGCTAGAAGAAGCAAGCAACCTAGCTTGATTGATCTTCCTTGGAATAGTGCACGCACGGCTAGCCAGAACCACACGTAGGAAGGCGACCTGGTAGAGACTAGCTCGTAATTGATCGGATCGACTCGATCTCAAAGGAAAACTCACGGCGACTCGCGAACTAAAAACTCGTGCCAGCCGAGAGATGCATATGCATAGGTATATATATTTTTGGGATAAGTATATTTTTCATCCCTTAACTTTCTCGATAGTATAGAAATGGTCCTTCAACTCCAAAACCGGTAAACCTTGATCCCTCAACTTCTCAAACCAGATAAGTTTAGTCTCTCGTACCGTTTCGGGTGGTTTTCATTCGAGGCGGACACAGTTTTGACTAAAACTTCACATGTCACAGGGGTTTGACTGCCACGTCACGGAGCGGCGACGGCACCGCACGCTGTGTACATGCTCGGGTGTGGTGGCACTACTGTACCAAGGCGCGGCGGCCTTGCTCACGGGAATCGGGATGCTGGACTTTCGCCAAGCTCGCTGTCCAAGTCATGCGGCCGACACCGGCAGGGGTGCAGCCGTGCAGACGCCGTGGCGGTCGTGATTGACGTACACAGCAAAGCTGGCTTTGGATGTTTTTCACGTGAAAAGCTAGCTAGCTGATCGATGCATCCGCCGGCTAGACACGCAAGTGCAGGGCGTTGTTCCCTTCGATCTGTTCCGGCTAGAACACGCGAGTAACCCCGACCACGTCCGCCCCACGCGACGAGTACCGCGCCACCATCGAGCATCGACGACGAGGACGGTCCCAGCGTTTGTCACTGTCGAGCTAGACCCTCTCGTGGTAGCGTGGCGCGGGCGTGCTTGCGTGCGGCGCCGTAGCCCGTAGAGATGCAGGACGTGCACGCGGGCTTACTTGCTGGCGAGCGCCGTGCATGCAGGCGAGCATGCTCTGCTCCGACTCCTGGTCGCCGCGGACAAGGCACTCCGCCGTCCTGTGGCCGCTGCATAGGTACGCATCCTTCTCCGTGCGGTACACGACGGCGAACATCGCCCCGGTGCTGATCATGCTTCCCGGACATGGCGCTGAAGTGGACAGTGATGTGGCAGTCAAACCCAAATGACGTGTCAAGTTTTTAGTCAAAACCATGTCCACGTCAGACGGAAACCACCGAAAGAGTGGTTTTAGAGTCGAGGGACCATTTCTATACTTTGAAGAGAGTTGAGGGACGCCGATTCAAGGTATGGTGGCCGCCACGCCTTGCCCACTGGAGTCCTCCGCCAGTGGTCGTAGTGCACGATCTTCTGCTGGCACTCCTCGTGGAGGTACCGGAGCCCCCTGGCGACGCCGACGGCGATGGCGCGCATTGTCTGGAAGCCGACGTCGCGGCTCCGGTCGAAGAGGTAGGAGTCGAGCGCGCCGTGCTCCATGTACTCGTACACCAGCGCGCGCACGTTGGCGTCGTAGCAGAAGCCGAACAGCCTGACCAGGTTGATGTGGTGCGTCCTCCCGATGGCGCCCACCTCCGCCATGAACTGCTCCTGCGAGGTCCTGTCGTCGTGGCCGGGGTGGAGGCGCTTCACGGCGACCGTGAGGCCGTTGGGTAGCATGCCCTTGTAGACGGCGCCGAAGCCGCCGGCGCCGAGCCGGGCGGAGTAGTTGTTGGTGAAGCCCGAGAGCTGCTGCGGGGTGAACCGGATGGGCTTCTCGCCGGCGATCTCCTTGAGGAACCTCTCGACGGTGGCGTCCCGTATCTGGGAGTCCGGCACCACACCGTAGAGCGTCGTGCTCCCCGCCACGGCCGGCGCGGGGCCGGTGCTGATGTTGATGGCGGGGAGGCCGTTCTTTTTTACGTACCTGTACACGAAGTAGGCTATGGCGACGGATCCCAAGATGCTCAGCACCGAAACAACTGCATGAATGAGATGCAAAATTCGGAGTTAGACACAAATCATCTTGAATTCTCGTTCTTGATAGCAGTGTTAGATCTGTTGTTTGAAAAATTCGTCGCCGGGTGATGGTGGTGGGTTGAAGGGGGTAGACATGCTGGGGGGGGGGGGGGGGGGGGGGGGGGGGATGGGTTCTACAATCCAGAAACAAGAACCTAGGTTAGCTCCGGACTCTCTCAGCGATTTGGCACATCCGGCCGTCCGTTTCGTTTGCTTGATGCGATATGGGCCGTCGGATCGAGCCGCCGGAGGACGTCGGATCGAGCCTGCGCGACTGTAGCAATGAATAGTTTCACTCCCGGCGTGCCACCGCGTATAATTACAGTGCCCCGCCAAGGGCATTCTCGTCATTTCGCATATAGGCGTATAAAACAACGGCGCCTGTGGTGAAACCCTAGCCGCCTCTCTCCCGCACTCGCACGGCCCCTCTCCTCTTCCTCCCGTCCCCCCCTCCTGCCCACTCGCTCGATCCCCACTGTCACCGCCTCGGTCACCGGCCGATTCCGGCCGCTCCGGTGAGCTCCGGCGCCGCCCAACACACACACGGCTGCTCCTCAACGAGCTCTACTAGCTTCACCGCATCGATCTACTTTTCCTCTCCTCCTGTGGTCGCGCCCATCGATTTCCCCCGCTAGGGTTTCGGTGGTGGAGGTGGACCTCGCCTCTGGCGGCCGCCTGCTCGTTGCCCCGGTCATCGCCGCCCCTGATGGTGCTCCTGGATGTGCTATACATCACCTCCTCGCCTCCTTGGCCGCTTCGGTGCCCGTGGCTTTCGTGCTCGTCGGCGGGACGGTGCAAGGCGCAACTCCGACGCGGTTCCTCGCCGGTTGGACGGCGTTCAGGCGCAACCCCGGCGCCCACTGAGTACTGCCTCGGCTACAACCTCCCTCGGTGAGCTCCATCTTCCTCCTGCTCCTCTGCTTCGGATCCGCTGTAGGCATGGTGGTCGTGGGGAGAGGAACCTCGGCGCCGGAGAAGAGGGCAAGGTGGTCGTAGGGAGAGGACCGTATTAGATTATGTGTTCTGCCCAGCAGGGATTATTTATCTGTGCTTCTTGGTGTATCCAGAGAGTCTGATTAGACAAAAGTCAGTTCACATCTCAGTAGCCTTTGTTGTTTAATTAGACAACATGTGCAGGTTCATATAGCAGTACGCATGTGTGAATAGAAAGGCTACTGACCATGTTCAACAGATCCTTGTCTGGTTGAGAGAGGATGGTCTAAAGATTGGTACAGATGTTATTTTTCTTTTTCAGGTCTGTTGATATTACAGACCATGTTCTTGATCCCTTAGGTTATTCGATGGTTTCTACATTTTTTCTGCCTCTGTTCTCCTGCATTTACTTTCTCTTTCATTTACTTTTCTATTGTAATCACTCATCCAGAAAGAATATTCAGTGCGCCTGTCAAACATTTAACAAAAATAATCATAGACCCTTCTTTCTAAATCAGAATATAACAGTACAAATCCGCTGGTGGGGAGTCCCTATTGCGTGATGGTCCGACCGTGCTGCCCTTCGTCCTCGAGCAGGAAGAACTACTTTCTAATCTGTAGTAGGTACTGATTTCCGTCTTGATTCCGTGGAACAACCCAAAGATCGATTCTTTTCAATTTTTGTTTACTTCTTAAGTTTGGTTATCTCTGTGCAACTAATCGAAGATCAGATCCTGCGATGTGTTGATTAGGCAGTAGCTTGAGGAAGGGAGAGGAAGACGAGCAGCAGATCTACACCACGATGTGGTAGTTTGGTATGTCATTACAAGTTGGCCATTTATTCTGACGATGTGGGAATAATTTCAATCTACTTATGCATGATGTGAACTGATGGCCAGGTTGTAGTGTTTTATATTCACTCTTATAAGATGATAATGTCATTATCATAGGCCTGTTATGCACGTATAGTGGAATCTCCGATTTGTTGTACAGTTCATCTGGCTCAGGACTATTTCTTGATAATCTGATATACATGGTGTTATCCATGTCCTATGATAGTTTAAATTTGGTGATATTCCACTGGGACTGAAAATACTCCCAAAAAAATGTTGTATTACCTCTCTTTGTAATTAATATTTGTATGGTGTGATTGACTGGCTGTGCAACAGAATCTTGAGTATGATTCATATAGTTTGGTGTTAAATTATACTTAACGCTTAGGTCTTTTGCCTGAAAATATTAGTAATTGACCGAGCTAATTTAAGCTTAATTCTTGATGATTATTTTTGTGGGACTAGGAAATGAAGCTTCTTTATTTGTACTGTACTGTATTCTTTTTTTTTCTTCTATTGGTTTTGCTTTCTACAACCATCATTTTCATTACAAAGCATCTCTCTCTCTCTCTCTCTCTCTCTCTCTGACCGCCGCTCTTTCCATTGCCTTGGCTTGCAGGTCGCCGCTGGAGCCAGACGAGATCATGGCTTGCCTTACCTGGTCAGGTACCGGGTAGGAAGAGCGCAAGACAGCACCACCAGGTACCAGAGAGTGCAAGACACCACCACCACCAGGTACCAGAGGGCACCATCAAGGATGTCGTCGTACTGATTGCCGATGACCTACAGGTCCATCTCTCCTCTCTCTCTCTCTCTCTCTCTCTCTCTCTCTCTCTCTCTCTCTCTCTCTCTCAGTTGACTGAAGATGTTCTACTCCTTGACTGCAGATGTTCTACTTTTGTGAATGCATGAGAAAAATTGTTGCTTTTGTCATGATGAAGAAATGGCCATAGCCATGAGAATTTTCTTCCTGTTGCAGCTAGTTTCAAAAACACTGTTGTGAAATACAGGGGAGATATTCTACTTTAACTCGCCTCATGTGGTCGCCCCCATCGATTTCCCCCGCTAGGGTTTCCGTGGTGGAGGTGGACCTCGCCTCCGGCGGCCGCCTGCTCGTTGCCCCGGTCATCTCCGCCCCTGATGGTGCTCCTGGATGTGCTATACATCACCTCCTCGCCTCCTTGGCCGCTTCGGTGCCCGTGGCGTTCGTGCTCGTCGGTGGGACGGTGCAAGGCGCAACTCCGACGCGGTTCCTCGCCGGTTGGACGGCGTTCAGGCGCAACCCCGGCGCCCACTGAGTACTGCCTCGGCTACAACCTCCCTCGGTGAGCTCCATCTTCCTCCTGCTCCTCTGCTTTGGCTACTGTATGGGACATGGCCAAGGCTATATTGATGTGGTGCTCATCTGGTTGATGCTCTATGCCCTACTCATGCATCAGTTCCTACTTGAGCTCTGTAGTTGTGGATCCATGTTATTCTAGGGTTTGCAGGCTGTTGTTCATGTTTAGTTGCTATTATAGGAGCTCCTGTGATGCTCTGGTTTACATGTGGATGCCCTGGTCCTATAGCTATGCTCCTGGATTTGCTAAATTGATCAGTGGTGTTCGTGCTAGGGCGATGATAATTAACCATGGCTGAAATAAGTGTGCCTTTGAGCAATCGAGGCACCTGTGGGTATCAAGTTGTATCCTCCCTCTTGTCTCTAGAATCCTTTTTGATCCTGTGATACTTACTGTTATGTCCTTGGATGGTCATTCTTGTTGAGTGATAACCAGGGCAGCTCCACTGTATAAATAGATTGATCTGGTGATAAGAGATGATGGGGGTAGGTTATATGATCGAGGAAAGGCAAATCTGAGCCCACTATGCAATGAACCTTGAACCCTTTTTATCCAGAAACAAGAACCGAGGCTAGCACCGGGCGCTCTCAGTGATTTGGAACATCCGGCCGTCCGTTGCGTTTGCTTGATGCGATCTGGACCGTCGGATCGAGCCACCAGAGGACGTCGGCCGTCGGATCGAGCCCGCGCGACTGTAGCAATGAATAGTTTCACTCCCGGCGTGCCACCGTGTGTAATTACAGTGCCCCGCCAAGGGCATTCTCGTCATTTTGCATATAGGCGTATAAAAGAACAGCGCATGTGGTGAAACCCTAGTCGTCTCTCTCCTCGGCTACAACCTCCCTCGGTGAGCTCCGTCTTCCTCCTGCTCCTCTGCTTCGGCTACTGTATGGGACATGGCCGTGGCTATATTAATGTGGTGCTCGTCTGGTTGATGCTCTATGCCCTACTCATGCATCAGTTCCTACTTGAGCTCTGTAGTTGTGGATCCATGCTATTCTAGGGTTTGCAGGCTGCTGTTCATGTTCATTTGCTATCATAGGAGCTCATGTGATGCTCTGGTTTACATGATGATGCCCTGGTCCTATAACTGTGCTCCTGGATTTGCTAAATTGATCAGAGGCGTTCGTGCTAGGGCGATGATGATTAACCGTGTCTGAAATAAGTGTGCCTTTGAGCAATCAAGGCACCTGTGGGTAGCATGTTTGATCCTCCCTCTTGTCTCTATAATCCTTTTTGATCCTGTGATACTTATTGTTCTGTCCTTGGATGGTCATTCTTGTTGAGTGATAACCAGGGCAGAGCCACTGTATAAACAAATTGATCTGGTGATAAGAGATGACGGGGGTAGGTTATATGATCGAGGAAAGGCGAATCTGAGCCCACTATGCAATGAATCCTGAACCCTTTTTATTTGTATTTAAAGGTGTTGCTTATTTATGCTTTGTTATTGGTTCTTCATGAGGTCACGGGTTCGAGTCCTGGAAACAGCCTCTTACAGAAATGTAGGGAAATGCTGCGTACAATAGACCCAAAGTGGTCGGACCCTTCCCCGGATCCCGCGCAAGCGGGAGCTACTTGCACCGGGCTGCCCTTTTTTTTAAAGGTGTTGCTTATTTATGCTCCAGTGTTTATAGCCGTCTTATGTAAAGATTTCTTCTCTCTCATACATGTATTGCATATAAGTTGTTCTTGATCTTTTATTGTTTGTTGTTGGTCCTTGATTTAATCTGGTTAAGAGTAAGTTGCACTTTGTTATTCTGAGATAAATGATGGTTTGGCAATGCTATTGGTTCTTCATGAGGAGTTCAAGGAGGATTTCTGATATTATTTTATTGTTATCGTTGGTCTTTTGTATCAAGGCCTTGCTATAATTTTGTATGGTCCTTCTTCCCTAATGTGTATTCCTAATCCTGATCTATAGAACTGCCTTTCTAAACTTGATGTCTCAGTTGTATTGGACAATGCTTATTTGGCCAGATGCTCATGGGTTAAGTTATTTGATGCATTGCTTTCACTATCAAATTGTCCGCTGCTTTAAGTAGCTGGCTGCATAATGTATTGTTTTGTATTTGGTGCACTGGACCAAGAGCGCATGGAGGGAGCTCTTCTCCGCCGCAGCAACAGGGAAAATCCAGTCCACGGTGCCACCAATGAACAAGGTAAACACGAGCTGTCGGTCGCTTATAAATTCCGTACTTCTGTAGTGTCGATCTAGGGCTCATGTGAGTGAATCTTATTGTTCTTTGGGCCATGTATAAAAATGTTCCACAGTTGTCAGTAGTAGTTGTAGTTCTATTGTTGTGAGTCTCATGGTCCAGTAGAACGCCCTTTTCAGAGAGAATACTTCAGATCTATTGACTGTGATTTAGTTGTGGTATTGATTTTTATTTAGTATGAATACTCACCTAATGAATCTATTAAACGATCTATATACCACCGATTCACAGATTAGCTTGTGCCACCGTTGTTTTTTTACTTATCGTGTCACTCTTATTTATGAGCCAGGCCTGGCACATTCTGTTTCCAAATATATTATACCTATCTATAATAAGAATACTGCATGTGCAGGATACATATATGTTACTTCTCATGTATGTGATTACTTCTTTGGACACATTTGTATAGCGTTGGAGCCTCATTCCTGCAGTTCCTTGACACAATGTGATACTTTGCATTGTTAAGTATACTTAATTTGATTTTATAGATAGGGCCGCTACCGAAAATTGCTAGGAGCGCTCGTCCTCGCATGCTGACGTAATCTCCACACACTCGTTCGTATCGGGATCAGAGCACACGGCCGTATTGAGTGCGGTATCCGGCGCGTATGGGCCAGTATTAGGGCATGTACAATGGTTGATAAGATAGTCTTATCTTAAGTCTTGCATGTAATTTAGAGATGATAAAAAAAATTGTCTACAATGGGTCATCTCTTAGCCTTATCTTCGATAACTAGTTATTCCTAAAAACGTGGTGAGACATATTGTGCTAAGAGATCACCTCTTGTCTTCTCTTAAATAAGAGAAGGCAATTTTTTTTCTGAGTTCTCTCTCCTCCACCTCATCATTTATCCTACGTGACACACCTAAGATAGGACCATTGTACATGCCCTTAGGCGTTAAAAAAACAACCGTGTTGGCCCAACGGCGTTACATGGTGCCGTTTGGACAGAACGGCGGCCGCTGTCACTCTCAGCCCTGTATTCAAAATTCAAACCCTTTTTTTTCCGCTGCCCGGCACACACAAGGTGACCAGCGCGCAGGACCAGCGATTGATTAGGCACAGTGGCGATTCACATAACAGAACATGCCTCGTTGACAATCATCATTTGTCTTAATACAATCACCACACCGATTACCAGGGGGTGGCTTATTTTGCGGCTGACAAATGTACACAGGTTTAGGAAAATACTAGCTCACAAGACAGCATCAAATTGTACAAATTAGATAGAAAACTGGCAACAGAGCTAAAGGCATCTTCAACGCAGACCCTTAAAGCAGACACATTATCCGTCCGCGGATACGTCTTGACGCGTCCACGGATAGTGATATGGGAGCCGTCCATTCAACCCTTCCCGCAAACCTCCACCCACATTTCAAACTAATTTGGACATAATTCATGCAAACACGACGTAATTCATTCAAATGGACATAAGTTCGATATATTTTATA
Source organism: Elymus sibiricus (assembly GCA_039707655.1). Classification (NCBI taxonomy): domain Eukaryota; kingdom Viridiplantae; phylum Streptophyta; class Magnoliopsida; order Poales; family Poaceae; genus Elymus; species Elymus sibiricus. The sequence continues at coordinate 309,354,192 of CM077674.1, forward strand.
AAAACCGACGATATTTGTCAGTTCAATTAATGAAACCTAAAAATACTGAATTAGCTTGTAGCGGACGATGATAGCCGGCGGCACCTCCATCCATTTTTGTTGTATATAACATGTTGTAACATGGCATCTTTTGTTTGCATTTAAGGAAAATGTAGATTCATTTTTGTTTTGCATCATGGAAAATTCAAGAACAATTTATCTGGTGATATGGCATTTTCAAAATGTTTTTTTGCCATATCACTAGTCAATTTTCTTACACTTCCCTACACATATTTTATTTTTTATTGTCTGAATTTGCCATGTCACTAGACATCTTTAAATTGATTTTTGCCATGTCAAAGTACAAAATTTCCTACATGTTGCCTACATATTGACATCTAAAGTTTCCTAATTTTCCATGTGATAAATTAATCTTTTTCCAACAAGTTGTCATGTGATAATTACAGATTTCCCAACAATTTGCCATGTTTTATATAACAATTAAAAAAACTTAGTACAAGTACAAACTTTTTTTATAAGTTCCCATGATCTATAGACCATTTTCTTTCAAGTTGCCATGGGCCGTGTCAAAATTTAACTCTACATGTTTTCTTGTACAAATATCATGTCAATTATCTCGCTTATGCTTTTTATATATTGTACCATGGCGAATTTATTGTATATGCCATGGCAAATCTATTGACTATACCATAGCAAATTCTTGTTCTGTATGTAGCATGGAAATTTCATATTACATATAGGCGGATTTTTTCATTGTTTCATGGCAAATTTTCACTCTGTTTTTTAGTTTTTATTATTGCAAATTTTCTTTTCATATGTAGGTAGATTTTAATCATGATCATGACAAACTCACTTTTTGAAAAGTTCGTCGTCAATTAAGTTCCTAACCACTTTTTTTTTTTGGCAAATAACACATATTTTGCGACTCGCATTGAAGACCTACAAATTCAAACCAGACTTACGAAACTGGATGGAGGGAATATCACTTTGCAAGGAAGATAAATATCTCATTACAAATTGACAACCAGATTATCTTTCTGCAAAGAGAAACTTTTACTTGTTTATTTTTTACTTTACAAAAAAACATAAATATATCATCGACTATTCTGAATTTTTTTAGCTCTTTTGGATGAGTGATGTGAGAGACGCATCAATAGGTGGTTTTACGCCAGTTTTTGACTGAAAAAACAAAATTTTCATATATTTATGCTATTAAACAGGAATCGACGGTGATGATATGTCGTATTTCCACCTCTGAAACGTGTCTTTCAAAAAAGTCGCGCACTGGAATATGGGCCATTGAATCGGCACTCTCCTGTCTCACATTCTCCCTTCAAGCCTTTTGAGTTTTGTGTCTTCTCCAGCAAAACCATATGCTGATCTGTATATCTACCACCGGCACTAGCTCAAAAAAAAAAAAAAAACCACCGCCACAGACATGTACTGAAAACATTCAGATTAAGCCCAAGTTCCACCCATCACCCTTTTCCTAAAAAGCCAAAACGATCTGTTGTTTTAGACTGCTTGCTACAGAGAGAGGGGCAATATAAAGCTTCGTCAATCTAGGAAGTGTCCTTATTTTACACCACACTTGCTTTTTTAGAAAGGTCACTAAACTTGCTTTGGACCAAGATCAACTCAGGTTTACTCTTCAGATAGTTCAGATAACTGACAAGCCCATAACGTTGGGGGGTCACTCGCTTGGTGCCGGCCAACACGAGGCAGCACAGCCGTTCATTAATTCTGACGAAGGCATCGTGCGAGCATGATAGCTCACAATTAGCGGTGCATTTCAATCAGTGATAGCATCCTCACAAGGAACAGCAACAAACGCTGTAGTCACCGCTAAGTATGAAGGTGTGTTCTTGGAACCCGTGAAACTTGGATCTACGTACCGATGCATCCATTCCAGTTGACCTCGACACGGCTTGCCCCGTAGTTCTTTTGAATTGCATGCCCAGTAAGTTCTACTCGTAGCTTGTAGCCTTGTATGGCTCGGAGTGCGAGAACTATTTGCTGCAGTTCACAAGTGAAATGGCTCAGTCAAAATATTCAGACCTGAAAAAACTGTTCACTCCAGGAAACTATTTGTCAATTCCATTACCGCGAAGGTCATACACCCTGCATTCCATCATCCCGCCATACGAGGTGAACACATCAGCCGCAGGCAGTGGATCAATAAGTATTTTTGCAAAGTTTTCAACCACAACAGCACAACCCTGTTTCGTTTCTGCAGGACTGGACACATCTCCAGGGCCCTCCTTACTGCCAGTTGCTAGTACCGGTTGCAGCATATACAGAATCAGGTTTCATGACAATAGTAGGCACGACAACAGTTTCAGTCTCCCTGCAAAAAAAAAAAGAAAAAAAAAAGAGACAACAGTTTCAGTTTCTTCAGCGTACAACCTGATGGTTTTCTCCAGAGCGCACACTCTGCCTGGACATGGCGACCGTTCTGCAGGCGCGCGTCCAACACGCACTCTGCAATACAAAGATTCACGAGAATCAATTCATCCCTTGTCAAACACTTAGACTCCCGTCAGGCAGCATGTTCTCTTGAGTCCATTTTTACAATCTCCCAAATTTTTGCTATCAAAACAATGTTCTTCCTATGCATTTTTCAGAGCTGTCTAAATGCAGTACAATCAAATCACCTGCGGGTCCACCCAGTAGCCTGGGGGTCGTCCTTGCCCGTGGACTCTTCGGAGTCTGCCACCGACAGGCTGCCCCCCCTCGCACACTCCGTTCAGGTCCAGCCGTCCAGCTGGAGGGGCGCCACCACATCTGCCGCGTCTCCAACGCTACACCCGCCGGCGGCTTCAGCCAGATCTTGGGCTGGTTGGACGGGCGGTGTGTTCCCGCAGCGCCGGAACAGGGAACATGTTCACCGGGATTTTGGGCACCAACATTCACCGTAAGGCAGGCATCCACCGTTCGAAGCGAAGAGAGGGGCTTGAGCATACCTGTCGGACGGATCTGATAGGAACTCCAACCCGCCGCCCTCAGTCGCCATGGGTACACACTTTCCCGCCGCAGGTCGATAAACACCAGAGTGATATTTGGAAATTTTGGGGACTGAGTTAGTCAACCTGTGCTCTCGTTGAACCTTATCCTCTAGAGAGAATTCCTTATTTGGCCCTTTCTTAAAATTTGCTTTCCTTTTTTGCCCTAAAATTTTTTTTCTTTCTTTTTTGACACTCAAACTTTATTGTGTATCTTATGTGACACTTTCGTCAGTTTTGACTAGTAACGGTGTTAAGTCTGACCTAAGAAGACCGTTTTACCCCTAGTGTAGTATGTGACCAAATTTTTTACGCGCGAACGCAGAGGTAATGTGATATATTTTGTCGTGGTAAAATAAAAAATAGTACTATATGATGAATCCTATTTTTTTGCAGGGGATAAATTATAATATGATGAGTGGAACAATGACAACCCATTCATCCTCTACTGTAGCATATAAATTTGTACAGATTAATCTTACTGGTGATAGATTAGACCGTGGCATGTCAACGGGTGATGTGGCTGAGCTTTGTTCGCGCCTCAATTGCTGTACACGCTCATGCCATTGCGTTAGTTGCAATTTGCAAAAAGCCATGAGCACAAGCTTCTGATAACTTCTATAGCCACTGAGTCGTTCCAAAAAAATGTCTCCATCGAGGCCAAATAATCATCTAAACTACGACCATGAATCGAGTCACTACCCATATATACACGATTAAATCATCACAGCGTCACGACAACGCCGATGCTGCCATGCCCGCGGTGACTCTACTCTCGCGCCAGCCGATCAGTATGGCCGTGGCGGTGTACTGCGTGAGCACGTCAACGAGCGTGAGCATGTGGAAGATGTGGTGGTTGTGGTTGTAGTCGAACATCTCGGAGCGGTCACCGTGTAGTATTGGAGTCATGTATCCCCTTGTGTAAAACTCAACCCAGATGAATAGAAAGGATGAACAGGGCCGACACGGTCCTGTGGCCATCATACCGATTCTCGCGTGTCCTCGAGTTCTAACGTGTGTGTGTTCCGTCGTGATAGAACTAGCAACCCGGCGGCTTTGCGCTTGCTAGTTGCCCTGACGTGCGTGTCATTGGCTAGTGCCAAGCTAGCTTTGCGTGTGTTCCAGAATCAATCAAGGTGCCTGCCTGCCTGCTTAGGAAGTTAGCTTCGTACGTCTACGTATGTGCAGTCTTCATACAGCCAGAAAGTACTCGGCTAGCGCCCGAGCCGTGGTGAGGAGGAAAAGAGGCAGGAGTGCATATTCCCCCTCGAATATTTTCTGGTCGTTCACACCCCTTCTCTTCCTCTTTTCTGTTTACATACTACCATCAGGGGCAAAATTGTCTTTCTACATGCCAGTTAACACCACTGGATGAAAAAATGGATGGAAGTGTCACATAGGGAACAAAATTAAGTTTGAGTGCTAAAAAAGGAAGAAAAAAGTTTTTTGGGCCAAAAAAGGAAGCAAATTTTAACAAAGGGTCAAATAAGGAATTCTCTCTATCCCCTTACACCGTTTCAATCGGTTAGACGCCGTCAGCGACGACGGTACACCACGCTATGGTTATCATGGACCAGCAGTACATTACCTCCACTCGCCGTGACCGTCGCGCGGATACAGGGGCCCCGTGTCGTACGTGAACTATTTCCTCTGCGTATACGAGCCAGTATTTGCATCAGTCATAAATAAATGTCCGCCTCGCGTCCATGTGCTATTGGTCGATATAACAGGAGCAGGCGAGCTCGTCCGGCACATCGCCGTTCTCATGCTGCTACTTTATATTCTGATAAAGAAGAGGATGATGTTTTGGTCCATGATAGTATAATTGATGTGGTTATTCCATGAACCAGTATGTGATTATTTCCGGTTTTGCAACGGAGTGAGTAACTAGAAACTTTAGCGTGTTCCAATTTTAATGCATACATATCTTGTGATTGTGGAAATAAAAATTTAATAACCTTTGACCGCAACATCAAATGATATGTTATCAAATTTTCATTGAGCTTTCGAAGTTGGATCTGCCACTATACATATATGTGAGCTAATATCTAATGCAAGTGCAAATATATCTTTTGTTGGGTGGATGTGGTCTCCTTTATTTCACTTATATAACTGAGCTTCAGAGAAGGCCGTTTTATGCCATTTGATTTCTTTTTTCATGATTTAAAGGAGGAGGTGATATTAGATTATTATTATGGTAGGTGTAATCTTTTTTCTTTGATGGTATTATATACATTATGAGTATGGAGTTGTTTTATTCCAAGTACAGAAGAAATTGAATCTGCCTTGCATGACCAATGTTTTTATCTACGAATGACCTTATTCCATTTTCTACACCTCGACATACAGATCAGCATGTGTGTGTGCCGCGGCTTGGGAGGGACAAAAGAGGAGGTCGCCTTGAAATCGTGGAAGAGCAAGGGAGGCCGGAAGAGTGCATCGCTACACTGCTGCCCTGTTTCTCCTTGCTTCTGCCGACTCGCCTTCATGCAGCGCTATTTCCATAGGTATAAGAGTGTTAGTAGTTTCAGCTCCTGCAAGTCGTCATTTTGTACTGAATCTTGCCCTATGTAAATGTCCATCCTGAAACATGTCACCAATGAATGCATAAGTATATATTCAATGCTTGTGGTTATAGTTGATATCGATTGTCTTCTTGATTTTGCTTTACTGATGCTTTTGATTTCTGTGTACTTCAAATATGTATATTAGGTATTATCGGAAGCATAATTGTATATATTCTATGTTCCTGCTCTAAGTGTTGAACCTAATGTCGTCTAATTAGCTTTTGTAATCTCATGACCATACCGAACTTGATGCTGTCTTGCTTATGGGACGGACTAAATGCAATTAGCTATTGTAATCATATGTTTCTTTTTTATCTTGAACCTGAAAATCAATTGGTCTGTTGAATATATGTGCTAAACTTGCCTTCCTACTAATGCAACATGTGTTTGATCTTTATCCGCTTGGACAAGTCGTTCGGACTGGCACCCTCGCGCAAAGGCGCGATCCCGATCTAATGAAAGATTAAGCAAGGATGATTCTACAGTTGTACATGGGGTCGGGGCTGAAATAGGAGATCCTTGGTCACGAACGACATAGAAGTGGCCACTGCTTTTTTGTTAGAAGCAGTTGACACGGCAAAGATACCTAGAAAGAACGTAGACACGCGAAGAGATCCGTGTCAAACCTTTTGCTGCGCATGGTCAGCTCGAACGGACGCCAATTGCGTCATGACAGCTGCAGATTCCACGAAGTAATTTTGAACAGAGAAGGTCGAGATGATGCGGCAAAACCCTCGCCCTTTCTTATTCTCACGTGTTTGAAGAATTGGTCAAGACAAATAGAGTTTTCGGCCAGGCAAAATTTCTAGATTTTCTTTACCACCACGCAAAAGCTTTGTGCGTCGATGTATTAGAAGAAGAGAAGACAGACAGTGGCGGAGCTACACAAAAACTATTGGGGGGGGGGGGGGGGCAAACGTAAATGATAAACATCTGGAGGGGCAAAAGTCTAATTTTGCTCTCATCTAGGTCCTTCAAAAATAAATTCTTCAGACTTTTCTCCAAAGCTGGGGGGGCAGCGGTCCCCCCTGGCCCCAACATAGCTCCGCTGTTGAAGACAGATAGAGTTTTCGGCCGGGCGAAATTTCTAGGTTACAAAGAACAAGACGGTGACTATGGACAGGCCACCGCAACACCCACGAAACAACGCACTACCATGCTCGCGGATCCTATCTCCAGGTTTCTGCCAAAGTCTGCATTAGAATGCAACCGCGTTGGCTAAACCGAAGGTCAAACTATATACCAAGATAAGCAAACAATATGCTAATAATGCAAGTGATAAGCGACAAAGACCCCTATTAAAGGTGAACAGTTTGGGAAGAGCTCGATGAGGCCATAGAAAGCGTCGGGGTTTGGGTCGCCGGAGGAGCTGGTTTAGGGATCGCTGAAAGAAGACGATTTGCCGATTTGGATTTAGGAATTCAAGTGATCGAGGGAGGTGGAGAATGCAGTGGTGTAAAATTTGATGAGGTTGTGCATATGGGCAACACAAAAGATGGAAACACTAAAACTCTACACTTTAGGAATTCGAGTGACTGAGGGAGATAGAGAATGCACGTGGTGTAAAAATTGATGAGGTTGAGGATCTGGGCAACACAAAAGATGGAAACACTAAACTCTAACGTCAGATTTCTAGAATTTCAGAGCGGTTTGGACTATAGGATATTACGTAGTAAGAAATCTTGGAGCAAGGTAAACATGTACGCCGGTGCACAAAGTCGTTCGGGGAAAAGGCCATACACTGCGAACAACCCCCTCCTCCTTACTTCTCTGTCCTTCATCTTTCTTTTCCTCACTCATGTGCCCAAACTCACCCGGCGACGACGAGATCCTTGGTGAGATGCTCCACCACCATGCGCCGTCTCTGGTGAGATGCTCCGTCCCCACGCACGTCCGTGTACGCGCTGCTTCGGCGTCTCACGGCGCCTCCCTGTGATGTATGCCAGAGCTACGAGGCACGCCGCACGATTTCATCACCTCGTCGCGGCCAAGCTCCGACCGCCATCCAGGTCGCACACATCCACCCCTTGCCACCAGTGCGCCGCCCGCCGACGCGTGCCACCCGTGGAGCTCGCCGCGCCATTCCTCCACCTCCTCTCAGCTCCGGCAGGCGGATCTCCTACTACTTTCCCTTCCACCTCCTCCCGGCGCTACCTGAATCCCGTCGCCAAGAGCTGCCACCAGCAGACCACGACCGACTCGTGCCACCGCCACTACCCTCAAAGCAGATCACAACGCCGCCAACCCCAGTTGGAGCTACATGCAATCGGATGTGTGACGCCCCCGACTCAATCGTGCACTAATCATACACGCAAATGCGCACGACCAAGCCCAGGGACTCACGGGAAGATATCACAACACAACTCTAGACACAAAATAAAATAATACAAGCTTTATATTACAAGCCAGGGGCCTCGAGGGCTCGAATACATAAGCTCGAGTCATACAAGCATCAGCGGAAGCATCAGATATCTGAGTACAAACATAAAGTTAAACAAGTCTGTTTTAAGAAGGCTGAGCAAAACAACGACTCTGGATCGAAAAGGCGCAGGCCTCCTGCCTGGGTGCCTCCTATCTACTCCTGGTCGTCGGCCTCCACGTAGTAAGCTCGACCAGAGGGGTAGTAGTAGTCGTCGACTGGAGAAGCTGGCTCCAGGGCTCCGTCATCTGGTCGCAGCAATCGGTTATGGGGAAAAAGGGGAGCAAAGCAACCGTGAGTACTCATCCAAAGTACTCGCAAGACTTACATCAGATCTATTCTAAGTATGCATCGGTATCAAAGGAGAGGCTGTATCTGTGGACTAGACTGCAGAAATGCCAGAATAGAGAGAAAGGCTTAGCCTATCGAAGACTAGCATCTTCAGCGTCTTGCAGCATTAGAAGAGTGTAGGTTACTACATAAATATAGTAGTAGCAACAAGTATAACAGTAGCCATGTCCAGAGATCCTTTCTCATCTCCCTGCGAGAAAGCAATCCCGGGGCTAACATATTACTTAAATTCACCAGTATCCAGTTGTAGTTGTAGTAGATCGGGATACTTTCCGAGCGTCATGTTACCGTGGACACGGCTATTCGAATAGATATACTTCCCTGCAGGGGTGCACCAACTTACCCAACACGCTCTATTAATTCTGGCCGGACACACTTGCTCGGGTCCATGACCGGCCTCGGCCGATCGACACGTCGTAGCCCTACCTAGGTTCAACAGAGAGGCCAACACGCCGGTCTACACCCTAAGCGCTCAGGGGTCTTGGGCCCATCGCCCTTTGCACTCCTGCGCGTTGCGAGGATGGCCGGGACCAGACCTAGCCCCTGTATACACATGCAGGCTTTCCCGGTCCACCCGGGCGCGTACCGCTCAACTGCTGACGTCTGAAGAACTTCGGCTGATACATACGACGCCGAGTGCCCATACTATTCCTGCATGGTGGTTAGTGCGAAAAGGCCAAAGACCTACTCAGATCACATATCCTAACCCATTAGTGTGTTGGGAGCTCGCGGTGACAATCAGCGATCCACGATTTGTGGTCCCGTCGCCCCGTCTCGTGGACTTACGGCAAGGGATAGGAATGCCCGGCCGTGTCACATAATTATCTCGCGGGTACCCTCCAGGTCAACCCGTCTTCCCAAAAGACTGTCGGGAACTCAGGTCCACCTCTACCGGGGTGGTACCGCCGGTCCCTTCAGTCCTGCAGTAACAGTAACAGTAAAAGGGCAACATGTAAAAGTAACCGTGTGTCCGTAACATCAAGGGGGTAATCCGAGGAATCACCCTCATTAGATTCCCACTCGATGTAACCGTCAAGGTGAACCCGGAGGAATCACCCTCGATGGATTCACACTTGAGGGGTTGCACGACAGAGGCATCATCGGAGGTGGTGATAGAGGAATCACCCTCGTTATCCCACAACCGACTAGCTACGCTACAGAGCCATCCTCAGGAGTGAGGTAGGAGGTATCACCCTCGGCACTCGATAGTAGCTCTGCAAAGTCGTACAACTAAGGGTGTGTGTGGTGATGTGTCGGTCTCAGCCCACCGATCATATTGATCAGGGCACCAGTAACAAAGCGGGGCAATTTGGACAAGGATGAGGGGCCACCGATGGATTACTAACCAACCTATACTAAGCATATAGGATAACAGGAATGGTATCAACAGTAGTTACAAAAACAGGCTATGAATCAGAATAGGTACTTCGGAACAACAGCTGTAGTAATTCTAATGCAAGCATGAGGGGAGAAAGAATAGGCGATATAGGCATGTTCAAGGGGGTTTGCTTGCCTGGAAGCTTTGCCGGAAAAGAAGAGTTATCGGTGATGAAGTAGTCCTCAGGGGCCATGTCAGTGTCGGGATCTACCGGATAAGAAGAGGGGGAAGAAACAGATAAATACACGGCAACAAAAGCAATCAGAAAGCATGACATGACTATAAGCTATGCCTGGGTGATCTAACGCAGTGCTACACGTTACAGACGGAGCGGGAAAATATCTGGGAATATTTTCCCGGTTTTAGGCATCTGTCAGACAGATGAACCGGAGGGGAAGGTTCCATGTTGCAGTGTTGTGGGCATGTGACAGGTAAGTGGATTGCATATTCGGATTCGTTGGATGTTTCTGATCAACTTTCATGTGGAAAACTTTTCCATCCGAGTTACGGATTATTTTCTACGAATTTCCGAAGTTTTAATCATTTTTTGAAAAATCCTGGAATTATTTTTAATTCGAATATGCACAGTGCAGAAACCTTTTGTACCCACTGTGGGCTAGCCATAGTGGATGACAGGTGGGGCCAAGGGGGCCCAGTTGACCACAGTCAACAGCCCAGTCAGCAGTCAACTGGGTTGACTGTTGACTGGTCAAACTGGCAGGTGGGGCCAGGTTGTGAGTGACTCAGAGACTAAATAAACTAATTAGTCTAATTAATCTAACGGTGGGGCCACTCTGTCAGTGTGATTAATGTTGGGGAACGTTGCATGGAAAACAAAAAAAATTCTACGCACACGCAAGATCTATCCATGGAGATGCATAGCTACGAGAGGGGGAGTGTGTCTACGTACCCTCGTAGACTGTAAGCGGAAGCGTTAGAACAACGCGGTTGATGTCGTCGAACAACTTCACGATCCAACCGACCGAGTACCGAACGTACGGCACCTCCGCATTCAGCACACGTTCAGCTCGGTGACGTCCTCGACTTCTTGATCCAGCAAGACGGCGAGGTAGTGGATGAGTTCCGGCAGCACGACGGCGTGGTGACGGTGATGTTAATGCTATCTCCGCAGGGCTTCGCCCAAGCACTGCGAAAATATGACCGAGGGACGGAACTGTAGAGGGGGGCGCCGCACACGGCTAAGACAATGTTGTGTCTCCTTTGGGGCGCCCCCTCTCCTCTATTTATATATGTGTAGGGGCTTGGAGTAGAAGGAATAGTGCCACGTGAACAGTACCATGAATAGTACACACATGGACTTGGACTCCAAAGTCCAATCCTATTCCTACTAGGACTCTCCCTTTTTTCCTTCCCTACCTACGTGGGCTTTTGAGGACTTGGTGCGCCTGGCCCAATAAGGCCAGGGCGCCTCCCCTTAGCCCATGCCAGCCCTTGGGATGTGGTGGACCCACTTGTGGACTTCCGGACCCCTCCGGAATCCTCCGGAACCTTCTGGAAGCTTCCCGGTACAATACCGGAAAAAAACTGCACCTTTTTCCGGAACCCAAAATATGACTTCCCATATATAAATCTTTGCCTCTCGACCATTCCGAGACTCCTCGTGACGTCTGGGATCTCATCCGGGACTCCGAACAATATTCAGTTACCAATTCACATAACTCATATAACACTATATCGTCAACGAACGTTAAGCGTGCGGACCCTACGGGTTCGGGAATGATGTAGACATGACTGAGACGCCTCTCCGGTCAATAACCAATAGCGGAACCTGGATGCTCATATTGGTTCCTACATATTCCACGAAGATCTTATCGGTCGAACCGCAATGACAACATACGTAATTCCCTTTGTCCGTCGGTATGTTTACTTGCCCGAGATTCGATCGTCGGTATCTCCATACCTAGTTCAATCTCGTTACCGGCAAGTCTCTTTACTCATTCCGTAATACATCATGCCGTAACTAACTCCTTAGTCACTTTGCTTGCAAGCTTCTTATGATGTGCATTACCGAGAGGGCCCAGAGATACCTCTCCGAAACACGGAGTGACAAATCCCAGTCTCGATCCATGCCAACTCAACGAACACCTTCGGAGATACCTGTAGAGCATCTTTATGATCACCCAGTTACGTTGTGACGTTTGATAGCACACAAGGTATTCCTCCGGTATCCGGGAGTTGCATGATCTCATGGTCTGAGGAACATGTATTTGACATTCAAGAAAGCAGTAGCAATAAACAGAACGATCATATGCTAAGCTAACGGATGGGTCTTATCCATCACATCATTCTCCTAATGATGTGATCCCGTTATCAAATGACAACTCATGTCTATGGTTAGGAAACCTTAACCATCTTTGATCAACGAGCTAGTCTAGTAGAGGCTCACTAGGGACACGGTATTTGTTTATGTATTCACACATGTATTTAAGTTTCCGGTCAATACAATTCTAGCATGAATAATAAACCTTTATCATGAACAAGGAAATATAAAATAATAACAACTTTATTATTGCCTCTAGGGCATATTTCCATCAGTCTCCCACTTGCACTAGAGTTAATAATCTAGATTACATAGTAATGAATCTAACACCCATGGAGTCTTGGTGCTGATCATGTTTTGCTCGTGGAAGAGGCTTAGTCAACGGGTCTGCCACATTCAGATCCGTGTGTACTTTGCAAATTTCTATGTCTCTATCCTTGACATATTCACGAATGGAGTTGAAGCGTCTCTTGATGTGTTTGGTCTTCTTGTGAAACCTGGGCTCCTTGGCTATGGCAATTGCTCGAGTGTTGTCACAAAAGATTGTCATTGAACCCGATGCACTAGGTATTACACCTAGATCGGATATGAACTCCTTCATCCAGACTCCTTCATGTGCTGCTTCCGAAGCAGCGATGTATTCCGCTTCACACGTAGATCCCGCCACGACGCTCTGCTTGGAACTGCACCAACTGACAGCTCCACCATTTAATATAAATACGTATCCGGTTTGTGACTTAGAGTCATCCGGATCAGTGTCGAAGCTTGCATCGACGTAACCCTTTACGACGAGCTCTTTGTCACCTCCATAAACGAGAAACATGTCTTTGGTCCTTTTCAGGTACTTTAGGATATTCTTGACCGCTGTCCAGTGATCCACTCCTGGATTACTCTGGTACCTCCCTGCCAAACTTATGGCAAGGCACACATCAGGTCTGGTACACAGCATGGCATACATAATAGAACCTATGGCTGAGGCATAGGGAATGACTTTCATTTTCTCTATATCTTCTGCCGTGGTCGGGCATTGAGTCTGACTCAACTTCTCACCTTGCACGACAGGCAAGAACCCTTTCTTTGACTGATCCATTTTGAACTTCTTCAAAACTTTGTCAAGGTATGTGCTTTGTGAAAGTCCTATCAAGCGTCTTGATCTATCCCTATAGATCTTGATGCCCAATATATAAGCAGCTTCACCGAGGTCTTTCATTAAAAAATTCTTATTCAAGTATCCCTTTATGCCATCCAGAAATTCTATATCATTTCCAATCAACAATATGTCATCCACATATAATATTAGAAATGCTACAGAGCTCCCACTCACTTTCTTGTAAATACAGGCTTCACCGTAAGTCTGTACAAAACCATATGCTTTGATCACCTCATCAAAGCGTATATTCCAACTCCGAGATGCTTGCACCAGTCCATAGATGGATCGCTGGAGCTTGCACACTTTGTTAGCACCCTTAGGATCGACAAAACCTTCTGGTTGCATCATATACAACTCTTCTTTGAGAAAACCATTAAGGAATGCAGTTTCGACATCCATTTGCCAGATTTCATAATCATAAAATGCGGCAATTGCTAACATGATTCGGACAGACTTAAGCATCGCTACGGGTGAGAAAGTCTCATCGTAGTCAACCCCTTGAACTTGTCGAAAACCTTTCGCGACAAGTCGAGCTTTGTAGACAGTGATATTACCATCAGCATCCGTCTTCCTCTTAAAAATCCATTTATTCTCAATGACTTGCCGATCATCGGGCAAGTCCACCAAAGTCCATACTTTGTTCTCATACATGGATCCTATCTCGGATTTCATGGCCTCAAGCCATTTGTCGGAATCCGGGCTTATCATAGCTTCTTCATAGTTCGTAGGTTCGCCGTTGTCTAACAACATAACTTCCAGAACAGGATTACCGTACCACTCTGGTGCGGAACGTACTCTGGTCGACCTACGAAGTTCAGTAGTAACTTGATCGGAAGTTTCATGATATTTATCATTATCTTCCTCTCTTATTGGTGTAGGCATCACGGGAACGGTTTTCTCTGATGAGCTACTTTCCAATTCGAGAGAAGGTACAATTACCTCATCAAGTTCTACTTTCCTCCCACTCACTTCTTTCGAGAGAAACTCCTTCTCTAGAAAGGACCCATTCTTGGCAACACAGATCTTCCCTTCGGATCTGTGGTAGAAGGTGTACCGAATTGTTTCTTTAGGGTATCCTATGAAGACGCACTTCTCCGCTTTGGGTTCGAGCTTATCAGGTTGAAGCTTTTTCACATAAGCATCGCATCCCCAAACTTTAAGAAACGACAGCTTTGGTTTCTTGCCAAACCATAGTTCATATGGTGTCATCTCAATGGATTTAGACGGTGCCCTATTTAACGTGAATGCAGCTGTCTCTAATGCATAACCATAAAACAATAGTGGCAAATCGGTAAGAGACATCATAGAACGCACCATATCCAATAAAGTACGGTTACGACGTTCGGACACACCATTACGCTGTGGTGTTCCAGGTGGCGTGAGTTGTGAAACAATTCCACATTTTCTTAAATGAAGGCCAAACTCGTAACTCAAATATTCGCCTCCGCGATCAGATCGTAGAAAATTTATTTTCTTGTTACGATGATTCTCTACTTCACTCTGAAATTCTTTGAACTTTTCAAATGTTTCAGACTTGTGTTTCATAAAGTAGATATACCCATATCTACTCAAATCATCTGTGAAGGTTAGAAAATAATGATACCCGCCGCGTGCTTCAACATTCATCGGACTGCATACATCGGTATGTATTATTTCCAACAAATCAGTAGCTCGCTCCATTGTTCCGGAGAACAGAGTTTTAGTCATCTTGCCCATGAGGCATGGTTCGCAAGTATCAAATGATTCATAATCAAGAGATTCCAAAAGTCCATCCGCATGGAGTTTCTTCATGCGCTTTACACCAATATGACCTCAACGGCAGTGCCACAAGTATGTTGCACTATCATTATCAACTTTGCATCTTTTGGCATCAATATTATGAATATGTGTATCACTACGATCGAGATTCAACAAGAATAGACCATTCACAAAAGGTGCGTGACCATAAAACATGTTACTCATATAAATAGAACAACCATTATTCTCTGACTTAAATGAATAACCATCTCGCAATAAACAAGATCCAGATATAATGTTCATGCTCAACGCTGGCACCAAATAACAATTATTGAGGTCTAAAACTAATCCCGAAGGTAGATGTAGAGGTAGCGTGCTGACGGCGATCACATCAACCTTGGAACCATTCCCGACGTGCATCGTCACCTCGTCCTTAGCCAATCTTTGCTTATTCCGTAGCTCCTGTTTCGAGTTACAAATATGAGCAACCGAACCAATATCAAATACCCAGGCGCTACTGCGAGCATTAGTGAGGAACACATCAATAACATGTATATCAAATATACCTTTGCTCACTGTGCCATCCTTCTTATCCGCCAAATACTTGGGGCAGTTCCGCTTCCAGTGACCAGTCCCTTTGCAGTAGAAGCATTCTGTTTCAGGCCTGGGTCTAGCTTTGGGTTTCTTCGTGGGAGCGGCAACTTGCTTGCCGTTCTTCTTGAAGTTCCCCTTCTTTCCCTTGCCCTTTTTCTTAAAACTACTGGTTTTGTTAACCATCAACACTTGATGCTCCTTCTTGATTTCTACCTCCGCTGATTTCAGCATCGCAAAGAGCTCGGGAACTGTCTTCTCCATCCCTTGCATATTATAGTTCATCACGAAGCCTTTATAGCTTGGTGGCAGTGACTGAAGAACTCTGTCAATAACACTCTCAACCGGAAGATCAATTCCCAGCTGAGTCAAGTGGTTGTGGTACCCAGACATTCTGAGTATGTGTTCACTGACAGAACTGTTCTCCTCCATCTTACAGCTAAAGAACTTTTTGGAGACTTCATATCTCTCAACCCGGGCATTAGCTTGAAATATCAATTTCAGCTCTTGGAACATCTCATATGCTCCGTGGCGTTCAAAACGCTTTTGCAGTCCCGGTTCTAAGCCGTAGAGCATGGCACACTAAACTATCGAGTAGTCATCAGATCGAGCCTGCCAGGCGTTCACAACGTCTGCAGCAGCTCCTGCAGCAGGTCCATCACCTAGCGGTGCATCAAGGACATAATTCTTCTGTGTAGCAATGAGGATAATCCTCAAGTTACGGACCCAGTCCGTGTAGTTGCTACCATCATCTTTCAACTTAGCTTTCTCTAGGAACGCATTAAAATTCAACGGAACAGTAGCACGGGCCATTTATCTACAACATAGATATGCAAAGAAACCATCAAGACTAAGTTCATGATAAATTAAGTTCAATTAATCAAATTACTAATGAACTCCCACTTAAATTAACATCCCTCAAGTTTAACTAAGTGATACATGATCCAAATCAACTAGCCCATGTCCGATCATCACGTGAGATGGGATAGTCATCAATGGTGAACATCTCCATGTTGATCATATCTACTATATGACTCATGTTCGACCTTTCGGTCTCCAGTGTTCCGAGACCATGTCTGTACATGCTAGGCTCGTCAAGTTTAACCCAAGTATTCTGCTTGTGTAAAACTGGCTTACACCCGTTGTATGTGAACGTAGAATCTATCACACCCGATCATCACGAGGTGCTTCGAAACGATGAACTTTAGCAACGGTGCATACTCGGGGAGAACACTTTTATCTTGAAATTTAGTGAAGGGATCATCTTATAATGCTACCGTCGTTCTAAGCAAAATAAGATGCATAAAGGATAAACATCACATGCAATCAAAATATGTGACATGATATGGCCATCATCTTGTGCTTGTGATCTCCATCTCCAAAGCATCGTCATGATCTCCATCGTCACCGGCTCGACACCTTGATCTCCATCGTTGCGTCGTGGTCGTCTCGCCAACTATTGCTTCTACAACTATTGCTAACGCATAGCGATAAAGTAAAGCAATTACATGGCGCTTGCATTTCATACAATAAAGAGACAACCATAAGGCTCCTGCCTGTTGCCGATAAATTACAAAACATGATCATCTCATACAATAACGTATATCACATCATGTCTTGACCATATCACATCATAGCATACCCTGCAAAAACAAGTTAGACGTCCTCTACTTTGTTGTTATAAGTTTTACGTGGCTGTTACGGGCTTCTAGCAAGAACCGTTCTTACCTACGGCACAAAACCACAACGGTGATTTATCAAGTTTCCTGTTTTAACCTTCGACAAGGACCGGCCGCAGTCAAATTTGATTCAACTAAAGTAGGAGAAACAGACACCCGCCAGCCACCTTTATGCAAAACAAGTTGCATGTCTGTCTGTGGAACCGGTCTCATGTACGTGGACATGTAAGGTTGGTCCGGGCCGCTTCATCTTACAATACCGCCGAATCAAAATAAGACGTTGGTGGTAAGCAGTATGACGATCACCGCCCACAACTCTTTGTGTTCTACTCGTGCATATCATCTACGCATAAACCTGGCTCATGATGCCACTGTTGGGGAACGTTGCATGGAAAACAAAAAAAATTCTATGCACACGCAAGATCTATCCATGGAGATGCCTAGCTACGAGAGGGGGAATGTGTCTACGTACCCCCGTAGACCGTAAGCGGAAGCGTTAGAACAACACGGTTGATGTCGTCGAACAACTTCACGATCCAACCGACCGAGCACCGAACGTACGGCACCTCCGCATTCAGCACACGTTCAGCTCGGTGACGTCCTCGACTTCTTGATCCAGCAAGACGGCGAGGTAGTGGATGAGTTCCGGCAGCACGACGGCGTGGTAACGGTGATGATAATGCTATCTCCGCAGGGCTTCGCCCCAAGCACTGCGAAAATATGACCGAGGGACGGAACTGTGGAGGGGGGCGCCGCACACGGCTAAGACAATGTTGTGTCTCCTTTGGGGCGCCCCCTCTCCTCTATTTATATATGTGTAGGGGCTTGGAGTAGAAGGAATAGTGCCACGTGAACAGTAACCATGAATTGTACACACATGGACTTGGACTCCAAAGTCCAATCCTATTCCTACTAGGACTCTCCCTTTTTTCCTTCCCTACCTGCGTGGGCTTTTGAGGACTTGGTGCGCCTGGCCCAATAAGGCCAGGGCGCCTCCCCTTAGCCCATGCCAGCCCTTGGGACGTGGTGGACCCACTTGTGGACTTCCGGACCCCTCCGGAATCCTCCGGAACCTTCTGGAAGCTTCCCGGTACAATACCGAAAAAAACTGCACCTTTTTCCGGAACCCAAAATATGACTTCCCATATATAAATCTTTACCTCTCGACCATTCCGAGACTCCTCGTGACGTCCGGGATCTCATCCGGGACTCCGAACAATATTCGGTTACCAATTCACATAACTCATATAACACTATATCGTCAACGAACGTTAAGCGTGCGGACCCTACGGGTTCGGGAATGATGTAGACATGACTGAGACGCCTCTCCGGTCAATAACCAATAGCGGAACCTGGATGCTCATATTGGTTCCTACATATTCCACGAAGATCTTATCGGTCGAACCGCAATGACAACATACGTAATTCCCTTTATCCGTCGGTATGTTTACTTGCCCGAGATTCGATCGTCGGTACCTCCATACCTAGTTCAATCTCGTTACCGGCAAGTCTCTTTACTCGTTCCGTAATACATCATGCCGTAACTAACTCCTTAGTCACTTTGCTTGCAAGCTTCTTATGATGTGCATTACCAAGAGGGCCCAGAGATACCTCTCCGAAACACGGAGTGACAAATCCCAGTCTCGATCCATGTCAACTCAACGGACACCTTCGGAGATACCTGTAGAGCATCTTTATGATCACCCAGTTACATTGTGACGTTTGATAGCACACAAGATATTCCTCCGGTATCCGGGAGTTGCATGATCTCATGGTCTGAGGAACATGTATTTGACATTCAAGAAAGCAGTAGCAATAAATAGAATGATCATATGCTAAGCTAACGGATGGGTCTTGTCCATCACATCATTCTCCCAATGATGTGATCCCGTTATCAAATGACAACTCATGTCTATGGTTAGGAAACCTTAACCATCTTTGATCAACGAGCTAGTCTAGTAGTGGCTCACTAGGGACACGGTATTTGTTTATGTATTCACACATGTATTTAAGTTTCCGGTCAATACAATTCTAGCATGAATAATAAACCTTTATCATGAACAAGGAAATATAAAATAATAACAACTTTATTATTGCCTCCAGGGCATATTTCCATCAATTAACAGTGTATTAACACTAATTAAACCATCTGACTTGCGGGACCCACCTGTCAGAGTCAACGGTGCCCAGTCAGCGAGTTGACCAAAGTCAACGCAGTCAAACGGGACCAAGTGGCCCACTGCCAGTGACCCAGGTGGGCCCCAGGCCTAGCCACGTCGGCTGCCAGGTCAGCGCCGGCGCCGGAGCTACTCCGGCGAGCCTCTCCCGCGGCGGAGCGCGCCGGCGAGCGTCGGAAAACGGCCACAGGACCTCATTTCCCCCGCGCTAGCTCGTTCGGTCAAGGGGAGTGAGCCGCATCCAATGGTGGCGGTCGTAGTGGCTGGGGTGGCCGGCAGGGGCGCCGGCGTCGAGCCGTGGCGGTGGCGAGGTATGGGCGTGATCGGATTCACGGGTACGGCAGGCTTTCGGGCGCGCGCGGTAGCTAGGCGGGTTCTACGGCTCACCAGGAGCACGTTAGTTCTACTGGCTCGAGCAGTGCGGCACGGGGAGCACGGAGCTCGCGGCCATGGCGGTGACCAGAGCTCGGTACAGCGGCGGCGCGTCCTAGGCCCTAAGGCGAGCAGCAAAAGGAAGGAGGGGAAGCAGAGCTCACCGGGTGGCTCAAGAAAGGCCGTTGACGGCTTTGTAGCAGCAGACGACGGTGGGATTCATCGGAGATGCTGCCGGGGCCGAAGACGAAGGCGAGCTCGATCCCCTCGAAGCAGGCGCGCCAGGCCCCAACTGATGGCACCACGTGACGAGGAGGAAGAAGGCGGAGCTCGCGGACAAGGTTTGCGGGCGCGGCGACGTCGATGGCCGCGGGACCTGTTGGGGAAATAACCCCACGGTATGACCCGCCCGTTCAGGGCCGGGTTATCCAGTGGCGGCCTAAAGAGAGATGCGGCTATCAAGACTCCAAGGCCCATCCAGGGTGACTCATAAGTGGGCCGGCTTTGAGGTCCAGTACTTGAGGCGGCGGCTTACCTAAGGCGGCGGCTTACCTAAGATGATGAGTAGGAGATAGATTAGGGCACGGGTCATGTTGCGACCCGGACTCTGTTGTAAGCCTGGGGCCTCGACCTGTATATAAAGGTGAGCCCCCCGAGGTAGAAAGATCGAGTTACAGGCTCTCGAGTACTAGGTTAGCCAAGTTGCACCCTTGTAATCGAGATCATCATCATCAATAACAATCAAGCAGGACGTAGGCTATTACATCCTTTGCGAGGGGCCGAACCTGGGTAAACCCTTGTCTCTCGATTCCGATCAGCCCCGTTCGAGTTACCACCTAGCTGCGATGGCCTCAAGACTAAGTCCTTTCACGAGGACATCTGTCGTGACAAAACCTCGACAGTTGGCGCCCACCGTGGGGCTCTCGCTCGGTGGTGTTGAGTACTTGAAGGGAACTCCCGCAGGAATCGAGGGAGACGCGATTGGCCGCATGACCAAGAGTCGCCGCGGCAAGCTTTATATCAACGATTCAGGCTGGGGCCCCGAGGCCGACTCAATCGAGTACGGGTACCGGGTCCCCTTCGGCAAAATCCATGTCTTCATCGGCAGAGCTGGCGGATCTGAACCCGGGCCGGACATCTGCACCGACATCGTCGAGCCGGCTCGGCGCGCGCAATCCGCCCAGGCTCAGGCCGGCCGGAAGCACGTCTTCGTCGGCTTCACTCAGGGGGTGGACCTTGCAGATAACTCTGCGTCCGGCGGCGATACCCTCGTCTACTCTGATGCCGAGTCCTCGGTAGGCGAGACCGAGTCGATCCTCCCGCTTTACGATGGTGGGCTTGGGGGCTACTCCGACGACCAGCCGGCTCAGGACTCCTTCAACATGCCCTCCCGGGCTGCTGTCTATATGGCAGGCTCGGCCCCGGCCCTTAATTCCACGGTGACCGGCGCTGCGACTTGAACCGTTACCTATAGGAGATATACCCTAGAGGCAGTAATAACAGTTATTTTGTATCTCCGAGTTTGTAATGAATGTTTATGTTCCATGCTATAACTGCAATGATTCTCGAGTCTGCAATAACCACGAGGCTCGGAGGGAAACTCATGTGCACGTGTGGTATAATAAACGGTAAAATGTATTCCTAGTCTTGCCTCTAAGACTGGCTCAAGTATTGCATGATGATCCTGTTTTCCTGATCATGGGCATGTCTATGCTGGCAATTTTGAGGGCACAATGTTAGTAGAACACTTGTGTTGAATCGACCCGAATTGATGTTATGCTATGAGATACATTCGTCACAAGTTAATGGTTAATAACACAGAGATAGTTAATGTTTGCATAATTCCTTAGACCATGAGAGTATCGAGTTCCTTCGTACTTGCTTCGTGAACTTTGGGGTTTGTTAAACGTCATCCGTAAATGGGTGGCTATTACTGCGGCTTACAGGTTCACGGAAAAGTATGACAAGTAACGAGATAGCTCAAGATTGGGATTTGCTCCTTCGACGATGGAGAGATATTCTCGGACCCTCTCGGTGTTACGGTATCCATCATCGTCTGGCCAGACACATTGTGATTTGATCACTGGGATGCCGGAACACGGAAACGAGTAAAGAGAACAAAACCGGGTAACGAGGTAACTGGCATAGTGGACAAGTTGTTGATCCACGGGGATGCAATAAATCTCACCTCAGGTAATATATCGTGAAGCAACAGGAATAGCACACGGCAACTGGAGGTTCACTCGAATATTCATTCGTGTGGGTATAGGGGTCAATATGGGTGTCCACGGCTCCGATGTTGATCATTGATCGGAAAGAGTTCCGGGTCATGTCTATACTTTACCGAACCTATAGGGTCACACGCTTAAGGGTCATCTATCTGCTGAATACTAGACGGGGAGTCTGAGAGAAAATCACCGGAAAAGTTTCGGACAAAACGGAAACGTTCCGGAGAGAACACCGGAATAGTTCCGGTGAAACTGAAAAGTTGTTTCAGGGTATTCCATTAAGTCAAATTGGTTCCGGCACACGCCTGGAAATTCTTGGAGGGTGCCAGAATCGTTCTGGTAACTTCTGGGATTTTTCCGGAGGAAAAACCGGAAATGTTCCGGAGCAGCCGGAACCGCTATGGTTGCTTTTCGCTGAAGAAAACATTGTTCCGAAATTTTTTCGGAATGCGTTCAAAATTGTTTTGGTGGGTACTGGAATTATTCTAGGCACACAGAAATAATTTGGGATTTAACGGACGCAGAAAAATGTCTTCGTGATTTGTGAAAGTGCTTTTTGGATATTTTTGGGAAAGCACCTTTTGGGATATTTCCAAAAGGCCTTCTAGAAGGACTTGGGAGCCAAGGCACCCCCATGTGGGGGGGGGGGCCTCAAGGTAGCCGGCCAAGCATGGTGGAGCTCCCTGGAGCTCCACATGGCACCCCTTTTAGCTTTATTCTTTTATGAAAAGGCATAAAGAGGGGGTACTTTTGGTAATTTTGAATACCATCTTTACCCCTTGGCTATCCTATAAATAGAGGTGAGGGGGCTGCCCCAAAACTCATCCTTGCTCTCATACACATGCCATTTGACTTGTCTGGCTTCTCTCTCCCTCCCAGCGAAATAGTTTCGTAGAGCCGAAAGGCTGTCTGGGTTCCGACAGGAACTAGTTCTGGACGGCGAATCCTTGCCGGATAGCTGACACCGTATGTGTGCAACCCCGTAGAGAGATTGTAGTTTCGATCTTTTGCCCGAGGGGCTGTTCGAATGTCCTCCCGAAGGGCTGTACGAGTTACCGTTAGGTTTTTGGGTGTCCTCCCGAAGGGCTGTCCGAGTTACCGTTCGGGTTTCGAGGGTCCTCCCGAAGGGCTGTCCGCGACATCGTCCGGGGGACTGTCCGACCGCCTCCCGAAGGGCTGTCCGGAGAGGGAGTACATCCTTGCGGTTGGGAGGTTGTAAATCCTAGCTGCAGGGATCTGCACCGACGATCTACACTGACTCTTCTTCCGCTGCGCTTCGAGTCGGTACGGATCAGATCAAACCTTGTATGCAGTCTCCATAGTGATCCTGGGCGTGCTCGCTGTACCGAAAATTTTGTTTTCTGTCGCATTTCCCTACAGTGGCATCATGAGCCGTGCTATGCATAGATGCAGGTTACGATCTAGAATACATGGAGATGTATGGGTATTGCATAATATAATTTGGGAGTAGATAAGATCTATTGCTGAAAATTATTTATGTGGGTAGCAGATGAAGTCTGTTACCCGATGTTCTTGTTGCTTCCCTAGAATTTGCGTATTTTTTATCTCGAGACAGCATGGTGGAATTTCACAAAGTTCTGGCAATCCGTGATCCTGATTGATCAACGAAGTGCTATCAGTTCTTTGGGTTCCGCCATAGTCAAAAGAAAGATGAAATTCGCAGATGAAAGGGCAATGCAGATATGATCTGCACGGGGGTCATCCGTATGCCGAAGTTTAGTATGGGGCTCAAGATTTAATTATCTCGTGTTTCATACACCCTGGAAAGTTAATCTAGCGACTTGAATAATCATACTTGATGATAATACGTTGGTAGCTGCGGTTTAAGTCGAAACCTTAGAAGCCACGTAAAAATAAAATTTTGCATAAACCGATTAGAGGCGTCTAACTTGTTTTTGCAGGATGTGCATATGATGTGGTATAACAATGCTCATATTAATTCGATTATGTATGAGATGACTATATGATGTAAATTTGTTAACATGACCTGCGTGTCATGATTCAGCATGATGGCTGGAGCCATATGATTGTCACTTTAATGACCTGCGTGTCAACCTTAAGTAATGCACTTATTTTATTAGCTATAGAGATAGCAATATTATCTGGTGCATCGACAAGGTGGTGGCAATCTTCGCGAAGGTGAACACCGACGCAAATGCCGAAGACGAAGAAATACTTGACTTCTCCGTCAGAAAGGGCTATACCATATCATGCTATTATAAATTGCCTGAGATGTTTATCCCTTATGATGCACCCTTTGGATTGCGCGGTAGTCGCTTTTTATTAGGGTGATCTCTCACTTAAAATATCAAAGTAGTTAGTGTTCACCCAAGTGTAGCACCGTCTGAAATTCGTATCTTTTCGGGGTGCGCCATGTACACATGAGCACGAACGAATTGAGAGGAATGAGGCGGGTGAGGTCAGACCTCGCAGCAAGATCACTTGGTTGTCTTTGACGTTCAGGCAGGAGAGTCCTGAGCTCGGAACACGCCCATCGAAAGATGAACAAGAATCACATAAGTGATGTGATCGGCAAGTTGGCCTACCGATTGAAATTCGCGTCATCAGTGATGAACCCGTCAATGGCGTTGAATTGAAATGTGGATCTTGAATCACTCATAATCAATTTTGAGAGATATTGATTTGAGTGGGAGCGCACTTTAGAATAAAATTGTTTATTCACTAGTGCTAAAATCATTATAAACAAAGTCTAAGTGAAACTTGTGTTTTCCGTTGTAGATCAAATGGCTCGCAACACCGCGTTCAACTTAGGCCCGATGTTAGAGAAAGAGAAGTTAGCTGCGACTGGAAACAACTATGCGGACTGGGTCCGTAACCTGAGGATTGTCCTCAGGAGCGCTAGGAAAATGTACGTGCTTGAAACTGCTCTTCCAGCTAAACCGGTGGCAGATGCCCCGGAAGATGAGCAGAAAGTCTGGGCCACTAAGGATGATGATCACAACTTAGTGCAGTGCCTCATACTAGCTTGCATGAGTCCAGGGCTTCAAAAACGTTTTGAATTCCATAAACCCCGCGATATGATCCGGGAATTGGATGCCCTGTACAAGGAAACCACAAGGTCTGAACGATTTGATATCATGAAGGCCTTGATGGAATGCAAGATGGCTGAGGGTAGTTCAGTTGGCGAGCACGTAGTCAAAATGATTGGCTATGCTGAAAGGCTTAAAACCCTGGAGTTTCCACTTCCACCTGACCATATGATGGACATGCTGCTTTCTTCACTCCCCCCGTTTTACGACGGTTTTATCATGAACTACAACATGAGTGGGATGGAGAAGACACCGGAAGAGGTGCTCGCCATGCTAAAAACTACAGAAGGAGGACTGCAGAAAAATCGCAAGCAAGTGTTGCTTGTGAATAAAACCGCCAGTTTCAAAAAGAAAGGCAAGCCAAAGAAGGGCAAGGGCACTGGTAATACCGGCTCCCAAAGCAACTCTAAGGGCGGAGCCAAGAATGGAACTGAGTGCTTCTACTGCAAGGGCACAGGACACTGGAAGAGAAATTGCAAGAAGTATCTGGAAGATAAGAAGTCCGGGAAAACCGGAAAAGGTATAATTGTTATACAATTTAATGTCATTGACGTTTTGCTTGCTAGCGAAAATTCTAAGTCTTGGGTATTTGATACCAGATCGGTTGCTCACATTTGCAACTCGATACAGGGACTTCAGAAGGTGCGCAAACTAGCAAAGAATGAAGTCGTGATGCGCGTCGGGAACGGCGCTGGGATCACCGCTCAAGCCGTCGGCATTATGCCTCTACGTCTCCCTTCAGGATTTATCTTAGAACTAAATAACTGTTATTTTGTTCCACTATTGTGTAGAAACATTATCTCCGGATCATGTTTAGTACACGATGGGTAATCGTACAAGTCTGGGAACAATGGTTGTTCACTTTATTGTAAGGATATGTTTTATGGATTTGCACCCATTGTTGGGGGCCTTTTCATTCTAAATCTTGAATGTGGAAATGATGTCTTTAACGTGAATGCTAAACGCCTTAAGAAGGCTGATACCACAACCACTTTCATGTGGCACTGTCGCCTTGGCCACATCGGAAAGAAACGCATGCAAAGACTCTATAAAAATGGAGTTTTATCGTCCTTTGATTTTGAATCATTTGACACATGTGAAGCTTGATTGATGGGGAAAATGACCAAGACGCCGTTCACGGGTCATCCTGAACGGGCGGGTGAATTATTGGAAATAATACATAGTGATGTATGTGGTCCAATGAACACAGCCGCACGGGGTGGGTATTTCTACTTCGTGACATTTACTGATGATTTAAGTCGGTATGTGTTAGCACTCGTTTTTGGCAGGTAGCCGACTCAAGGCTTGGTGACCCGCCCCAGGAGGTGATGACCCGGCGTGGCAGTGACTCGACGAGCAACAGCCGGGCAAGCGATGACCCGGCGTGGCTATAACAGGGCAAAGCGACAACCGGCAGAGCGGCGACTCAGCAGGGCAATAGCCAGGCAGGGTGGTAGCTTGACAAGGTGATGACCGGGCTGGCCGGTAACCCGGCAAGGCGGCGACTTTGAGAAGGAGAGGGTCAAAGAGATTTGGCGGCTCGGAGGCGATATGTTGACTTATGCGCAGAAAAGTGCTGCATCCGGAAGATTCCAGAAGCTGCGTTAATTCAAGCCGGACGTGGGAATGACTATTGCCCAGAGACCCAGGAAAGCAAGCCAGATTTAGCACGAAGCAAAGTGAACTGACGTCAACACAGAAGAGCAAAGGGCGACTCAGGAAGCAAAGACGCTGAAGGACAAAAGCCGGCCTTGAAAGCCGGCTCTATGAGTCAGGAGAGTGAAAGCTGATCCTGCGAGAAGCCAAAGGATGGACACAGGAGACAAAGGCCGGCTTATGATTTTTGGCGACTCACGCTGTAAGGCCGGCTCACACTTTGTGGCGACTCACGCTGTAAGGCCGGCTCATACTTTTTGGCGACTCACGCTGTAAGCCGGCTCTGCAGAGAATCCGTGTCCAAGACAAGACCGGCGGGTAGTTTACCTAGTTTAGAGCTAGAATCCTACTTTGATTATAACTTGTAATTCGTGTAGAAGTCTATTACTTGCACGGGAAGTCCAGCCGCCTCATATATATGTGAGAGGCGACGGCCGATTGAATCAAGCAAACAATCGACATATCAATACAATCTACTTTTTACCCTCAAACCCTTGTTCCTGCTTCCGTTATTCGGCGACTTCGCGTAAGTTCATCGGATATCGACAACCGAGCTGAGAGCGGTCAAATCTGGCTTAGCTCAGCCAATCATCGCCGGCTTCCTCTGACGGGGTCCCTCCCGAGGAACCGGGGTGTCTGGTTTCAAAAGCGCCGGCTTACTGTCTTGCGCATCGCGCTGTAAGCCGGCCTCCTGCAGGGCGAGTTGCGGAGCATCTCCCCCGGCTCTGCGGGTACACGAGGACGTGTTCATGTGCTAACACACTTTTTGGCGACTCCGCTGGGGACGATTCGATCTAAAAATTGGACAGCAATGACCAATTCTAAGACCGACGCCGCCGGCATTAACACTGACAACATCATCAAGCCAGCTCTTGAAGAGTTGTCAGAAGAACAACGCCAAGGCTTGGCGGATTGGAAGAAGAAGCGTGACGAGGAGTTCGAGTTGCTGCGGCAGAAGCGGGACGAAGCAGATCGGGAGCTGTATCTGGCGAGTTTCAAGAAGGATCGGCAAGGAGTTATCTCGCCGATCAAAGAGTCGGAATACACACCTCTGAGCATCGAGATCGACCAACCCGCTGTAAGCAATAGCCTCTTTACTCCTGAGCAAGTAGCCGAAATTCAGTACCATGTTTCACAAGGCACACATAATGTTTATGATCTGATGGTGGAACATAGTAAGGCTAGAGAAAACACGCCGCTAAGCCGGCCATCAGAGATACAACCGATTAGCCAAAATAGAGATAACCGGCTTATGCCTATGCTGCTGTGTCCGACTCCCATCCAAAGCATGCCTTATTCGGCTAGGCAGCCGAATCAAGCAGCACGTTTAGGAGATGAGCCAGCGCCGGCTCAGAATCCGGCTCTCTGGGCACAAGCAGGCCCTATGACCAACTCATCCCCTGTGCCGGCTCAATCGTCCAACTTGGACGATATCATGGCCAAGTTCAGGAGAGAGTTGGACCAGATGGCTTATGATAGATTCGGGGTGATGCCAAAGCGTAGAACTTACACTAAACCCTATCCCGGATATTTTGACTTACAGCCTTATCCCCCTGGTTACCGAGTTCCAGAATTTTCTAAGTTCAATGGAGTGGATAATAAATCAACATGGGAACATATTAGTCAGTATTTGGCTCAACTAGGTGAAGCTAATCATGAACATCATAAAGTTCGTCTGTTCTCATTGTCTTTAACCGGCACTGCTTTTTCATGGTTTTCTGCTTTAGCTCCTAACTCCATACGTGGTTTCACTTAGAGCAGAAGTTTCATTAACACTTTTTTGCCGGAGAAATTGAGTTAAAATTGTCCCATCTTACATCGGTTAGGCAAAAGCATTACGAGTGGGTATCTGACTATGTCAAAAGGTTTAGGAACACAAGGAACCGGTGTTATAGCTTGGTTATGACTGAGAGAGATATGGCCGACTTAGTACTTAACGGTTTACGATCCCACTTAAAAGAGAAATTAGAGGGGTATGAGTTCCTGAGTGTCGGCCAAGTGCAAGAGAAAGCTCTGGTTCAGGAGAGCCGGGCCAATGAAACGAAAGATTCACATCGGATGAGCCGGAGCCGGCTTAACACCGTTGAAGGAAATGCCGGCTCAGACGAGGAAACCGATATTTACGCTGCTGAGTTCGTTTGGCCGGGTAAAGCCAAACCTTATGTGTGTGATGATCTAAAGCCAGTTCGTAAGAATCGGGAGGATGAGTTTAAATGCAGTTTCGACGTGGGCAAATGTGATAAAATATTTGATGCCTTGTTGAAAGATAAAGTTATAAAGATCAATCATGTTATACCACTGCCTGAAGAGATAAGGCGGCGGGCTTATTGCAAATATCATCATTCTTTCTCTCATGCTACTAACGATTGTAATGTTTTTCGTCGACAGATCCAATCGGCCCTTAATGATGAACGGTTGAGTTTTGCTAGCATGGCAATTGATCAACAGCCGTTCCCAATGAACGCGCTAGACCTGGAGGGAAAGAGAGTCCTCATTAGGCCAGAGGCGGCCGGGTCAGCTAACAAAGCTAACGTTGTTGTTGGTGAGCCCAGGAACACGCAAGCCGGCAACATGGTGACTGGGAGGAAGGCGACGATAAGTCGAGAACCCGGCGGCAAGGAGGTTATTAAGATCACCATCAGCAATCCTACGCTCGGGGGGCAACAACAGGAACCACCCAGGTCACCGCAAAAATTCATTAAGCCAAAGAACCCGGAAGTCGGCCAATGGAGGGTCAACACAGCAAATGCCAAGTACAAGTGCATCAAGCCGACTTTCGACATGTTGATGAGCAAGTTCATCAGAAAAGCCGGCTCAAGTACAAGCCGGCCTTATGGAAAGCGATCAAGGTCACCAGCAGAGTTCAGTCGGCACGTTAAGCCGGCTGTAGCAAAGACGCCGCCTTTGAGAGGCACCTTTGACAAGAGCCGGCTGGGGCCAACAAACCGGCTCAAGGAGTATATGCCAAGTTCAGAGAAAGGAAGGATGTGGCGTGTCAAGCCGCAAGGTGCGAAGGCGGGTGAGACGGAAAACATGACAAGCCGGACATTTGGCGGCTCACTTGCCATTGGCAGCCAGATACTGAAGATAAAAGAGTCGGTTGTAGAGCCGGCAAAAGGCGGACCGATACTTATCATCGGGCCCAACGGCGCGGCGAATGATCATGAAGCCAGCTCCAGTAAGGCTAAGCCGCGTGACCCGAAATACACTCAGCCAAGGTGGTGCCCTGCCGGGTTAACCAAAACACAGAAAAGGAAACTACAAAGGTTGAGAAATCAAGAGAAGGCTGGAGAAGAAGCCGAACGGCTCAGAGATGCAGATTTCAATAGGGAGCGTCCAATGATACGTTCCCAAGTCTGGGTGCCTAAGCCGGCAGAGCTGATAACTCAAGCACCCGCCATACCAGTCTCTGCGTTGGAGAACGACAAAAAGCCGGTTGCAATACCGGCTATTACTTATTCATCATGGGCTGATGAGGTTGAAGCCGCAGATCTGGCAAGGGAAGATAGACCGGCAAGGGATAAGCCAGCAACCGATAAGCCGGCAATGTCAGAATCAATGCTGGGAGAGCCGGCAATACTAGTGTCAGCCATGGATGAACTGTCGGGCGAGTCAGCGGATGGTGAAAATCTTCTAAGTTACGTGACAGGTGAGCCGGCAGTTTCAAGAGAGTCGGCCATGGATGAGCCGTCGGGCGAGTCAACAGATGACGAAGAACTTCTAAACTATGAAGGAACGCCGACTCACATGAACATGGATATCAACATGGTATACTATCTGCCCGCTGAATTTCGCGCCGTTGATGAAGCCGGCTCAGTCACCCAGATTAACTTTGGACCCAAGAATGCTGTCTTTGAGAAGCCAGAGGAACCGGTTAAGCATCTCAGGCCTTTGTATATCAGAGGGCATATTAATGGGAAGCCGGTTACCAGGATGATGGTTGATGGCGGTGCTGTAGTCAATCTGATGCCGTATTCAGTCTTCAAAAAATTGCAACTTGATGATGATGAATTGATGAAGACGAACATCGTGCTCAATGGGTTTGAAGGAGGAGAAGGAGTGGAAGCTAAGGGGGTTATCAGTTTGGAACTCACAGTTGGGAGCAAGACCCTGGCTACTGCCTTCTTTGTTGCAGATGTGCAAGGAAACTATAATGTGCTACTAGGACGAGATTGGTTACATGCAAACCAGTGAGTTACATCTACTTTGCACCAGCAGCTGGTTCAGTGGGTCGACGATGAAGTGGAAGCCGTCCCTACAGATGACTCGGCATGCATTGCATTGGCCGAGTCACTAGTTGACTGACAACATTCCAGTGCTACATGTCTTTCAGGGCGTGATTTATCCAGGTTCGATTTCCTAAGTGCCACCAGGGACGGGTTCGTGACAGTATCTCTAAAGCCGGTCGGCGAAAACCGGCTCAGACTCAAGTAAATGGATAACAACAATGAGTGGCTCCAAAGCCAGCTTGACAAGTATCGGGCCAACAGGAACGATATGTTTGAGACTATTGAAGAACCCGGCGACTTAGATAAGTTAGGGCAAGGTTTTACGTCGGCCGACCCACTTGAGGAGGTGGACATTGGAGACGGCACGGTACCAAGGCCGACGTTTGTAAGCCGGAATCTGGAAGCCGGCTATAAGCACGCGTTAGTCGCCCTGATCAAGGAATATGCAGACTGCTTCGCGTGGGAATATCATGAGATGCCTGGGTTAAGCCACCAGCTCGTTGAGCATCGGTTGCCCATCAAAGTCGGCTTTAGACCGTACAAACAGCCGGCTCGAAAATTCAATCCACAGATATATGGCGGGTCAAGGAGGAGATTGGCCGGCTTATAAAAGCAAAATTCATCCGGCCCTGTAAGTATGCCGAGTGGATTTCAAACATTGTCCCAGTTGAGAAGAAGGGATCTGGAAAAATCAGGGTGTGCATAGACTTCAGAGATTTAAATCAAGCTACACCCAAAGATGAGTATCCTATGCCAATAGCCGACATGCTCATCAATGACACCTCAGGACACAAGATCATCAGCTTCTTGGACGGTAATGCAGGGTACAACTAGATATTTATGGCCGAAGAAGACTCGGCTAAGACAGCATTTCGCTGCCCCGGCTTTGTTGGTTTATTCGAGTGGGTAGTGATGACCTTTGGGTTGAAAAACGCTGGTGCCACATATCAAAGAGCGATGAATTTAATATTTCATGCCCTTCTTGGAGTCATACTGGAAGTCTACATTGACGACGTGGTGGTTAAGTCGGACGGCGGGTTAACTCACTTGGCCGACTTACGACTTGCGTTCGAAAGAATGAGAAAATATGGACTCAAGATGAATCCGTTAAAGTGTGCCTTTGGCGTGTCGGCAGGGAAGTTTCTGGGTTTCATCATACATGAGCATGGCATAGAGATTGACCCGCAGAAAATTGAAGCTATTCAGAAGGTGCAGGTGCCGGCTTGCAAAAAAGACATGCAGAAGTTCCTTGGCAAGGTGAATTATTTGAGGCGGTTTATTGCTAACCTGTCTGGGAAAGTCGATGCATTTACTCAGATTCTTCGGCTTAAGAACGATGATGAGTTCACTTGGGGGGCAGAGCAGTAAGAGGCGTTTGAAAGGATAAAAGTGTGCTTATCAACTCCTCCGGTTCTGAGAGCGCCGGCTCACGGGCAGCCATGCCGGCTCTATATTGCTACTGAAGAAAGGGTGATTGGAGCCGCCTTAACCCAAGAAGCCGAAGGAAAAGAATATGTCATCACATATCTAAGCCGGCGTTTGCTGGATGCCGAGTCAAGGTACAACTTTGTGGAGAAATTGTGCTTGTCTCTTTATTATGCCTGCACCAAGCTGCGCCATTATCTTTTATCCAGCGAGTGCAAGGTTGTTGGTCAGACCGATGTTCTCAAGCACATGATTCAAAGGCCGATTCTCAGTGGGCGAGTCGGCAAGTGGGCATATGGGTTGATCGAGTATGATTTGGCCTATGAACCTCTCAAATCTATGAAAGGCCAGGTTGTAGCTGACTTTATTGTTGAGCATCGGATTGACCCGGAGCAGGGAGCCGGCTTAAACGTTGTTTCGGCTGTGCCATGGAAACTCTATTTTGACGGCTCAGTTTGCAAGAATGGGCAAGGAGCCGGCGTTGCATATATTTCACCCCACGGTACTGTATTTGAGGCTTCCTGCCGGCTTGACTATTTTTGCACTAATAATCAGGCCGAATATGAAGCGCTTCTATTCGGACTCGAGCTTCTAGTCAGTGCAGGGGTTTCTCATATCGAGGCATATGGTGATTCGTTACTAGTTGTTCAACAAGTGGCAAAGGTGTTTCAGTGCAATGACGAATCACTCAACGTGTACCTTGACAAATGCCGGGACATTGTAGCAAGTTTGGATTATTTTTCTATCTCTCACGTGTCTAGGCAGGACAATTGGCTCGCCAACGAGTTGGCGCAACAAGCATCAGGCTATCATGTCGATAGGGGCATGTTCTTCATAGCAGAGAGGCCGATGCTGGTTGCTGCCGACTCAGAAGAAGCCGACCCGGTTAAGCCGGCTGACAGAGAAGACGCCGGCCCAGTTAAGCCGGCTGACAGAGAAGACGCCGGCTCGGTTAAGTCGGCTGACAGAGAAGACGCCGGCCCAGTTAAGCCGGCTGACAGAGAAGACGCCGGCTCGGTTAAGTCGGCTGACAGAGAAGACGCCGGCTCAGGTAAACCGGCTGCTGAGGAAGGGACAACCCGGATTTCTGACTGGAGGACACCTACCATGGATTATCTGAAAAATCCGAGTCAGAAAATAGACAGAGTTGTTCGGCGACTTGCTCTCAAGTATACATTGAGCGATGGCGACTTGTGCCGCCGAACGGCTGATGGTCTTCTGCTAAAATGCTTGGACGAGGATCAAGCTAGAGTCGCCATGGGAGAGGTACATGACGGCTTATGTGGGACACATCAGTCGGCTCACAAGATGAAGTGGATGCTTCGGCGAGCCGGATTTTATTGGCCGACGATGATCAATGACTGCTTCAAGTACTACAAAGGGTGCGAGGCCTGCCAGAAGTTTGGGGATATCCAGCTGGTGCCGGCTTCCAAGCTCAATCCTATCATAAAACCGTGGCCTTTCCGGGGTTGGGCGCTTGATTTTATTGGCATGATTCACCCGGCTTCGTCAAAAGGGCATCGGTTCGTGTTGGTTGCCACAGATTATTTCACCAAGTGGTCTGAAGCAGTGCCTCTCAGGAACATGACCCACAAGGAGGTAATTCAGTTTATTACTGAGCATATTGTTCACAGATTCGGTATTCCGCGGACTCTCACTACAGATCAAGGGACTTCCTTCATGGCAAAGGAGGTTAAACAGTTTGCCGAGTCACTTGGAATCAAGATGCTCAGTTCATCTCCATATTATGCTCAAGCAAATGGACAGGCCGAGTCTAGCAATAAGATCTTAATCAAATTGATTAAGAAGAAAGTGCAGGACCACCCGAGGCGATGGCATGAAGTGCTGTCTGAGGCCTTGTGGGCTCACAGAATCTCGAGGCATGGGGCTACCAAGGTGAGGTGAATCTGGCCGCCTTAAGATTTGCTAGACAAAACGATTTGTTGGCTGATGACTATTATAACTTGATGATGGACAACATAGACGATATAGCCAACAAACGATTAATGGCTTTACGAGATATTGAGAAGGAAAAGTTGCGGGTAGCAAAAACTTACAATAAGAAAGTTTGGCTTAAGGATTTTCAAGTTGGCGACTTGGTGTGGAAAGTTATACTGCCAGTCGGCTCCAGAAGCCGGAAATTCGGCAAATGGTCACCGAGTTGGGAAGGACCGCTGCGAGTTGCCAGGATTGTACCCGGCAACTCTTATCTGGTGGAGACTTTGGAGGGCGACTTGCTACCTCGAGCTATCAATGGAAAATACTTGAAGAAATTCCACCCAAGTGTGTGGCAATCCGCCTGAGATCGTACTTATGGCCGATGTAAATACATCGCCCTTAGACCACATGGCCGATGAGCATGAGCATCGCCCTTAGACAAGAATTCTACATGGAGTATTTTCTAGCACGCAAGCTCTGCTAGAAAACAGGGGGGCATGTGTTAGCACTCGTTTTTGGCAGGTAGCCGACTCAAGGCTTGGTGACCCGCCCCAGGAGGTGATGACCCGGCGTGGCAGTGACTTGACGAGCAACAGCCGGGCAAGCGATGACCCGGCGTGGCTATAACAGGGCAAAGCGACAACCGGCAGAGCGGCGACTCAGCAGGGCAACAGCCAGGCAGGGTGGTAGCTTGACAAGGTGATGACCGGGCTGGCCGGTAACCCGGCAAGGCGGCGACTTTGAGAAGGAGAGGGTCAAAGAGATTTGGCGGCTCGGAGGCGATATGTTGACTTATGCGCAGAAAAGTCCTCCATCCGGAAGATAGCAGAAGCTGCATTAATTCAAGCCGGACGTGGGAATGACTATTGCCCAGAGACCCAGGAAAGCAAGCCGGATTTAGCACGAAGCAAAGTGAACTGACGTCAACACAGAAGAGCAAAGGGCGAATCAGGAAGCAAAGACGCTGAAGGTCAAAAGCCGGCCATGAAAGCCGGCTCTACGAGTCAGGAGAGTGAAAGCTGATCCTGCGAGAAGCCAAAGGATGGACACAGGAAACAAAGGCCGGCTTATGATTTTTGGCGACTCACACTGTAAGGCCGGCTCACACTTTGTGGCGACTCACGTTGTAAGGCCGGCTCATACTTTTTGGCGACTCACGCTGTAAGCCGGCTCTGCAGAGAATCCGTGTCCAAGACGAGACCGGCGGGTAGTTTACCTAGTTTAGAGCTAGAATCCGACTTTGATTATAACTTGTAATTCGTGTATAAGTCTATTACTTGCACGGGAAGTCCAGCCGCCTCATATATATGTGAGAGGTGACGGCCGATTGAATCAAGCAAACAATCGACATATCAATACAATCTACTTTTTACCCTCAAACCCTTGTTCCTGCTTCCGTTATTCGGCGACTTCGCATAAGTTCATCGGATATCGACAACCGAGCTGAGAGCGGTCAAATCCGGCTTAGCTCAGCCAATCGTCGCCGGCTTCCTCTGACGGGGTCCCTCCCGAGGAACCGGGGCGTCTGGTTTCAAAAGCGCCGGCTTACTATCTTGCGCATCGCGCTGTAAGCCGGCCTCCTGCAGGGTGAGTTGCGGAGCATCTCCCCCGGCTCTGCGGGTACACGAGGACGTGTTCGTGTGCGAACAGTATGGCTATATCTACTTAATGAAGCATAAGTCGGAAACCTTTGAAAAGTTCAAAGAATTTCAGAATGAGGTAGAAAATCATCGTGACAAAAAGATTAAGTTTCTGCAGTCTGATCGCAGAGGCGAATATCTTAGTCATGAGTTTGGCCAACATCTGAGTGACCGTGGAATCGTTTCACAGCTTACGCCTCCCGGAACTCCACAGCGAAACGGAGTGTCGGAAAGACGTAACCGAACCCTGTTGGACATGGTAAGGTCGATGATGTCTCTTACAGATCTATCGATATCTTTTTGGGGTCACGCACTAGAAACTGGCGCTCACACATTAAACAGAGCACCGTCTAAGTCTGTTGAGACGACACCATACGAGTTATGGATCGGGAAGAAACCCGGTTTGTCGCATCTCAGAATTTGGGGTTGTGGGGTATACATAAAACGTTTACAACCTACCAAACTCGATCCCAGATCAGACAAATGTTACTTTGTAGGTTATCCCAAGGAAACAATTGGGTATTCCTTCTACCACCCGTCCGATAACAAAGTGTTTGTTGGCAGAAATGGACAATTTCTTGACAAAGAGTTTCTCGCTAAAGAACCAAGTGGGAGGACAGTACAACTTAATGAGATTAGTGAATCTTCGGCGACAGTTGATATGGCTAAGGAACCGGAAGCAATTCCGCTAATTATCCCTACAACCGAGCCGGAAGTTGTCGCATGTGATGCGGAAACTTCAGACAATGTTGTAACTGAACCGCGCAGATCAGGTAGGGCTATCCAGCCACCTGAATGGTTTCATAACGAAATCTTCATTCTTGAAGACGATGAACCTGCGCACTACAAGGAAGCGATGGCGGGGCCCAGCTCAAAGGAATGGCACAAGGCCATGAAATCCGAGATGGAATCCATGTACGAAAACCAAGTTTGGAACTTGGAAGAACTTCCAGATGGCGTAAAACCCATCGGTTGTAAATGGATTTTCAAAAGAAAGACGGACGCGGATGGTAATATTACTATCCACAAAGCAAGACTTGTCGCGAAAGGGTTCACGCAAGTTCCAGGAGTGGACTACGACGAGACTTTCTCACCCGTAGCTATGCTTAGGTCTGTTCACATATTACTAGCAATTGCTATTTATTTTGATTATGAAATATGGCAGATGGACGTCAAAACGGCTTTCCTAAATGAAAATCTCAAAGAAGATGTATACATGATACAGCCTGAAGGTTTTGTCGTTCATAAGGATGCTGGAAAGGTATGCAAACTTCAGAAGGCCATTTATGGTCTGAAGCAAGCATCAAGGAGCTGCAACATTCGTTTTGATGAAGTAGTCAAAGAGTTTGGCTTTATCAGGAATGACGAAGAATCTTGTGTTTACAAGAAGTTTAGTGGGAGCGCAAAAGCATTTCTAATCTTGTATGTGGATGACATATTGTGGATTGGAAATGACGTGAATTTTCTTAACGAAATAAAAGACACATTGAAGAAAAGTTTTTCAATGAAAGACTTAGGCGAAGCGGCATATGTATTGGGCATCAGAATCTATAGAGATAGATCAAGACGCCTAATAGCGCTTAGCCAAAGCACGTACATTGACAAGGTGTTGAAAAGGTTCAACATGGAGAACTCCAAGAAAGGACTACTCCCCATGTCACCTGGCACAGTGCTTTGCAAGAATCAGAGTCCTCGGACTCTCGATGAGCGAGTACAAATGAATGATGTTCCATATGCCTCGGCAGTTGGTTCTATTATGTATGCCATGCTATGTACAAGACCGGACGTTTCCTATGCGCTAAGTGTTAGCAGCCGGTATCAAAGTGATCCAGGATTGAAACACTGGGCCGCAGTCAAGGGTATTCTTAAGTACCTCAGAAGGACCAAGGATTTACTCCTTGTGTACGGAGGTGATGAAGAGCTCATTGTAAATGGTTACACTGATGCAGGCTTCATGACTGACCCAGATGACTTCAAATCTCAATCGGGCTATGTTTTCATATTGAATGGCGGCGCAGTTGATTGGAATAGTTCCAAACAAAAGACTGTAGCGGATTCTACGACGGAGGCGGAATATGTTGCTGCTTCAGAAGCCTCCAAGGAGGCAGTATGGATCAAGCAATTTCTTAAAGACCTTGGTGTGGTTCCAAGTGCTCTGGACCCGGTGGAGATCTATTGTGATAATAGTGGCGCCGTGGCTCGGGCAAGGGAGCCAAGTTCGCACCATAAGACAAGATATATTGAACGCAAATATAAACTCATTCGACATCATGTCAAAGCGGGTTTAGTGAAAGTACGCAAAGTTCACACGGATCTGAACGTGTCAGACCCGATGATGAAGCCTCTACCACGAGCAAAGCATGAGCAGCACCAGACAGCCATTGGTGTTAGGGAAGCCATGTAACTAGATTATGACTCTAGTGCAAGTAGGAGTCTGTAGGAGATATGCCCTAGAGGCAGTAATAACAGTTATTTTGTATCTCCGAGTTTGTAATGAATGTTTATGTTCCATGCTATAACTGCAATGATTCTCTAGTCTGCAATAACCACGAGGCTCGGAGGGAAACTCATGTGCACGTGTGGTATAATAAACGGTAAAATGTACTCCTAGTCTTGCCTCTAAGACTGGCTCAAGTATTGCATGATGATCCTGTTTTCCTGATCATGGGCATGTCTATGCCGGCAATTTTGAGGGCACAATGTTAGTAGAACACTTGTGTTGAATCGACCCGAATTGATGTTATGCTATGAGATACATTCGTCACAAGTTAATGGTTAATAACACAGAGATAGTTAATGTTTGCATAATTCCTTAGACCATGAGAGTATCGAGTTCCTTCGTACTTGCTTTGTGAACTTTGGGGTTTGTTAAACGTCATCCGTAAATGGGTGGCTAATACGGCGGCTTACGGGTTCTCGGAAAAGTATGACAAGTAACGAGATAGCTCAAGATTGGGATTTGCTCCTCCGACGATGGAGAGATATTCTCGGGCCCTCTCGGTGTTACGGTATCCATCATCGTCTGGCCAGACACATTGTGATTTGATCACTGGGATGCCGGAACACGGAAACGAGTAAAGAGAACAAAACCGGTAATGAGGTAACTTGCATAGTGGACAAGTTGTTGATCCACGGGGATGCAATAAATCTCACCTCGGGTATTTTGTAATATATCGTGAAGCAACATGAATAGCACACGGCAATTGGAGGTTCACTCGAATATTCATTCGTGTGGGTATAGGGGTCAATATGGGTGTCCACGGCTCCGATGTTGATCATTGATCGGAAAGAGTTCCGGGTCCTGTCTATACTTTACCGTTCGGTTTTCAGGTGTCCTCCCGAAGGGCTGTCCGAGTTACCGTTCGGGTTTCGGGGGTCCTCCCGAAAGGCTATCCGCGACATCGTCCGGGGGACTG
Source organism: Elymus sibiricus (assembly GCA_039707655.1). Taxonomy (NCBI): domain Eukaryota; kingdom Viridiplantae; phylum Streptophyta; class Magnoliopsida; order Poales; family Poaceae; genus Elymus; species Elymus sibiricus. The sequence goes on from CM077674.1 coordinate 309,393,499, forward strand.
TCCGACCGCCTCCCGAAGGGCTGTCCGGAGAGGGAGTACATCCTTGCGGCTGGGAGGTTGTAAATCCTAGCTGCAGGGATCTGCACCGACGATTTTCACCGACTCTTCTTCCGCTGCGCTTCGAGTCGGTACGGATCAGATCAAACCTTGTATGCTGTCTCCATAGTGATCCTGGGCGTGCTCGCTATACCAAATTTTTTGTTTTCTATCGCGTTCCCCTAAAGTACCTCAGGGGCCGGCTCAGCCGTACCGCCGGCTCAGGCCTTGACAGAATTGGCAACCGCCCTGGCGACGCTCCTTGCAACACCGGTGACCGCAGAAAATTAGGCGGAACGCAACACGGATGTATCCAAACTCCGCGAGCAAATGGCTAAGGTACAGGCAGATATCAACGCCGAAAGCACTCGCATGGCGGAGTTACAGTCTCAAGTCCAAGCCGAGGTTGAGCGCCTGAAAGCCGAAGCCTGGCGCATGGGGCTCCGTCAGAGTGCCTCAGAGGCGGTTCATCAGAGGCGCCATATGAGCCGTCTACCGCCTAACTACGAGCCCATGCGACTGTTTAACACGCCGCAGGATGCGCCTGTTCAGGGGGCTAGGGCAGGCACCCCGAAAGCACCGTTTGTACCCCCGAGCAGAGGCAGGCAGTCGTCGCCGGGTCAACCCCATCAACCGGCTCAGCAGCGCCCGCAGGAGCCGGCCCAGCGACTCCCGCCAGTTCAGACGCCCCCGCATCGTTTCCTTACGCCGGCAGGTCACTTCTCCAATCCGTTGGACAACTTGGTAGCAGCAGCGACCAATTTGGCCGCGCTCCCAATCACGGGAAATTTGCTGGTTGAGATTGAAGCCCGAAATTCCATTGAGATGTTAAAAACTGCGATCGCCCAACAGGCGAAGTACTCCTACAATCGGCAGCGGCTCCACTCTAGCCCGCTCCCAAGCCGCAGCAGAAGCCGCCACAATGAGTCGCCGGCCGTCTCTAGCAGCACTCATCGACATCGTGAGCAGCCTCGTGACCCGCCACGCCTTGGGCCCCTTAACGGCCAGGAGATTGTTGATACGGCTCGGGCCCAGCGAGCGGCGGAGGCGGCAAATACGGCGGCTCAAGCGCCGCTTGTCACAACCCAATTGACCTCTGGCAGCAGGACCATTGGGATATTGTGTTTGGTGCCAGCTTTACGCAACGAGCGCATGCCCAAGGATTTCAAAGGCCCTCGCAAGGTTCCAAATTACACGGCTGACCTGGAGCCGGCCGCTTGGATTGAGAGCTACGAGATAGCCATGGACATGCTGGATGTCAGCGACGCTGTCTGCGCCAAGTACCTGTCGGGGATATAACCCCTGGATATAACCCGCCTGGATGTAACCCGCCCGTTTAGGGCGGGGTCATTAAACGACGACTTAGAGGAAGGCCTCTACAGATGGGCCGCGGCGTTCAGAAGACCGGAGTCCAGTGGATAAGCCGCCCGGAGTAGGCCGGATCACGGCCCATAGCCTTTCCATCTAAGGCGCCCAAAGAGTATTCTTACTTGTGAAACAAGATGAGTAGGAATTAGAGTATGACACGGGTTGTCTCTTCGACCCGGACTCTATTGTAAACCCAGGGCGTCGACCTGTATATAAAGGCGAGCCCCTGAGGCGGCAAAGACTAAGTTACAATCTCTCGAGTACTAGGTTAGCCAAGTCGCACCCTTGTAATCGAGATCATCATCAATACAACCAAAGCAGGACGTAGGCTATTACCTCCATCGTGAGGGGCCGAACCTGGGTAAACCCTTGTCTCTCGATTCCGATCAACCCTGTTCGAGTTACCACCTAGTTGTGATGGCCTCACGACGAAGTCCTTTCACGAGGACATCTGCCGTGACAAAACCACGACAGTTGGCACCCACCGTGGGGCTATCGCTCGGTGGTGTTGAGTACTTGAAGGGAACTCCCGCAGGGATCGGGGGATACGCGATCGGACACATGACCAAGAGTTGCCGCGGCAAGCTCTACATCGACGATTCAGGTTGGGGCCCTGAGGCCGACTCAATCGAGTACGGGTACCGGGTCCCCTTCGGCAACATCCACGTCTTCATCGACAAAACCGGCGGATCTGAACCTGAGCCGGACATCTGCACCGACATCGTCGAGCCGGCTCAGCACATGCAACCCGCCCAGGCTCAAGCTGCCCGGAAGCACGTCTTCGTCGGTTTCACCCAGGGGGTGGACCTCGCAGATAACTCTGCGTCCGGCGGCGAAACCCTCGTCTACTCTGATGGCGAGTCCTCGGTAGGCGAAACCGAGTCGATCCTCCCGCTTTACGATGGCAGGCTTGGGGGCTACTCCGATGACCAGCCGCGTCAGGACTCCTTCAACGCGCCCCCCAGGCTGCTGTTTATATGGCCGGCTCAGCCTCGGCCCTTAACTCCACGTTGGTTGGCGCAGCGACGGGAACCGGCACCACAGGGGCCGGCTCAGCCGTCCCGCCGGCTCAGGCCTTGACAGAATTGGCAACCGCCCTGGCGACGCTCCTTGCAACACCAGTGACCGCAGAGAACCAGGCGGAACGTAACACGGAGGTAACTAAGCTCCGTGACCAGATGGCTAAGGTACAGGCAGATATCAACGCTGAAAACACTCGCATGGCGGAGTTGCAGTCTCAAGTCCAAGCCGAGGTAGAGCGCCTGAAAGCCGAAGCCTGGTGCATGGCGCTCCGTCAGAATGCCTCAGAGGCGGTTCATCAGAGGCGCCACATGAGTCGTCTACCACCCAACTATGAGCCCATGCGTCTGTTTAACACGCCGCAGGATGCGCCCGTTCAGGGGGCTGGGGCAGGCACCCCGGAAGCTCCGTTTGTACCCCCGAGCGGAGGCAGGCAACCGTCGCTGGGTCAACCACATCGACCGGCTTAGCCGCGCCCGCAAGAGCCGGCCCAGCCGGTTCAGACGCCTCCGCATCGTTTCCTCACACCGGCGGGTCACTTCACCAACCCTTTGGATAACTTGGTGGCAGTAGTGACCAACCTGGCCGCGCTCCCAATCACGGGAAACTCGCCAGTTGAGATTGAGGCCCGGAATTCCATTGAGATGTTAAAAACTGCGGTCACCCAGCAGGCGAACTACTCCTACAGTCGGCAGCGAATCCACTCTACCCCGCTTCCGAGCCCAAGCAGGAGCCGCCATGATGATTCCCCGGCCGTCTCTAGTAGTGCTCGTCGACACCGTGAGCAACTTCATGACCCGCCGCGCCGTGAGCCCCTTCGTGCCCAGGAGATCGTTCACACGGCTCAGGCTCAGTGGGCAGCAGAGGCGGCGAATACGGCGGCTCAACCGCCACTTGTCACAACCCAATTGACTTCCAGTAGCAGGACCATCGGGATATCGTGTTTGGTGCCAACTTTACGCAACGAGCGCATGCCCAAGGACTTCAAAGGGCCTCGTAAGGTTCCAAATTACACGGCTGACCTTGAGCCGGCTGCTTGGATTGAGAGCTATGAGATAGCCATGGACATGCTGGATGTCAGCGACGCTGTCTGTGCCAAGTACCTGACGATGATGCTAGAAGGGCCGGATCGTACATGGTTGAAAAACTTGCCCCCTAACTCTATTAACACCTGGGCGGAGTTGAAGGACCGTTTCATCAAGAACTTCCAAGGAACCTGCAAGCGTCCAATGACGATCGTCGATCTTCAGCACTGCATCCAACGTGAGGGTGAGTCGGCCCATCACTGGACGCGCCGGGTCGCGGACATTATTCATGCCTCTGACAGCATCACGGCGGCTCAGGCAGTGCTGATCCTGGAGAAAAACTGTCACTTCGAGCCCCTCGTGGAGAAACTTGGCCGGCTCAAGCGGAAGGTTCAGGATATGGGCGAGCTCATGGACGTCCTCACTAGGTATGCCGAGTCAGACACCACGAAGGATCCTAACCCGGATGATGACCAGACCGGCAAGGGAAAGAAAAACAATGGTGGCAAGGGTAACTAGCAGAACAATTCAGGGAACAAATGGAAACCATGGTAATCAAGGCAATGGAGGGAAGCGCAAGTATCAGGAAGGAGGATCAGATTTGTTCGCTAATACCAACACTGGTTACAAATACCCGAAGGGGAATAATCCGGGAAGGGCCTATAGTGGCAACAAGCCCCGTAATTTTGCGGAAGCCCTCAAAGCCCTATGCCCAAAGCACAGCCTCCCTAATAAGCCGTCAACCCACTCTTGGGAGAACTGTCACATAATGCAGGCTTTCGGCGAGCAGTTCTTTCAGAGCCGTCAAGGCGGCGACGGAGGCGACCCGGGGCAACCTGGAGCCGGCTTGTCTGGTGGTTTTCATAACCCGGGGTTCCATGGCCCGGGCGGCTCAGGAGCAGGTTATCAGGGGTCTGGCAACAACGGTGGCAATCAGCATTCAGGGCAAGGAAATCAACAGCATGGCGGTCATCAGCATGGCAATCAGTCTGGTTTTCAGAGTAATCCCAAGCAGTTGAATAGTGGGCAATACCATGTGTTCACGACTCATACTGACAAACGAGATCGCAAACTCCGGAAATGAGCAGTCAATGCCGTTGAGTCGGCGGTCCCGGAATATCTACGCTGATCGAAACAGCCCATTACATGGAGCAGAGAGGATCACCCTCCTAGGGTTGAGAATCCGGGTTGTCTGGCCCTGGTGGTGGCGCCTCAAGTGGGCGGTTATTCACTCACAAAGGCGCTCATGGACGGGGGAAGCAGTATAAACATCTTGTACTATGACACTTTCCGACGGATGAATCTGTCTGAAAAACAGCTTCAGTCGTCTTCCACCGTATTTCACGGGATTGTTCCCGGAAAGTCTGCATATCCTATTGGGCGGATCAAGCTAGACGTCGCGTTTGGCACTGATGATAACTACAGGTGTGAGTCATTGACCTTTGAGGTGGTCAAAATCAAGAGCCCTTATCATGCCCTGTTTGGGCGGCCGGCTTACGCTCGCTTTATGGCTCAACCCTGCTATGTCTACCTCAAGCTCAAGATGCCTGGACCAAAGGGCACTATCACAGTTAATGGAGATCGACAGATCGCCCTTGAGTGCGAGGAAGGGGATGCAGCCTACGCTGAGACGGCTTGTGCTGTGGAAGAGTTGAAATATTACACTGCAAACGTTGACCCGGCCGATATGACGCCCTTGAAGAAACCCACCGCAGAGTCTGACCTGCCACTCAAGTTTAAGTCGGCCGAGGACACCAAGCAAGTTGAGTTTGTCCCTGGTGACCCATCAAAAACATTCACTATTGGGACTGGTATGGATCCCAAATAGGAAAGCGCGCTCATCGAGTTCATCCGTGAGAATCGGGACATCTTCGCGTGGAAACCTTCTGACATGCCAGGTGTACCAAGAGAACTCGCTGAGCACCACCTTAATGTGGATCCGAAAATGAAGCCTGTTCGACAATTCCTCCGTCGTTTTAACGAGGAGAGACGCAAGGTTATTGGGGAAGAAGTAGCCTGGCTCCTAGTTGCCGGGTTTATCGTTGAAGTTTTTCACCCTCAGTGGTTGGCTAATCCAGTGCTTGTTCTAAAGAAAAATGGCACTTGGCGCATGTGTATTGACTACACAGATCTCAACAAGGCTTGTCCCAAAGACCCGTTCGCCCTCCCTCGCATTGCTCAGATTATTGATGCCACGGCGGGTTGTGAGAGTTTGTGTTTCCTGGATGCTTACTCCGGCTATCATCAGATAAAGATGGCCGTCGAGGATCAGGAGAAAACGGCTTTCATCACACCCTTTGGGGCTTTCTGCTATGTCTCTATGCCTTTCGGGCTCAAAAGTGCAGGGGCGACTTATCAGCGCTGTGTCCAGAATTGCTTCCACAAACAGATTGGGCGTAACGTTCATGCTTATGTGGATGATATCGTGGTCAAGTCATTGAAGAAGGAGACCTTGCTGGATGATCTTAAGGAAACTTTCGCTAATCTTCGGACTTACCAGATGAAGCTTAACCCGGATAAGTGTCTTTTTGGTGTTCTTGCAGGCAAGTTGCTGGGTTTCCTAGTATCGGAAAGAGGCATTGAAGCTAACCCGGACAAGATCAAGGCAATCACCTCACTGGCGAAGCCAGAGATTATCAATGACGTTCAGCGCATGGCGGGTCGTATTGCAGCTCTAAGCCGGTTTATAAGCCGCCTTGGTGAGAAGGCTATCCCCCTGTACCAGATGCTGAAAAAGACTGATGACTTTGTCTGGAGCGATGCAGCTGATGCAGCTTTCGAAGCCCTCAAGAAGCAGCTGGCTGAGCCGCCTGTCCTCGCTGCTCCTATTGCTAAAGAGCCTATGCTCCTGTACATTACTGCTAATAATAAAGCGGTAAGTGTTGCAGTTGTGGTCGAGAGGAAAGAGGCAGGGAAAGAATATCCATTCCAGAGGCCAGTCTATTATGTCAGCGAAGTTTTGTCCGAGTCTAAGCAGAGGTACCCACATTGGCAGAAATTGGTGTTTGGTGTCTTCATGGCTAGTCGCAAGCTCAGACATTATTTTCTGGAGCACCCCATTACTGTGGTCAGTTCAGCACCCTTGGGAGATATTATCCAGAACAGGGAAGCGACTGGCCGGGTTGATAAGTGGGCAATTGAGCTTGGCCCACATCATCTTAAATACGTGCCTCGCACGGCCATCAAGTCCCAGGAACTTGTCGATTTCATCAATGATTGGACTGAACTCCAAGCTCCGGAAGAGAAGCCTGATAACACATATTGGACTATACATTCTGATGGTTCCAGACAGCTAGAAGGCTCGGGGGCTAGAGTGGTCATATCTTCTCCTCGAGGTTATAAATTTTGTTATGTCCTAAGGATCATGTTTACCTGTACTAACAATGCAGCTGAATACGAGGCTCTCCTCCACGGTCTTCAGATGGCCAAAGAGATGAATCTCAGCCGGGTCAGGTGCTTGGGCGACTCAGACCTGGTCGCACAACAAGTTTCAGGAACGTGGGATTCCAAGGACCCACTTATGGCGGCTTATCGGCAGGCGGTAACCACTGTGGTAGGACACTTCAAAGGGTATCAAGTTGATCACATTGATCGGCGGCTCAACGAGGCGGCTGATGCATTGTCGCGACTCGGCTCTCAATGTAAGCCGGTCCCTCCCAATGTTTTCCTAGACGTGCTACATCATCCTTCTATCAAATTGCCTTCCGAGGAAGATCTCGCTATTCCTGACCCGGAGGCACTGTTGGTGGCGGTCTTCACGCTATTCCAGACTAGACAGTTCCTTATCTGGATTATCTGACTCGCGACGAGCTTCCTGCCGATGAACTCATGGCTCGTCAGATCGTCCGCCGCTCCAAGTCTATGACAATCGTCAATGGCGAGTTACACAGAAGAAGCATCACAGGGGATTTTCAGCGTTGTGTCTCCCCTGATGAAGGGCGAGAGATTCTCAATGAGATTCATGCTGGCGATTGTGGTCATCATGCCGGCTCAAGATCCTTGGTGGCAAAAGCTTTTCGGCATGGTTTTTACTGGCTTACAGCTCACGTAGATGCTGAGGATATCGTACAAAAGTGTGATGGTTGCCAGAAGTTTGCACGCCAGGCTCATATTCCGGCTCAAGAGCTCCGGATGATCCCTGTCACATGGCCTTTTGCAGTCTGGGGGCTCAACATGGTTGGCCCGTTTAAGTCGTCCAAGGACAAGAAGACCCATCTTTTGGTTGCTGTTGATAAATTCACCAAGTGGGTTGAGGCCGAGCCAATCAGCAATTGTGATGCAGCCACAGCAGTCATGTTCTTGAAAAAGTTGATTTTTCGCTTTGGTTATCCACATAGCATCATCACTGATAACGGCACAAATTTGTCAAAGGGAGCTATGAAGCAGTTTTGTCAACAAGAGAGCATATCCGGCTTGATGTTTCCTCAATTGCACACCCTCAGTCCAATGGCCAAGCAGAACGTGCTAATCAAGAGATTTTACGCGGTATCAAGCCAATGCTTATGGTCCCCCTCGAGCGCACACCGGGTTGCTGGGTTGAGGAGCTTCCTTCTGTCCTTTGGAGCATACGGACTACCCCTAACAAATCAACAGGCTATACGCCTTTCTTCATGGTCTACGGTGCAGAAGCTATCTTACCCAGCGATATTCGCCATGATTCCCCCCGGGTTACCGCCTACGTCGAAGCAGATAACGAGCAGGCTCGTCAAGATTCTCTCGATGCATTGGAGGAGGAACGGGACTTAGAAGCAGCACGATCTGCAATCTATCAGCAAGACCTACGTCGCTATCACAGCCGTCGGGTTCGCAGCCGTACTTTCCAAGAGGGCGACTTAGTACTCCGTCTGATTCAAGAACAGGCGGGTATGCACAAGCTTTCCCCTCCCTGGGAAGGGCCTTTTGTCATCAGCAAGAATCTCAACAACGGTTCATATTACCTGATGGATATACGTGAGCACAATAAATCACGTACGTCGGAGGAGGAGACCAACATGCCTTGGAATATCGCTCATCTCCGTCCTTATTACACTTAGAGCCACCGGCTCAAGTTACTTGTACATACCTTTGTATATATTATGATCAATAAACATAAGCCGGCACCCTCGAAACTCGGGGCCTCTGTCGTTTCATCTCCAATATCGTGCATGAGTCTTTTTGTTTTTTGATCATTGGTCACTTGGGGGCTTCCAACTCACCAAGTTTAGCTATCTCACCCTCTTGACCCGGTAATTAACGCCACATTATCTTGGTTAAACCTGCCTGTCTGCTTGATGCTACTCCGATCAGGTGACCCGGTGTACTCTTGACAAGTCAATCATCTCTATGACCCTGAACTTGTCTTGGTTAAAACATCGGATGTCACGTGAGAGCCGGCTTACAGAGAGCGAGGATAAACCATGGGCTATCACGCCAGCTTCATTGAAGCAAGACTCGAGCCTCGAAAGCCGGTCTATATTGTCGTGCCTCGAAAGTCGACTCAATATTGATATCTATTCATGATTTTTGTTCCATTTTTACAGGGGTTACAATTGTTTCCCTTTGGCCATGGGCTGCCGGATCATGGATGAGCCGGGTTAAACAAAACTCCTAACAGGTTATTTCAGACTTGTGCTAACCACATGCCGGACAGCTATTAAAGCGCTCCGGGTTATTCTACGCCTGTGTTCTGCGGTGCAGGATAAGCTACTGTTGGTTCATACAAGTATGACTCGCCATCCTGATATTCAACAAAGCAGTTTTCCAAAGAAGATTGGGCGGGTTAATATTCAATCATACCAGTGCTGCAGTTTCATCCAAAATACTGCAAAATTTCAAGTACGCGAAGGCACGTCAGAGCACTTAAGTGTTTTCAACTATCCTATTACAAGGCCACAGCTGGGCTCCATGGTGTCAAAGTTTTTGAAGCTCTACTCCTGGGCACCAGTTTCAGCGCCCTCTGGTTTATCAGTTCCCGGGTTAGCTCCATCTTGCTGCTTGTTCGCGGCTTGCGTCTCCGGGTCATCCTGCTCCGGCTCTGTTCCTCCTCTTATCTGAAGATTTTCGAAGTCCCAGTCGAGGGTGGTCAAGGCTTGGAACTCAGCATCCTCTCCCATGATAATTGATGGATCTACATCAGGAGCAAAGATGTGCTTACGGCGAGCTGGAGTCAGGTCGATTGGCTCGAAGATTGGCGGTGCGACCCGTTGGTTATCTTCAGTATAAGCTGCCTGGTACCTCTTCAAGTCCAGTTCTTCAACAATCTGACTTGCCACGACACGAGTTTCTTTCAGACAGTTGGAGTAGTCCGCCGCACTGAATTCATTGCCGTCCGTCTTAAATTCCGGAAACCCGCCAGCCAGCTCGGACAAGTCCATATCTGGCACATACGCCTTGGCTCGGCCCAGTGATAGCATGCTGGCTGATCGGGTGGCTGATTTCTTGAACTCTTCGATGTACTTTGGCACGGTGGAGAGCTGATTCAACACATCTCTGATATATTTCGGCGGCTCTTTTTGTCTCATCACTGACATTATTGTGAACAAACTCCCTGCATAGAGTTGCTCGAGCAAGGTGTATATCGCCTTCAGCTTCACTAGCGGCTCTTGTCCAAGATTTCCAGTCCGTCTCCCTGCAATTTTTTGCCCAAATTATGAATCACCTACTGATTGCAATTCACAGCCGAGTTAACAGTACCAAATATGACTCAACTACGATTGGCGGGTCACTTACCAAAGATGGCTTGGATCATGTGATTGAGGTGACGCTTTAACCCGGCCAACTCATCGGAAAGGGGCTTGAGTTTGTTTTCCGCCTCTTCAGCACGTTTCAACAGCAAGGTTCTCTCTTTCTCATGAGAGGCCGTCAACGCTTTCAGTTTTTCGGCGGCTGTTGATGTTGACTCTTCTAGAGACGCGGCTGCTGACTCGGCATCAGATCGAAGTTTCTTCTCCACCTTAAGTTGCTCTTGCAAGCCGGCTGCTCTTGACTCGGCATCATTCAATAGATCCTGTCATAACCAAGTCACATCAGTACAACAATATATAATCCTCAAGTCCCAAGCAGTTGCTAGCAATCTACGTGGCACTTGGGGGCTAATGCAAGTTCATTTTTTTTACAAATATCAAGGGAAAGCTCCAACTCATCTCAGTGAAATGAGTCGGCCCTTGGCGGCTATCACAGTCAATTTTCTTCTACATACTGAATCAATATTATGCAGACCTGGCTGTTTCATAGAAACAAGCCGGCCCTTGGGGGCTACATGTCACTTTGTTCTCAATATTATTGAAGACCCGGCTGTTTCATAGAAGCAAGCCGGCCCTTGGGGGCTACACGTCACTTTTACATAGGACAATTGTTAAAGACCCGGCTCATCTTATCAAAATGAGTCGGCCCTTGGGGGCTACACGTTGCTTTTCAGACATGTTAAAGAACCGTCTTGTTATATACATAACAACCCGGTCCTTAGGGGGCTACAGTTCCGCACCAAAGTATATCATCCTGGAAGTCTTACACACATTCATGCTGACCTCTGTCTAAGACTTGGTGGCTACACAAGATATATAAGTATGGAAAGGACGAGATTCTATTTACCTCATATTTCCTTTTCAACATGTTGACCAAGTTGGCTTCCATCTCCCGGCTTGTAGATAGCCGAGTCAGATATAATTCATGAATATCAGCCGCGCTGAGTCCTTCAAGCATTGGGAGTTCAAGTTTGTTTTTCCCTTTCTCAGCCGCCACTGGGTCATCTTTTGATACAAGTTTGGTCAAAATAGTCGATGGCTCTAGAGCTTTAAAAGACGCCCCTGTGATGGTGACTTCGTCGGCAGGTTGCGGAGATGATAAAGCTATATCTTCAGTCGCTTTCCTTGGACTAGAAGAGTGAATAGGACTTGGCGGGTTAAGATCCTCCATCGTGTCAGATGCGCCTACTTGAGTATTCACCTCTTCAGTAGTTGGCGGCTCGTTTTGCTTGGGCGGATCAACATTTGCACCAGCTTGATCCTTTGCCATCTCATGTTGTCCTACAGGGGTCACCAAATTTGGACCTTCTGGTTCAAGGTTCTCTGGGGTCGAAGATGACTCGCCAGTTTTCCTCTTCTTGGCCTTGGCCCTGCGAAAGCACAAACAGATTCAGATAAATAATACAACAGGTGTAACCAAGCATGACTCATCGACAAACACTTACCCTGGTTTGATGATCAAGCGTGGCAATTGAGTGGCAGATGAGTCGCCAGATGATGGCGGCGACTCCTGATAATCCGAATCAGACGGGTTAAGTGGTTGTTTAAAAAGACCGGCAAGCGGGTGAGATGGAGTGGGACTATGAGGCACCTCATTTCGACGCTTGCGGGGGTTTGGCGTATCAGATAAGCCGCCCAAAAGCTCTCCAGAGCCACTTCGCGTCTGGCGCCTTATTGATTCGGCATGCTGTGATTTCTTTAAAGAAAATTTTTGGTCTAAGTAAGCAAATGGATGGGAAAAGGGCACTTTCCTCACATTTTTTCTTAGCTTTTGGGGAACAAAGTTGTCTGAGTCAGAAGAGATAGAAATTACCTCAACGTCATCAGCCCGGCTTACGTCAACATCATCCTGGAAATAAGAGGCGTCAGCCAGTTCAACGAAAAGACAACCAAGGGAGTCAAGTTCTACCTCTGATTCATCATCAGCCAATGGCGACTGGCCCCTAGCTGCCGTCTCATGTTCAGCGGCCGGTATGTTCTTTTTCCGAGCCGGCACTGCTTTGGATTTGGCGACTGCCTTCTTCGTCCTCCTATTCCAGAATGAAGAGTTGACCTGCAGTTTAACGAGATCAACAAGTAAGCTTAAGTTATGGATTGATAAGACGGATGAAACAATTACAAGGATGCTTACTGGAGGAGCTTGGTTGAGGGCATAAAATGGCTTCAGTCCGGTCTTGTTGCATGCTTCTTGAGTTTCCCCGAGTAGCTTCTTCGTAGCCTTATTTATGTCATCAGCTGACTTATCAACGGGACTGAACCGTTGTGGGTCGTTTGACTCGCCAGAATAATTACACATTAAGTCACCTCGGTGGCTTAAGGGCAGGATCTTCCAGGTAAGCCAGCACCGGGTTAAGTCAACACCAGTCAGACCGTTGACTAGCAAAGCCCTCAACCTTGGATATACATGGGCGACTTGCGCACGTTCTTCTTGAGAAGCCCAGCCAGGAAGTTCAAAAGTTGGGGGAAGGCGTTCAGGCCTATAACCCGGCAGAGGGTTTTCATCAGCTGGAGCTGTGTTCTTGCAGTAGAACCATGTTTTGTTCCAACCTTTAGGGTGACTCGGCCGAACAGCTGCAGGAAAAGGGACGTCTCTTCGTCTTTGAATTGAGACCCCGCCAAGTTCTAGGCAGGGGCCATCAGCGCACTCAGTTTGGCGGTTGAGATAGAAGAACTCTCTGAAGAGGGGAACGGTGGGCTCTATTTGCAGATACACCTCACACAAGACTTGAAATTGGCACATGTTGGATACAGAGTTTGGACCAATGTCTTGAGGATGAAGTTTGAAGAAGTGTAGAACATCCCGGAAGAATTTTGACCCGGGTGGAGAGAAACCCCTGAGAAGATGGTCTATAAAAATCACGACTTCCCCCTCGCGGGGGTGAGGGGTGTCTTCTGCTGCTGAAGGGGCTCGATAGCCAATTACTTCTTGAGCCGGCAGGAAGCCTTGCTCTTTATAATCGTTCAGTACAAGATCAGAGACTTGAGAACACACCCAGTTACAGACTGTGGTTTTCGCCATAGCAAGTCGCCTAAATATGAACGAGGAAAGCAAAAACATAAATGACAGGATTATTCATGTTCATGATAAGCTCGCATCATATGATCAAAGGTACATGGGCGAGTCACCACGTTCGGTAAGTCGCCCGACTGGGATTTCAGCTATGATTATCAAAATTGGGCGGATCATAATAAGTGGACATGAGTCGCCAAGAGTAAGGGAGGCTTACCAGATGTTAAAATTTCTAGTTTTTGCTAAGTGTTGCACAAACAGGTTTCACGCAGATCGGATGATATTTCAGATCTATAAAATCAGTTTAAAGAAGAATATTTTCAGCGGCGAGTTCATACACTGGAAGCCTAAGTTGATCTATCTGTTGTTTCTACCCAAGTTCAAGTTCGTCCAGATACAAAAATGATGCTACAACTAACGGCGGGGCATTTCTCAGTCAAGGAAGTGCAAAACCTAGATCTAACAATGGTAATGGCAGTATGGCCGAGGCAAGAACAGAGATGAACTAGGTTGAGCTACAGTACAGATCTATGGCGACGGGGATGAGTACCTGGTTGCGGGAGATGATCCCGGGTGGTTTGAATGAGCTCTGATGACGATGCGCGCGAGGAAGACGAGGGCTTGGGGACGCCGGCGAGCTTGAGGGCGAGTGGCGGCGGAGCTCCAGGCGCACGCGTGGCGAGAGGAAGAAGAAGAAGAGTCGAGGCGGTAAAGTGAAAATGAGGACCCCTCGGGAGCATTTAAAAGGAAAGGCGAAATGAAACGGCAAGCGCTAGAATCAAGGCGACGTAGTGATAAAAGGCGCCTCGTTTATCAGGCCTGTCAGATCCACTCAAGATTTGGAATGACGTCACGCGAGATTTGCGGATATCAGTTGAAGGGAGTCATAGATTTCAAAGGGAAGATATGACAAATTGTGAAGCATGTTATAAGCCGGCAACTATAAGACGGCCATGACCCAGAAGATCAGTCCGGGTTATTCTTATTTGAAGGTTGACGTGAATAAATTCAAATCAACCTGGGGGCTAATGTCGGGGATATAACCCCTGGATATAACCCGCCTGGATGTAACCCGCCCGTTTAGGGCCGGGTCATTAAACGGCGACTTAGAGGAAGGCCTCTACAGATGGGCCGCGGCGTTCAGAAGACCGGAGTCCAGTGGATAAGCCGCCCGGAGTAGGCCGGCTCACGGCCTAGAGCCTTTACATCTAAGGCGCCCAAAGAGTATTCTTACTTGTGAAACAAGATGAGTAGGAATTAGAGTATGACACGGGTTGTCTCTTCGACCCGGACTCTGTTGTAAACCCAGGGCCTCGACCTGTATATAAAGGCGTGCCCCTGAGGCGGCAAAGACTAAGTTACAAGCTCTCGAGTACTAGGATAGCCAAGTCGTACCCTCGTAATCGAGATCATCATCAATACAACCAAAGCAGGACGTAGGCTATTACCTCCATCGTGAGGGGCCGAACCTGGGTAAACCCTTGTCTCTCGATTCTGATCAACCCCGTTCGAGTTACCACCTAGCTGCGATGGCCTCACGACTAAGTCCTTTCAAGAGGACATCTGTCGTGATAAAACCACGATAGTACCTGACGATGATGTTGGAGGGGCCGGCTCGTACATGGTTGAAAAACTTGCCCCCTAACTCTATTAACACCTGGGCGGAGTTGAAGGACCGTTTCATCAAGAACTTCCAGGGAACCTGCAAGCGCCCAATGACGATCGTCGATCTTCAGCACTGCATCCAACGTGAGGGTGAGTCGGCCCATCACTGGACGCGCCGGGTCGCAGACATTATTCAAGCCTCTGACAGCATCATGGCGGCTCAGGCGGTTCTGATCCTGGAGAAGAACTGTCACTTCGAGCCCCTCATGCAGAAGCTTGGCCGGCTTAAGCGGAAGGTTCAAGATATGGGCGAGCTCATGGACATCCTCACTAGGTATGCTGAGTCAGACACCACAAAGGATCCTAGCCCGGACGATGACTAGACTAGCAAGGGAAAGAAAAACAATGGTGGCAAGGGTAACCAGCAGAACAATTCAGGGAACAATGGAAACCATGGTAATCAAGGCAATGGAGGGAAGCGTAAGAATCAGGAAGGAGGATCAGACTTGGTTGCTAATACCAACACCGGTTACAAATACCCGAGGGGGAATAATTCGGGAAGAACCTACAGTGGCAACAAGGCCTGTAATTTTGAGGAAGCCTCAAAGGCCCATGTCCAAAGCACAACCTCCCTAATAAGCCGTCAACCCACTCTTGGGAGAACTGTCACATAATGCAAGCTTTCGGAGAGCAATTCTTTCAGAACCGTCAGGGCGGCGGAGGAGGCAACCCGGGGCAGCCTGGAGCCGGCTCGTCCGGTGGCTTTCACAACCCGGGATTCCACGGCCCGGGCGGCTCAGGAGCAGATTACCAGGGTTCTGGCAACAACGGAGGCAATCGGCATCCGGGGCAAGGAAATCAACAGCAGGGCAATCAACAACAGGGCAATCAGTCTGGTTTTCAGAGCAATCCCAAACAGTTGAATAGT
Source organism: Elymus sibiricus (assembly GCA_039707655.1). Classification (NCBI taxonomy): domain Eukaryota; kingdom Viridiplantae; phylum Streptophyta; class Magnoliopsida; order Poales; family Poaceae; genus Elymus; species Elymus sibiricus. The sequence goes on from CM077674.1 coordinate 309,409,213, forward strand.
GGGCAGTATCACGTGTTCACGACCCATACTAACAAGCGAGATCGCAAACTCCAGAAACGAGCCGTCAGTGTTGTCAAGCCGGCAGTCCCGGAATATCTACGTTGGTCGGAACAACCCATTACATGGAGCAGAGAGGACCACCCTCCCCCGGTCGACAGTCCAGGTTGCTTGGCTTTGGTGGTGGCACCTCAAGTCGGCGGCTATTCACTCACAAAGGTGCTCATGGACGGAGGAAGCAGCATAAACATCTTGTACTACGACACTTTCCGACGGATGAATCTATCTGAAAAACAGCTCCAGTCATTTTCCACAGTGTTTCACGGGATTGTTCCTGGAAAGTCTGCATATCCTATCGGGCGGATCAAGCTGGATGTCGCGTTTGGCTATGATGATAACTACAGGTGTGAGTCTTTGACCTTTGAGGTGGTCAAAATCAAGAGCCCGTATCACGCCCTGTTTGGGCGGCCGGCTTATGCTCGCTTTATGGCTCGACCTTGCTATGTCTACCTCAAACTCAAGATGCCTGGACCAAAAAGCACTATCACAGTTAATGGAGATCGAAAGATCGCCCTTGAGTGCGAGGAAGGGGATGCAGCCTATGCCGAAACGGCTTGTGCTGCGGAAGAGTTGTGATTTTACACTGCAAATGTTGACCCGGCCGATATGACGCCCTTGAAGAAACCCACCGCAGAGTCTGACCCGCCCCTCAAGTTCAAGTCGGCCGAGGACACCAAGCAGGTTGAGTTTGTTCCTGGCGACCCGTCCAAGAAGTTCACTATTGGGACTGGTATGGATCCCAAATAGGAAAGCGCGCTTATCGAGTTCATCCATGAGAATCGGGACATCTTCGCATGGAAACCTTCTGACATGCCAGGTGTACCGAGAGAACTCGCTGAGCACCACCTTAATGTGGATCCGAAAATGAAGCCTGTTCGACAGTTCCTCCGTCATTTTAACGAGGAGAGACGCAAGGTTATTTGGGAAGAAGTAGCCCGACTCCTAGCTGCCGGGTTCATCGTTAAAGTTTTTCACCCTCAGTTGTTGGCTAATCCAGTGCTTGTTCTAAAGAAAAACGGCACTTGGCGCATGTGTGTTGACTACACAGACCTCAACAGGGCTTGTCCCAAAGACCCGTTTGCCCTCCCTCACATTGATCAGATCATTGATGCCACGGCGGGTTGTGAGAGTTTGTGTTTCCTGGATGCTTACTCTGGTTATCATCAGATAAAGATGGCCGTCGAGGATCAGGAGAAGACGGCTTTCATCACACCTTTCGGGGCCTTTTGCTATGTCTCTATGCCCTTCGGGCTCAAAAGTGCAGGAGCGACTTATCAGCGGTGTGTCCAGAATTGCTTCCACAAGCAGATAGGGCGCAACGTTCATGCTTATGTGGATGATATCGTGGTCAAGTCATTGAAGAAGGAGACCTTGCTGGATGATCTCAAGGACACTTTCGCTAATCTTCGAACTTACCAGATGAAGCTTAACCCGGATAAGTGTGTTTTTGGCGTTCCTGCAGGCAAGTTGTTGGGTTTCCTAGTATCGGAACGAGGCATTGAAGCCAACCCGGACAAAATCAAGGCAATAACCTCACTTGCGAAACCGGAGAATATCAATGACGTTCAACGGATGGCGGGTCGGATCGCGGCTTTGAGCCGGTTCATAAGCCGCCTTGGCGAAAAGGCGATTCCCCTTTATCAGATGTTGAAAAAGACTAACACTTTTGTCTGGAGTGATGCTGCTAATGCAGCTTTCGAAGCCCTCAAGAAGCAATTGGCCGAGCCGCCTGTTCTCGCTGCTCCCATCGCCAAAGAGCCTATGCTCCTGTACATTGCTGGCAATAACAAAGCGGTAAGTGTTGCAGTTGTTGTCGAGAGGAAAGAGGCAGGGAAAGAATATCCAGTCCAGAGGCCAGTCTATTATGTCAGCGAAGTTTTATCCGAGTCCAAGCAGAGGTACCCACATTGGCAGAAACTGGTGTTTGGTGTCTTCATGGCTAGTCGCAAGCTCAGGCATTATTTCCTGGAACACCCCATTACTGTGGTCAGTTCAGCACCCTTGGGAGACATCATCCAGAACAGGGAAGCTACAGGCCGGGTTGCCAAGTGGGCGATTGAGCTTGGCCCACATCATCTTAAATATGTGCCTCGCACGGCCATCAAATCCCAGGCAGTCGTGGATTTCATTAATGATTGGACGGAACTCCAAACTCTGGAGGAGAAGCCCGATAATACATATTGGACTATACATTTTGATGGTTCCAGACAGTTAGAAGGCTCGGGGGCTGGAGTTGTCATATCTTCCCCTCGAGGTGATAAATTTTGTTTTGTCCTGAGGATTCTGTTTCCCTGTACTAACAATGCAGCTGAATACGAGGCTCTCCTCCACGGTCTTCGGATGGCTAAAGAGATGAATCTCAGCCGGGTCAGGTGTTTAGGCGGCTCATATTTGGTCGCTCAACAAGTTTCAGGAAAGTGGGATTCCAAGGACCCGCTTATGGCGGCTTATCGGCAAGCGGTAACCAATGTGGCCGGACACTTCAAAGGATATCAAGTTGATCACATCGATCGGTGTCTCAACGAGGCGGCTGATGCATTGTCACGACTCGGCTCTCAACGTAAGCCAGTCCCTCCGAATGTGTTCCTTGACGTGCTCCGTAATCCTTCTGTTAAACTGCCTTCTGAGGAAGATCTCGCTATCCCTGACCTAGAGGCACTGTTGGTGGCGGCTCTTCACGCTATTTTGGACTGGACAGTTCCTTATCTGGATTATCTGACTCGAGGCGAGCTCCCTGAAGATGAACTCATAGCTCGTCAGATCGTCCGCCGCTCTAAGTCTATGTCCATCGTCAATGGCGAGTTACATAGGAGGAGCATTACAGGAGTTTTCCAGCGTTGTGTGTTCCCCTGATGAAGGGCGAGAGATCCTCAATGAGATTCATTCTGGAGATTGTGGTCATCATGCCGGCTCAAGGTCCTTAATGGCAAAAGCTTTTCGGCATGGTTTTTACTGGCTTATGGCTCACGCAGATGCTGAGGATATCGTACAAAAGTGTGATGGTTGCCAGAAGTTTGCTCGCCAGGCTCATGTTCCGGCTCAAGAGCTCCGGATGGTCCCAATAACTTGGCCCTTTGCAGTCTGGGGGCTTGATATGGTTGATCCGTTTAAACCGTCCAAAGACAAAAAGACCCATCTTTTGGTTGCTGTCGATAAATTTACCACGTGGGTTGAAGCCGAGCCAATCAGCAATTGTGATGTAGCCATAGCAGTCAAGTTCTTGAAAAAGTTGATTTTTCGCTTTGGTTATCCACATAGCATCATCACTGATAATGGCACAAATTTGTCCAAGGGAGCTATGAAGCAGTTTTGTCAAAGAGAGCATATCCGGCTTGATGTTGCATCAGTTGCACACCCTCAGTCCAATGGCCAAGCAGAACGTGCTAACCAGGAGATTTTACGAGGTATTAAGCCTAGGCTTATGGTCCCACTCGAGCGCACGCCGGGTTGTTGGGTCGATGAGCTCCCTTTTGTCCTTTGGAGCATCCGGACCACTCCTAATAGATCAACAGGCTATACACCTTTCTTTATGGTCTATGGTGCAAAAGTTGTTTTGCCCAGTGATATCCATCATGATTCCCCAAGAGTTACCGCCTACGTCGAAGCAGACAATGAACAAGCTCGTCAAGACTCTTTGGATGCCTTGGAAGAGGAACGTGACTTAGCAGCAGCACGATCTGCGATCTATCAGCAAGACCCACGTCGCTATCACAGCCGTAGAGTCTGCAGCCGTACTTTCCAGGAGGGCGATTTAGTGCTCCGTTTGATACAAGAGCAGACAGGTATGCACAAGCTTTCCCCTCCCTGGGACGGGCCTTTTGTCATCAGCAAAAATCTCAACAACGGGTCATATTACCTGATGGATATACGTGAACACAATAAGTCACGTACGTCGGAGGAAGAGACCAACAGGCCTTGGAATATCGCTCATCTCCATCCTTACTATACTTAGAGCTACCGGCTCAAGTTTGCTTGTACATACCTTTGTATATATTATGATCAATATACATAAGCCGGCATCCCCGAAACTCGGGGCCTCTGTCGTTTCATCTCAAATATTGTGCATGAGTCTTTTCGTTTTTGATCATTGGTCACTTGGGGGCTTCCAACTCACCGAGTTTAACTATCTCACCCTCTTGACCCGGCAAATGACGCCACATTATCTTGGTTAAACCTGCCTGTCTGCTTGATGCTACTCCGATTAGGTGACCCGGTGTACTCTTGACAAGTCAATCATCTCTATGATCCTGAACTTGTCTTGGTTAAAATATCGGATATGTCACGTGAGAGCCGGCTTACAGAGAGCGAGAACAAACCATGGGCTATCACGCCAGCTTCATTGAAGCACGACTCGAGCCTCGAAAGCCGGTCTATATCGTCGTGCCTCGAAAGCCGACTTAACATTGATATCTATTCACGATTTCTGTTCAATTTTTTATAGGGGTTCTTTGTTTCCTTTTGGCCATGAGCCGTCGGATCAGGGACAAACCGGTTTAAAACAAAAGACAGATGCCTATCGACCATGAATCAACTAAAATCATAGCAGTTTATTTCAGACTGGTGCTAACCACGAGTAGGACAGCTATTAAGCGCCCCGGGTTATTCTAAGCCTGTGTTATGCAGAGAAGGATAAACTATTGATGGTTCATACAAATATGACTCGCCATACTGTTACTCAATGAAGCATAGATTCTTTCAAAAGAGACTGGGCGGGTTAACATACAATCACACCAGAGCAGCTGTTTCATCCAAAATACTGCCAAATATTCAAGTGCGCGAAGGCATGCTCAGCAACCAAGTGTTTCCAACTATCCTATTACAAATCCACTGCTGGGCTCCATGATATCAAAGTTCTTTGGAGACATCTACTCCTGGGCACCAGTTTCTGTGCCCTTTGGGTCATCAGTTCCCGGGTTAGCTCCTTCCTGGTGTTCATCAGCGGCTTGGGCGTCCGGGTCATCCTGCTCCGGCTCCGCTCTTCTTCTGATCTGAAGATTGTCCAGATCCCAGTCGATAGTTGTCAAGGCTTGAAAGACGGCATCCTCTTTCATGATAATTGACGGGTCAACATCAGGAGCAAAGATATGCTTACACCATGCCGGAGTTAGGTCGATGGGCGTGTAAGATGGCGGGGTGACCCGCACGTTCTCTTCGTTGTAAGCCGGCTGGTACCTCTTCAAGTCTAACTCTTCAACAATTTGACTCGCCAAAACACGAGTTTCCTTCAAACACCGGGCATAATCTGCTGGAGAGAATTCGCTGCCATCAGTGTTGAACTCTGGAAACCCGCCGGTCATCTCGGAAAGGTCCATATCTGGCACATAAGCTTTGGCCCGGCTTAAAGACATCATGTCACCTGCTCGGGCAGCTGATTTCTTCAACACTTCAATTTGTCCAGGAATGGTTGAAAGTTGCTTCAACACGTCCCTTATGAAACGTGGCGGCTCTTAGTGACCCATCACAGACATGATTGTGAACAAGCTCCCTGCATAAAGTTGCTCCAAGAAAGTGTAAACCGCCTTGAGCTTGACACAGGGGTCTTGACGCAGATTGATGCTTCTGCTACCTGCAATATTTGAACACATTCGATTACAGCATTCCCATACAAATATCACAGACTTTGGGCGAGTTATTCCTGACTGATTGGCGGGTCACTTACCAAAGATGGCCTGGGTCATATCGATAATATAGCGCTTGAAGCCGTTTACTTCATCAGTGATGGGCTTGAGTCGGTTCTCTGCCTCTTCAGCACGTTTCAACAATGCTGCTTTTTCTTCCTTGTGAGAGGTCTTCACAGATTTCAAGTTTTCAGCAGCTGTTGATACAGATTCTTGCAAGGCTGTGACAGATGACTCGGCGTCTATACGAAGCTTCTTCTCAGCTTTGAGTTGCTCTTGTAAGCTGGTCACCTTTGACTCGGCGTCATTGAGCATATCCTGTCATAATCAGATCTCGTCAGTGGAATGCTATATACTATTGAGCCCATAAAATTGCACAACCCGGCCCATGGGGGCTATGAGACGGCTAAAATTTCTCACCTAAAGTCCCAAGCAGTTTGCTAGCAATCTACATGGCACTTGGGGGCTAATGCAGGTCATTTTTCTCTTCTGATGATCACTAAGGGAATAAGATCCGGCCCATCTTATCAAAATGAGTCGGCCCTTGGGGGCTACACATCACTTCTAAAGGACAATTGTTAAAGAACCGGCTGGTTATATACATAACAACCCGGCCCTTGGGGGCTACACGTTGCTTTCAAGGGACATATGTTAAAAAACCGGCTTGTCATATACATAACAACCCGGCCCTTGGGGGCTACAGTTCCGAAACGAGTATATCATACTGAAAGTCTTACACATATTCATGCTGACCTATGTCTAAGACTTGGCGGCTACACAAGATATATACAGTATGGAAACAAGGGACATTTCTGACTTCATATTTCCTCTTCAGCATATTGACCAGGCTTACTTCCATTTCCCGGCTTACAGATAGCCGGGTCAGGTACGCCTCATGGAGATCGGCCGTGCTGAGATCTTCAAAGTTTGGGAGCTCAAGCTTCCCTTTTCCTTTCTCAGACGCGACCGGCTCATCTTTTGATACAAGCTTGGTCAGAACGCTTGACGTCTCTGGAGTCTTGAAGGATACCCCTGTGATGCCAACATCATCATCGGCTTGGGGAGATGATAAGACCGTATCTTCAGTCGCCTTCATCGGACTAGAAGGGCGAGTAGGACTTGGCGGGTTAAGATCCTCAACCACGTCAGCCGCGCCGACTTGAGTATCCACCTTTTCAGTAGTTGGCGGCTCGTTTTGCTTGGGCGGATCAACATTTTCACCAGGCTGATCCTTTGCCGTCTCATGTTGACCTCCAGGGATCTCCAAGTTTGGGTCTTCTGATTCAAAGTTCTCCGGGGTCAAAGATGACTCGCCAGTTTTCCTCTTCTTAGCCTTTGCCCTATGAATTCATAAGCAGACTCAAATAAGCGAGATAATGGTTACGATGAAGCACGGTTTATTGAGAAGCACTTACCCTTGCTTAATGACCAAGGGTGGCAGTTGAGTGGCAGATGAGTCGCTAGATGATGGTGGCGACTCCTGGTAATTTGAATCAGATGGGTTAAGAGGATGCTTAAAAAGGCCGGCTCGTGGAAGAGATGGGGTTGGACTGTGAGGCACCTCATTGCGTCGCTTACGGGTGGCTGAAGCATCAGGTAAACCGGTCAAGAGTTCTCCAGAACCACTTCGAGTCTGGCGTCTTGCAGAGCCGGCATGCTGCGATTTCTTTAAAGAAAATTGTGGGTCTAAATAAGCATGTGGATGAGAAAATGGCACTTTTCTGACAGTTTTTCTGGCTCTTTGAGAAACAAAGTTTTCTGAGTCGGAGGAGATGGAAATTACCTCAACGTCATCAGCCCGGCTATTTTCAGCATCGCCCTGAGAATATGAGGTGTTAGCCAGTTCAATAAAAACACGGCCAAGGGAGTCAAGTTCTACCTCTGACTCATCATCAGCTGCTGGTGACCCGCCTCTAGCTATCGCCTCACTTTCAATAGCCGGTTTCTTCTTCTTTTGAGCCGGTGCAGCTTTAGCAGCCCTAGGCTTGGTCCCTGGTGTTTTCTTTTTCTTCCTATTCCAGAATGGAGAGTCGGCCTACACAGTTTTAAACATGATCAACAAGTAAGTTTAAAGAGTTGATAAGCTGGACAAATGATCACAGGAGTGCTTACTGGAGGAGCCTGGTTAAGGGCATAGAACGGTCTCAGCCCCGTCTTGTTACAGTTTTCTTGTGACTCCCCAAGCAGTTTCTTCACAATCTTATTTATTTCGTCAGCTGACAGGTCAATGGGACTGAACCTTTGCGCATCATTTGATTTGCCTGAGTAATTGCACATTAAATCCGCCTGGCGACTTAAGGGGAGAATCCTCCAAGTAATCCAGCACCGGGTTAGATCAACCCCGGTCAAACCATTGGCTAATAAAGCCCTCAGCTTTGGATATATGTGGGCGACTTGAGCGCGCTCTTCTTGAGGAGCCCAGCCAGGAAGTTCAACGGTGGGGTCAAGATGGTCAGGTCTGTAACCCGACAAAGGGTTCTCATCAGCAGGAGCTGTGTTCTTACAATAGAACCAGGTCTTGTTCCATCCTTTTGGATGACTCGGCAGAGTGACTGAAGGAAAAGCAACGTCTCTTCGCCTCTAGATCGAGACCCCGCCAAGTTCTAGACTGGGGCCATCAGCACATTCAGTCTGGCGGTTGATATAGAAAACTCCCTAAAGAGGGGAACGGTGGCTTCCATTTGCAGATATGCTTCACAGAGGACTTGAAATTGGCATAGGTTGGATATAGAATTTGGACCAAGGTCTTGAGGATGAAGGTTGAAGAAACTTAAGGCGTCCCAAATTTTTTTTGACCCGGGCGGAGAGAAGCCCCTAAGAAGATGGTCTATAAACACCATGACTTCTCCTTCGCCGGGTTGGGGAACAGTTTTGTCTTGAGGAGCCCGCCAGCCAATCACCTCTTGAGCAGGCAGAAAACCTTGTTCTTTATAATCATTGAGCACGAGTTGTGAAATTTGGGAACTCACCCAGTTGCAGACTGTGGTCTTTGCCATGATAAGTCGCCTAAAGAATTAACAGCTGCGGATAAAAATATGAATGGCGGGTCATTTCACGATCGCTAAGGTCGCCGTGGCGGTTTGGAGAGAAGCCAGTATGACATGGTGGTTAAAATTAAGAGGCGAGCTAACATAGTTATTCAATTACCAAAATGTGTCAACGAATTACAAGCCGCCTGAACAGAGATTCAACTATGCTTCCCAAGGCGGGCGAGTCATGATATATACGGCGGCTCATCTTAAAGTTGAAGATTCTGATTTTTTGCTAAGTGTTGCAGGAACAGACTTCAAACAAAGTGGTTATAATTATGGATCTACAAAATATGCGAAAAGGAAAAATATTTACTATTCCTAACTCATACAGTGGAAGCATGGTTTGATTTATTCGCAGTGTTAGTGAGGATCTGAAGTTCCTAGATGCAGAAATGGTACTACAGCCAACATCGGAGTATTTCTACGACGAGTTCATTAGAATCTAGATCTAAAACAGCAATGATAGGATGAACAGACGAGCACCGATGAACTAAGTAAAATGGATAAAGAACTGCTACAGATCTAGGAAGAAATGGGGCATACCTGGATGCGGCGGAAGCTTCGAGAGGCTCTTGACGGTGTCGACGGCGGCGTGCGTGGAGCTGTTGAAGCGGTTGGCGTCGTCGGAGACACCAAGGTCGCACGGCGGTGGAAAGCTTGGGTCACGGATGGCCTGGGCGCGAGGAAGAGGACGAAGCAGTAAAATGGAAGACTACGGCCCTCGAGGATATTTATAATACGATAAGAAGGGAAAAAGGCAGGTGCGCAAACAGAGGAGGCACAGTAACTTTTTGCGAAGAGGCGCCTCGATTCTCGTGCCTAACAGATATACATCCAGATTCGCTATGACGTCACGCTTAAGCACCGTTGATTTCGGAAGATGACGTCCTGACACGAGGGTGCGAGGAACGCTGAGGTAAAGAGGTATTATGAGCCGGCAAATTCATATGACCCGGAAGTACAACAAGACTGAAGATTGACGTGGATGAATCCACGTCACTCTGGGGGCTAATGTTGGGGATATAACCCCACGGTATGACCCGCCCATTCAGGGCCGGGTTATCCAGTGGCGGCCTAAAGAGAGATGCGTCTATCAAGACTCCAAGGCCCATCCAGGGTGACTCATAAGCGGGCCGGCTTGGAGGTCCAGTACTTGAGGCGGCGGCTTACCTAAGATGATGAGTAGGAGATAGATTAGGGCACGGGTCACGTTGCAACCCGGACTCTGTTGTAAGCCTGGGGCCTCGACATGTATATAAAGGCGAGCCCCCCGAGGAAGAAAGATCAAGTTACAGGCTCTCGAGTACTAGGTTAGCCAAGTTGCACCCTTGTAATCGAGATCATCATCATCAATAACAATCAAGCAGGACGTAGGCTATTACCTCCATTGCGAGGGGCCGAACCTGGGTAAACCCTTGTCTCTCGATTCCGAGCAACCCCGTTCGAGTTACCACCTAGCTGCGATGGCCTCAAGACTAAGTCCTTTCACGAGGACATCTGCCGTGACAAAACCTCGACAGGACCGGAGCGGCGCGGCGACGGCGACGTACTGGAGAGGAAGAGAGGGAGTGGGTGAGCGATGGAGAGGGGAGGAGGAGTGGCGAGGACGTCCAGGGGGGTGGGTGGCTCACCCTTATCGCCTCCCGGAGCCCTGTGGCGGCAGGTGGCGAGCAGCGGCCGTGGAAGCGAGCTCCGACCATGGCGCGGGCGACACCGAGGCGGGAGCAGGTAGGAGAGGGGGTTAGAGGGCTGGGCCTGCTCGGGCCAGCGCCAGGTAAGCCAGGTAAGTCCTTTCCCCTTTTTGTTTTTCTCTGTTTTTCCATTTATTTAAAAACAAAGGCAGTTAGGGAATTTTTAGAGCTACCAAAAGGCTTAGGAAAAATGTGGGACTTGGCCTATTAAATCCTTTGCATTTTTAGGTTCTGCCACAAAAAGTTTTGAGGCAAGATGAATCCAAATGGGTTTTTCACAAATGAAATAGCATTTTAAAATGCTAAAATAGCACTAAATTAATTTCTATAGTCCATCTTAGCACTGAGGTGATTTTTTTTTCCTTAACAAATATTAGTTAGGGAATATTTGCTAAAAGATGAACTATTTTGCAGCAATTTTTGTGCAACTTCAAATTTCATTTGCCATTCAAATTTTAATTTGAAGTGGAATTTGAAATGAGATATAAACCAATGATGATCAAGCACTGTAAATCAAGATGACTTGGCACTGATCATAAGGGATTACTGTAGCTCATTTCTTAGGGGTGTTACAATTCTCCTCCTCTAAAAGAAATTCTCGTCCCGAGAATTTAGGAGGTGAAAGGGAAAGAGATCGGGGTATTCCTGAAAGTTCTTCTGGAAATACCTCTTAGAAGTCACGAACGACTGGAACATTTCAATTCCTCAAATTTAATGCGATGCATGTATGCAAAAAACTTTTGTCATGAATGAGTACGATGCTCCCGAATCAAATAAAACAGAAGCTGATGCTGAATTAACAAGAGCAGTACCCCTCACAGTAGCAGGTTGGGCTTGAGCTTTATTCAGATCAACATTGTAAGCTTGACCTCGACCAAAAGAAGGTCTGGCATTGTTGTTGCGGGGCTGGTTGTTACCGCGGCCATTACCACGGCCAGCAGAGGGAGGTGCAAGATGATTCTGATCCTGAGGGCATTCTTTGGCGGAGTGAGCTGGACGGCCACACTTGAAGCAGAGCCCATCATTGGGACGGGGAGCAGGAGCTCGAAGCAGTGGTCTCGGCGGTGGAGGAGGCAGATGAGGTGCCTCATAAAACGGCATTGGAGCAGTTGCATCTCGGCGGTACATGCTGTGAGGAATCCATATACGGCGCCTCTGCGATGATGAACCCGAAGATGGGCCCGCATCATGGGTACGCTTAAGAGCGTCCTTGTGTTCCTTCAGACCAGTCTCAACCTGAATGGCCTTGTTCACCAGGGTGGCGAAGTCAGCGAAGTCTTGGACAAGGAGCGCGAGCTTAATATCAGGGTTGAGCCCTTCACGGAACTTCTCCTCTCTGCGGGCATCAGTAGTGATGTCTTCCTCAGCATAGCGAGACAAGTCAAGGAACTCCTGCTGATAAACATCCATAGTCTTACTGCCCTGAGTGAGGTTGCGGAACTCACATTTCTTCCGGTCCATGATTCCCTGGGGAATATAGCGGGCACGGAAAGCAGCTTGGAATTCCAGCCAAGTGATGATTGTTCCAACTGGCAGTGTGCGTCTGTGGCTGTCCCACCATTGAGCAGCGGGACCCTTCAGGAAGTAGGATGCAAAAGTGACATAGCTGGCAGGGGCAACATTAGCTGATTCCATCTCGTAAGTGATGTCACGGAGCCAGTCATCAGCATCAAGCAGTTGAACTGAGTTGCGGAATACAGCAGGGTTGAGGCGAACAAATTCTTGCAAGGTAATTGGGGTTGGCTGCTGGTTCATGTTCGGACGTGGGAACTGATCCATTACCCCTTGCAGGAATTGACGGTTCAGCTCAAACTGTTGCATCATTGCAGCCATATAATCGGGCGGTGGTGGATTGTTGGCACCACGGCCACGACCTGCGGGTCTAACCATCCTGCTAAAATCAACAGGGGGTAGTTTAGCAACAAGCAATTGCAGAAGTATGGATTCATTCGTGAAGTAACACGCACATCAAAGGAAGTGCAATAGATACATCATCATAGTCAAACATGACATACAGATCCATACATAGAGCCGGTTACAAGCCAGCGTTACAAGAACGGAAAGGAAGAGCTTGACACACTAGGCGGCACGCAGGCACGCGGTGGAGAGATACAACAACGAGACATAGCAAAGGGTACATCATCGTCGGAGAAAACCACTGGAGCGAGGAATCTGCAACTGACAACGCAGGGTGTCCTCGATAAAAGGATCCTGCAGCCCGTGACATTGTGAAGCAGAACCTGGCCCATGACTCAAAGACAGGTTAATTCAAATCTCCGGGTGGATGTGATCATGAAAACCTAGAGTTAGAGTCAGTAAAACCTTTAACCCGAAAGGATGAGAGATCAGAACCCCAGAGTAAAGGAGAGAAATAAAAGATCCTAATACCCATCCATTGGCGACGTGGGCCGTAAGCCACACAGCCATGTTAGTAAAACAGTTTTGCAAACACTAGACTCAACTTCGGCCAAGGAGTTGGAAAGGGGGCTACCTACATGCAGTCGGCTCTGATACCAACTTGTGACGCCCCCGACTCAATCGTGCACTAATCATACACGCAAATGCGCACGACCAAGCCCAGGGACTCACAGGAAGATATCACAACACAACTGTAGACACAAAATAAAATAATACAAGCTTTATATTACAAGCCAGGGGCCTCGAGGGCTCGAATACATAAGCTCAAGTCATACAAGCATCAGCGGAAGCATCAGATATCTGAGTACAGACATAAAGTTAAACAAGTCTGTCTTAAGAAGGCTGAGCAAAACAATGACTCTGGATCGAAAAGGCGTAGGCCTCCTGCCTGGGTGCCTCCTATCTACTCCTGGTCGTCGGCCTCCACGTAGTAGTAAGCTCCACCAGAGGGGTAGTAGTAGTCGTCGACTGGGGCAGCTGGCTCCGGGGCTCCGTCATCTGGTCGCGGCAATCGGGTATGGGGAAAAAGGGGAGCAAAGCAACCGTGAGTACTCATCCAAAGTACTCGCAAGACTTACATCAGATCTATTCTAAGTATGCATCGGTATCAAAGAAGAGGCTGTATTTGTGGATTAGACTGCAGAAATGCCAGAATAGAGAGAAAGGCCTAGCCTATCGAAGACTAGCATCTTCAGCGTCTTGCAGTATTAGAAGAGTGTAGGTTAGTACATAAATATAGTAGTAGCAACAAGTATAACAGTAGCCATGCCCAGAGATCCTTTCTCATCTCCCTGCGAGAAAGCAATCCCGGAGCTAACATATTACTTAAGTTCACCAGTATCCAGTTCTAGTTGTAGTAGATCGGGATACTTTCCGAGCGTCCTGTTACCGTGGACATGGCTATTCGAATAGATATACTTCCCTGCAGGGGTGCACCAACTTACCCAACACGCTCAATTAACTCTGGCCGGACACACCTGCTTGGGTCCATGCCCGGCCTCGGCCGATCGACACGTCATAGCCCTACCTAGGTTCAACAGAGAGGCCAGCACGCCGGTCTACACCCTAAGCGCTCACGGGTCTTGGGCCCATCGCCCTTTGCACTCCTGCACGTTGCGAGGACGGCCGGGACCAGACCTAGCCCCTGTATACACACGCAGGCTTTCGCGGTCCACCCAGGCGCGTGCCGCTCAACTGTTGACGTATGAAGAATTTCGGCCGATACATACGACGCTGAGTGCCCATACTATTCCCGCGTGGTGGTTAGTGCGAAAAGGCCAAAGGCCTACTCAGATCACATATCCTAACCCATTAGTGTGTTGGGAGCTCGCGGTGACAATCAGCAATCCACGATCTGTGGTCTCGTCACCCCGTCTCGTGGACTTACGGCAAGGGACAGGAATGCCCGGCCGTGCCACGTAATTATCTCGCGGGTACCCTCCAGGTCAACCCGTCTTCCCAGAAGACTGTCGGCAACTCAGGTCCACCTCTACCGGGGTGGTACCGCCGGTCCCTTCAGTCCTGCAGTAACAGTAACAGTAAAAGGGCAACATGTAAAAGTAACCGTGTGTCCGTAACATCAAGGGGGTAATCCGAGGAGTCACCCTCATTAGATTCCCACTCGATGTAACCGTCAAGGTGAACCCGGAGGAATCACCCTCGATGGATTCACACTTGAGGGGTTACACGACAGAGGCATCATCGGAGGTGGTGATAGAGGAATCACCCTTGTTATCCCACAACCGACTAGCTACGCTACAGAGCCATCCTCAGGAGTGAGGTAGGAGGTATCACCCTCGGCACTCGATAGTAGCTCTGCAGAGTCATACAGCTAAGGGGGTGTGTGGTGATGTGTCGGTCTCAGCCCACCGATCATATTGATCGGGGCGCCAATAACAAAGCGGGGCAACTAGGAAAAGGATGAGGGGCCACAGATGGATTACTAACCAACCTATACTAAGCATATAGGATAACAGGAATGGTATGAACAGTTGTTACAAAAACAGGCTATGCATCAGAATAGGAATTCGGAACAACAGATGTAGTAATTCTAATGCAAGCATGGGGGAGAAAGAATAGGTGATATAGGCATGTTCAAGGGGGTTTGCTTGCCTGGAAGCTTTGCTAGAAAAGAAGAGTTGTCGGTGATGAAGTAGTCCTCAGGGGCCACGTCAGTGTCGGGATCTACCGGAGAAGAAGAGGGGGAAGAAACAGATAAATACAGGGCAACAAAAGCAATCAAAAAGCATGACATGACTATAAGCTATGATGGGGTGATCTAACGCAGTGCTACACGTTACAAACGGAGCGGGAAAATATCTGGAAATATTTTCCCGGTTTTAGGCATCTGTCAGACAAATGAACCGGAGGGGAAGGTTCCATGTTGTAGTGTTGTGGGCATGTGACAGGTAAGTGGATTGCATATTCGGATTCGTTGGATTTTTGCTGATCAACTTTCATGTAGAAAACTTTTCAGTCCGAGTTACGGATTATTTTCTACGAATTTTCAAAGTTTTAATCATTTTCTGAAAAATCCTGGAATTATTTTTAATTCGAATATGCACAGTGCAGAAACCTTTTGTACCCACTGTGGGCTAGCCATAGTGGATGACATGTGGGGCCAAGGGGGCCCAGTTGACCACAGTCAACAGCCCAGTCAGCAGTCAACTGGGTTGACTATTGACTGGTCAAACTGGCAGGTGGGGCCAGGTTGTCATTGACTCAGAGACTAAATAAACTAATTAGTCTAATTAATCTAACGGTGGGGACACTCTGTCAGTGTGATTAATAGTGGATTAACACTAATTAAACCATCTGACTCGCGGGAACCACCTGTCAGAGTCAACGGTGCCCAGTCAGCGTGTTGACCAAAGTCAACGCAGTCAAATGGGACCAGGGGGCCCACTGCCAGTGACCCAGGTGGGCCCTAGGCCTAGCCACGTCGGTTGCCAGGTCAGCGCCGGAGCTGCTTCGGCGAGCCTCTCCCGCGGCGGAGCGCGCCGGCGAGCATCGGAAAACGGCCACAGGGCCTCATTTCGCGCGCGCGCTAGCTCGTTCGGTCGAGGGGAGTGAGCCGCATCCAACGGTGGCGGTCACAGTGGCTGGGGTGGCCGGCAGGGGCACCGGCGTCGAGCCGTGGCGGCGGCGAGGTACGGGCGTGATCGGATTCACGGTTACGGGAGGCTTTCGGGTGCGCGCGGTAGCTAGGCGGGTGCTACGGCTCACCAGGACCACGTTGGTGCTACTGGCTCAAGCTATGCGGCACGGGGAGCACGGAGCTCGCAGCCATGGCGGCGGCCAGAGCTCGGTACAGCGGCGGCGCGTCCTAGGCCCTAAGGCGAGCAACAAAAGGAAGGAGGGGAAGCGGAGCTCACCGGGTGGCTCAAGAAAGGCCGTTGACAGCTTTGTAGCAGCAGACGGCGGCGGGATTCATCGGAGATGCCGCCGGGGCCGAAGACGAAGGCGAGCTTGATCCCCACGAAGCCGGCGCGCCAGGCCCCAACTGACGGCACCAGGCGACGAGGAGGAAGAAGGCGGAGCTCGTGGACAAGGTTTGCGGGCACGGCGACGTCGATGGCCACGGGACCGGAGCGGCGCGGCGACGGCGATGTACTGGAGAGGAAGAGAGGGAGTGGGCGAGCGATGGAGAGGGGAGGAGGAGTGGCGAGGACGTCCAGGGGGAGTGGGTGGCTCACCCTTATCACCTCCCGGAGCCCTGTGGCGGCAGGTGGCGAGCAGCGGCCGTGGAGGCGAGCTCCGGCCATGGCGCGGGCGACACCGAGGCGGGAGCAGGTAGGAGAGGGGGTTAGCGGGCTGGGCCGGCTCGGGCCAGCGCCATGTAAGAAAAGTAAGTCCTTTCCCCTTTTTGTTTTTCTTTGTTTTTTCATTTATTTAAAAACAGAGGCAGTTAGGGAATTTTTAGAGCTACCAAAAGGCTTAGGAAAAATGTGGGACTTGGCCTATTAAATCCTTTGCATTTTTAGGCTCTGCCACAAAAAGTTTGGAGGCAAGATGAATCCAAATGGATTTTTCACAAATGAAATAGCATTTTAAAATGCTGAAATAGCACTAAATTAATTGCTATAGTCCATCTTAGCACTGAGGTGATTTTGTTTTCCTTAACAAATATTAGTTAGGGAATATTTGCTAAAAGATGAACTATTTTGCAGCAATTTTTGTGCAACTTCAAATTTCACTTGCCATTCAAATTTTAATTTGAAGTGGAATTTGAAATGAGATATAAACCAATGATGATCAAGCACTGTAAATCAAGATGACTTGGCACTGATCATAAGGGATTACTGTAGCTCATTTCTTAGGGGTGTTACAGGCTGCTACCGGTGAGCGTCCCCAACCCATCATCCAAGCACCTACTGTTGTTTTTCTTCTTATCTACATGTGTTGTCGTTGTGTATGCATCATGAATAGAGCCAATTGATGTTCAAACAAGAGCCTGGTGTATTTTCTTTCATAGCCAATTGAAAGAATGTCTTTGTTATCCCTTCCAATTCGTGTGGACAGTATGGCAAAACTCATTTAAAATATGGCAAGCATGCAACAATTGTTTTGCCTTGGTAAAACAATTTTGATAAATGCCACTGGGTGAGATTTTTACTAAACTTGGGCAGTATGCTTCTCAAGTTTTCTTTTGGCAAAATGTAGCATGTTTTTTGGCATCATGGGCAAATTAGTGTGAAATCGCATTATGATGCTTCTTTTTAGTTTCATTGTAAATTGTTTCGTAGGAATCTTGTTGACTTTACACTAAATTTGCCAACTTGTCAAAATTACACTCAATTTGCCATCATAATTTTTTTTAATCCTAAGCATGGCGGCATGCTTCTAAGTTTCCATGGCAAAAAAACGATTCTCAAGTAACCATGGCAACAATTTATAGATGTGGCATCCAAACCCGTCACGTGTTTCTATGTTCACATGGCAAATGCAGACATTCTAAATTTGTCAACATTTTTATTTGATTTACCATATGCAGACACCATTTTTTCATATGGGAACTAAATTTTTTGCCATCATCTTTTTAAAATAACACAGCAAATTTAATATGCATTTGCCATGGCAATTTCTACCACCGACACCACTATCGGAACAAATGTTTTTTTGCCATTTGTGATGAACAAAACTATCTTTTCACACAAAGGCAAATTTCTTATACAAACCATGGCAATTGTAATTAACATACCATGGCAAATTCTAATAATACATCTACCATGGCAATTTTGGTCACAATTTGTTTACTTTTATGTGCATGGCCAATTTCCGATAAAAAGCATGGCAATTTTAATTAAAATACCATGGAAATTTTTAAAAAACATCTACCATGATAATTGTGGTCATAGTTTGTGTTATTTCACATACATGGCAAATTTCTAATTCAAAGAATGGAAATTAAAATTAAAATTTCCCATGCCAAATTTCAAAATACATCTGCCATGGTAATTGTGGCCAGAATCTGTGTGGCTTTACATACATGGCAATTTTATTATAAAGCATGACAATTTTAATTAAAATTCCATGGAAAATGTTAATCTACATCTGCCATGGTAATTTTTTGTCATAGTTTATGTTACTTTACATACATGTCAAATTTCTTACATAAAGCATGGCAAATTTTTGATATACATTTGCCATGGTAATTGTGGTCATAATTTGTTTGTGTACTGTTCATTCTATTTTTTTTTACATGGTATTTTTTGCCATGGCATTTTCCAAACATAAATTGCTGCCATGGCAATTCTGGAAAAGTGTGATGTGAGCATTATCAGAGATCTTAGAATACTTTTGCCATGCTTTTTAGGAATCAAAATGCTTGTAAAACATGACATTTGTAAAAAAAAAAGAGAAGTGCATATTACACCCCCCAACTCTAGCCCTAGTCTAATATACACCCCTCAACTCCAATACCGTCTAATATACACCCCCTAACTCTCAAAACCGGCCAGAATTCAACCCTCCCCTCCCCGTTGACCGGTTTTGACCTTGTTAACCGGTTTTGACCGAGTGAACAGTAAAAATAAAAAAATTCAGTTCTTTTCACCGAGTGAACAGTATTTTAAAAAAAAATCCTACAAATTCACCACACACTCAAACACCATCCATGCAAAAAAAAAAATCGGTTTTTTCTAATTTTTTTTGAAGTGATTTTTTTCGAATTTACGGTTCACTCGGTGAAAAGGAACAGCTTGGTATCAAAAGGAACAGGACATACCAAAAGGAACAGCTTGGTATCAAAAGGAACAGGACATACCAAAAGGAACAGCGGTACCCACCTGTTCCTTTTGGTACCCACCTGTTCCTTTTTGTACCCTCCTGTTACTTTTGGTACCCTCCTGTTCCTTTTGGTAGGTACCTGTTCCTTTTGGTACCCGATCACTCGGTCAAAACCGGTCAACGGGGAGGGTAGGGTTGAATTCTGGCCGGTTTTGAGAGTTGGGGGGTGTATATTAGACGGTATAGGAGTTGGGGGTTGTATATTAGACTAGGGCTAGAGTTGGGGGTGTAATATGCACTTCTCTCTAAAAAAAATAACATCCTGGAAAATTGTAAAATAGTTTGTTATATTCATATGGCAATTTTTTGTTTTCATCACACTATTTTCAATTTGTTTTTCCATCATCTTATACAAAACATTGGCAATTTAGGTTCAGATGTAATGGCAATTTTCATATTTTAGTTTGTCATGCATGGCATTTTTTAATTTCTTACTTGTCATTTACATAAGGCGAACTTACATTCACCCCCACCCCCCCCCCCCTCTATCATGGAAAACTTACACCGTTTGTGCTTTTTTTGATTTTGATCTACGTCATGGCAATTTTTCTACATATAAGTTTTGTCTCTCTACATTTCCATGCAAATTTTACTATGCACGATTTGGTATTGTAATAGACGTCGGCAATTTTTGTTGTATATAACATGGCCATGTTTTTTGTACACTACATGGTAATACTTACTGCATATGTCATATACTAAAGTTTCTGTCTTTTATATATACAATCTTGTTTTTGGACAATGTTGACACTTTTTTTCATTTTTTGTGCAAAGAAAATTTTGTTGGGCCCAGGAGGCCTAGCTAAAGGGGCCTCCTGACATCCTGTTCGCACGGGGGTTTGCCGAATAAACCCCTGAATCGGGGGTGGGTCGATGGCAGCGAACCTTTCGTTCGCTCCACCACACCCCCAGATCTGACGTCCGTCCCATATTGGGGGTCCAAAGACAGAAATCTAGCACTCGGATGCATGCAAAATGCTAGCGTGGCCATCGTTCATGTCCATGTGTGTTAGGTCGATTATGAGGAGCACAAACCAAATATCAACGAGGAGAGAAAAAATAGAAATCACCCTCCATCTCCGGCACGCACGTGGTCGGCATCCCAATCCGTGGTCAAAATCACCAATATTTTTACATGTCAACTGCAAAACCACTCAAGGGAATCATTTACATGGTTTTGAAGATTTTTTTTGCGAGAAACTTCCAATCTATTCATCTTCAATCATGGCAGTACAGCGAACACTAGAAATAATTAAAATTACATCCATATTCGTAGACCACCTAGCGACGACTACAAGCACTGAATCGAGCCGAAGGCGCGCCGCCGTCATCGCCCCTCCATCGCCGGAGCCGGGCACAACTTAAAAAAAAGGTCACAAAATCGAAAAGTTCACGATTTTAAAAAAGTTCACGCTTTTGAAAAAGTTCATGAACTCAAAAAAGTTCATGATTCAAAAAAGTTCAAGCATTTGAAAGAAAAACATGTATTTGAAAAAGTTCATGAATTTGAAAAAAGTTCACCTGTTTCGCAGATTTGGAAAAAGTTCATGATTTTGAGGAAAAAAAGTTTACAAATTTGGAAAACAATGTTCATGGATTTGGAAAAGTTCACGTGTTTGAGGGGAAAATCACGAATTTGAAAGTACTTCAAAAAGGGTCCACAAATTTGAAGAAAGTTTTTGATCTGAAAAAATTCACACATTTTAAAAAATAAGAAAATAAAAAGTAAAGATAAAAAAGAAAAGAAAGAGAGAAAAGAAAAAACCAAATAAAACCGTCCAAAAAACTGAGAAAGGAAAAATAGAAAAACCGGCTGGAAGCTTCCCAAAAACGGCCAGGAAGCTTCCCAAAACCGGAACGAAGCTGTCTTCGAAAACGCTTAACGGGCCAGGCCAAAAAGGATCGAACGAACTAGTGGGTGTGCGTCAGTTTGGGAAAATACCAGGCGCCAAATAGCGTGGGAGCAACTAGTTGACGAGCGCTCCTTCAGGAGCCTCCCAACGATCACTTGGGGTGGGCTAGGAGCGCGCCACTTGGCGCGCTCAGCCGCCGCCACGTGTCGTGCTCTGGCGCTCCCTCCGTATTTTTTTATTTTATTTTTCTGCATGCATTTTCGGCTTTTTAAACGGGTTTTCCCGGTTTTTTGGTTTTCCATCGGTCTTCCTTAGCTTCTGGACAAAAAAAAATTGCGCGAGAAAACACGTTTTTTTTGCTTCCGCGAGAGGCACGGTTTTACTTTCGCGAGAGGCACGGCCGTGCCTCTCGAAAACGGAAAAAAAACGTGTTTCCTATTTTCTTTCCTTCCGCGAGAGGCACGGTTTTGCTTTTGCGAGAGGCACGGCCGTGCCTCTCAGAAACGGAAAAAAAACGCGTTTCTGTTTTTTTTTCCTTCCGCGAGAGGCACGGCTGTGCCTCTCGAAAACGAAAAAAGTTTGTCAAAACCTCTCAATATGGGATTTAATTTTGAAAATTTCGACGCGAGATTCCAATGGTGAAAACGGTTCGAGATTTGGACGCACGGTTTAAGAGATAAAACGTTTTGAATAAACGGATCTACGAAAAAAGAAAAACTCTCAGATTGCGACAAATGGCACGCATGCAGTGCGTCACTTGTCGCATTATGAGGAGATGAGTGTGATCTTTAAAAAGAGTACTCCATTTTGAAAGATGCCAGGCGCCAAATAGCGTGCTTAGGCGAGGAAGCGGCAGTCTGGCCCAAGCGGGAACAGCACGGAAATGGGCTTTGTACACCGGTGGCAAAGCTCGGTCGCCTCGCGTTGCTTTCCTTTCCTTTTGGGAGTCGCGTCACGGGGACCGACCTCCTTAATCAAGTCCGTTGCGTGTTTGTTAACGACGACCGAGTTCGAGTCCCTTCGAGTTATTAGTACGGAAGCAACAGCTGCGCGGCCGTGCTCACCGTATTCAACACGTTGGTTGCGAGGCAGTGCAGGATGACAGACGACTCCGATTAGCAAACTACCTCGTGACGCCATCAAGCGCGACTCTGCATCGGCTTTGATTCGGAGGGAGGGCGCTAGATTTGACGGAGACGGCCTACTTAAACTCTGATCGTTTCCAGACGGACAGACAAACCGACGCATTTCATTGGGGAGCTTGTTTTTGTGCACAACTCCTTTTTCTGGAAAAACTTTCGATCCATTCATCTTCAAATGGTAGTACAACGAACACTAAAAATAATAAAAGTTATATCCAGATCCGTAGACCACCTAACGACGACTACAAGCACTGAAAGCCGAAGACGTGCCGCTGTCATCGCCCCTCCCGCGCCGGAGCCAGGCAAACCTTATTGTAGTAGACAGTCGGAAAGTCGTCGTGCTAAGGCTCCATAGAACCAACGCACCAGAACAGCAACCGCCGCCGATGAAGAGTGTAGATCAGAAGGATCCAACCTGAAGACATACGAACATAGACAAACGACGAACAGATCCGAGCAAATCCGCCAAAGACAGATCCGCCGGAGACACACCTCCACACGCCCACCGACGATGCTAGACGCATCACCGGAACGGGGGCTAGGCGGGGAGACCTTTACTCCATCTTCATGGAGCCGCCGCCGTCTTGCCTTCCTGAGCAGGACACAAACCCTAATAAACTCGAAAAATATCTAAAAACGAAGCCCTCCCACCGGCAAGGGCCGGGATCCACTCCGCCCCCATGGCCCTAAGGCCATCGGAGACGGGGCGGACAGGCGACGGGAGGTACAGGAACCCTAACTTTTTGGGGAGGCGGTGGCTGGCTAGGTCGTCTCGCTTTGACAAGGTTGTTGTGCACAACTCCTTGCTGCCAAGTTTGGTTGGTTTTTGATGCGGTGACTTCGACCTCTCCGTTCGGTTTCCACCGAGAAATCGTAAGCCTGTGATTGTTATGGTTAGGGCATCTCCAACGCTAACCCACAAATTTGCTTCGGCATCCGTCCGCGGACATGAATGCCGAAGCCGGCCATATAACGTTGCCCGCATACATTTCACCAACTGTTTGAACTAAAAGGACAAAATTCGTGCAAACACGACGGATTTCATTCGAATTCGATCATAATTTACATAAAAAGGGTCAATATTTCGACCGTTTAACTAAAAAAACAAAACCTTATAACGGACGACCAACTCATAGGCGTGGCCGCCCTGCCTGCCGCGTCGCCGTCCGTGCCGCTGTCATCGTCGTCGTGGCCGTGGTCCCTCCAGCGATGGAACGTCGTCGGAGGGCCGCGGCAGCCTTGTCCGGCGGCTGTCTGCCGCTCACGGAGTAGCCGCTCCGCCTCTTTTTGCCCAGTGCGGAGGGCCGCCTTGGCCACTGGCGACGCCGCTGGCGGAACCCTAGTGGTGACCTTGCCGCGGCCGGCGTTGGCGGAGCAGTCGCTAAGCGACTACCCCTCGCCAGAGAGGAGGAAGGGCTCAGAGACGATGACGGGGAGGGGGGAGGGACGGTGCTCGGGGAGGGGGAGTGCGGCTCTGTGCTTCACCGGCGGGTGGCTTAAATAGCCGCGGCCAGGCCAGGCGTCAGCCCGCTTCAATGCGGCGCAGCGGCCTGATTTGGTTTCTCGGGACGCAGCGTCCGCATTGAAGCGGCGACGCCCGAGAGGTCACATCCGTCAGTGCCGCCCTCCCATCTAGTCAAATCGCGGGCATTAATGCCGGCCGCTGCATGCTCTGGGCAGCATGAATGCGCCGGGGCAAGCGACGCGTGCGTTTGATGCAAAGCGCGGGAAAGACGGGTGGGGTTTTTAATGGGCCAGGGTAGTCAGTAGCGGACGTGGCAGCGGTCCGGACGCTCGCAAAGCCCCCACGTTTGTCTCCGATTTGTGAGAGAAAGTGCGTTTGGACGCCCTGCGGACCGATGCAGGATCGTGTTGGATGACACAACATGTCCGGATCATACGGTCAGAACGTATGCGGGCGGTTTTGCGGGTCAGAGATGCCCTTAGTGACCCCTCAGCCGATGTTCTGCTAGTGGTTTTGTAGATCTTGCTGTAAGCGGCGAGTGTTTACTGTTATCTTTAAAGTCTTGGACGAGGGAGATTGTATATCATTTTTTTTCACTCACCGTACCTTCAGTGAATGCTTCGAACTCATGCGGGCGATGAACAATTAAACGAAGAAGATGCTGGAAAATTCTACGGTGTAACTTTTTTGTACGGGTCGTTTTATGTCAAGCTCTTCTTCTTTTATAGTACTGACCACTGTTTTTCATAAATATCAGATGTGAGTCACATTTTTGTGTCGTTTTTGCAAAAGAAGTTTGGTTGCGGAAAATGACGCAAAAGATTGGCGATAGATACTACACATTGGCCCATCATTTATATCCTTGCCTTGTTGCTCAACGCCACACACACACACATGAGCATCTTGAATCAGTATATTCCGTTCAGGACGTGGCAGATAGTTTTCTAGTAATTGAGGTTTTTTCCGAAAAGGATTTGAAACTATTATGAAAGTTCATCAAAAATACAAAGCACTCCGAATATAATAAAATTACATTGAGGTCTTTAGACCACCGAACAACCACTACCGTCATCAGAACGATCCGCCGACGCGCGTTGTCACCGCTCCCCTACAGGAGTTGACCTGACCTTGTCGATGACATGCAGAAAGTTGTCGTACACGTGTACGTAAGGGTCATCACCCTGGAGGCGTAATGCACAGCAAGAAATCATATAATTTATACTGTAAAAAGAAGCTACACCGCTACTAATCAAGGGACATGGTAAAAAGAAGCTAATTTATACTGTAAAAAAATCATTAAATGTCACGATTGAGACCGCCCGACGCCCTGAAATTTGTTTACCCGCAAAGACATGCATGCACGCCACAGAACAGACTGCGGACCCGACTACCATGAATCGACCTGCACGTGCAGCTCGCGCAACGCGGGGGACGGTTAGACCACAGCGTTTTCAATTAATTTAACACGATCGACCACACGAATGATTGGATCATAATCTGCAAAGTACGTAAGAAACGCAGCCATCACGCCGATCGTGATCTGGGAAAGCAGGGTGCGCGTACGTTGACCACACGGACGGACAGGCTCTCGACCGACCGATCGTTCCATGGGGTTATTGTGGCCTCCCTCAAAAACGACGGGAGACCAGTCAAAACCAAGCAGAACAGCCAGCATACGCGTCGTGCCCCATGCGTTGCACGTCCAAGTTTCGAGGGCGTCGTCGGTGCGCGCGGTCGTAACCAACCCACCATGCACCGAACCAACCGTGAGCCTAGATAGGATCTGCTTCCTCGCGCGGTCGTGCGGCCTAGTGGGTTGGTTTTAGCTTGATTGCCTCCACGCAGCTTGCAACGTCTCTCCTACCGGCTACCGCCCGATGATCAAACCTGCGGAAACCTGCCATGCCAACCCGGCCGCCGAGTTTTCCGTCACCCCGAGGACAAAATTTCTGTTTTAACCTTTTGTGTTAACAAATTCCTGATTTGACCTCGGTTGCAAAAGAATTTCGAATCTGACCTTTTTTTATCACGCCAACATCCCTGGCGTCTAGTTTACACGGGAGACGCCAGGGACCCCGACGTCTGGTCCCTGGCCCGCACGACCCGCTGGCCCGTTGACTGACTGACATGGCAAAGGACCAAACGCCAGGGACCTTGGCGTCTGGTCCCTGGCTCGCACGACTCGCTGGCCCGTTGACCGACTGATGTGGCAAAGGGCCAAACGCCAAGGACCTTGGCGTTTCACCCTGCTAGGTAAATCAAACGTGCAGACCCAGCCCACCCATTCCTCTCTTCTCCCTGGCGGCGGCGAGAGGAAGAACGGAGGGGTGCAAAATTATATTTCGTTTTGGTCCATATGTAGATCATCCTATTGTTGGCATACTTTTTTTGCAAAAGTGATGATGAAATTTGATGGTTGTGTGATGCATGATTTGTTGAAGAGATTGGTTTGGGTACTCTAGATGATATGTATTTGCATATGTTGTCAATAGGAATGTTTTAAGAGAGATGTTGCATATGATTTTTTTTGCATATGGTTGTATGTGACACCATATTGTTTGAGAATTTTATTTGATTGAAAGATGATGTGGGTATGTTTGACAAGAATGCATGATGTGTGCATATGGGAAAAAGAATGATGTGGGTATGTTTGAGAAGAATGATGTGTGCAAATGGGAAAAGGAATGCATAACTTGGAGAAGCAAATTGTATTGTTTGATATTTTTCATGTATTTATAGATCATGTTGTGATTTGTTTGGTAGGATGGCGGATGATGATGGACCTTGGTACGACGGATTAATCGAGGAGTTCGAAAGGAGCATCGTGCTCGGGCCATTGAGAACCGGAAGGAGGCAATCCAATATCTGCATCGGTGAGCAAAGATGTCTCCAATCTCCCGCCATCAGGTTTCCCTCCATTTCTTCCCGCCATCCGGTTTCCCTCCCTACATTTCTTCCCGCCATCAGGTTTCCCTCCACCCCCCCGGGTTATATAAACCCTCTCCCGCACGGTGTGTCATGCACTTCTTAGCCAACTGTCCAACAATGTCTGGTGCCCTCTCTCGTAGCATATCCAAGGGCAGTACAACCGGAAAGCTAACAATAGTGGGCGATGACGATGATTACTTCATGCCAAGCAAGCGAGTTCGTCACAGATCTAAGGGTTCTACTGGATCTGCGAAGGGAGGCGTCCGCTCAAAGAAAGTGGACTATGACGATGATGACTTCATGCCAAGCAAGCGTGTTCTTAAAGAAAGCGGTACATCTTGTCAGAAAACTGCATCATCTGGTAAGACTACTGAATCATCGAAGTCGACGGTTGATGATTATGATTCTACTGATGAGTTCATGCCTCGCA
This sequence comes from Elymus sibiricus, assembly GCA_039707655.1. Taxonomy (NCBI): domain Eukaryota; kingdom Viridiplantae; phylum Streptophyta; class Magnoliopsida; order Poales; family Poaceae; genus Elymus; species Elymus sibiricus. Next base: position 309,436,135 of record CM077674.1, read on the forward strand.
AGCTAGTTCAGGTAACATTCGGACGCAATCGAGAAGGTCTTTGGAAAAATCATGCTAACAAGATTTAACCAAAAAAAATTGGGTGATTCGGGGGAGATTACCACAGGCAACAAAGTGATGAAGAGATCCATCTAAGGAAAAGCGCCTTTTAGAGAGGATTTGAGGGGTGGGAGAGAGGGGGTGAGCAGCAAGTGTTCTTGCAGCTCGGACTGGATTGGGGAGAGTGAGTGGGGTGGGTCCCACCAACTCTCTCGTGGGGTTAGAGCAACTCCAACGCAGTGACCCAAACGGACACGATTTTTATCCGTTTGGGTCGCCCGTCCGCCTAGCGGACATGCCGCGGACACGCGCGGACGGAGGATGCACCCAACGCGGGACACAAGAACGGACACGCGCGTACGGAGCAACACCATGCAAGCACCTCCTTGATACGTCTCCAACGTATCTATAATTTACGAAGTATTCATCCCATGTTTATTATAGTTTTGTATGATTTTGGTGTATTTTTATATGACATTTATATGATTTTCATGGACTAACATATTGACCTAGTGCCCAGTGCCAATTGTTGTTTTTTGCTTGTTTTTGGTTTTCCAGAAAATCCATATCAAACGAAGTCCAAATGCAGCGAAACTTTTTGACGATTTTTTCTGAAAGGAAACAGACCCAGGAAGCTTCGGAGGAGCAGCAGAAGAGCCACAGAGGCCCCACGAGGCACCTGGGCGCGCCATGGTGCCTCGTGGGCCCCCTGTGGCCCCTCTTCGCGTGATTCCGACGCTGAAAAATCATATATATTAAGAAACCCCCAAAATTTAACCTAGATGAGTTTTTACGCCACTGCAAGCCTCTGTACCTCCACAATCTAATCTACAGCCCTTTTCTGGCACCCTGCCAGAGGGGAGAATCATCACAGGAGGCCATCTTCATCGTCCCGGCGGTCTCCATGACGAGGAGGGAGTAGTTCACCCTCGGGGCTGAGGTTTGTAACAGTAGCTATGTGTTTTATCTCTCTCGCGCGCGTTCTTGATTTGGCACGATCTTGATGTACCGCGAGCTTTGTTAATATAGTTGGATCATATGGTGTTTCTTCCCTCTCTATTCTTGTTGTGATGAATCGAATCTTTTCCCTTTGAGGTTTCGTTATTGTCGGATTGAATATTTCAGATTTGAGAACACTTGATGTATGTCTTGCATATGAATACACGTGGTGACAATGGAGTATTATATTGATTCACTTGATATATGTTTTGGCACTCAACTCGCGGATTCCCGCGGTGACATTGGGGTAATCTATGCATATGGGTTGATGCACGTTTTCATTATCTTTTCTCCGATAGAAACTTCGGGGTGCTCCCTTAAGTTCTTTGTGTGGATTGAATATTATGATTATGAAGTTGTTTGATGCATAGCGTATAATCAACTCACGGATACTTGTGGTGATATTGGAGTATCTAGGTGACATTAGAGTTGGTTGATGTGTATTATATGGTGTTATTTTAGTACGAAGTCTAGGGCTGTTTGTGACACTTATAGGAATGGCTCAATAGATCGATCGGAAAGGATAACTTTGAGGTGGTTTCGTACCCTACAAACAATTTCTATCTTATGTTCTCCGCTAATAGGAACTTGGGAGTGATTCTTTATCGCACGTTGTGGATGGTTATATGATCCAATTATATTAGCATTGTTGAGAGATTGCACTAGCGAAAGTATGAACCCTAGGCCTTCTTTCTAAGCATTGCAATACCGTTGTTGCTCACTTTTGTTACTTGCTACCTTGTTGTTTTTATTGTTTGCACTACAAAAACCTATATCTACTATCCATATTACACTTGTATCACCATCTCTTCGCCGAACTAGTGCACCTATACAATTTTCCATTGTATTGGGTGTGTTGGGGACACAAGAGACTCTTTGTTATTTGGTTGCAGGGTTGTTTGAGAGAGACCATCTTCATCCTACGCCTCCCACGGATTGATAAACCTTAGGTCATTCACTTGAGGGAAAATTGCTATTGTCCTACAAAACTCTGCGCTTGGAGGCTCAACACGAGTCTACAAGAATAAGTTATGTAATAGACATCAAGCTCTTTTCTGGCGCCGTTGCCGGGGAGGTGAGTGCTTGAAGGTATATCTTTAGATCTTGCAATTGAATCTTTTAGTTTCTTATTTTATCACTAGTTTGGTTTATAAAAGAAAACTACAAAAAATGGAATTGAGGTTGCCTCATATTATTCGTCTTTATAATGTTTTTTCTTGAAAATGATGGATCGAAAAATTGTGCTCAATTGATAGAAGAAGAATTCAATAAAATGTTTGGCATAAAATCTTTGAATGATGAGCACGATTGCAATGTTGCTAGTATTAATTCTTTGAATATCCATGATGCTAATGATATGCAAAGCCATAAGCTTGGGGATGCTATGTTTGATGCACATGATATTTTTAGTCCCCCAAGTTTTGATGTGCAAATTTTTTATGATGATTGCATGCCTCCTATTTATGAAGATTATATTGATGAAAGTGTGTTTGGAGAGGTCATGAATTTATTTAGTGATGATTCCACTATTTTGGAAGAGGTTTCAATTGACTATGATAACAAAGTTGCTATCTATGATGATTATTGTGATGACATGTATGCTATAAAGAGTAATGATAACCATGAAACTTTTCATCATGATTTTAATGTTCAATTTGATAATGCCAATCAAGTATCATATGATAGTTATTTCATTGAATTTGCTCCCACTACTATTGATGAGAACAAATTTGCTTATGTGGAGAGTAATAAAAATTCTATGGTTGTGGATCATGAAAAGAATGCTTTATGTGATAGCTATATTGTTGAATTCCACTCGGGGGAGTTTGCTGACCATAGCACCCCCGCAGTCCGCTTGTTGGCCGTCGACGATCTTTGGCTTGATGTTGAAGACCTTCAGCCACATGCCGAAGTGTGGCCGGATCCGGAGAAAGGCTTCACAGATGATGATGAAGGCCGAGATATGTAGAAAGGAATTCGGCGCGAGATCGTGGAAGTCAAGCCTGTAAAAGAACATAAGACCCCTGACGAAGGGGTGAAGGGGAAATCCTAAACCTCGGAGGAAGTAGGGGACAAACACCACCCTTTCGCCCGGTCGCGGCGTGGGGACGGCCTGGCCGGCCTCTGGAGCACGGTGGGCTACGTCGGCAGGGAGATATCCCGCGCCCTTCAACTCCATGATGGCGCTTTCGGTGACGACGGACGCCTCCGACTTGCCCTTGGACCCGGAACCCGCCATTGCCGGATTAGGCGGGTGGATGGAAAGGTTCTTGGGAGGGAGAGCAGATCTGGGTGTTGGAGCTCAGGAGACGGGGAAGGCAATGGCGAAAGGGGAGAATGAGAGCGTGCGACCGAAACAAGGACTGTGCCCCTTTTATGGGCTGTAAAACCCACGGTCCCTTTACTGCGCCGCAGTCCTCGCCGCTTCCCCGTATAACCGTGCCATTATGCGCGCGTGGGGTGAGGCGGATTATTGATTATATCCCTTGAAAACAGGACACGATCTCCATATCGATGGAACAAGCCAATGAGAACCACCTCGAACCGCGAATCGAGTTTGTCATAAACCAACTTGCGGTCGTGGCAAGGTGTGACCCTTCGGTAAAAGTTGTCAGATGAGAACACTGTTCACGCCGAAGCGGCTAGCCATCGGGGCTAAGTTATTATTATACTTCGTTACCAAGATACAGTTCGGCGCATACATGACCGGATGATGCTTGAAAATACAACTCGGAGTAATACAGGCCTGTTACCGGTGTCACGGAGGAAAGTGAACTGGTCCACAAAGCCGATGGTGTTCGGCATCTACCTCGGCTTCGAAGACTAGTTCGGGGGCTACTGAGGGTGTCCCGGACTAGGGGGTACTCGGGCTGCCGGCCTATCTCTCATGGGCCGGACTGGTGGGCCGCTCTCTACACGTCGATGGAAGGCTGGATTGTGGACGACCCCGTATGATAGAAGGAAATCTCTGAAGTGTTGGCGTCTCCTCCAAGGAATAGATTGTTGGGGAACGGAGCATGTAATTTCAAAAAAATTCCTACGCTCACGCAAGATCTATCCATGGAGATGCATCGCTACGAGAAGGGGGGAGTGTGTCTACGTACCCTCGTAGACCGTTAGCGGAAGCGTCTCACAACGTGGTTGATGTAGTCGAACAATCCTTCGAGCTCCACCGATCGAGTACCGAATGTACGGCACCTCTGAGTTCTACACACGTGCAGCTCGGTGACGTTCCTCGCCTTCTTGATCCAGCAAGACGTCGAGGTAGTAGATGAGTTCCGTCAGCACGACGGCGTGGCGACGGTGACGGTGAAGTGATTCCGGCAGGGCTTCGCCTAAGCTCTCCGAAAATATGACCGAGGTGGAAAACAGAGATCGGGGCACCGCACACGGCTATGGGACAATTGTGTGTCTCCAAGGGGTGCCCTGCCCACGTATATAAAGGAGGAGAGGGGAGGAGGCTGGCCCTAGGGGCTGCACCAAGAGAGGGGAGTCCTACTAGGACTCCTAGTCCTAGTAGGATTCGCCCCCCCCCCCTCTTATTCCTTCTCATGGAGGGGGAAAGGGGGAAGGAGAGGGAGAAGGAAAGGGGGCTGCGCCCCCTCCCCTTGTCCAATTCGGACTGCCCATGGGGGGGGCGCGCGCCACCACTTGTGGGCTGCCCTCTCTCTCCCCTATGGCCCATGTTGGCCCATCACTTTCCCCGGGGGGTTCCGGTAACCTCCCGGTACTCCGAAAAATACCCGAAACACTCCGGAACCATTCCGACGTCCGAATACTATCGTCCAATATATCAATCTTTACCTCTCGGACATTCCGAGACTCCTCGTCATGTCCGTGATCTCATCCGGGACTCTGAACAACATTCGGTCACCAATCACATAACTCATATAATACTATATCGTCATCGAACCTTAAGTGTGCGGACCCTACGGGTTCGGGAATGATGTAGACATGACCGAGATGACTCTCTGGTCAATAACCAACAGCGGAACCTGGATGCTCATATTGGTTCCTACATATTCCACGAAGATCTTTATCGGTGAACCTCATATGTCAACATACGTTGTTCCCTTTGTCCGGCGGTATGTTACTTGCCCGGGATTCGATCGTCGGTATCCAATACCTAGTTCAATCTCGTTACCGGCAAGTCTCTTTACTCGTTCCGTAATACATCATCTTGCAACTAACTCTTTAGTCACGGTGCTTGCAAGGCTTCTGTGATGCTGTATTACCGAGAGGGCCCAGAGATACCTCTCCGATAGTCGGAGTGAAAAATCCCAATCTCGATCTATGCCAACTCAACAAACACTTTCGGAGATACCTGTAGTGCACCTTTATAATCACCCAGTAACGTTGTGACGTTTGATACACCCAAAGTATTCCTACGGTATCCGGGAGTTGCATGATCTCATGGTCAGAGGAACGTGTATTTGACATAGTGAAAGCAATAGCAATAAACTGAACGATCATTTGCTATGCTAACGGTTGGGTCATGTCCATCACATCATTCTCCCAATGATGTGATCCCGTTATCAAATGACAACTCATGTCCATGGTCAGGAAACCTTGACCATCATTTGATCAACGAGCTAGTCTAGTAGAGGCATACTAGGGACATAGTATTTGTCTATTATCCACACATGTATTTAGTTTCCGGTCAATACAATTCTAGCATGAATAATAAACCATTATTATGAATGGGGAAATATGATAATAATAAACACTTTATTAATTGCCTCTAGGGCATATTTCCAACAGTCTCCCACTTGCACTAGAGTCAATTAATCTAGTTTACATCTCCATGTAATTAACATCCAATCAGTTCTTGAGCTGATCATGTTTAGCTTGTGTGAGAGGCTTTAGTCAACGGATCTGTAACATTCAGATCCGTGTGTACTTTGCAAATCTCTATGTCTTATGTAGATGCGGTCACCATACTCTGCTTTGGAGCTACTCCAAAAAAACTACCCCACTTTATGTATCCAGTCAGAGACTCATAGTCTTCCGGATTGGTGTTTAAAGCTTGCATCGACGTAACCCCTTACGACGAACTCTTTATTACCTCTATTTCCCGAGAAATTCTTCCTTAATCATCTTAAGGATATACTTTGACCGCTGTCCAGTGATCTACTCCTGGATCACTTTCGTACCTCTTTGCCAGACACATGGCAAGGCACACAACATGGCATACTTTATAGAACCTATGGCCGAGGCATAGGGGATAACCTTCATCCTTTCTATTTATTCTGCCGTGGTCGAGATTTGAGTCTTACTCAATTTCACACCTTGCACCACAGTCAATAACTCTTTCTTTGACTGATCCATTTTGAACTTTCTTCAAACTTGTCAAGGTATGTGCTTCGTGAAAGTCCTATGAGGCGTCTCAATCTATCTCTATAGATTTTGATGCCTAACATGTAAAACAACCTTTACCTAGATTTTCAAGTCTTACTCCACTTCACACCAGGCAAGAACTTATTTCCTTGACTTGATCCATTTTGAACTTCTTCAAAAAACTCATCAAGATGTGTGAACTTTTATCAGGCGTTTTGATCTATCTCCATAGATCTCGATGCCCAATCTGTGGATTACTCAAAAACAGGTTTTTATTGAAAATCTCCTTTCAATTCTTTATGCTTTCCAGAAATTCTACATCATTTCCAATCAACAATATGTCATCCACATATACTATTAGAAATGCTATAGAGCTCCCACTCACTTTCTTGTAAATACAAGTTTCTCCATAAACTTGTATAAACCCAAATGCTTTGATCACTTCATCAAAGCGAGTATTCCAGCTCCGAGATGCTTGCACCAGTCCATAAATGGATCGCTGGAGCTTGCATATTTTGTTAGCGCCTTTAGGATCGACAAAACCTTCCGGCTGTATCATATACAATTCTTCCTTATGGAATCCGTAAAGGAATGCTGTTTTGACGTCCATTTGCCAGATTTCATAATCATAAAACACGGCAATTGCTAACATAATTCTAACAGACTTTAGCATCGCTACGGGTGAGAAAGTCTCATCGTAGTCAACTCCTTGAACTTGGTGATAACCTTTAGCAACAAGTCGAGCTTTATAGACGGTGATATTACCATCAGCATCCGTCTTCTTCTTAAAGATCCATTTATTTTCAATAGCTCGCCGTTCATCGGGCAAGTCTACCAAAGTCCACACTTTGTTCTCATACATGGATCCAATCTCGGATTTCATGGCCTTAAGCCATTTGTCGGAATCCGGGCTTGCCATTGCTTCTTCATAGTTCGAAGGTTCATCGTTGTCTAGTAACATGACCTCCAAGACTGGATTTCCGTACCACTCTGGTGCGGAACGTGTCCTGGTTGACCTTCGAAGTTCAGTAACAACTTGATCCGAAGTTTCATGATCATCATCATTAACTTCTTCTCTGGTCTGTATCGGTGTCACAGAAATTTCTTTCTGTGGCGTACTACTATCCAGAGGAGGTACAATTACCTCATCAAGTTCTACTTTCCTCCCACTCACTTCTTTTGAGAGAAACTCCTTCTCTATAAAGGATCCATTCTTTAGCAACGAAAACTTTGCCTTCGGATCTGTGGTAGAAGGTGTACCCAACGGTCTCTTTTGGGTATCCTATGAAGACACTTATCCGCTTTGGGTTCGAGCTTATCTGGCTGAAGCCTTTTGACATAAGCATCGCATCCCCAAACTTTCAGAAACGACATCTTAGGTTTCTTGCAAACCACAGTTCATACGGTGTCATCTCAACGGATTTAGATGGTGCCCTTGTTTAAAGTGAATGCAGCTGTCTCTAATGCATAACCCCAAAATGATAGTGGCAAATCGGTAAGAGACATCATAGAACGCACCATATCCAATAGAGTACGATTACGACATTCGGACATACCATTACGTTGTGGTGTTCCATGTGGCGTGATGTGAAACAATTCCACATTGTCTTAAGTGATTGCCAAACTCGTAACTCAAATATTCTCCTCCACGATCAGATCGTAAGAACTTTATTTTCTTGTTACGATGGTTCTCTACTTCACTCTGAAATTCTTTGAACTTTTCAAATGTTTCAGATTTATGCTTCATGAAGTAGACATAGCCATATCTACTCAAATCATCTGTGAACGTGAGAACATAACGATATCCACCGCGCGCCTCAACACTCATCGGACCGCATACATCGGTATGTATTATTTCCAATAAGTTGGTTGCTTGCTCCATTGTTCCGGAGAACGGAGTTTTAGTCATCTTGCCAATAAGGCATGGTTCACATGTCTCAAATGATTCATAATCAAGAGATTCCAAAAACCCATCTACATGGAGTTTCTTCATGTGTTTAACACTGATATGACCTAAGCGGCAGTGCCACAAATATGTGGTACTATCATTATCTTTTGGCATTTGTGTTATGAACATGTGTATTACTACGATCAAGATTCAATAAACCTTTCATTATAAGTACATGATCATCAATGATATTATCCAAATAAATAGAATAACAATTATTCTCTGAATTTGAATAACCGTCTTGCAATAAACACTATTAGATATAATGTTCATGCTTAACGCAAGCACCAAATAACAATTATTTAGGTTCATCACTAATCCTGAAGGTAGAGAGGGCATGGCGATGGTGATCACATCAACCTTGGAGACACTTCCAATGCACATCGTCACCTCGTTCTTAGCTAGCCCTCGTTTATTCTGAAGCTCCATGTTTCAAGTTGCAAGCAACTGAACAAGTATCAAATACCCAGGTGCTCCTACGAGTACTAGTAAGGTACACATCAATAACATGTATATCAAATATCTTTTGTTGACATTGCCAGTCTTATTATCTGCCAGTTACTTTGGGGAAGTTCCGCTCCCTGTGACATTTCCCTTTGCAATGGGAGCACTAAGTCTCGGGTTTGGTTCAGCCTTGGGTTTCTTCGCGTGAGCGGTAACTGTTTTACCGTTCTTCTTGAAGTTCCCTTTTATTTCCCTTGCCCTTCTTGAAACTAGTGGTCTTATTAACCATCAACACTTGATGCTCCCTTTTTGATTTCTACATCCGCAGCTTGTAGCATCGCGAATAGCTTAAGGATCTTCTATCCCTTGCATGTTTATAGTTCATCACGAAAATCCAGTAGCTTAGTGATAGTGACTAGAGAACTCTATCAATCACCACTTTATTTGGAAGTCTAACTCCCACTTAATTCAAGTGATTGAAGTACTCAGACGTTCTGAGTACATGCTCACTATCGGAGTTGTTCTCCTCCATCTTGCAGCTATAGAACTTGTCGAAGGTGTCATACCTCTCGACCCGGGTGTGAGCTTGAAAAACAAACTTTCAGCTCTTGGAACATCTCATATGCTCCATGGTGCTCAAAACATCTTTCGAGCCCCGGTTCTAAGCCATAAAGCATGGCGCACTGAACTATCGAGTAGTCATCTTTTCTTGTCTGCCAGATGTTCATAACGTCTTCAGACAAAGCCATAGGGGTTGCTCACCGAGCGGTGCATAAAAGACATAAGCCTTCTGTGCAGCAGTGAGGACAATCCTCAGAATACGGACCCAGTCCGCATAGTTGCTTCCATCAACTTTCAACTTAACTTTCTCTAGGAACGCATTAAAATACAGGGGAGTAATAGCGTGGTCTATCGTTCTACAACATAAACTTGCTAAGACACTATTGACTATGTCCATGATAATTGAAGTTCAATTAATCAAATTACTTAAGAACTCCCACTTAGATTAACATCCCTCAAGTTGTCTAAGTGTAACATGATCCACATCAAACTAATCCACGTCCGATCATCACGTGAGGTGGATCAGTTCATCAATGGTGAACATCTTTCATGTTGATCATATCTACTATATGACTCATGTTCGACCTTTCGGTCTCTTGTGTTCCGAGGCCATATCTGTATATGCTAGGCTCGTCAAGTTTAACCCAAGTATTCTGCGTGTGTAAAACTGGCTTACACCCGTTGTATGCGAACGAAAGAATCCATCACACCCGATCATCACGTGGTGTTTAGAAGCGTCGAACCTTCGCAACGGTGCATACTAGGGGAGAACACTCATCTTGAAATTTAGTGAAGGGATCATCTTATAATGCTACCGTCGTCCTAAGCAAAATAAGATGCATAAAAGGATTAACATCACATGCAATTCAATATATGTGACATGATATGGCCATCATCGTCTTGTGCTTTTGATCTCCATCAGCAAAGCACCGTCATGATCTCCATCGTCACCAGATTGACATCATGATCTCCATCGTAACGTCGTGACACCTTGATCTCCATCGCAGCGTCGTGGTCGTCTCGCCGGCTATTGCTACTACTACTACTGCTAACTCATAGCGGTAAAGTAAAGCAATTACATAGCGTTGGCATTGCATACAATAAAGAGACAACCATAAGGCTCCTGCCGGTTGCCTGATAACTTTACAAAACATGATCATCTCATACAACAACTTATATCACATCATGTCTTGGCCATATCACATCACCAGCATACCCTGCAAAAACAAGTTAGACGTCCTCTACTTTGTTGTTGCAAGTTTTACGTGGCTGCTACGGGTTTGCAAGAACCGTTCTTACCTACGCAAAACCACAACGTGGTGTAGTGATTGCTTTTTGATCTTCTAAAAGAACCCTCTTCATTGAAACCGATTCAACTAAAGTGAGAGAGACAGACACCCGCCAGTCACCTTTATGCAACGAGTGCACGTAGCGGTGAAACCTGTCTCGCGTAAGCATACGCGTAATGTCGGTCCGGGCCGCTTCATCTCACAATACCGCCGAATCAAGTATCAACTAGTAACGGCAAGCAATATGTATACACCCACGCCCACAACTCACTTGTGTTCTACTCGTGCAAATCACATCTACGCATAGACCTGGCTCTGATACCACTGTTGGGGAACGGAGCATGTAATTTCAAAAAAATTCCTACGCTCATGCAAGATCTATCCATGGAGATGCATCGCTACGAGAAGGGGGGAGTGTGTCTACGTACCCTCGTAGACCGTTAGCGGAAGCGTCTCACAACGCGGTTGATGTAGTCGAACAATCCTTCAAGCTCCACCGATCGAGTACCGAACGTACGGCACCTCCGAGTTCTACACACATGCAGCTCGGTGACGTTCCTCGCCTTCTTGATCCAGCAAGACGTCGAGGTAGTAGATGAGTTCCGTCAGCACGACGGCGTGGCGAAGGTGACGGTGAAGTGATTCCGGCAGGGCTTCGCCTAAGCTCTCCGAAAATATGACCGAGGTGGAAAACAGAGATCGGGGCACCGCACACGGCTATGGGACAATTGTGTGTCTCCAAGGGGTGCCCTGCCCACGTATATAAAGGAGGAGAGGGGAGGAGGCTGGCCCTAGGGGATGCGCCAAGAGATGGGAGTCCTACTAGGACTCCTAGTCCTAGTAGGATTCGGCCCCCCCTCTTATTCCTTCTCATGGAGGGGGAAAGGGGGAAGGAGAGGGAGAAGGAAAGGGGGCTGCGCCCCCTCCCCTTGTCCAATTCGGACTGCCCATGGGGGGGGGGCGCCACCCCTTGTGGGCTGCCCTCTCTCTCCCCTATGGCCCATGTTGGCCCATCACTTTCCCCGGGGGGTTCCGGTAACCTCCCGGTACTCCGAAAAATACCCGAAACACTCCGGAACCATTCCGATGTCCGAATACTATCGTCCAATATATCAATCTTTACCTCTCGGACATTCCGAGACTCCTCGTCATGTCTGTGATCTCATCCGGGACTCCGAAAAACATTCGGTCACCAATCACATAACTCATATAATACTATATCGTCATCGAACCTTAAGTGTGCGGACCCAACGGGTTCCGGAATGATGTAGACATGACCGAGATGACTCTCTGGTCAATAACCAACAGCGGAACCTGGATGCTCATATTGGTTCCTACATATTCCACGAAGATCTTTATCGGTGAACCTCATATGTCAACATACGTTGTTCCCTTTGTCCGGCGGTATGTTACTTGCCCGAGATTCGATCGTCGGTATCCAATACCTAGTTCAATCTCGTTACCGGCAAGTCTCTTTACTCGTTCCGTAATACATCATCTTGCAACTAACTCTTTAGTCACGGTGCTTGCAAGGCTTCTGTGATGCTGTATTACCGAGAGGGCCCAGAGATACCTCTCCGATAGTCAGAGTGACAAATCCCAATCTCGATCTATGCCAACTCAACAAACACTTTCGGAGATACTTGTAGTGCACCTTTATAATCACCCAGTAACGTTGTGATGTTTGATACACCCAAAGTATTCCTACGGTATGCGGGAGTTGCATGATCTCATGGTCAGAGGAACGTGTATTTGACATAGTGAAAGCAATAGCAATAAACTGAACGATCATTTGCTATGCTAACGGTTGGGTCATGTCCATCACATCATTCTCCCAATGATGTGATCCCGTTATCAAATGAAAACTCATGTCCATGGTCAGGAAACCTTGACCATCATTTGATCAACGAGCTAGTCTAGTAGAGGCATACTAGGGACATAGTATTTGTCTATTATCCACACATGTATTTAGTTTCCGGTCAATACAATTCTAGCATGAATAATAAACCATTATCATGAATGGGGAAATATGATAATAATAAACACTTTATTAATTGCCTCTAGGGCATATTTCCAACATAGATAGCGTAACCGGTATGTTTATCCCTGATGGTAACCGACCATATGTAACCCTAGGCCCCCCCTGGTGTCTATATAAACCAGGAGGTTTAGTCCGTAGGGAGGAGACTCATAATCTAGGGTTTAGCCCATCTGATCTCGAGGTAGATCAACTCTGTAACCTTCATACAATCACATCAATACAATCAAGCAGGACGTAGGGTTTTACCTCCTCGAGAGGGCACGAACCTGGGTAAATCGCTGTCTCTACGCTCTCTGTTACCATATGCTCCTTGACCCATAGTTCGGATCCCCTACCCGAGATCTGCCGGTTTTGGTACCGACATTGGTGCTTTCATTGAGAGTCCCGTCATGGGTCGCCAAGGATCAATAGCTCGCCGTCCCCGGACAGTTCTTCAGCAATGGAATCTGCAGCGGGGATATCATCGTCCTCGGACAGCTCTTCTCTTCAGCGACGGAGTTCGTAGCAGGGACATCTTCGTCCCGGGCCAGCTCTTCGCGTTCGGCAGCATCATGTTATACGCCGATCCGACCGGTTACCTCGACCAGGTCGGCAACTTCGCCCCCGAGCAGGAAATCAGGTTCGGCGGCCTTCAGTTCGTCGCCGACGCTCGAGGCGATCTGATCTTCACTGGGTTCTCGGCCTCACCCGAGGAACCCACCAACCCCGAGGCCTTGACTTCGGATCCCTTCCCCGCCCCAGTCCTCGGGGCGGGCCTCAGATCGGACCTGACCTTGAGTTTGGCTCCAACCCCGGTGCCGGAGAACCAGGGGTCACCCTTGGCCGAGCACACTCCCGTTAACGACGCGCCGGAGCTCAACTCCAGGGACCGTCCGAACATAGATCCGGTGGATCCCTCGATTTTAAGCGAGATGCTGGACTGGATCCAAATGATAAATATCGCGGACGGCCCGTCCTCGGACCAGGAGCAGGTCGGACAGGATGCCGGCCGCGGGGAATTTTGCGTCCCACCCACCACCCACTTGGTAGCTACTGTCGAAGATTTAACCGACATGCTGGACTACGCCTCCGAGGAGGCTGACTACATGGACGAGGACATGGACGTCCCGCCCTCCACGGACACCTTCCTTGCCACTACAAATACCGGAAAGTGGACCGCCACCTCCACTTATGACGTCTACATGGTTGACACCCCCGTGAAGGACGGTGACACAACCAACAAAGGCGGCGACGACACCACCGAAGACCCGCCCAGACGCCGACGACGGCGAGCCAGAGGGCGGGGGAAGGGCAAGGAAAATCACACAGACACAAACGACACCGGAGCTAACGAGACTCCGGATAATTTGGGGGATCTCGGCGACAACACGCCCGAGCAACGACCTGACACCCCTGAAGGGCATGAGGACCAGGGTGAACCCGAGGACCTCGATGATTCCAAGGACAGTAATTACCTCCCCCCATCTGAAGAGGAAGATAGCCTCGGACCCGAGGACTTTATCGTCCTAGAGGATCCCCTGGCACAAGAAACATTCAAGCGGCAACTCATTGCCACTGCCCGAAGCTTAAAGATGAAACAACAACAGCTCAGGGCCGAGCAGGATACACTCAACGATAGATGGACGATGGTCCTAGCCGCCGAAGAAGGCCTCGACGATCAACGTCAGGGCCAATATAGGAGTTACCCGCGGCGGTGCCTCCTTCCAGAATTCGAGGATGAGGCCTTCGAGCCCGTACCTCCCAGACGAACTTACGCAGACCAGACCGACCGGCCCTCTCGAGGACGAGATAGGCCGGCTGTGGAAACCGAGCTCCCACCCGCGCCCCCTCGAGGACGAAATAGAGCGGCCGGAGAAACCAAACTCCCACCCGTGCCCCCTCGAGGACGGGATAGGACGGCCAGGGAAGCCGAATACCCACTCGTGCCTTCTCGCCAAGCAGGCAAAGACCCGGTTCAACCGGATGACCAATACGATCTGCGCCATGACCTGAACACACGAGCGATTCAGTCGAGGTCCATCTATGGACCCACAGGATACGCACCCGCTGGACGGGATGGACACCAGGCCTGGCACGATAGAAACGACAGGGCTCGGGATCAGCACCGTGCCCGGATGACAACTGATCTTCGGCGCGATGCGGCCCGGGCCAGGGGCGCCGCACACCCAATGTGTTTTACTGACGAGGTGATGCAGCATCAGTTCCCCGAGGAGTTTAAACCCGTTAATATAGAATCCTATGATGGGACAACTGACCCAGCTGTGTGGATTGCGGATTTTCTTCTCCACATTCATATGGCTCGAGGAGATGATCTCCATGCTATCAAGTACTTACCACTGAAACTTAAGGGACCGACCAGGCATTAGCTGAACAGCCTACCCGAAAACTCCATCGGGAGCTGGGAAGAACTCGAAGATGCATTCCGAGCTAACTTTCAGGGCACCTACGTTCGACCACCGGACGCCGATGACCTGAGCCATGTTATCCAACAGCCCGGAGAGTCAGCCCGGCAATTCTGGAACCGATTCTTGACCAAGAAGAACCAGATCGTCGACTGTCCGGACGGCGAAGCAATTGCGGTATTCAAACACAGTATCAGGGACGAGTGGCTCGCTCGCCAGCTCGGCCAAGACAAGCCAAGAACAATGTCGGCCCTTACTTCTCTCATGACCCGCTTTTGCGCGGGTGAGGATAGCTGGTTAGCTCGTCGAAGCAACCACCCCGAAGACCCCGGTACTTCAGAGACCCGGGACGGGAATGGCAAACCCCGGCGCAATAGGAACAACAAGCGCCGACACTCAAACAACGGCGGTGAAGCCGATGACGCAGCGGTGAATGCCGGATTCAGCGGCTCGAAATCGGGACAGCAGAGAAAACCCTCTAAAGGGAACCAAGATGGCCCGTCTGCGCTGGACAGAATATTGGATAGGCCCTGCCAGATTCACGGCACCCCCGACAAGCCAGCTAACCACACCAACCGTCACTGTTGGGTAATCAAGCAGGCCGGCAAGGCCACAACCGAAGAACAGGGCAAGGGCCCCCGTAGTGAGGACGACGACGAACCTCGCGGGCCGAACAATGGAGGCCAAAAATAGTTCCCTCCGGAAGTCAAAACCGTGAACATGATCTACGTCACGCATATACCAAAGAAGGAGCGGAAACGCGCGCTTCGGGATGTTTACGCCTTAGAGCCGGTAGCCCCGAAATTCAACCCTTGGTCGGCTTGCCCGATCACTTTCGACCATCGAGATCATCCGACCAGTATACGCCATGGAGGAATGGCGGCTCTGGTACTCGATCCCATCGTGGACGGATTTCACCTCACTAGAGTCCTGATGGACGGAGGTAGCAGTCTTAACCTGCTTTACGCAGATACAGTGAGGAAGATGGGGATCGACCCGTCAAGGATCAAACCCAGCAACACCACCTTTAAAGGTGTAATACCTGGCGTCGAGGCACGCTGCTCGGGATCCGTGACTTTGGAAGTAGTCTTCGGCTCGCCCGACAACTTCCGCGCCGAGGACTTGATCTTCGATATCGTTCCTTTCCGCAGTGGTTATCACGCACTCCTCGGACGGACCGCCTTCGCTCGCTTTAATGCTGTCCCGCACTATGCGTACCTGAAGCTGAAGATGCCAGGACCAAGGGGCGTTATTACCATTAACGGTAATATCGAGCGCTCGCTCCGAACAGAGGAACACACTGCGGCTCTCGCCGCCAAAGTCCAAGCTGCCGAAGAGGCGTTGCAATCCCAGTCCACTGTCAAGACACTGGACACATGCAAACGCTCCCGAGCTGCAGCCTCGGTCCTGGCGCGCTCTCATGCTCCACCCAAATAGGGATACGCGCCCCACAGCACGGCCCACCCAGTCGCGAAATACGTACCTCGAGTGCACAATTTCGCGCTCAAAATTCCATGGGCAGTTGTGGGGACACAGCAAACAAAAGGTCCAGAGCTCGGTTCGACCGACCAATGGCCACCAAATGTCTTCAAATCGACATCAACAATGGGCACCATCTAGGGCCCGATCAGCGTCCAGCTGATATACCACGGCGACTTCTCAAAACCCTTTTTCAAGGGCTCGCCTGCCAAAGATTTCTACTTCCGCCGAATACACGGCGGACAGCTTCGCTTCCACGACAGCTTCTTGACGAGCAAAGGCGCAAAGGTGCAGCAGGGCGTAGTAGGGACGTCAAACTACTCATGGAAGCCCTGTGTAAACATTTACCCTCAATATATACATTCCTTTAAAGTATCTATTTAAGCTACTTCGGCAATACGGATTGTACGGTTGGACGTCACACATTCAAAGGAAGTAAAGACCACTTTATTATGGTATACTCGTGCAGTCATTCACGTTGCATATTCCTTTCCGCCTTTTTCCGCCGAAGTAAACTATCACGATACATTTATTTTAAACCGGCTAATAGACCGGGGGCTCGACCATAGATCTTGCCTTAAAACTTTATACCGGCACTTCTCTTTTTTCATGTGCTCGGTGTCGCGGATATTGCATTATATGAATCAGTTCCGAATTGCGTCTTTGGTCAATAGTTGGGTTGCCCGGCTCCTGTGTTTACCCTCTTACGTTCCGCATTGTTCGGCTAAGAGGGTAAAGGGAGAACCACTGCGATTGTACTTCTAGCTCGCCTGGTCAAGTACCTCAGTGGAGAAAGCCGAAAACTGACTGTCCCAATAAGCGAGAACTGGTCGGCGATCCGATGACTGGCGTTAGCCTAAAATCGTTGCAGGTTAGTCCGTGTCATACGAAGGGTTCTCTGTCACAGAAACCATGTGATGATGGTATCAAACCACGGCTCGTCCGAATATCACAAACACCGGGGGCTCGTCACCGGCCCCCACCGTCAAGCTCCTCTGGCTAAGTGAAAGCCCTAAAACCACATAGTCTGATTGCCTGGTTTTCCGTACATACAACCGCCCCCGGGCACCGAGACGTTGGCTAAGGGTTCACGTATTACGAGAAAACACCCCATGCAGTATCTGCCAGGGGGGCTGAAGCCGACGACTGGTAACTTTCAGTTTCAAATCGGCCGCACAGGAGTCAAAATTAATCCGGCACTATATCTATAGCCGATCACTTGCACTACAATAATGCAAAAGTTTCAACTCCTTGGTTACAAGGAAACTACATCTACTCATAAATTACATCTTTTGGGCATTGGGCATCTACTGCCCGAGCACCGTCCATCACGGCTGGAAAGTACTGCTCGGGACGCCTATGCTCTTTCCCATGCGGTGGAGGTCCGATGGCGACCTCAGCGGGTTTTAGCTTCGGCCAATGTACCATTGTCTTGCCGAAGGCCATCCGAGCACCCTCGATACATGTGGAGCGCTTCCAGGCATCGACCTGAGCAGGAGCGCCGAACAGCCTCTGCACCAGACCGAAGTAGCTGCTCGGCAGCGGCTCCGACGGCCATAGTTTGACGCAGAGGTCCTTCATCACCGGCTCCGCCATCCGATGCAGCTCCATTAGCTGTTTCATCTGGTTGTTGAGGAGGGGAGGGTGTTCGGGCGCTTGAAATTGCGCCCAGAAAAGCCTCTGCTCGGCCCAACCCTCCTGGCCGGCAAAGAACCTCGCCGCATCCGCCGCACTCTTCGGGAGGTCCGCAAAGGCGCCTGCGAAACGCCATACCCGCGTGAGCAACGCGAACCTGTTACCTCCAAAGACACATTGTAACAAGTACGGCTTACCGTCCGCGATCAGCCTGACTTGGCGGAGCTTTTCTTGGTAACCGCGCGCCTCTGTCCGCGCTTCCTTAGCCTCCGCTGCGAACGAGGTCAGCTCGGCGGCCTGTTCCTTATTCTTCTGCTCGAGGGCCTCACATCTTGTGACGGCATCCCCGAGCTCCTGCTGCACTTCCAGCACCCTGGCCTCGTGCTTTTCACTTTTGGTTCTCAGCGCCGCCATCTCTGCAGCTGCCTGTTCGGCTGCTGACTTTTGCGTCGCCGCGTCCGCCTGAGCTGTCCTCAGTACGGCCTTGAGGCTTTCAACCTCCGCCGCGGCAGCTGCAGTTCAATCGGTTATCTCCGTTAGGATGCATCGAACACTGCTTCAAATCTACGGCTGTATTCACTATCACAACTCGGCCTTACCTTGCGCCTCATCGAACCTCTTGTTCACCAGGCTCAGATCGTCCTCGGAGCTCTTTAGCTTCCGATTCAGCTCGGCCAACTCTTCGGCGTTGGCAGCTGCGGCCGAGGATGATGCCTGCGCATTATTCTGCACCCGTTAGTATCCGAGATGTCGATTTTTGATCCTCCGACCGGCTTTGCTCAGCCGGTCAGAGTCTCGGGGGCTACTATGTATGAGGCTATATATTTGCACAAATGAATTTTCCTAAGGAAAAAGCATTACTTCGCTCACCTTGAAGCCGGTCAGAAGGCCACTAAAAGCTTCCTTCAGTCCGTTATCCACGGACCGAATACTCTGTAACACTGCGCCCATAAGTGCACGGTGCTCTTCGGCGATGGAGGAGCTGGTTACAGCGTCCTCCATCTCGTCCGGCCACCTGGTCGATGCCTTCTCTTGGGCAGGCGGGGGTGGCGGTGGTACTCCGGCTCCTTCCTTCTCCAAGTCCGGAGCACCGGACTCGGGACGCCTTGACGTCTCTGGAGTGGTCCTCGGAGAGAGCTCGGTTCGTCCGAGCTCCTCCCTTTCGTTCATCAGAGGGGCCCTCCCCTCCTGGTCTTCAGCGACCGAGGCATTCACCTCGGCCATGATAGTATCGCCTCCTCCCCCTGTGTGTGGCATGGGAGGAGTCCTCCTCGACAGGACCTCCTCGGTTTCCTTCATGATTGGGGAAGGCGAGGTGCGGGATCCAGTGCCGCTCTCCGCTAGCGCCGCCGGTGGAGAATCCCCCTCCGAAACTCGGTCGACGGGGAGATCACGCAGCGGACTGCAAAGTTGCACATGGAAACTTGATCAGTATCAGCCCAGTTCGGCTAAAGACGCTCAGGTAGTCGCTAGAGTGCATACCTTTGGGCCTGCGGTTTGGCCCTGGGAATTTTCTGAGGAACCTCTTCTGAGGCCTCAGAGTCCTCGGCAGAAGCCGAGCTATCACCGGACAAGGCTACCTTGGCCTTGCACGGTCTTCTGGGAGCGGGTCGAGGAGGCTCCTCCTCGGCATCCTCGGACGCCACCCTCTTCCCTGTTCGGGAGGAATCGTCCTCCTCCCCGTCCTCTCTTTGCTCCTTCTCCTCCTCTTGCGCAGAGGGAGCATTGGTGTCCCCGGATCTAGCACCCGGGGGTCTTCGGGAGTGGAGGCTCTCTCTGGCCTCCCCCCTGTTGCTTCTTCTTCTCCTTCCTTTCCGGCACCTCGTACGGCTCCATGGCCAACATGGCCGTCAGGATGGGCGTCCTGGGTCCTTCTGGCAGCGGCGCCGGACTGTCAATCCGCTGGGCCTTCTTCAGCCATTTCTGTGGATGAGAAGTCAAGAAGCTGAGTACCTTATTAAAGGGAAATAGTTCGGATACAAGAACAAACTTAGTCATACCTCCCGTGGGGGGTTTGCGGCGTCGAGTCCGATGTCCTCTCCCTCGGCCGGCCAGTCCTTCTGCGGCTTGAACAATGCTCTCCATAGCTGGGCGTGGGTGGTGCGGAAGAAGTTGCGCACGGTGGCCGGGTCTTCGGGCTTGTAGGCCCACATGGGGGAGCCCCTATCCTGGCATGGGAGTATTCGACGGCCGAGCATGATCTGGATCACGTTGGGCAGCTCGACGCCTCTCCCTATCATCTTGGCAATTCGTTGCTGTAGCTGTTCCACCTCCGTGTTTACCCCCCAGTCGAGGCCTTTCTTGGTCCATGAGACCAACCTCGTAGGGGGTCCGGATCGGAAGGCCGAAATTGCCCCCCAACCCGCGCTCCTCGGCTCGATGATGTAGAACCATTCCCTCTGCCAAACCTTGACGGTCTCGATGAAGGTGCCCTCTGGCCATTCCACTCGGGGGAGTTTGCTGACCATAGCACCCCCGCAGTCCGCTTGTTGGCCGTCGACGATCTTTGGCTTGATGTTGAAGACCTTCAGCCACAGGCCGAAGTGTGGCCGGATCCGGAGAAAGGCTTCACAGATGATGATGAAGGCCGAGATATGTAGAAAGGAATTCGGCGCGAGATCGTGGAAGTCAAGCCCGTAAAAGAACATAAGACCCCTGACGAAGGGGTGAAGGGGAAATCCTAAACCTCGGAGGAAGTGGGGGACGAACACCACCCTTTCGCCCGGTCGCGGCGTGGGGACGGCCTGGCCGGCCTCTGGAGCACGGTGGGCTACGTCGGCAGGGAGATATCCCGCACCCTTCAACTCCATGATGGCGCTTTCGGTGACGACGGACGCCTCCCACTTGCCCTTGGACCCGGAACCCGCCATTGCCGGATTAGGCGGGTGGATGGAAAGGTTCTTGGGAGGGAGAGCAGATCTGGGTGTTGGAGCTCAGGAGACAGGGAAGGCAATGGCGAAAGGGGAGAATGAGAGCGTGCGACCGAAACAAGGACTGTGCCCCTTTTATGGGCTGTAAAACCCACGGTCCCTTTACTGCGCCGAAGTCCTCGCCGCTTCCCCATATAACCGTGCCATTATGCGCGCGTGGGGTGAGGTGGATTATTGATCATACCCCTTGAAAACAGGACACGATCTCCATATCGATGGAACAAGCCAATGAGAACCACCTCGAACCGCGAATCGAGTTTGTCATAAACCAACTTGCGGTCGTGACAAGGTGTGACCCTTCGGTAAAAGTTGTCAGATGAGAACACTGTTCACGCCAAAGCGGCTAGCCATCGGGGCTAAGTTATTATTATACTTCGTTACCAAGATACAGTTCGGCGCATACACGACCGGATGATGCTTGAAAATACAACTCGGAGTAATACAGGCCTGTTACCGGTGTCACGGAGGAAAGTGAACTGGTCCACAAAGCCGATGGTGTTCGGCATCTACCTCGGCTTCGAAGACTAGTTCGGGGGCTACTGAGGGTGTCCCGGACTAGGGGGTACTCGGGCTGCCGGCCTATCTCTCATGGGCCGGACTGGTGGGCCGCTCTCTACACGTCGATGGAAGGCTGGATTGTGGACGACCCCGTATGATAGAAGGAAATCTCTGAAGTCTTGGCGTCTCCTCCAAGGAATAGATGGCGTAACCGACATGTTTATCCCTGATGGTAACCGACCATATGTAACCCTAGGGCCCCCCTGGTGTCTATATAAACCAGGAGGTTTAGTCCATAGGGAGGAGACTCATAATCTAGGGTTTAGCCCATCTGATCTCGAGGTAGATCAACTCTGTAACCTTCATACAATCACATCAATACAATCAAGCAGGACGTAGGGTTTTACCTCCTCGAGAGGGCCCGAACCTGGGTAAATCGCTGTCTCTACGCTCTCTGTTACCATCTGCTCCTTGACCCATAGTTCGGACCCCCTACCCGAGATCTGCCGGTTTTGGTACCGACACTTGTATGCTATAAAGAGTAATGATAACCATGAAAATTTTCATCATGATTTTAATGTTCAATTTGATAATGCCAATCAAGTATCATATGATAGTTATTTCATTGAATTTGCTCCCACTACTATTGATGAGAACAAATTTGCTTATGTGGAGAGTAATAAAAATTCTATGGTTGTGGATCATGAAAAGAATGCTTTATGTGATAGCTATATTGTTGAATTCATTCATGAAGCTACTGAAAATTATTATGAGACAGGATCATATGCTTGTAGGTGTTGCAATAATATCAAGTTTCCTCTCTATGTGTTGAAAGTTTTGAAGTTATGCTTGTTTTGCCTTCCTATGCTAGTTGATTCTTGCTCCCATAAATTGTTTGCTCACAAAATCCCTATGCATAGGAAATGGGTTAGGCTTAAATGTGCTAGTCATATGTTTCATGATGCTCTCTTTGTGTTTCAATTCTTTACTTTTATGTGAGCATCATTGAAATCATCTTGCCTAGCTAAAAAGGCATTAAAGAAAAGCGCTTGTTGGGAGACAACCCAACACTTACACCTACTGTTTTTGTGTGTTCACATGATTAAGTTACTATAGTAATCATGTTTTATATGTTTTCTTTTAATAATGTGCCAAGTAAAGCCTTTGGGATAGTGTGGATGCTTGTTGATTTGATTCTGTGCAAAAACAGAAACTTTTGTGTCCAGTGCTGGAATTTCTATTCTGTACTGGAGTGTGAGAAAATTCTGAAATTTTTACACAGTATTTCCTTACAAATTTTTTACGTTTTTCTAATTTTTCAGAATTTTTGGAGGTACATAAGTATGGTTTTTAAATAGGTTACTACATGCTATTCTGTTTTTGACAGATTCTGTTTTCGATGCATAGTTTGCTTGTTTTAGTATTTCCATAGATTATATTTATTGAGTAATATAAATTGTGGAAATGATAGAATACAGTAGGAATTATGTGATAACAATTATGAATCTTGTCTTGACAGTACCTAAGTGGATGATTTATTTTTATCATACTAACCTATCTCACAAGTTCGGTTAAGTTTTGTGTGATTGAAGTTTTCAAGTTTTGGGTGAGATATCAATATGAGGAGAATAAGGAGTGGCAAGACCCTAATCTTGGGGATGCCTGAGGCACCCCAAGGTAATATCCAAGGAAGACTCAAGCGTCTAAGCTTGGGGATGCCCCGGATGGCATCCCCTCTTTCGTCTTCAACACTATCGGTAACCTCACTTGGAGCTATATTTTTATTCGTCACATAATATGAGTTTTGCTTGGAGTGTCATTTTATTTTGTTGATATTTGATTGCTGTTATCAATAATAATGTTTTGTATCTTTTATTTCAATAAAATGCCAAGTATAGCCTTTACCATGCTCAGTTTGCAAGTTTATGTGTTGCTGTTTGAAAACAGAAAGTTTTTTGTTATGTCCAAAATATTCCTGAATAGTCAGAACATGATAAAAATCTGAAATTTTTACAAAGTAAGCATGCATGAGTTCTCTATCACGTGGTAATTTTTCAGAAAGTTAGGGAAGTATGAATTTTAGGGAAGTATGAATTTTAAATCCCCCTTTACAGACTATTCTGTTTTGGCAGATTGCTGTTATAGTTGCATTGTTTGCATATGTTTGCTTGTTTAATGATTCTATTTGAGGATAGGAGTATTAAATATGAAGAGATATTTTGTATGCAATTTTAAATTATAATTTTAGTGATTTGCTACAGTAAATAATGTTAAGGTCTTGAGTTGATTTATACTAACTTAACTCACGAGTTCTTGTTGAGTTTTGTGTGGATGAAGTTTTTAAAGATTTAAGAGAAGCCATGATATTGGAGGAATTAAGGAGACACAAGAGCTCAAGCTTGGGGATGCCCAAGGCATCCCAAATTAATATTTCAAGATGTCTCAAGCATCTAAACTTGGGGATGCCCCGGTAGGCATCCCACCTTTCTTCATCAACAATTATCGGTCAGTTTTGGTTGAGCCTAAGTTTGTGCTTCTTCACATGATATGTGCTATTCTTGGAATGTCATTTTATTTTGCTTTTCTTGCTGTTTGAATAAAATAATAAGATCTGAAATTTTTGAATGAGAGAGAGTCCTCACATAGCTCCCTATTTACTTAACTACTCATTGATCTTCACTTAAATCTTTTGGAGTAGTTTTCCATTTACTCTCGTTCTTCACTTATATCCCAAGAGTAAATTTTTGAATGAATTGAATGTCATAAATTTGAAATTATATATGCTTCATATGCTTGTCCCATGGGGAGTAGTGACTTCACATACAAGAAGTATAAAGTGGTAAAATTTATTGAAAATTAACAAACATAGCATTGGTCACTTGAACAATTCATGAAAGAATTTTGAAGGAAGAGAAATTTCACATATAAATATACTATCTTGGACATCTTCTATGATTGTGAGCCCCCATTAATTATTTTCAAGCTTGATCAAGTAGTTGACGTTGGACAAGGAAGACAACGTAATGAGTTATGTTTGTTTATATTCACATAGAAGTTATATTGTCAAGGATCCTCTAACATGTGGTGCTTGCTTAGGATCTTTTGCTAGCCAAAAATTCGTACTAAGTAGAGATACTACTTGTGCATTCAAAAACCCTTAAACCCAGTTTCTTGCCATGAGTGTCCACCATACCAACCTATGGATTGAATAAGATCCTTCAGTAAGTTGTCATAGGTGCAAAAAGCAATAAAAATTACTCCTAAATATGTATGATCTTTTATTGTAAGGGAAAATAAGCGTTGTGCGAACTTGTGATGGTAAAGAAATAAAAGTGACGGACTGCATAATAAAGGTTGCTATCACAAGGGGCAATATAACGTGACATTCCTTTGCATTAAGGGCTTGTGCATCCAAAAATAAAAAGCGCATGACAACCTTTGCTTCCCTCTGCGAAGGGTTTATCTTTTACTTTTATGCATTTAGTTTTATGTATTTACTTTTATGCAAGAGTCAATATTATTTCTTCTCGTTTCAACCTCAATTATTCTCTAATTGGCAAGCAGCATGTGGTAGGGAACGATCCAGGAGCATATATCCAGTTGAATATAGGTGATCATGAGTTATTATTGTTAACATTATCCATGAGATAAATAAGTTGGGAGGCAAAACATTAAGCCCCTATCTTCCTATGTGTTTGACTGAAACGGTTTGTTCTAAAAATATGCTTTGAGTGTCAGCAATCATGGAAGACTAAATGATAGTTGAGTATGTGGAATTTGCTAGATCAAAACTCTTACACAGACCCTTCCTGAAAATAAGATGAATTGTAATTGTTTGATGACTGAGAACATAGTTTATTAGTTTTCAAGAAAATTTATGGCCTATACTTTAAACATGTGAATAGCTTGCTACTTGATCATGAGAAGTTTTATGAGATGAGCTACTGATTATGATATATATTGATGCTAGGAAAAGTGATTGAAATTATCATCGATCAAACTTATGCATTATGCTAGCATTCACACTTCATAATTTTTTTTATCATTTACCTACTCGAGGACGAGCAGGAATTAAGCTTGGGGATGCTGATACGTTTATTATAGTTTTCATGCCATGTTTATTATAGTTTTGTATGATTTTGGTGCACTTTTATATGATTTTCATGGACTAACATATTGACCTAGTGCCCAGTGCCAGTTGCTGTTTTCTGCTTGTTTTTGGTTTTCCAGAAAATCCATATCAAACGAAGTCCAAATGCAGCGAAACTTTTTGACGATTTTTTCTGGAAGGAAACAGACCCAGGAAGCTTCGGAGGAGCAGTAGAAGAGCCACAGGGGCCCCACGAGCCACCTGGGCGAGCCTGACCCCCCCAGGCGCGCCCTGGTGCCTCGTGGGCCCCTGTGGCCCCTCTTCGCGTGATTCCGACGCTGAAAAATCATATATATTCAGAAACCCCCGAAAGTTAACCTAGATGAGTTTTTACGCCGCTGAAAGCCTCTGTACCTCCACGATCTAATCTACAGCCCTTTTCCGACACCCTGCCAGAGGGGGGAATCATCACCGGAGGACATCTTCATCATCCTGGCGGTCTCCATGACGAGGAGGGAGTAGTTCACCCTCGGGTTGAGGGTTTGTACCAGTAGCTATGTGTTTTATCTCTCTCTCTCTCGCGTTCTTGATTTGGCACGATCTTGATGTACCGCGAGCTTTGTTAATATAGTTGGATCATATGGTGTTTCTTCCCTCTCTATCCTTGTTGTGATGAATCGAATCTTTTTCCTCTGAGGTTTCGTTATTGTCGGATTGAATATTTCAGATTTGAGAACACTTAATGTATGTCTTGCATATGAATACCCGTGGTGACAATGGAGTATTATATTGATTCACTTGATATATGTTTTGGCACTCAACTCGCGGATTCCCGCGGTGACATTGGGGTAATCTATGCATATGGGTTGATGCACGTTTTCATTATCTTTTCTCCGATAGAAACTTTAGAGTGCTCTTTTAAGTTCTTTGTGTGGATTGAATATTATGATTATGAAGTTGTTTGATGCATATCGTATAATCAACTCACGGATATTTGTGGTGACATTGGAGTATCTAGGTGACATTAGAGTTGGTTGATGTGTATCATATGGTGTTATTTTAGTACGAACTCTAGGGCTGTTTGTGACACTTATAGGAATGACTCAATAGATCGATTGGAAAGGATAACTTTGAGGTGGTTTCGTACCCTACAAATAATTTCTATCTTATGTTCTCCGCTAATAGGAACTTGGGAGTGATTCTTTATCGCACATTGAGGGATGGTTATATGATCCAATTATATTAGCATTGTTGAGAGATTACACTAGCGAAAGTATGAACCCTAGGCCTTATTTCTAAGCATTGCAATATCGTTTATGCTCACTTTTGTTACTTGCTACCTTACTGTTTTTATTGTTCGCACTACAAAAACCTATATCTACTATCCATATTATACTTGTATCACCATCTCTTCGTCGAACTAGTGCACCTATACAATTTACCATTGTATTGGGTGTGTTGGGGACACAAGAGACTCTTTGTTATTTGGTTGCAGGGTTGTTTGAGAGAGACCATCTTCATCCTACGCCTCCCACGGATTGATAAAGCTTAGGTCATCCACTTGAGTAAAAAATGCTACTGTCCTACAAAACTCTGCGTTCGGAGGCCCAACACGAGTCTACAAGAATAAGTTGTGTAGTAGACATCACTCCTCTGCAGGCGCCCCGCCTCCTCCGCCTCGGCCGCGCCGGCGCCGCCATGCCCCTCCTCGCGCCGCCCCACCGCTCCCCCTCGCACTGCCGACCCCTTCCGCGGTCGTGCCGACGTAGGACGCGGATGGGTCGAGCCGCCGCCGCAGGACACGAGCTCCAGCCGCCGCCGCAGGACACGAGGTCCAGCCGCCGCCGCAGAACACGAGCTCCAGCCGCCACCGCAGGACACGAGATCCAGCCGCCGCCGCATGACATGAGCTCCAGCCCCGCGGGCGACGGGATGACGGCGTGCCGGTGGCGGCCTTCGCCGGTGAGCGGCCTGCGCCGGTGGCCTCGCCGGTGAGCGCGACGGCGGCCTGCGCAGGTGGCCTCGCACCTCGTTGCGGCGGATGTGGAGCTGCCCAGCTCGTGCGAAGTCACTGGTACGTGGGACCAGGGCGGACACGAGGGGACGATAGCGAACGACGGGAGCGTCCGCTTCTGTCCGTTTCATACCCATGTGTGGCCCATATTTGGGTCAAGTTTGGGTCGGGGCGGATAGCAGGCCGACACGCGCGTCCGTTTGGGTCGCCCCGTTGGGCCAAGTTTTCTGTCCGGATGACCCAAACGGATAAAATGGGTCGCTGCGTTGGAGTTGCCCTTATTCACTTACTAGGTTGAAACTCCAACGTGCATGGCGTCTCGGTCGGGGCTGGAAACGCCAAGGTTCATGGCGTTTGGCCCTTTGCCACGTCAGCCGGCCCGGGCCCGGGTCGTGTGGGCCAGGGACCAGACGCCAGGGTCCTTGGCATTTGGTCCTTTGCCATGTCAGCCGGTCAACGTGCCAGCAGGTCATGCGGGTCAGCGACCAGACGCCAGGGTCCCTGGCGTCTCCTGTGTAAGCTGGACGCCAGGGATGTTGGCGTGACCAAAAAAGGTCAGATTCAAAATTCTTTTGCAACCGAGGTCAAATCAGGAATTTGTTAGCACAAAGGTTAAAACAGAAATTTTGTCCTCACCCCGACACGTCCTTCCCAGAGGTCAACGCTCCTAGTCGCAGGCCTGCCTGCATGCAAGCCGTTGTTTGCCCAAGCCGCGGGCAGTGGCGGCAGCTGCAGCCACAGAGCAAGTGGGTTGTATTCTACAGAGAACAATTGTCTCTTTTTTTTTAGGGGTCAGAGAACAATTGTCTATGCGTGTGTGGAACAGAGCTTTTCTTTTCAGATGTCTGGAACAGGGTTGCCATCTTCTCTCATACAAAAACCAATTGATTTGCAGGGCACAGCCGCGCAGCTTCATAATTCAACGGTCAGACGACAGGAGGAGACAAACAGCACGGCGAAAGCCTCTTGTCCTGTTTGTTATTCACTAGCAAAAGGGCCCGTGCGTTGCAACGGGGTAATAAATTTGCGACGTTCAAATCAATCCATCGAGAACATAAATATCTAAATGAGTATATAAATAATATATTAATTCAAATCAAATGAAATTGGTGGCTGGCTGCACTTAAGAAATAGTCGTGCTAATATGTGCTAACATTACACATTTAGTAATTGACTACACACAAGCTTAGAGGCCACAATTTATTCTACACACAATATGATTCTTAGGGCATCTTGAACGCCGACCCGCAGAACGGACACTGTTTCCGTCCGCAGACCAGGGGGACCAGTCCGCGGACACTGATGAGGAAGACGACCATCCAATCTAGACCGGAGCAAACTAAATAAATTTCGACATATTTGAACTAAATCATACTCCAAACCTAGTCTAAATGACCGTTGGCGCCCGTTCGCCCATTTTCGGCCGGCCATGAGCCCCAAGAACTAAAACTCCAGCTCCGCCTCTATAGCCTCTTCCTCCACAGCCTGCAAGCGGCTAATCGGCCGACGATTTTGAGCCCGCCAAGCTTGGCTTCAGCGGGAGCGAAAGGGCGGTGGCCTTCCTGGGACCCGAGCGTCAGCAAACTTCCATGCTCTACTCTTCCTCGTTGCCGGCGGCGCCCTTGGACGTGCTGACTTAGTGGTTGTGGCGACGGGGCGCGGGCATGGCGGAGCCGGCAACGTCGTCCTCGTCCTCGCTCTTGTGTTGATCTGAACATGTGCTCTCTTCATGTAGAAGAACTAAATATGAATTTGTTTTAGGGCAATAATTGAGTACATGTGATCTGTATGTTAGCGAAAACTGAAGATTTGATCTTTATTGAACTGAAAGGATTGTATATTCGATCTCTGTTTAACTGAAAAGACTGAACCTTTACTTTTGATCTCTGTTTAAGTTTGAAAATTCAGCTGTTCCACAAACCTTCTATAGTTCAGAAACTGAATCTTTAGATATACTCTGTTTTAGTGCAGAAAATGAATTTTAGTGCTCAAACTGAATTAGTACAGGAACTGAAAAGACTAAACCTTTACTTTTGCGATAGGAGTCGACCAGCGCCTCCTGCTCGGCCTGGTCAACGTCCGGCGCGATCGCCGTGCCGGCGGCAAGTTGCTCCACCGCGCGCCGGTGCTCGTCGAGGAGGCGGAGGTTGTACTCCTGGTCGGCCTGCGCCTGCCGGAACAAGGCCTCCCGCTCGGCCAACACCGTTTCGATGTAGTGAGCACGGGCCTAGCCCATGGTGATACCGACATGGACCGGCGAGGAGGGTAGTGTCGACTCGTCATTGGCCGCGTCCTTCATTGGGACGTCCGTAGCGCCGGCTTCCGTCTGCCGGCAATCTCCGTCTTCTGCTCGGACGAGAGGTTGTCCCAAATGGCTTTGGAGCTCGAGGAGGCCATGACGGGCGTGGTGCGAAGAGGAGGAGGATAGATGCGGCTATGACTGGGGCTTGAGTTTAAATAGCCAGCGGATGGCAGGGCAAGCGACGGGGTGGTTAATGGTGGGCGGCAGGCGAACGGACGGGTGACGCCGGAGTAGGTTCCTCTGCAACCGCACATGTTTAATGTAGGGAGGCGTAATGACGGCCTGCAATTTGAACGTGGAGGAGTCGCGTGCACCGGGAAACGGCGTAGGCGGCGCTCTCGGCCGGCGCCGCTTCAATGCCGGAGCGCCAGCGAGAGGTTGCGTCGCTCTGAGCCGGCATGAGTGCGGCATTGGTTCTCTGGAGCAGCGCTGACGGCTTCGGGTGGGAAGGGACGTGGGCGAGGGAGGGGTTTTTGGGTGGGCCAGGGCAGTCAGAATCGAGCGTGGCCCTGCTTCACCTTAATTGTTATTTGAACAAAAAGATCACAATAAACTTTTGGTAAAAGGCCGCTAGATGGCAAAACACGTCCGGTCCGGACCGCGCGGTCCGGACGATTGCGGGCGTTTTGAGGGTCGGCGTTGAAGATGCCCTTAAATAATCCTCGAGAGTTTAATAATTCATTTAAAGTATTTTATAAAATTAAAAGATTTGAATTCTAATGATTTTGATTATTTAGTTTTTTATTGAAGGTTGTTTTATTTGAAAGATTATATTTCATTTCCAATGTTTTTTCACCATTAAGGCTTGGCCCAAACGCAAGAAAATACCCGGAGTCATCTAAAAAATACGTTGGGGTCGAGCGGCCGGCACGTACACCCATCAGGCACGTACGTGTACCTCCACCCACCGCTTTAAAGCTTATCTGGTCTCCAGCGAGATGCATCTGCATCCATCTTACTTCTCTCGCTCCATCTCTCCTTTCTCGTCCCTGTGCTTCCACCGATATGCGCGCAGACCGGCATGTTGTTGCTTGAACGCCCGCAGCCAGCTGAGATTTGCCGGAACTCGCTCGCGCCCCGTTCCAGTGGAGCGCCGCCGCCGGCAGATCACGTCCCCCCCTCCCCTCTGTGTGTGTCTCTCTCTAATTTCCTCATCTCGTTCTAATTCTATCGCAGGCCGATGTGAAGCCAAGTCGCCGGCGCCCCGTTCCAGAGTCCAGACCATCAGATCTGGAGCGCCGCCGCCGGATCCCGTCACGGACGCGTCAACCGACCGCCGCAGGAACCCTCCTCCTCGCCGACTCCCGGCAAGAACCGCGCCAGCGTCGCACTCTTCCCCGTCTCCAACGCTCCAGTTGCTCGTTGGTGTTGTCGTAATTTCATTCTGGGTTAATTCTTTTTCGCCTCTGATTCTCATGTCTGGTGACCGTGCCTTCGCCTCTGATTCTCAGTCCCTGGTTAATTCGTTGCCTCGCCGAGGATCTCTCCCATGTATTGGCAGTATGTTTTCTGTCTGTTGTTTTTTTTAGGAGGCTGGTTGATATTATGGATAATCTGCAATTGTATATAAATTGATGCGGCACCCGAGCGCAGCGCCGCCTCGACGCCTCGCTGCTGCATCCCCAGAGCACAGCGCCGCCTCTCCACCTCGCTGCCGCCGCCTGATGCGGTGCACGAGCGCACCGCCGCCTCCCTGCCTCACGGCCGCATCTCCCAAGCCTAGCGCCGTCTCCCATGAGTCCACCCGGAGCTGTCGCCGCCGTGAAGGGCGCCGCCCCGCCGCGGTGGAGAGGAATCGTCTGGATAAGATAAGAGATAAGGGTCGCGGGCATATTTTCTAACAAACACAGGGGTATTTTTGCAAAAGCGAAACGTTTCCCAGAGTGCCACTTAAGCAGGGACCGCGGGTTGATTTCATATAAACCCAGGGACTTTTTTGCAAAACATCTGACGACGTACGACCAGATACTCAATTCTCTTTATTATTAGGTAAAGATATACACGGAAGAATCAATAATGTATATAAACAGAAACAGAAACTACTATAGCATCTCCAGGAAAGGCCATCCCTCCTCGTAGTCGTGCTCCATGCCACGAATGATGATGAGCAGGCCAGGCTCCCTCCCTCCTGTCCACCGGTCAAATGGTCGCCCGCCACTCACGCCTAACCTGTACCGCTGACGTGCATGTAACATGCATGCACACGCAAGGCCTTTATTCTCGCACCACTATTGCGGGGGACACAGCCACGTCCAGTTTGCTGCTACCACTTCTAGCTGCAAAGGTAAAAAAGAAAATAGCAGTTTCGCGATTGCGCGTGTGCTTGGGTCTACACAGGAAACAGAAATAAGCAAGGTACAGGAGAACACAACAACACGTCGAATAAAACAAAGACGCTCGACCTAACGGAGCAGTTTCCGCCATGAATGAAGAGACCGACCCGACCCGTATATGGTCCATGGCGACACGTCTACCAACAAACTAAAGAGGCAAGGAGGTTGCGTTCACAACTCGTATGTGCCGAGGACACGCGCTTGCGCACGCGTTTCGAAAAGGATGATTAACTGAAACAAAAAGTATGGATGTGCAAGCGTGCAAGAAGGCGTGCCAAGTTATGAAGAACAAAATGTACCGTAAAATATGGCTCGGTACACATAGGACTTCTACCCTATACAGTATACATGAGAAGACGCATGTATGTTGTGTATCAAGAAAGGTTTTCGCCCCGCTTTATATATAAAGCAACCACTTACAGCCAACAACAAGAAAGGAAAAGAAAAGAAAAAGAAAATTGACATGATACAGACACTACGGAACAACAAGCGTTGGCCTCAGATCATGCCAACGACGCGACCGCGACAAGGGAGCAATTCGCCACCGGAGGAAAGCCACGGTCCATCAACTCCCAAGGCCGTTGTTGTCCCACCTTCCGCCGCTGCCTACGAAGAGGGCATCCCTGCCCTCTCGTCCTGGATCGAAGGACGCCGTCCCGTCAGGAGGCAGAACCGCTCACCCCTGAGCACGGATGGACTGACCAACAAGAAGCCGGGGAGAGGACGACAGCCCAACCACCTCACCTCTCACAGGAATCCATACATCGCGACCGTCTGTGGCAAGACCAAGAAGCCCACAGCCACTGTCGAGCAGGCACACTACTGAAGAATCGGCAGAGCACCACCGCGCCGAGCCCCTGACCCCCTGGACTCCCAAGGCGGCGCCTTCAAGAAGTAACCGACGCCGATGCGCCGTCGCCACCCAATCAAGAGATTTTAGGCTTTCGCCCGGGACCAGGGGGCGAAGGGCGGGGAGAAGGTCTCGATGTCGCCCACCAGAGGGAGAAATGGCACACAGAGCGTCGCCAACATCGTGATCGGCATCACCAGTCAAGGGTTTCCCCTGACCCCGAGCCCGCACCTCCACTGCATCGGCAACCAACCGAGCAGGATGCCCGGGGGAAGCCCACAGCCCAGCTGGCAGAGGAGAACCGGCGTCGGTGCAGCCGCCATCTTCAGATCGGGACCAGGCCCGCCGCCGCCTCGCCGCCCAGCATGGCCAAGACGGCGCACCGCAGCGCCGACGCCACCCCCCGTCGAGGAGGAGGAGGCACCCTCTCCATCAGTGGCCCCGCCGCCACCCGCAGCCACCGCAAACCCTAGGGATCCAGACCAGCCGCGCCGGACCTGCCGCACCGCGACCGGATCCATGCGTCCCCGCCACCGGGGGCCTCGCCGGGCCCAGCTCCCCCACGAGCGGCAGCCTGCGCCGCCGAGATCCCGACCAGGGGATGAAGGAGAGAAGCCCCGCCGCTGCCAGCGCCGCACGGGCTTCGCCCGACAGACGCTCTCCAGCTGCGGCGAGGAGGAGGGGGGACGATGGAGAAGGCCTAGCGCCGGCGGCGGATCTGGAGCCCAGTGACGCGCTCGCGGGGCGCGTCGCGGGAGCGTGGGGGGGGGGGGGGGGCGAGATCATGTATGCTGTGTAGGGTAGAAGTCAATTTATTTTATGTTAGTGCATTAACAAGATTGAAGGGCCATCGGCCAATCTTTCTTAAGAAAGAGCAACATAGTATAAGTATTAGCATAAGTACTGGTACATCAGCAACACCGAGAAAGAAATTGAAAAGCCACGAACAGAAGAACCTCAACGGCATGTGTTAGCAGCCTCAGCGAAACTAAGTGCATGTACAATGGTGCTATCTTAGGAGTGTCACGTAGGATAAACATTGAAGTGGAGGAGAGAGAAATCATAAGAAAAGGCTTGTCTTCTCTTATTTAAGAGATGATCTCTTCGCAATATGTCTTCAGCACGTTTTAAGGAATAGCTAGTTATTGAAGATAAGACTAAGAGATAACCCATTGTACACATGATTTTATTGTCACCTCTAAATTACATGCAAGACTTAAGATAAGATTGTCTTATCAACCATCGTACATGCCCTAAGGTGGTTGAAGCAGCTTGCGGCTTTCCACACTCTAAAATCCTTGATGACGGCTTCCAATACCTCCTGAACAGAGCTGGCCGAGGTTTAGAAGATTATCCAGCTCCGTTTTTTTGGGATCTTCCCGTGAACTAGGATGACCAGTGCACAGACTAGAACTTGTTACCACATATCTATAATTATCATGAAGCATTTTTTTTGTTAACGAAACAACATGTGAAATTCAAGAGACAAAGTGATACTCCACAATTATGTTGAAAGAAAGAGATTACGTGAATTTAATAGAAGAACCACATGTTCTCAACTTATAATAGAGAAAAAATATATTAAGTTAG
The DNA here is from genome assembly GCA_039707655.1 of Elymus sibiricus. Classification (NCBI taxonomy): domain Eukaryota; kingdom Viridiplantae; phylum Streptophyta; class Magnoliopsida; order Poales; family Poaceae; genus Elymus; species Elymus sibiricus. The sequence continues at coordinate 309,470,916 of CM077674.1, forward strand.
ACGCGCTTAATTTTGCACGGCAGGTAGAGAAGGTTGAGAGTCACAACTCACGACCAGGGAAAAAAAATCTCACCGCATGCCCTGGAGTCGTTCCCGCTGGTGACTCGGGTGGCGACTACAACCCTAGCCGCCACCTTCACTCCCCCTCCTCCGCACCATGCCGCACCTGAGCAGGCAGGCAGAAAAACCCGCACTACCTCCAAGGACACGACAACGACGCGTTCTTTCTTCCTGTGGTGCGCGTGCGATGCGCTCGCGGTGCCGTGCTCTGGTGATGGCGCGGAGTGCTAGCATCACAGTTTGGGGAGTTGCGATTAGCAGTGACGGATCTTTCGACGTGCCAGCGCGAGGAGGCCAAGGCAGCGGCCCCAGGATGAGATCGCTGGCGTGCCTCCTTGCGGGGAAGGCATCGGCTTTGGTGGTGCGCTTTGGTGCCTGCTCTCGGCAATTGGCGGCTGACGACCTAGGCCACGAGGGTGGTGCGGCCTTGGCGGATCATGAGTTCAGAACCTTCGGGTTTTTCAAAGATTACAAAATCGCTAGAAAAAGCAACAACAATCATTTTTCATATAAGGCCTCCTGTTGAGGGTTGGTCGTCAAAATATCTCTCCACCGCCATTGTTGATCACCTCCAAGCTCACACTCCTCCCTCTTTAGCCCGCCAAAAGCCTACATCCTGAGAGGAAAAGAAAGAGGATACCTAGATTTGCAATTCCAACAAACCAACCTTGAATCTGTGGTGAAGCCACACTTGAGCTGGGTAGTCAATTGACTACACAGCTTTTTGCAAAAACGAAATACATCAAGTAGAAATCATGCCAAAAAATCTTGTGAATGCATACATCTGACTACACAACATTCAGTTGACCACACATAATTGGATTCCTGGCACCGCCACTGCCTTGAATCCCCCGAGTTTCTTGTGTAATTTGTTAATCTTCGGTTCGTGGGAAACCCTGGGTGAGTTTGTTTCACTCAGGAGCTTCCAAGTTGTGGGGTTGTGCCCCGAGTTCGTTTGTGAGGGTTTGGATCCGAAGAGTTATTCCTAATGAGAGGGAACTTGGGCATAGGTTCACCAAGGTTTTCAGAGACCTAGGTGAGACAATCGTTGTTATGGGAGCATCCCCCCAGCAGAGATTAGCAGTCCACAAGAGTATGAATTTTTGATTACATATTCGTCTCCATCACTTTCGGTTGTCTTTTACGGTTTTACCCTAGCTTTACGCTGTGTAATTACTTGGTTGCTCGTCTGCCTCGTATAGTTTGGTAGTTTACTGTAACACATCATATATGGTCTATCACCTAGTTGCATTCATAGAAAACTTATATTTCCGCACTAACCTCTAAAATCAACTAAGAAAATATTAAATTTGGTAGTCGCCTATTTTGCCCAACCTAATGTCAATGTTTAGCACATCTTTGATCCTTCACTATGCATCGGGTTTGTTGAGCTCCAGGTGAAAGCCTAGCACCCACTTCGGACACTACCGACGACGGCGACCTCCTTGGAGGCGTCACCATGGAGCCCATTCGCCTCCTACGTAATTTGGATCTCGACCTCTTCGGTGAAAACACTAATTTTGGCCTTGGCTGGGGCGAGCATCAGTGAAGTTACTTCCCTCTTGGGAGCATCATCTTGGAGGTCATGTCTTCTTTTAGACGACAATAGCTTCCGTTGTCTTTCTCGTTTCATCTTCGGCTAGGTAGGTGCTTGGCCTCGGGGCTGGTGTGGAAGTTGAAGCGACGGTTCCAAAGATCACCTCTCTGTTGATGGGTGCCGAGTAGGGATGCAGAGCGGACGGGTTTGCTGGCTACAACCTAGTACAAATCCAACTCTAGTTTAGTGTCAATCTTCCGACCAGAAATGAACTAGTTTGCCGCTTGCATCCCTAGTGTCAAGTATGATCAGTTGGGTGTCAAAGTCGTCGGTTCGTCTAGTGCCTGGCCTCTGACCGGTGTGTGTGCGTTGCTGAGGTTTGTAGGCCCATCGACAATTCAAAAAAAGAGTAGCGAAGGTTGTCTCGTCTTGTGCCTTCCACACTATAGACAATATTTTTTTGGAAAATACCAGGATACTGCTGGTTGTAGATGAACCCCATAAACTATTTTTTGGGATTTTTTTTAGCAATTCAGGAAAGAGTCAACAATCTTCGGAAAAAAGTTCAAACAAACTTGACATGTTGGCCTACTCATAAAAAAAACCGACACCCAAAAATTCTTCATAAAAGATCTGAGCATAAAAACAAATTGTCCAGGACAATATAGAGTGAATATTAGCTCTAATATAGTGCCGATTTTGTTTTTTTTTCACCAACAGTACCACGGATTTCATTTCGTCCCCAATTTTTTTACGCGAGTGTAACATTTTATCAAGTTTGTTGCCAACAAATTCCATGATTCTTTGACCATTTTTTAGATTACTACTTTAAAAAAACGGGTGCACCTGCCTCCATATTTTCATTCGTTCCCTTCCATATTTTTTTGTTATATACGAATACTAACTCATATAGTGAAGAAAATAACATTCTCTTTTTGCAAAATAAATAAATAAATGGCAACCTCTTGTGTGTGCAGGGGCAATCTCTCCACCAAAGGGGTCAATCTCTCCCTCTCTTTCTCTTCTCTATTTTTTATTTAATCAACAAAAAAAAATGCTTATATGAAACAGGTGTGAGTTGGAGGAGAAAAAGGAAAGAAACAGAACTTACACCAGGAGGGCCCACAAGATGAACCCCCAAAAAGACAAGGGGATTCGTGTAATATTTCCCATTTAAATTCCCCATGCTCCCCGCATCCCTGCCCCAAGTTCGCGTTCGCAACCTCGTCGTTCGTTGCCAACCAAGACTGCGCGCAGGAGCCAACGGCCACCCTCTCGTCCTGCCCTTCCTTGGTTCGATCCTCACCCTTCCTCCCCGCGCGCACGACGCGCAGACCCACCGCCGAGCGGTCGCGAACTTCGCCGTCGCCATGACGGAGTCGCGCCGCGCGCCGTCCGGCTGCGCCATGTTCGGCATCTACAGCGGCATCTTCCGCCGCCGCCGCTCCGCCTCCATGTCCTCCCTCTCCCGGATCAACGGGTCCCCACAGGCCGCCGCCGACAGCGATGCCGCGGCAGCGCCCGCGCCGCCGAACCCGGCGCAGCGGAAGGCCGGTGTCCACGACGATTCCTCCCTCGTGTCCCGCCCGAAGGTCATGCCTTTGCAGCCGCAGATCAACGGCGCGGCGGCGGCGGCGGCGGCCCAGGCGCAGCGTCCGTCGGGCGACAAGAGCAAGCCGACCAAGGCGATGAACGGCGTGGCGAAGGCGGCGGCGTCGCCAGCTGTGGAGTACACCGGCATGGCCGCGGAGCTCGACAAGATGATCCAGGACCACCAGAGGGTGAAGGGCACGACGCAGATGATGCGCGCCACCTCCGGCAACATGATGATGCACCGCAACCTCGGCAACCTGAACGCCGGCGCGTCCGCCCGCAGCTCGCTGGATCGCAACACCAAGGCGGCGGCCGCGAGCGATCGGCCGAAGGCGGGGCCGGGGAGCAACGGGTACGCGTTCTCCGGCATGGGGAACATCGTGAGCAAGCCGGGCGATCAGCTGTGCCGGGCGATGTCGCACCGGACGGACCCGGAGAAGCTCAAGGAGATGGGCAACGAGGAGTACCGGGAGGGGCACTACGCGGAGGCGGTGGCGCTCTACGACCAGGCCATCATGATGGACCCGACGCGGCCGGCGTACTGGAGCAACAAGGCCGCCGCGCTCGCCGCGCTCGGCCGCCTCATCGAGGCCGTCGCCGACTGCAAGGAGGCCGTCCGTATCGACCCCTCCTACGGCCGCGCGCACCACCGGCTCGGCGGATTGTATCTCAGGTACGTTCGTGCGCACGTAGGGCGCCCGCATTGATCGCCACCCCTAATCCGATTGTTTATTGACGCAATGCAATTCAATGAAAAATGCACGACCGTTCTCAGCTGCTAATTATCTCCCGTAATTTGCTATAGCTGCCATCAAATGACGAATGGATCGATTACGCGAGTAGTTTTTACAGAAATTTCACCGTGGTCGCCAATTGACTATACTGAGATCAAGGAAATTTATCTGTAAACTTGCACTGATAGATAATAATTTTGCAACCTGAATTGAACTCGCCTAGTGGCGTTTCGTGGAGAGCCACTACGTGTGCTCGACGGTGGCTAGCTAGCAACCAAATGTTAGTTACATGCTTAACGAACAGGTTGGGGAATTAGATAATGGCGTGGCTGCTTTGCATGCACATATCATCCGACGGTAGTAGAAGTGTAGCTGTATTGTTATTGCCAGGAAACCTCTGACGTTCCCCCGAAGAAATGGAGTGGCCCTTTTTGATAATTAGGGCCTGGATTCCTTGATCTGTAGTCTACATGTGCTGCTTAATTTATGCTATCAACATTCGGTTACTGGTTGGTTTATTTATCAGGTCTAGCCTATGCAGAACCTCCCTCCTCAAATCACTCTAGCACTTTGTGAACCTTTTCATCCATGATTGGTGCTTTAATTCAAATCACTCTAATCACTTCCTCAACAAGCATTCTTACCCATCTTTCTCAAGAGTCAAGACAATGATTGATATACTTCTAGTTAAATCTGCAAGCTGACAGAGAATAAGTCCACCTTCATTTGTCTGCACTGCACTCTAGCCTACTACATCTACCGAGCTCCATAATAATTTCTTGTACGGGGAACTGATAAAATGAACCAAGAATTGTACTATCTGTAAGACTAATATATCATGAGATGATCGATATATGCTCACTAAATGGTTACGTGTTCGTTATCAGATTAGGAGAACCAGACAAGGCCATAAACTACCTGAAGCAGTCGCCCATGGACACAGTAAACGCGGACGTTTCCCGCGCGCAGTCGGTGAAGGGCCGCATCGCCAAGTGCGGCGACGCGCGCAAGGTCAGGGACTGGATCACGGTGCTGCAGGAATCGCAGGCCGCCGTCTCCGACGGCGCCGACTGCGCCCCTCAGGTCAGTACGCACTGCCTACCAAGCGAACACGCTATCGCCTGCTGTAGTGGCGTCAACGTTGCACGACCAACATGACAGATAGTAGAGTAGCTGTAACTTGTACGTGCGTTAGTGCGGGTGTGGCTGACACGACGTACGCACTCGATCTGTCCGACAGGTGATGGCGCTGCAAGCGGAGGCCCTGCTGAAGCTGCAGCGGCACGACGAGGCCGACTCGGCGCTCCGCGGCGCACCGAGGTTCGGCGTCGACGAGTCCACCAAGTTCTTCGGCACCACCGCCCACGCCTACGTCCTCATGGTCCGAGCCCAGGTCGACATGGCCGCCGGAAGGTTTGTTTGCTTGTGATCCTGTGGCATGGCACTGCTTGGCGACATGGCGAAATGCTTCTGTTCTGATCCATGTACATAAACAAACTCGTGAAGGTTGGAGGAGGCGGTGGCGACGGCGCAGACGGCATGCGAGCTGGACCCGGGCAGCCGGGAGGCCGCCAACGTGCACCGGCGCGCCAAGGCGGTGGCGTCGGCGCGGCAGCGCGGCAACGACCTCTTCAAGGCCTCCAGGTTCGCCGAGGCGTGCGCGGCCTACGGCGAGGGCCTGGACAAGGGCGAGATCGGCAGCGCCGTGCTGCTCTGCAACCGCGCCGCGTGCCACGCCAAGCTCGGCCGGCACGAGAAGGCCGTCGAGGACTGCAACGGCGCGCTCGCCGTGCGGCCTGGCTACAGCAAGGCCCGCCTCCGGCGAGCCGACTGCAACGACAAGGTTTTCGATCTCCACATGCTTTTTGCTGCATTGCACGATCGAGCTCGTTTTTTCGTCAGATTTGTTGATTTTTGGTGTGCACGCTCGTTCAGCTGGAGAGATGGGAGGCGTCGTTGAGAGACTACCAGGTGCTGATCCAAGAGCTCCCGGAGAACGAGGACGTGAAGAAGGCTCTCGCAGAGGTTGAGGCGAAGCTCAAGAGCCAGAGGAATTGATCTCAGCATTGACGCCAGGTAATTGCTCTCAGCTACTGCTCACTATTCATGCTTCAACTGTCAATCGTTGTACGTCACCACCATAGTCCTAATGAAAGTATGCATTAGGAATCAACCATTGCATTTTTTTTCAAAAAAATAGGTGGCTGCTCTTACAAGTTGACGAAATCTGTCTTACAAAATTTAGGAAAAATGTTGAGCAGACTTGCTTGATGCAGATTGTTCGTATACTGAACAGAAACTGTTCTAAGATACGTTGCATACTACTACGTAGCATCAAAGGTCTCTTCTATCACTTCTTCAACACCAATCATACATATGTCGGCTGTAAGAAACATACTTCAGTTAGTTCAGTACCTTTATCCTTCTTAACTTTAGTTGGTTATTAGGTAGGTGGTTAGGGCATCATCTGATGACCACGCGCAGATGAAAAGAAACAAAAGTCGGTTTGAAAACCAGGGCAGATTCCTCGCCCGCGCTTATTCTTTAGAACAAAGCGTCGGCATGCTAGTCGTCGTAACACTAATCTATTCTTCTCTGCAGGTTCGTTTGTTTCTGTCGGCTACCGCTGCAGAAATCAGCACGGAAGTTCTGAAGATGGCATGGACAAAGCGACTCTGCACGCGCCGTCGCGCGGCTTGTTTAAGCCAAACCTGTGTGCCTTTTTTTGCTTTGTTGTTAAACATACACCAAACTACAGGAAGAGGATGAAGTGATGGAACTGTACATAATACTACTCGCTCCATTGTTGTGATGTGTAGTTAGTTTTATTTATTCGGGTGTGGGGCGCCGGTGGTGGCGCCCAAGACTTCTGAAGCTTGCCTCTGAAACAAAACAGACGGAACAACGTACTGTACACTGAAATGAATGCTCATTCTAAGCAGAGTATGTGTGGCTCTTCGTTTGAGCGAGGCTCCCTTTTGCTGAAATCAGAACAGACAGCTTCGTCCTCCATGTACCTAACTGGAGAGAACATGCATGCATACATGGATGTTGTGTTGTGCTGCCCTATGTGATTACAGGCTGTATACTAACCATGGGTTGCGCTAGTGTCTAGTGGTCTGCTGGAGTTCAAATTCTCTCTACAGCTATCAGCTGATAATTTAAAATAAAAATCTTTGGTTACCCAATTTGACAAAAATCACTTACTGCTGTGCATATCTGAACTTATGGACAATGGTTTGTTGCCCCCAAGATGCTTCCAAGCTATGCCTGACACTCTGCACATTAACTGTTATACTACAAGTGGAACTCAGAGTTAGATTGTTACTTCCAAGTTATGCCCTCAAGCTCACCACCGAGCACGTCAGCCACCGGATCAACGCCCATGTCCGGTTCACTATGGTCCCTCATCACGCCGTACAATGCCAGTCACCGAAGTTCCTTCAATTACACGGGAGAATTTTGGTACCATCGCTTCGTCAAGAGGGAAGTGCTCGAGAAGTCCGGAGTACCTCGTGGACGACTGTTTCGCCGTTCGGTGCGACGTGCGTGTCATCAGCTCGTTGGCCGTCGCGGATGAGGTGGTGCAGGCGCGTGACCTCGAGAGGATGGGGTTGGCCGGCGGCTGCAAGGACGAACTCTGCCAGCGTCGCCACGCATCGGGTCTCGGAGAAGGAGAATGCCTCCGCCATGGGCTCCACGACGCCAGTACAACGCCGCGTTAAAGCAGCATGGATTTGCCTCTACAGGCGTAAACGTTAATTTGCGAGGAGTATTTCACTGCTTTTTTTTTCACGATGTTGAGGAACAGGGCAGGGCCGACAAAATCAAGGGCCCCATGACAAACTCTAAAATGTCTTCCGCCACGCTAGACCTCCTAGGCCAACCCATTGTGGAGGCGAGCGCTCGATTGGAACAGCTTCGGTTTTCCGCGGTTGACCAGTCCACCATTGACATTGACAGTTGACCTTTCTGAGAAATTGTGATTATTCTAAAAATAGTAGGAATTCACAAAAAAAATGTTCATGAATTTAAAAAATTCAGGTTTTAAAAAAAGTTCATGAACTCGAAAAAGTTCACGAGTCCAAAAAAAGTTTGCGGGATTCAAAAAAAGTTTGTGGAGTTGAAAAAAGTTCACAAACCCGAAAATAGTTTACATGTTCAAAAAACGTTTGCGGGATTCAAAAAAAGTTAGTGGATTTGAAAAAAGTTCGCAAGTTAAAAATACTTCGTGGATATAAAAAAAAGTTCATGCATTTGATAAAAAAGTTCATGGAATTCAAAAAAATTCAAATGTTTCACAAATTTAAAACAAGTTAACGATTGTGAGGAAAAAAATTCACAAATTTGGAACAATTTGATCGCGGATTTGAAAAAGTTCACGTATTTGATGGAAAAATTGATAAATTTGAAAAAGTTCACGAATTTAAGTGAAAATGTTCCCAAAAAATAAAAAAAGTTCACAGAGAAATGTTCATAAATTTAAAAAATGCTTTCAAATTTGAAAAAAGTTCATGCATTTTAAAAAATAAAAGGGAAAAAAGAAACTATAAAATAAAAAATAAAAAAATAAAAAGAAAAGAAAAGAAAAAATAATAAAAAGCGTTTAGAAAACAAAAATTAAAAAATTAAAACCCGGTTAGAAGCCTCCCAAAACTGGCCGGAAGCTTCCCAAAATTGGAATCACAGTTTGCTTAGGCACATTAGATAGCAGATATTGGTACTGCTGAGCCATCTTGTCAGCACGCGCAAATTCCATCTTCCCAACCCCCAAACCATAAGCATCATCTGAAGGAAATTGGGTACAAACATCTGGGAAAATTGAAAAGGGACATGTTGCAAATTACCCACCTGTTGAGCACTAAAAGCATGCTGATGTTGTGGCACCACGCCTTGTGTCACCACACCCAGTTGCAATTTCTACGGGTGTGCTTGATCTATAAGCAATGAATGTTCTATTTCTTGCCTACTACACAGTGAGGAGGGGGGGGAGGGGGGGTGTTCTAGCAAAATTTAATTTGGGATATGCATTGTAGCAAAAAAACTTTATCTCATTTGGCTATGAGAAATAATCCATCTCATTTCATAAATGCTATTTTGAAAGTATGGAAAAATGCTTTATAGATTACCATAGCTTGTTTTCACCCTATGATGTCGATGTAACTGGAGACTTGAATCTGGGGTATTATGAGTTTCATGATGAATGGAATTTGAGGGCATGCCCCTGCATTAAAAAAAACATTTAATTAATTCTACATCAATATACTAAGTGGTATTTTTTTTGCTAAAATTTGGTTTCACTAGAACTGGATAGGTTATGTCAAGTAAGATGGCTTGGTGGAATCATCCTCAGTGCGAGGAAATTATTCAAGCCTAATCAGAAACGCCGAGTATAGACAAAAATCAAGGAAATTTTGCTTTTGCTAATCAATTTGACTCAATGAGGGTCAAAGATACAATAGAGGGAAGGGATTAGGTATATCTAATCTAGAATATCTTGCAAAACAAATCACTTTTTCTGCAAATTTTTGGGTGAAACTTATTTGGATCTATTGGCCGGGCGTTGAACCTTTCGTCTCACTTACCGGTCATTTCGAAACCGCCTCTGCTCTTCAAGCCAGCTCTAGCGTTACCAGCCCAATATAAAGAACATATCTTTCTTATGAGCTTAGTGCCCTTTCCCCCATGATCGTGCTTTAAGTCAATTTTTACTTTTCTGTATATAAGAGAATGACCGAGCAAGAAACTTTGAAAATTCATCAAAGTGATGGATGTACTTCAGAACTCTACCAGCCAACAAATGTGGAGGACAAAGGCTAATTATTTGAAACAAGGCAAAAGACTTGCCATTTTCATTAACTAACAAGAAGAGAGTTGCCCAATAAATTAGCATGAAACTGGGCAAAATACGATCACAGCCTGCTAATCTGGAACACAAAAAGATGGTTCATGCACACCGCTACATGGAAAAATTGTCGAGGTTGCACGCTGGCGTCATCGTCATCACCTTTCCCCCAAGTAAGCGAATCCGACTTCACCGCAAGCGACCGCCAACGAAGTCCACCGCAAAGAGTGCATAAAGCAACTTAAATATCCGAGCCAAGAAACCAGCGACAAGCCAGGACCAGGGCGGCACTGGACCCAAGAACAATCCATGGCGGGGAACTATGCATGGCTAGTGCCGTGAAGGATCATAGAGTTGGGCTACATGATGCATGTCATAGTTGTTGCACGTACTTCGCCACCACGCAACTCTAACTCCACCACACCAAATATACCATGAAGACCCCGTGGATAAGCAGAAGAGTTGACTACCACAACCTTTGTCGTGACCCCGTTGTTGCTCATCGACCTAGATGCCGCCAGTCAAGCCACCGATGATCACCAATACCAACCACGAGATCCTCCAGGTGGCACCAACTCCAACATGGTGACCCTGTGAGGGAAACACGACACAAGTGGTATCTTTGTCTGATCCGGGGATACCCAGACCTAAGGTGCCCCCCACACCCATAGTAACAAGGACATGGGTGAAGTTGCAACCGATTCCTTCAACAAGGTGACAGCGTTACGCAGACACCGCTAGGGTCGGTCTGGAGAACATCCTTGGTCGGCTAGCCCACCAGACCTCCACCGTCGTCCACCACCTCGCCAGCAAGGAGCCCAGCGGTGCTTATCGGTATTGGGGCCCGCGTCACAAATTTGGAAGCAGAAGGGGGTGGCTATATTGCAAGCATGCCTAACGCCTCGCCTTGGAGGGCCGACGAGAACCCAAGCCACCATCCGCTGCATGGACTTAGATTTATGACATCCATTGGTGACGGCGAGGGGAGGTGGGGCAGTGGATGGGGGCCGAGGGTGCGAGCCAGGGTTTCCGCCCTTGTTGCCCTAGAGGTGACAGGGGGACAAGTGGGTAAACGCACAATTGAAAGTAAGGAATGACGAACAACAAAAATGGAGTTGGCACCAGTCTAACTAACTTCTAATCAATCTTTCCTGAAAAACAAAACTTCTAATCAACCTATTTGCTCAGATCCATCAGATAACATACTGACAGCGATTGCAGCCGGCCATACACAACGTACAGTTCTTGTTATGAACCTGGACTTTTCTAACTATCAATTGTACTTTCAGAAACAAAGAAGTTGTCGCTGAACCCGACATCCGGCGTTCATGAAAGGACAAGATCGTTTCATTTTCTCACAGCTAATATGAGGTGAACGGTGGCAAGCTGTGACATCAAATTAATTCTTCCAAGTATACAAACAGAAAGCAACAAATCCTGAACAATCAACTTCTACATAAACAAGAGTAGGTTTTATCCCAAAAAGATAGAATAAAGCACTAGAGAATTTTATCTCAAATCCAAATGTTAAATTGCACACTGGCTGGGAGCTATACACTTCACTCATATTACTCATCACATACTACAGGTACTATTCACCATGTACATATCATAGGTAAAAATATAGCAAGGGATCCCTAATAATACAGCAATATCTACAGAGCAGAATTTGTTTTGCTGAGAGACCTACATGCTGGCCTTCTCGGAACCAATCTGCCACATGCTGATCGAATCCTTTACGCGATCCATACGCAAATCGTAGTAACTCTGCTCTCGAAAGGACAATCGGCAGAGGATCGGGTGGCAAAACGTTGAAAACACACATACATTGTTCGCAGAAGGAGAGGATGGATGGATCGTCGTTCATTTCTTCCAGCTCCGGCAGCGTAAGACCGAGTCGTCGCCGCCGACGATCCATGTCTCCTTGGCGATGTCCATGGACACCTGGAAGAAGTCAGGCGGGTACCTCATCACCACCAGATTCTCCTTCTCCGGCTCTTCCTCCCTTGCCTTGTTGTCGCTCTTCGCGTCGTCGTCCTCCCCTGCGTCTGCTATTCCTAGCCTCCTCGCCAGCCCCTTCGCCGGCGCCGACCGGCAACGCATCAGCATCAGCGCGTTCGCCGGGGGCGCCGCGTCTTCTTTCTCCTGCTCCTCATGCGGTAGCTCATGTTCCTGATTCTTGCGGGGAACCCTCTTCCCTTCCTCCAACACCATGAACCACTTGGCCAATGCGTCGCCGTGCCGATCTGTCTGCTTCCCTGCGCGCTCCACCTGCTCCTCCTCTTCCTCGTCCTCCTCCCCGGAGGTGTACTCCACGACGGAGCCGGGGAACCTGCCGAAGCAGCCGGAGACGTTGAGCCGGAAGACGCCGTGCAGGGCGTTGAGGAACGGCAGGGCGTCCTTCTTGATCCCGAGCGCCTGCATCCACGTGGCCTTCTTCTTCCCACCGGCGCCGCCGCCTCCCTTGGGCTTGGCCGACCGGGAGACCTTGATCTGCCCCGCGCATGTCACCTTGGGCGACGACGGCTCGTTGTCCTCGCCGACGTCCACGGCGTGGTGGCGCCGGCTCGGGTTCCTGTTGGCGGCCGCCCTGAGGTGCGCGCCGGACGCCGACGGCCGGGCGCCGCTCGTGCTGTGCCGGCGCTCGGAGCTCGCGGACGGCCGCGACGGGCTGCAGGCCGTCTTGGGCGGCATCAGCGCCAGGTGCGCCCGCGGCGGGAAGCAGACGAGGAAGTCCGTGGCCGTGCCGCTGCTCCCCCTCCTCCTCCCCCTCATCGCGACTGTGCTGTGTGTGAAATGTGAAGCTTCTTCTTCCTCTTCCTCCTCTCCCTCCTCTGCTCCTAGCTAGTGTCCGCTTCTTGTTGTGAGGCTTGAGGCTGTGATGAGTAATCGAGCTGTCTGTTTAGGTGGGAGTTTTAAAAGCCCGGCCGGAGACGTCCAGCTTTCGGTTGGTGCTGGCGTTAAAAGAAGCTTAAGCCCAAATAAACAAGACAAGGCAACATGTATCAGGAAAGAGAAAAGTCTACATTTCAACCTCCAATTAACCACTCGGTTTGATTTACAACCCTCAACTCCGAAACCATCCGAATTACGCCCTAAACTTACCACATGGTTCAAAACACAACCCTTGTCTTGGTTTTGGGCTGGTCAACCGGTTTTGACCGGAGTCAAGGCTGACTGGACATGCCAAGTCAGCAGCCCATCTAACCTAGTCTCCCTCTCTCGATTCATTTTCTCACCTGAGCCCGAGCCAAGTCCCCGCTGCCGCCGCCGCCTGGCACGCCTCCATCCCGACCCGCGGCCGCCGTGCCCGCCTCCCCGCCGCATCCGGCGGCGGCCGGCAACTGGAGCGACCGACGAGTGGCGGCGCTGCACCTCCTCCGCGTGGGCCCCGAGCCCGAGTCCTTCGCCTCACCCCTCCTCTCACAGCGGCGGCCACCGCCGGCGACCGACGCATGGCGGCGCTGCACCTCCGTCGCGCTGGCCCCGAGCCCGACTCCCTCACCATCGCCCCGGTCCAGAAACAATTATGTCGTTGCCCGACGCCATGGACGTGCCCGCGAGCTAGTCACCGTCACAACTGTAGCCACCGGCCACCTCTCGAAGCGCCGCCATGTCCCTTAGCTCCGTCGCGCCCCCCTCTTCATCCTTGTCCAAGCGATTGACGCGGGGAGCCCCCAATCGAGCCGCGTCCCCGAGCCTACCTCACCATGCGCCCATGCCCCGGCGCCCGCCATTGACGACGAGGTGGACGCCTCTGAGCTCCCTTTGCCTTCCTGACACCGCTGTCGTCACCGGGGTGAGCTCCCGGTCCTCCTCGACCTCTCCCCTCGCTCTCCCGCCGCCGCCGCCGAACCATGCGGAAACTGGATCAGGGTGGAGGCATCCTAGGCAGAGGTGGTGGCGGCTGCTCTGGTGGGGTGGGGCGGGGCTCGAGCTGGCTTGCGGGTAGGGCGGGGCGGCGGAGATGTAGCGGCGCCGTTCGCCGGTTGCCGGTGGCGGCCGGAGTCAGGTGCGGAGAGGCGGCGGGCATGGCGGCGGCGGTGACTCTGTCGCGGGAGCAGAAGGGGGTCGGGGTTGAGTGGAGACAGAGGTGACCGATCCATTTAATTTTATCCTGCTGAGTTGGCATGCTCAGTCAGCGTTGACTGTAGTCAAAACCGGTTGACCAGCCAAAAAACGAGACCAGGGTTGTCTTTTGAACTTTGTGGTAAGTTGAGGGTGTAACTCGACCGGTTTTGGAGTTGAGGGTTGTAAATCGAACCGCGTGGTTACTTCAGGGTTGAAACGTGGACTTCTCTCATCAGGAAAAGCTTAAGCCAAAATGATAGCTGCAATGGCGTGTCGTGCTGTTTGGCCATATGCCGGAGGTAAGATTAGTGCCCGGCCTCCGGCGATTGCTTGGTGTAGTGATGGCTAAAATATTGGGATTTAATTAGGGGGCCTAATTGAGGTAGTTGATCACGGGTATCTTCAAGGAAGTGGACCTTGGAGCTGTTCTATGGATACATAATCTAATCTATCTACTGGGTGTTCATAAAGCTACACTCCACCACCTTCCGATCTTGATCCCATCAAAAAGAATACGCGCGTAATCTACTGTTGCATACCGGAGGATCTATTTATGTGTGTAAGTGCAGCATCACGAGAGGAGCCCAGTTTTGTACTATAAAATTCTTCTTCTTTTTAAGAGAGAAGTCCATATTACAACTCTAAACTACCACCAAAGTCTAAGATACAACCTCGAACTCCAAAACCGTCCACTTTACAATCCCGAACTTTCAAAACCGGACAAAAACCAACCCTGACCCGGTTTTGACTATGTTTTGACCGGTTTTGACCATTCACTGCTTAGTCAGCAGCCCAGTCAGCCTGCCACGTCAGCGATCCACTTAAGCCTAGCCCCCCTCTCTCCTCATCTCACCCACCATGCCGCCGCCGCCACCACCTCCTCCTCGCTCGATCCCGCGGGCACCGTCGCACCACTCGACCAACCACCGGCAGGCCACCGACTCCAGCCGCTCCCCATGTCCCCCTTCCCTTCCCCTGCGCTGCCTCCCACCTCTGGGCGACGTCCACGACCGCCGTGGTAGCGCAGCCACTCCCGGCTGGCACCTCCAGCCACTCCCCACGCCCCCTCCCCTTCGCCTGCGCCGCCTCCTGCCTCCGGCCGACGGCCACGACCGCCGCGGTCGCGCAGTTGCCGCCGCCCTGCTGCATTGCCGCCGTCCCGCACAGCACCCGGCCGCCGTCCACCTCGCCTCCTCTGCCACCCTGCGGGAGCTCCGCCTCCACCTCGCGGCCGCCACACCAGCCGCCGGCGAGCTCACCTCCACCCGAGACCAGTGCCGACGTCGCCCTTCACCGGGAGGCCAGCCACCACCGCCTGCCCGCTCGCCTGCAGAAGCCGTCGTCCGGCGTCGATGCGCGATCACCAGCCGACCGCCGATCTCCCGTGGATGCACGCCTCCACTCGCAGGTCAACGCCGCCGCCACCCGCGTCTGCGCCACCGTCCTGGTGGTCGCCGGCGTGCAGGTCCCCGCCGCCCGCTGAATCTCGCCTCCTGCGTTGACCGCTTCTTGCGGGATTGATCGATTGCTGTGGGATCGATCGAGGTTGAAGCTAGCAGTCGCTGCCTGCCTCTCATTGATTCCGATCAGCTTTTGGTAAAAAAAAGTCAAAACTGGATGACGTGGCGGGGTGACTAGGATGCCGACTAGGCAGTGAAGGGTCAAAACTGGTCAAAACATAGTCAAAACCGGGTCAGGGTTGGCTTCTGTCCGATTTTGGAAGTTCGGGGTTGTAAAGTGAACGGTTTTGGAGTTCGGGGTTGTATCCTAAACTTTGATGGTAGTTCAGGGTTGTAATATGGACTTCTCTCTCTTTTTAATGAGCTCCGTCGGCTCTGTATTATACTGCTGTGGGAGCAGGTTTGTGAGAAGTGTGCAACAACGGCTTAACCTACCTGTTGCAGAAAACTGCAAACAGATGTGCAGATACAATGCTAGGCTGGCTTTCAAATTGGGTGGTAATGTCACCCTACTGGCATGATCTTGCCTAGATTTGTAGATGAAATACACTGGAAGCCACTGAATTTGCAGGGACAGTGCAATTCAGTCCTCAAACTTTCAAAGTGTGCACTCGAAGAAGTCAGTGAAATGCATCGGAAGTCAATGAACTTACGCCACGTCTACTAGATACACCGTGAAGGAAGGTTTTTGGACCGTAGATGGACCCTTTAAAAAGTTTGGCAGGGTGAGGTCAATGTGCCACCGTGCTAAGTGCCGTTCACAACCAGGTCGTGTGGGACCAAATATATCTGGTTTTAGGAGTCAAGAGACTAGGTTTTTCCTGTTTATGAGCAAGGAAGCCACCCCTCCTACCTCCTTGTCCTTCCTTCCCCTCGCAAATAGAACCCCTCAATCCCGTGACAAGAAAACATCCGCCGCCACTAACCCTAAGCCACTGCCTCCTACCTCCTCATCCTCCCTTCCCCTGGCCGTTGCTAGAGACTAGTGGTCAGGCTAAGGCCTGTCAATGGTCGATGTAGGTGACAACGGGGAAGTCACTGCTATGGTAGCCTTCGGTGGTGACATGCGATTTATGGGTGGCGGCTAGAGGAAGAGGGTATAGTTGTGCAATGGCGGCGGTCGGGTTTTCGGCCTGGCCAGCATTCTTTGGTGGCGAGGCTCTGTATGCAGGCACCGGGCGACAACAATGGCCGTCTGCTCCCCAACAAGGTGGTCCTCCGCTCGGGTGTGCGGGTGGCGCACTGGTTCTATGCTATGAGGTGATTGTCACGACAACGGCTAGACGGTAGTCGCAATGAGCCAGAGAGTCTTGGACCTTTGGATCCAGCAACAATGGTGAGTATTTTAGCAGGCCGATTATGCTGCCACACGCGAGAACGACAAATCAAGAGGGCGGTGTGGGATCGCCGGAGTGTCTCGAATTGGGATTTTGGCCATCCGGTAACTTTCCTCCCCCATTAATCTTCGTCCCATGTGCAACGACGAACTTCACCTTTGGGGCCTTAGGTGGCGACCGGCTCTTTCTCGAAGCTTGATTGCCTACTTGTGTTGACATTCTCTTCATTTACACGACATCTCGCGTCAAGATCGTGCCTACACATTTAGCTGCTGGGATCGTGGAGGTGGCGGCGGCAACACAAGATTATTTTGATTTTGGTGGTACTTCTCGAATACCCAGTCTCGAGTTTCTAGTGTGAAATCTCTAGCTCTAACCCTAGTTGTTATACCTGGCAATGGCAGCGTTGTCGCGTTGTTACCTTGTTGAAAGCTTTTCTCGGACTTGATTCTCAGGGTGATTCAGGATCACTAATTTGGCGTTGTCTTTACTTTTTGCCTATGTGATTCTTTGTGTGTGTGTATTGACGCTGGTTGTGTGTATTCTAATCATGTAGGAACCGTGTGTGTTCTTTTTTTTAACACGGTACAGACGCAAGCACTCATATATACGCGCATACACTCACCCCTATGAACACACACACGCACACCCTACCCCTATGAGCACCTCCGAGAGACTGAGCCGGCATATCATCTTGAGATTTTACGAAGTCACTGTAGGCGCCTCGCCGGAAATCCTGAAATAAATCCAGGATAAATGCGAGCACCAGGATTTGAATCCTGGTGGGCTGGGGATACCACTGTCCACCTAACCATCCAACCACAGGTTGGTTCGCGGAACCGTGTGTGTTCATTGGGTTTGTATCACCTTGATACTTTATTTTATTTTAAGTTAATAAAATCCACTCTTCATTGAATTTTTTTCCCACTTTTTTGAGCCAAGGGAAAATTTCTAGACTCCGGCAACAATTGAGTGACAAATTTAAAATATGTTAAAAAAATTAATTACTCGTAGTTTTCCAGTTTCAAACAAGGCCCTATATATGCATACAGCTAAAGATACCAGCATGGGTGCGTCGATCCTCGGCATATGAAGGTGTTGCTATCAAGTGAGGAAGCAAGTACGGTCAGTTCACAGTCAGCTGACTGTGGCAATGTCGCACACAATAGACATCTACAAAGTTTTTTGAGTTAAATACACCACAGGTGCCTTAACTTGTCCGTCGCGATCAGTTTGGTACCTAAACTCGCAAAATACATAAAAGTGGTGCTGTAACTTGTCCTTCCGTGCATATACGGTGCCTCCGGCCATATGCAACCGTATGGGCTGCCCGTGTGGAATGCTAGCTGGCGGTCGGTCCACTTGTCAGCGGATGAGCAATTTTGTTTTGCAAAAAACACCTTATGTTTTATTCAAATTAGAAATACAGGTCCCATGTGTCGGTATACAGAGAGAGAAATGGCTATAAATTACAGGTAGACATACTGCTTAGTGCGGGCATGAGCAGACCACCCGGCCGAACTAAGTTATGCGTACTAGTATTAGCTAGTACTCATATACATATACCTAGTCCGCGTATCACTCTGCACTTCCTTCACACATTTTTTACATGTTTTCTTTTTATTTATTTTTAAGTTCCTGATTAGTTTTCATGTGTAAATTTTACCATAAAAATACAATAATTATAAGTAGGCAATTATTGTTCATTTTAATTCCATAATCTATTTTCATTATTGTTACCTTGAAGAGGTAAGCATGAATTTTTTTCTAAAATTTATGTGGATATAGACAGTTCAACGTACATCTACAATTATTGTTAAAATTTATGTATATTGATGCAGGCCCACAAGCACGGACAATTATTGCCTATATTCATTGTATTTTATAAATACACAATTAAAAATTATTGTCTAATAATAGTAATGCTAGAAATGTATCAAAACATGTTAAAGGTGTTTGTAGAAATGTAATAATAATTTTACACAATAATTTTTTTCAATACATATTGTCAATTTTTTGAATGCATGGCAAACCTAAGGTAACCACCAGGCAGGACACCACGTGATGCCTAAAAAGAAGAAATACTGTTTACATCTTTCACTGGTGGAGTCAAATAAATCAGCATGAAAATTCCCACTAGATGCTCTATTGTGATAAATATAGTTTAGACCTTAATGAGATTGTTACGTACGATAACAAGTGAAGAATTTAGGTGCGCCAAACAAATAAATTGTCATTGACGTGTGCACGTATGCATACCACACACACGAGATCCAGTATTAAGAAAAATAATACTACAAATGATTAGATACAACACCAAAAATAAATATGGTAATTTATATTTTACATAATATGGCGTTTCTCTAAATTTAGTGTAAAATCTTGCTTGGTTTACTAGCTAGCTTACAAGGCTGGCACGACTGAGCTCCTGAGTTCGAACTTTGAATCCCCTTTTTCTTTCTTATTATTTCTCTTTATTGTTTCACATGGTATCTTATTATAAAAGCCGTTGTATCCCATTTACACATACGGTCGTGCTTGATGTAGTGGTTAGGATGTACAGTATATCTTGTGGACGCGAGGTGCTCTGTTCGAATCTTTCAAGGGTTGCTCTTTTTTCCTTCTACTATTTCATTCATCCGCTCGCCCGAGTTGATATGTGGGACCGTATTAAAATAAAATCTGAGGGGCCTGGCTGTAAAATGCTCCCACTTACTTACATGTGGGCCACTTCCACGCTGGCGTGCCACGTGGGCAGGGTGTACGCCACGATACGATAGGAGGCACTGTATTTGCACGGCCGGACAAGTTCGAGCACTACTTTCGTGTATTTTACAACTTTAGGCACTAAAGTGACCACGCAGGACAAGTTTAGGCACCCGCAGTGTATTTAACTCAAGTTTTTTGCCACAAAAAGAATCTAACAGACATGCTTCTCCATGCTGTGGTGGCCCAACGGCGTCCATCACCATGCCTGGACCCCGAGTGCCAGCCGCTCGTGATGGTCACGCTCGAGCCCTACGAGTGCGCGGTGGTGGCACACGGCCGGCCGGCGCGGCGCCTAACCTAATAATTCATCTACCCCCGAGCATGATTTCTCTCCTCCAGAGCACGAATTATTAGCGCTACTGCCGCGTCGATCAATACATGCAAGCTGAACGAAAGAGAACCAATCGATCAGTACATGCACCATTACGCATGCACTGATGCAGACCGGAGCAGCGGAGCGCTTTCCGTGAGCCACCACTAGTACTTGTTAATCCTCTGCAATCATGCGACGAGCTTCACATAATGATGGTATCTCGAAGCATTAGCTAGCACTGACAAAGCACCAAGCTACGCTGCTAATGATGGACGTCGCCGTGATTAGTTGTTGTTTATCCGCGTAGCAATGATAATGGGGGAGAAGGGTTGGTGTGCGTGAATTGTTTTTCTTCTGAAAGCAGGTTGGTGTGAGTGTTCATGAGTGATGGATGTGTAAAGGATTAAGGGTGTTAAATTCATTTAAGAGAAGAGGAAACGGGTGCCATTATGGGATGGGGGATGCATCACGCGCACTATTGGGAGTTGAGAGGGGATGGAGGGGGTGAGCGGTTGGGCTGGCCGGACCCTCCACCACGAGCCAAGATTTGGGGCCGGAGATTCGCTGCGATTGCCAACTTGCTTTGCTCCGCACGCATCGCTAGCTAGGCAGACAGCCCGGGAGGCCATCCTCTGGGGGCGCTTTCTACAGTGTTCCGGCGGAGTGTCCATTTTCAGGCTTCCGAGGGCGTCGAGGTTCGGTGGAACTCGCTGCAATCATATGGGGCATGTTTGGTTATCTACACTTTTGGTGGTTGCATGGAAAAAACGAGCCATGCTGAGTGGAAACTGGTTGAGAAAACACAAGGTAAAATATGACGTTTGCATGTTGTTTGATTGCCTACATATAGAGTCTCTGCATCGAGAAAGCAATTTCCACCCGATGTTTGGTTGCCGGCATGCATGGTGATTAGAAATTAACAACTACACTTGAACAAGGAGGTTAAAGTAGAACATACACGTGACAACACGCACACATTTACATGAACAACACACACATGCCAGCACACCGATATGTTCGCAATGAACAACACACACTCGTTCACATGAATAGCACACAACGTGACAACACTCTCACAAGTTCGAGGCACCATTGTACAGTACACTGGCGAGATTAGAAGAGACTAGTGAGATGTACATGTATTTGTCTACGACCGTTGAAATAGAATACGTACAATACGAAAGTCGTGTGTAACGGAGAGATGAAGCTACTGGTCAAAGAAAAATTCAAACAGTCGACCGTGCGCGATCAAAATTCATCCAAAATAGGTTCAAACATAAACACAAAATTGAACATCTACGGTCAATGAAACCACAAACCAATCGTCTGAATGGAAGCACAACGTTACCGTGCGTCTTTTTCGTGTACAACTTATGTCGAATCGAAGCACGGTTGTGTAGATTAGAAAAGACTAGTGAACTAGATTAGGGGTGAAGGAGATTAGAAGGGTGGCATGCATATTACAATACACTGGTCATATGTAGATCTACTCATCTATGATTGTGAAACAGAAAACCCACAATACGAAAGTCGTGTCAGACAGCGAGGTGAAGCTACTCGTCAAAGGAAACTTCAAAGGGTCGACCGAGTGCCACGAATTTGTCAAAATTCATCCAAAAAGGATCCAAATATGAACATGAAATTCAACATATACAATAGTGAACGAAACTATGATCCAATCGCCTTAATGGAATCAGAACATCGAGGTGCATCTTTTTCGTGTATAGCCTATCTCGAATCGAAGCACGTTGTGTAGAAAAGAAGAGGCAAAGTGAAGAAGATTAAGGAGGTGATTACGTGCAAACACGTACAGCCAGAGTCACCCAGTGCGCTCCAGAGCATCGCTCGGGCCTGGCTCGCTGGAAACTGCCGATTTGGGAGTTCCCAACGATACAGGTCCAGAGGTGCTTTAAGAACCATGCTATGCAGGCCCAATAGAGTTTGCATGTGACCAAACAGTCCGACACCGAAAAGATGCTGCATACAACGGGCTTGGTTGAGCTTTTGTGGGCAACCAAACGCGCCCATGGCTTCCGGGCCCTGCATGTGTTCTCCTTCGCCATGTCGCTGCGTGTCTCCTTGGATTCTTCCTGTCACCGGTTGCATGCTTCGTGGATATTTTATTGAGGAAAAAGAGTAGATGGTAATGTGGTTTATGCTTTGGAAATGGAACATGTGCACCTAGTGCTTGGGTTAATTTAACACCCCAAAAAATGCAGAAAGATAGCAAATTTGCACTAACTGAACTATGAAATTCCATATCCAAAATTGATGCAAGAAAAATATAAAATCCTGTGATTGATAGTTATGTTTCCCTTTGTATGTAAAAACTAAAAAGATAACATTTTAGACAATGACCACCATCTTTAACATGCAAGTTTAATGGACGCTTAATTACAAAAACTATATCATGGATAAAATTCATGAAAATCTCCTGCACCATTCCCCACTAGCCAACCTAAATAGTTCTTACATATTCAGGTAGAGAATTTTGATGCGCGCTTTCTTAAATGTCATCTATTTCCAAATAGAGGTGACAACTTGTATGGAGTTGAGGTGATATCTTATAATACAACTAGAATTTGTTAACATGTATAACATATTATGTGTTTTGTTTCTCTTGGATGTGTGGGCCAAATCTGTATTATGTTTTGTTGCATGTTATGAATTAGATTGTGAGAAAAAGCAAAAGGTACAGATGCAAATTCAAGTATATATTGAGGAATAGAGAATATCAACTTGTATGGTGGGATCGTTTAGTCAATGAACTTGCAAAACGATATGGACTAGTCCCTAAACTTTCCATGTGGGTTCAATTCATCAAAAACAGACTGAATTGCACATGAGCCATGCCATAAAGGGCACACTCCCGTTGCTGTTTTTGTGTTGAAGCCAAAAGAAATTACTCAAATGGGTCCTTAATATGTACTTGCCCATGTAGATCTTTTGTATACGACCCCGGTGAAAGAGTATGGTGCCCCCATGTTTGGTTTTGGTAATTGATGACAATCCCTATGGACTAATGGTTGCCTTGAGTTATATTTGAAGGGTTTGTCCATAGGCATTGCTTGAAGACCATTTGTTGGTGTCAAGGTTATAAGAAGGAGATTATGTGTTGACCAAGGTGTTATTCAAGGAGTTATCCAAAGATTGGTCATGTGAGAGTTGAGCCTATTGCAAGCATGTCTTGAAGAAGAAGATTGTGTGAACATTCACGTTTACGGTTTACCTTCAAGACATCATCTTTATGAAGAGAGAAGATAAGATACAAGGTTGATCAAGACTAAGTCAAAGAGTGATTCAAGTTGATCAAAATGCAAAGCGTAGAAGATGTATTGAGTGGGATCACGGATCAAGTGATCCCATGGTATGGTAAGCATTGTCCATTTACGCTTTGTGTACTAACCCATGATCTATGTGAGGTTTCTTTGTGGGGTTAGGTATGTTTCCATGGGCGTGCATCAAAAGGACGAACTCATAGAACCCATGGAGGATGACATCAAGTGGTGATCGTTATCAAGTGCGTTGCGCAAGTTCAAGTGGAGCATCATGAAGAGATCGCATGCTTGAAGCTTGCCGTCCATTCTCGTGATAATGTACATGTGAAGATGTGCCTAAAAGAGACTCACCCATAGTGGAGTATGAGGGAGCAATTCACTAGTCTTCATTGAGCCAGCGCGATCAAGAAAGGTGGTCCAACTTGAGGAGGTCAAGATCGTCATCATCTAGCTCAAGTGGATTATGCGCAACGCAAAGGTTTGTCCTTGACAGGTTTTCTATTTTACCGGTCTCATGGTGTTAGTTGGGGACCGGGTTATAGGATTGATTGTCGTACTATCAAGGGGGGCTCTCGAGTGAGTAGCTTGATCGTATCGTTCGTAGAGAGCTCAAACCATTGCATTCTTGGCATCATCTTTCTTGGTTCTTGTTTGGTTTCTTCTCTATGCGAGGTTTTAGAGTTCATCTTCTTGTCAAACTCAGGCTCATCGAAAAGGGAGTTCATATGCGTCATCTTTGCATTTTTGGTGTTGGAGAGTTTGCCGGTTCATATTTGGGGAAGATCCTCTTCCTTATCCTATCGGCATTTATTCTCCATTGCTAGTTCTTAATATATCCAACAAGGGTCATCTATCCAACAAGGATAATACTTGTCGTCATCTATCCAACAAGCTTGAGTTTGCTAATTTCGGAGTTCGTTTGCAGAAGTTATGACACTTTTGGTCTTACCTGTTTTCCTGGTCCGGTTGTACCGCTCGTAGGCACGGTTGTACCGGCTGTCCGGTGCTTCCGGAACAACTACTGCCCGAGGAGTGATTCCATCAGGTCAAGCAGTGTCCTAGGTGGTGGTAGTGCGGTTGTACCGCTCGTCTCTGGCGGTTGTACAGCCCTGGATGACGAGGACATGTATTGGGGGTAGGGTAACAGGCCTGACCTAAAGACCCTACCCATGGACACCGTACACTTTGTACTGGACCCCTGGGCCAGATCGCCATTCAGATGTACCGCAACTTGAAAGTCACTCGGACGGCAACAACCACTCGAAGCATAGCACTCCACTCGACGAACTCATTCCACTCGGAGTACCTGATTTCACTCGGACATACGAAGACCAATAGTCAGCATGGCGGTTTCGTAGTGGGCAGATATTATGGCATTGATGGTCCACCTTGTAACATAAGAGGTGAGGGGGTGGCACACTCTATATAAGCCACCCCCCACCACTAGACTTGGGGGCAGGCTCATTCTTCTCCCCTCTCTCTCTCTAATAGTCTCAGGACTTAGCTCAGGCATGGAGATCCGTTCTCCCGCTCTCTCTCAAATACACCATGTAACTCCGTGTTCATGACAGATAATACAAAGCCTCTCCGGAGCACGAGACGTAGGGCTGTTATCTCCACCGCGAGAGGCCCGAACTCGCTAAAATCATTCGTGTCACCCGTTTGCATCTCGATAGATCATGCTCCTTTACCCTACTCCTCTCTATTGTCGGAATCGTTCCCACGATAGTTGGCGCCCACCGTGGGGCATGGCGTCTATCGAGCCATGATGCAAATGATTTTCTTTCTTCGATCTTCATCCGTCGATCAGCAATTATCGATGGAGAACTTGATCCAGGATGTTCCGGACATCACTCCATTCACTGGAGAGACATGATACTCTTCAAACAGAGGAATCAGGAAGTTTCATTCCATCCTGTCTTTTTCTTTACAATCGATCTTTAATCTAACAATGGTTGTTTTTTCCGTATGTACACGCGCTCATGCGGGTCCCGTGGAATTTCGATCAATCGAAAAGGAAAGAAGATACAAGGCGAGGTGGACGGCCGCACCATCTTCTCTGCATCAAACAAGCGAGGAGGACGGCCACATCATCTTCTTCACATCAACCAGAAAGCGCGAACGACAGCGGCAGCGCCCCCGCGCTACCAAGCACCGTTCGGGCAAGCGCCGCTCCTCCTTCCGATTGGCGGCTTGGCAGCAGCTTCTGCGCGAGCTGGGTAATCCCAACCGGCCGCCCGACTCCCCGAGCAATGAGGCAAAGGAGCCGGCAAGCAGGGCTTCATCCTCGTCAGATGCGGCTGCGCCTCCACGACGGCTCGGCGGTGGCCTCCGTGGCCGACCAGGGAGCTCTGCACCCCGCCTTCTACTCTCCTTCAAACCTTAATTCCTTCCCATTTATTTCCTGCATGCAGGGGATAAATGGCCATGGGAAAGGGAAACTTCCCTTGCATGCATGAACGGTTTTAATTCTTCCTTAATTAGTGTTAACACCACTTGCATGCAGATTTAATTTCGGCGCTAGACGTGGGCAACTCCTCCCGCGTGCTTTGGATCAGGACCACCTGCAAGCGATAGAGCTGCCCGCCTCCAGCGAGGGGAGCAACGCTCGTGCGCTCGTGGGCACATCCACGCCGAACTTCACCAGCACCTCTGAGCCCAGCCCTTCGCGTCGGCCTGCCAAGCCGGCTCCAAACTGACCGGATCGCAGCCCAGCTGTGGTCCACTCGGACGGCGCTCACTCGGTCGTGAAGTCCCTGGGTTCACTCAACCGGCTAACGTCCAGGTTCACTCGGCCGGCTAACCCAGAGATGGTTTTTGCACTCTGAACAACTAACGCGCAGGTTACTCGGATGAATTTTGCATCCAGACTGACTAACGTACAGGGACTCGGCCACCCTGCGCGTCGTCACTTGGTGGGACACGTCCTCACCACTCGGCCGCTCCACGCATCGCCACTCGGTTGGACACGTCCTCATCATTCGGCCGCCTCGCGCGTCGCCCTCGGTTGGGCATGTCTTCGTCACTCGGCTGCCCCGCGCGTCGTCATCGGTTGGACTCGCCTTCACCACTCGGCCGCCCTGTGCGTCGCCACTCGGTTAGGCACGTCCTCACCACTCGGCCGCCCGCGCGCCGTCGCTCAGCTGTACGCGTCTTCATCACTCGGCCGCCCAGCGCGCCATCGCTCAGCTATACGCGTCTTCGTCACTCGGCCGCCCAGCGCGCCATCGCTTAGCTGTACGCGTCTTCATCACGCAGTCGCCCGCGCACCATCGCTCAGCTGGACGCGTCTTCATCACTCGGCCGCCCGCGCGTCGTCCCTCAGCTGGACGCGTCTACATCATTCGGCCGCCCCGCGCACCATCGCCCAGCTGTACGCGTCTTCATCACTCGGCCGCAACGTACGTCGCCACTCGGTGAGACACATCGTCACCACTCGGCCGCCCCGCGCGTGGCCACTCGGTGAGACACGTCCTCACCACTCGGCCGCCCCGCGCGTCGCCACTCGGTGAGACACATCGTCACCACTCGGCCGCAACGTACGTCGCCACTCGGTGAGACACATCATCACCACTCGGCCGCCCTGCGCGTCGCCACTCGGTGAGACACGTCCTCACCACTCGGCCGCCCCGCGTGTCGCCACTCGGTGAGACACATCGTCACCACTCGGCCACCCCGCGCGTCGCCACTCGGTGAGACACATCTACATCACTCGGCCATCCCGCGAGCCGCCACTCGGTTGGGCGCGTCTTCATCAACACGCCCACTCGGGCGCTCGTGCGCCATCAGACGGCTAAGTCATTCTTCACACATTGCATTCTATTAAATAGCTATTTTCGTGTTCCCGAGCGTCCTGTAATCCACACTTGACGTTCACTCGGAGGCCAGGCCGCCGAGTGTACCTCTACGCTCGGTTGTTTATTTTCATGTCGGAACACCGCGCTTCCGCCTCATTTGGGTCCAATACTCCAACGAGTTCAGTCGGATCCTTCACTTCAACAAATTCGATCAGATCCTTCGCTCTTTTAGACTCTTGCTGGTTCCGAACCAGCAAGCCCCTTGCACACCCAGCGGGTGTCTATGGGTTTTATTTACACAAATCATTTCAGCACACATCAAATTACTTCGAGAAATTTTTACGTTGGTTTGTGCTATTTTTCATACACAGGTTACACGATCACTCGGCAGCTCTGTGCACAAACTTCATTGCTACTCGGACTCGGTCACCACACCGATCCTAACGCAGTGCAACACCGACCTTGTCGCTTTGTTGACTTCGGACACATCCGGCCAACCCCTCCGTGGAGTCCTCTTCATCGTGTCAACGACATAGACCTCGTCGTCACGTTGAGCATGAGACAGATAAGTCCCTTTTATAATTAAACTGCATACTTCATTCCTTTGCGAGTTTGCCTCTTTCGAGCATCACTCGGGAGCTGCTCCTCACCTTTACCCGAGTCCGACTCGATGAATTACAATTTACCCATTCAATACTATATTTCTCGTATTCCGACAGGTCCGCCGTCGGAGCCTATAGTGCGCTCGGGGGCTACGCCGCACTCGGGGGCTGCAACTCATTCGGAATCACACTTTTCTGAGTGGTCTAGTACTTCATCGCCAGTCGGATCCTTCACTTCAACGAGTGCAGTCGGATCCGCCACTTCGACAAGTCATGATCACTCGGACGCCCCACGCGTCGCCATCGGTCGGACACGTCCTCACCACTCGGCCGCCCTGCGCGTCGCCACCCTGTTGGACACGTCCTCACCACTCGGCCGCCCCGCGCGTCGCCATCGGTCGGACACGTCCTCACCACTCGGCTGCCCCGTGCGTCTCCACTCGGTTGGGTACATCTTCATCAACTTGATCGACTCGGCCGCCCCGCATGTCGACACTCGGATGGACGCGTCTTCATCACTCGGCCGCCCTGTACGTCGCCGCTCGGTTGGGCACGTCTACATCAACTTGCCCACTCGGCCACCCTACGCGCCGCCACTCGGTTGGGCATGTCTTCACCACTCGGCCGCTCACGCGCCATGAGATAGTCGGATCCTTCACTTCAACGAGTGCAGTCGGATCCGCCACTTCGACAAGTTACATGATCACTCAGACACTCTGCACGCCGTCTTCGTCGCTACTCAGGCTCAGTCGCCGTGCCGGTATTGTTGCACCGCAACCGGGCTACACCGACCTCATCGCTACATCAGCTTCAAAAGCATCTGACTGACTCCTCCGAGGACCGTTTTTCGCCGTGTCATGGCTTCAACGACTTCGACCACATCCCCAACGACAGCTACGTTACTCATATGATCAAACCTCATATTGCACTCTGTAGCAAGCTTACCTCTTTCGAGCATCACTTGGGGGCTACGCCACAGCCGAGGGCTATGCCACCCTCGGGGGTTTACGCCCCATTTGATTAACCTGTTGATCATGTCAGGAATATTTTTCTGAACATACTTGCTCGGTCCGCCGAAGATCTATATGGGTACCAGCGTCCACTCGGATGATCGCCCAAATCACTACCTGGAGTCATCTTCAGGACTGCAAAAGGGTGAAACCGGCGCTCCTCTACGGATACACTTGGCCCTTCTTTTAGGCTCCAAGGCATCAGTTTCACCAACTTGGACTCGGAGATGGCCTGTGCTGGTGTTCCCTCGGGATGATGAGTGGCTTCTCTCCGGAGAGTCAGTCCACGCGCTAGCCTCGCCACTTGGGTTTTCATGGCACATCCACATCGGACCACTAGTCTATCTCCTCCGGGAGACATACGAGTGCCACCAAGTTTTTCCTCGCAGACAACATACCCCGATTAGTCGGGAAGCACCCAGTCCACTCGGACAAACGCCTGAATCATTACCTGGAGTCATCTTCAGGACTGCAAAAGGGTGAAACCGGCGCTCCTCTACGGATACACTTGGCCCTTCTTCTAGGCTCCAAGGCGTCAGTTTCACAAACTTGGACTCGGAGATGGCCTGTGCTAGTGTTCCCCCGGGATGATGAGTGGCTTCTCTCCGGAGAGTCAGTCCATGCGCTAGCCTCGCCACTCGGGTTGTCATGGCACGTCCACATCGGACCACTAGTCTATCTCCCCCGGGAGACATACGAGTGCCACCAAGTTTTTCCTCGCAGTCAACATAGCCCGATCAGTCGGGAAGCACCTAGTCCAGAATCCGTTGAAGTTTTGTTCAAATCGTAGTTGACTATAGCTTGACGACAGGCGCCGAGTGCCCCCGCAGTGCTCGGGCCAAATCAAGTTTTTAGTAAACTCGTTCTACAAAACCTCAACCGATTCGGGGGCTAAACCTATGGGCGCGCCGGCAGTCGGCATGTTCCTCACTCAGCTTTCTACTTCTTCATAAAATATGCTCAATACCTAACGCTCACTCTTCGTCTCCAACCCGGTCCCAACCCGATCGTCTGGTTGGCAAGAGCAAAAGCTAACAGTCAATGTAAGAAGTACTACTGGAACGATTACTCCCTGGAGTGTCCAACTTTTTTCTATAGTCGGCAGTTTCGAGGCCAAATTCATTCATCGTGCCGAATGCACGAAGATTCGCCTGCTTGACCCAGTTCTAGGCTGAATTTATTTACCGTGCCGAGTGCATGAAGATCAGTCCGACTGATTCAGTTCCAGGTTGAACTTATTTACCGTGCCAAGTGCATGAAGATTTGCTTGACTGACCCAGTTCCAGGCTAAATTTATTTACTATGCCGAGTGCATGAAGATCCATCCGATCGACTCAATTTCAGACTAAAAGTTATTTACCGTACCGAGTGCACAAAATTCACCTGATTGACCCAGTTCCAGGCTAAACTTATTTACTGTGCCAAGCGCAGGAAGATCCATCAGATTGACTCAGCTCCAGATTGCAGTTATTTACCATGCCGAGCCCACGAAGATCCATTCCGAATGCATGAAGACCCGCCACAGTTCTAGGCTGAAGTCATTTACCGTGCCGAGCGCACGAGGGTTCACCTGTTTAATTCAGTTCCAGACCAAAAGACTTAAACCCTCTGCCAGACTCATCTAGTCCGACAGAGGCTCGGGGACTACACCCAGTGGGTGCACTCAGCGTGCCCCCACTGGAAGAGAAACCAAAAAGAAACATTCTGCTCGGTCAAGTCCAGCAACAACATTCGAGTACAACAAATCTTACAGACTCCAACCGACTACCAGCAATCAGTCAGAGTCTCGGGGGCTACACCCTCCCATAGAACAAAATTCCGAGTATCTTCACTCAAGCAAACATTCCGTGCCCAGGCGCGATGAAATTCCGAGTAATTAGTTACTCGATACAGGACCGGCTCCAAATCACTCAAAAAAATTGCTATAAGGTGAGTTTAACGCTCCTCCGCGGACCCGTTTGAGCCTTCTTCTAGGACTCAAAGCGTGAAACTCATAAGTTTGGATCTAGAGCCGACTTGTATTGACGTTCCTCCGGGATAAGAATGGCATCTCTCCTAGAGAGCAGTCCATGCGTCATTCTTGTTGCCCAGATTTAATGACTCTTCCATACTCAGATCACGAGTCAGCCTCTTCCGAGAGATGAACGACTGTCACCAAGTTTCTCCACACGGTCTCCGTCGATCTGCACGCGCACGTCTCTGATTTCAAATCCCGCAAAATCCGGGATCCAGCAATTCGATTGCTCGACATTTAAAACCCTTCCAAAAACGCTCAGGTCTGGTCCGCCACCCGACACGCGAAGGACTCATTTCACTCGGACACCATGTAGTCCGGAATCCGTCAAGGCAACACGTGGAGATAAGACCGCCAGGTGACCAGAGGGAGTTCATGAGTGCCTCCATAGCACTCGACTCATCTGGGATTCACCTCGACTCGACCCGCTCAACCTCGACCAATTCAGGGGCTAATGACGAGGACATGTATTGGGGGTAGGGTAACAGGCCTGACCTAAAGACCCTACCCATGGACACCGTACACTTTGTACTGGGACCCTGGGCCAGATCGCCGTTCAGATGTACCGCAACTTGAAAGTCACTCGGACGGCAACAGCCACTCGGAGCATAGCACTCCACTCGACGAACTCATTCCACTCGGAGTACCTGATTTCACTCGGACATACGAAGACCAATAGTCAGCATGGCGGTTTCGTAGTGGGCAGATATTATGGCATTGATGGTCCACCTTGTAACATAAGAGGTGAGGGGGTGGCACACTCTATATAAGCCACCCCCCACCACTAGACTTGGGGGCAGGCTCATTCTTCTCCCCTCTCTCTCTCTAATAGTCTCAGGACTTAGCTCAGGCATGGAGATCCGTTCTCCCGCTCTCTCTCAAATACACCATGTAACTCCGTGTTCATGACAGATAATACAAAGCCTCTCCGGAGCACGAGACGTAGGGCTGTTATCTCCACCGCGAGAGGCCCGAACTCGCTAAAATCATTCGTGTCACCCGTTTGCATCTCGATAGATCATGCTCCTTTACCCTACTCCTCTCTATTGTCGGAATCGTTCCCACGACACTGGACTTCGCCATCACCCAGGGCGCTGTCAGGCGGTTGTTCCGGTCAACGTACGACACCAACCACCGGAATAGGGTGACTCCTTTCTGGTGGCTTGGCGGTACTCGACACTACTCGCTGATACCTCCTTTTAGTGATCCGGTAATGGAACAGAAAAGTATCCTGCACCTATTTCCCTAGAGGTGACCTTGGGCTATCGTGTAGGAGATATGCCCTAGAGGCAAATAATAAATGTTATTATTTATCTCCATGTTCATAATTATGTTTATGTTCCATGCTATAACTGCTATGGTTCTCGAGTCTACAATAACCACGAGGCTCGAAGGAAGACTCATATGCACGTGCGGAATAATAAACGGTAAAATGTATTCCTAGTCTGGCCTCTAAGACTAGCTCAAGTGTTGCATGATGGGTATAAGTCTGACAGTAGTGTATAGGGGTACGAATTAGAAGGCAGAGCCCGGCTACAGCGTAGTTGTTACACTCGGATTTACGAGTTCAGGCCCCTCAGCGGTGGAGGTAATAGCCCTATGTCTCGGTGCTCTGGAGCTTGATTGACTTGAGTGCGGCTTATATAGAGTCTGCCAGGCCCCCATGAATGCCGCCATAACTAAGGGTTAAAGAGGGGGTTTAAGGGTGCCAACCATTGGTAACGGGTGCATTGATTACAATTAATAAGGGCGGGCGCATGTCCTGACCGTTGCGTTCCTAGAGTCTCCTGGTCTTCCCTGGTCGAGTGACTGTCAAGTACTCCGAGTGAAATAAGCCGGTCGAGTGAACTGCCGCCTCCCGAGTGGTTCATTGAACTCCGAGTGAATGTCAGGTTGCAGGACTCCTGACTGCTGGTCTGGCCCTGGGGCCCAGTATAAGGTGTGTGGCATCCTAGGGTAGGGTCTGCAGGTCAGGCCTGTTACCCTATCCCTAGTATATGTCCTCGTCATTAGCCCCTAAATCGGTCGAGGTTAAGCGGGTCGAGTCAAGGTGAATTCCCAGGTGAGTTGAGCGCTACAGGGGCGCTCAAGGACTCCTACTGGTCATTAGACGGCCTTGTGTTCGTGCGGCACCTTGACGGATCTTGGACCATATGACGTCCGAGTGAAAGTCTCCATCCGAATGAAACAAGCAATCTCCATCCGAGTGAAGTGAGTCATCACGCGTCGGGTGACGGAACGGATCAAAGCGTTTATGGAATGTCTTTAAAAGCGAGCAATCGGATTGCTGGACCCCGGATCTTGCGGGATTTGAAATCAGATATGAGCGCGCGTGAACGGTTGCAGCGTAGCGAGTGGGGAAAGTGGGGCGTAACGCCTCGATTTTCGCCCCGCTTTTCGCCACGTACTGCTGCATCTCCGCTAGTGAGATTTGAGGAGATCTGTGGGCCCATGAATCGCTGGAGAGGATTGGGGAGCGGAACGGGCGACGGTATAAGAGGCTGCTACGTCAGAGAAGGAAAGAGAACAGATCCCCTTTTCTCCAACTCCTCCAGCCGCCCAACCTCCTCTCCAGCACCCCACTCTGCGCGAATCCCCCTTGGCGCTGGAGAACTCTGCGGCGATGGCGAAGGACAAGACGGCGAAGCTGGAGCGGGCGAAGAAGGCGACGAAGGGGAAGAAGGCGTCGAGCTCCAGGGTCGCGCCCCCACGCGGGTGGATCCAGGGCGATTGGCTCCTGCCGACCACCACGGTGGACGACATCAGCGGGCTCGTCGTGGACGGGCCGGTGCTCGACGGGACCTGGAGGCTGGCGTAGGAGGGGGAGATCGAGCCTGCGCCGCGCCCCGGGGAGCGTGTGCTCCTCACCACTCACGTGGAGAGAGGTTTCTCCATGCCACCCACCCTTTCTTCCGTGGTTTCTTGAACTTTTTCGGTGCCCAACTTCATCATATTCCTCCGAATGCCATAGTGTATCTAGCTGCGTTCATTTCCATGTGTGAGAACTTCTTAGGCTGCCAGCCGCACTGGGGGCTGTTCAAACATATCTTCACATGTCGCTCTCAGTCGGTTAAAAAGGCTGACCCTGATGGAGAGAGGACCCACGTGACCCAGATGTGCGGCGGCTTAGGTGTCCAGATGAGGGGTAAGAGTGCATTCCCCCACCATGTATTTCCCTGATTCAGTTAGAGGTTGGCAGTCGACTTGGTTCTACTGCAATGACCTTCCTTGCACCGGTTCGTCGACTGGTCTTCCTCCCTACACGTCTGAGAGAGTCAAGACTCCTCCCTCGCTGACGATTGCTAAGAAGGAGAAGACTAAAGTGGGGATCTTGGTGAGTGTCGTGGTCGGTCTGATTCAGGGCGGAGTGACGGGCCTGGATCTTCTGGAGGTCTTCCTCAGTCGGTGGATCCAGCCGCTGCAGGAGCGAGCTCATCCCATGTGGCGTTACACCGGAGCCAACGACCCGACCCGAGTGCACCCGGAGGATATTGAAGAGGAAACGGTGGAACAGTGGATCAGATGCATCACTGGCGCACGCGACAATCCGCGAGGGTCGAGACGGATCTCGCCCTACGACGACGCGCATCAACCATCAGAGGTAAGACGCGCATTTCCGAGTGAATTATTTATGCGCAAATTATCCGAGTGAACTGAATGATCCGAGTGAACTGACTGAATTGGCTGTCTCTATTCTTCGTGTCTTGTAGGATTTCCAGAAGATGCTCTCGCCTGTGCCGAATGGAGAACACCTTGTCGAGGACGTGGAGAGCGATCATGGCAGTGTCAAGGGCAGCTATGTGGAGGATGGCGAGGAGGAAAGCAACGGCTCGGAAGGGAGCAACGAGGTCGAGTCTTCCCAGTCTCTAGAGTTGCGCTCTGAGCGCCGCTCTAAGCAGACTCATGATCCGAGTGTTGGCTCGAAGAAGACGGTGGCTCTGAGTGCTAAGACTCCGAAGCGCACTCGGACATCGACGCCGGAGCCGACAGAGAAGACCGCCAAGTAGCTCAAGGTTGCTTCTCCCAAGCCTCGGAAGGCTCTACCTAGGATCAAGGTCACCGTGCCTGTCGCCTCAACGTGAGTGCTACGCCTTTCCTTTCTGTCTTTATGAACTTTTGGACTTTTCTGACCGAGTGAAACTTATGAACCAGAGCTGCAACCTAGACAATGTCTCCCATGCAGATCGACGAAGACCGCATCGACGCTGAGTCAGCAGACGCGGCCACTTCTCAGAAAGGTAGCAATGATTTCATTTTTTACTTTGATTTGTGATCCGATTGAAATGTCTCCATCCGACTGAATTGTGTATTGCGAATGATTGTGTCGAGTGGACGTAGCGCTTGCAGAGATCATCCACGTCATGGACGACAATGAAGGGCCGCCACGAGAGGACACTGAGAAGGGGACCGCAGCTCTGACTGCCTCTCAGACCACCACACAGAAGGCACCGCCAAGCAAAGCACCTCAAGCACTCCCTACGCCTAACGTGACCGTGCCTCTGGGGCAAGGTTCTTCTCGGGCCGGTGCTGGCCCCGTCGTCTCGGCTCCGACTCCTCCCGTCAACATATTCAGTCTATACAAAGTGCCAGAGGACCAAACTGGAGCCAGCAAGGAGGCGATGATCCAGGCGGACTTGATGACCCAGCGCCTGAAAGAGATGTGTGCAGCTGGCAAGTTGGCGTATGATGCCAGTGCTGCTCTCCAGGCGAATGTCCAAGTAAGTGCTCTTGTAAGTTGATCTCCAATTCATTTTCTTCTGTAGGAGTTTCAGTCGGTAAATTTTTCGGTACACCCACTGAGGGTGTGTCGACCTGTGGGGGCACGCTGAGTGCACCCACTGGGTGTAGTCCCCGAGACTGCCGTCGACTGCAGGCAGTCGACGGGAGTCTTATAACTTGTTTTTTTTTGTTGTCTGGCCGTCACTCGGATCGGGCGGACCGTTCCGAGTGGATACCGTTCCAGTGGGGGCACGTTGAGTGCACCCATTGGGTGTAGTCCCCGAGACTGCCGTCGACTGCAGGCAGTCGGCGGGAGTCTTAGAACTTGTTTGTTTTGTTTTTTTTTGTCTGGCCGTCACTCGGATCGGGCGGACCGTTCCGAGTGGATACCGTTCCAGTGGGGGCACACTGCACCCACTGGGTGTAGTCCCTGAGACTGCCGTCGACTGCGGGCAGTCGGCGGGAGTCTTAGAACTTAGAACCTGCTTTGGAGGGTACTTCAGAATCTGGTACTGGTCAAGCTTGTTCCTCCCTGACAAAGGGTACTTCAGGATCCGGTATTGGTCAAGCTTATTCCTCCCAGGAGTGCTGGTCTCTAGGCACTCGGGATATTCCTTAACATTAACTGGTCTGCTCCCTCTTATGTTTCAGAAAACTTGTGAGCTTGGGACTCAGTATGTGTCGCTGGAGAAGGAGACAATCCAACTCCGACTGGACTTGGAGGTGGAGAAGAGGAACGTAGCTCACGCCCAAGCGGAGCACAAGGCCATGGGAGGTAAGCTTTGATTACTGAGCGTTCTGCTTTCATCTCTTTCCATTCTTTGAACCAAGTGACTTCACTCGAACAGATGTGCGTAGTGAAAACCATCGACTCCAAGTGCGGCTCAGAACCTCTGTCTCTTTAGAAACTATGAAGCAGACACTCGAAAACAAGGACACTGAGCTGGCGGGGGCACAGAAGGTGGCGAGAGAGAAGACCAAGGCCGCCGAAGAGAAATTGGCCTCACTCGAGAAGCTTGAAGGTGAGAACAAGTCGCTGAAGGCCGCCGTCAAGGAGGCGAAGAAGGAAGTGTCCGAGCTCAAGAAGCAGAAGACCGAGTGGGACGGCAAGCTCGAGGCTCAAGCGAATGCTCACGAGCAAGAGAAGAAGACTCTGAGCGAGAAGATCGCCCAGCTCACCGAAAAGAAGAATTCTCTGGAAAAGTATATAGAAGACTTCGCGGAGGAGATGTACACCAAGCTTGCAGGTAACTTGTAACATCCGAGTGAGTTTTAACTTGTTTCCGAGTGTACTTCATGCATGCTGATAATCGACTCTCCTCTTTTCTTGTTTACAGAGTACTGCCGGGACTTCGAGCTGGAGACTGACAGAATCGAGAGGGATCTGGATCCCTCCAGGTCACTCGTCGGTGACAAGGCTGCCCTAGGCATCTTGCGGCTCGAATCTTGCATTGAAGACGTCCTGGGGTACATCATCCATCTGCGGGGTGCACTCGGAAGGATCGACAAGGAGCTGTGACCAGAAGACACGCTTGAGACCGATCTGGAGGCGATGATGGCTCGTCTCAATGGGATCCCAAGCCGAGTGCAAGCATGGAAGAAGTCAGCTGCCTACTGCGGAGCCGACGTGGCCCTCTCCCTTGTCCGTGTGCACTGCAAGGATGCAAAGGAAGAGAAGCTGAAGTCTCTCCAGGTCGCCAACACGAAGAAACTCAAGTTCGAAGACTTCATGGAGACGTTCATAGAGGCCACCACTCGGATCGCGGATGGCATCGACCTGGACTCCTTCGTCGAGCCGGCCAGCCCCTCTGGGGCATGAGAAAAAACTTTAAGCTTTACTCATTTGCCTTGGTATGCCGAGCGGATATGTATCCGTTAAATTCTTTCGGGCTTCGGGCCCGCGTACTCGCATTTGCTTTTGAACTTCTGGAGTTATTCGAATGCTTTCCTTTGGGTCTTTCAAGTCTTTGGAGTGGGTTTTTGACTTAGGCGAAAGCTAGTTCGCAGCTAAGCCTCCAAGTGAGAGGGACGCTCTTCACTCAGAATGGGTTTTTAACTTGGGCGAAAGCTGGTTCGTGGCCAAGCCCCCGAGTGAGAGGGATGCTCTTCACTCGGAGTCATTTTTTAACTTAGGCGAAAGCTGGTTCACAGCTAAGCCCCCCGAGTGAGAGGGACGTTCTTCACTCGGAGTCGGTTTTTTAACTTAGGCGAAAGCTGGTTCGCAGCTAAGCCCCCGAGTGAGAGGGACGCTCTTCACTCGGAGTTGTTTTTTAACTTGGATGAAAGCTGGTTCGTGGCCAAGCCCCCGAGTGAGAGGGACGCTCTT
Source organism: Elymus sibiricus (assembly GCA_039707655.1). Taxonomy (NCBI): domain Eukaryota; kingdom Viridiplantae; phylum Streptophyta; class Magnoliopsida; order Poales; family Poaceae; genus Elymus; species Elymus sibiricus. The sequence goes on from CM077674.1 coordinate 309,508,381, forward strand.
CAATCGGAGTCGTTTTTTAACTTGGGCGAAAGCTGGTTCGTGGCCAAGCCCCCGAGTGAGAGGGACGCTCTTCACTCGGAGTCGTTCTTTAACTTGGGCGAAAGCTGGTTCGCGGCCAAGCCCCCGAGTGAGAGGGACGCTCTTCACTCGGAGTCGTTTTTTAACTTAGGCGAAAGCTGGTTCGCAGCTAAGCCCCCGAGTGAGAGGGACGCTCTTCACTCAGAGTCATTTTTTAACTTGGGTGAAAGCTGGTTCGCGGCCAAGCCCTCGAGTGAGAGGGACGCTCTTCACTCAGAGTCATTTTTTAACTTAGGTGAAAGCTGGTTCGCAACTAAGCTAAAGGGCGTACACCCACTGGGGGTCGTAGGCCAGAGAATGCGTATGAGTGAACTCAATGTAGTACTGGAAAAGTCATGCTTTTATTCATCGAACATCTTTCGAGTGCTTTTATTACATCTCAATATCAAGTATAAAATTGTCGAAGCAAATCTGCATTCCAAGCGCGGGGTTCGTCTGCTTGCTTCAGAAGGTTGTACAGGTGGTATGCCCCATTATGCAGAACTTTTGAAACGACAAAAGGACCTTCCCACACAGGAGCAAGCTTGTGAGGTCACTGCTGATCCACTCGGAGCACAAGACCGCCTTCCTGAAAGGCCCGACCCCTGATGTGCCTGTCGTGAAAACGTCGTAGGTCCTGCTGATAGGTGGCTGAATGGATAAGAGCCATCTCCCTCTCCTCCTCCAAGAGGTTGACGGCGTCTTGCCATACCTGCTCTGCTTCATTTTCGAAGTATAGTTCCACTCGGGGTGAATTGTGGAGCAGGTCACTCGGCAGGACGGCTTCAGCTCCGTACACCATGAAGAAGGGAGTGCGATTGGTAGACCGATTGGGGGTCGTCCTCAGGCCCCACAGAACTGACGGCAATTCAGTGACCCAGGCTCCGGCTGCATGCTCCAATTCACGCATAAGTCACAGCTTTAGCCCTTGAAGGATCAGTCCATTCGCTCTCTCGGCTTGTCCATTCGACTGTGGGTGAGCCACGGATGCATAATCGACCCGAGTGCCTTGGGCGGCACAGAACGCTCTAAACTCTTCGGAGTCGAAGTTTGAGCCGTTGTTAGTGATGATGCTATGGGGCATGCCGCATCTGAAGATTATCTCTTTCATGAACTTGATCGTCGTACGAGAGTCTAGCTTCTTGATGGGTTTGGCTTCAATCCACTTAGTGAACTTGTCAACTGCAACTAGTAAGTGGGTGAATCCACTCGCCCCTGTCCGGAGGGGTCCCACCATGTCGAGTCCATAGACTGCGAATGGCCAGACGAGTGGAATCGTCTTCAGAGCAGACGCGGGCTTGTGTGATAAGTTTGCATAGAATTGACACCCGGCGCAGTGTTGGACTATCTCCTGCGCAGCTTCATTGGCACATGGCCAGAAGAAGCCGGCTCAGTAAGCTTTAGCCACGATTGTCTGAGAGGACGCGTGGTGTCCACAAGTTCCCGAGTGAATTTCCTCCAAGATCAGTCGTCCTTCCTTCGGAGAGATGCAGCGCTGGGTCACACCGGTGACGCTCTTTCTGTACAACTGATCGCCCATCACTGTAAAGGCTTTGGACCTGCGAACAATCTGGCGGGCCTCGACTTCATCCTCTAGAAGCTCCTGTCTGAGCAGGTACGCAATGTACGGCACCGTCCAATCGGGCGTGATCGCCAGAACCTCCATGACCAAGTCAATGACTGCTGGGACCTCGATTTCAGTCGAATCGAAGGGACCGACCACTTGCGGGGGCTCTTCAGTGAAGGGATCTTCTTTCACTGTTGGGGAATGCAGATGCTCAAGGAACACATTGCTGGGTATAGGTTTCCGAGTGGACCCAATCTTTGCCAGATCGTCTGCCGCTTGATTCTTGGCTCGGGGGATGTGGTGGAGCTCCAGTCCCTCGAATTTCTTCTCCAGCTTTCTTACTGCATTGCAATATCCTGTCATAGCAGGGCTCCTGATGTCCCACTCCTTCATTACCTGATTCACAACTAGATCCGAGTCTCCGTAGACCATCAGGCGTCGGACACCGAGTGAGATGGCCATACGCAGACCATAAAGGAGCGCTTCATACTCGGCCTCATTGTTGGAGGAATCAAAGTGAATCTGCAGAACATAACTGAGTTGATCGCCTTTTGGAGACACCAGCACTACTCCGGCTCCAGAACCATTCAGCATCTTGGAACCGTCGAAGAACATGGTCCAGTGTTCCGGGTGACTCTGAGTCGGTTGCTGCTGTTCTGTCCATTCGGCTAAGAAATCAACTAATGCTTGAGACTTGATTGCCTTTTTTGCCTCAAACTTGATGTCCAGGGGCAGGAGCTCGATAGCCCACTTCGCCACTCGACCAATCGCATCTCGATTGTTCATGATCTCAGACAGCGGGGTATCGCTGACGACTGATATGATGTGCTCTTGGAAGTAATGGGCTACTTTCTTTGCAGTCAGGTAGATGCCATAGACGAGCTTCTGATAATGAGGATACCTCTGCTTGGAAGGAGTCGGAACTTTAGAAATGTAATAGACTGGGCGCTGAACTTTGTAAGTTTTGCCCTGTTCTTCTCGCTCGACAGTGAGGACGGTACTGACAACTTGACCAGTGGCCGCAATGTACAAGAGCAACGGCTCGTTGCTGTTCGGAGCGGCGAGCACCGGCCGGGTGGAAAGTAGGGCTTTGAGCTTAACAAACGCTGCTTGTGCTTCAGTAGTCCACTCGAATGAATCAGACTTTTTCATCAATCGGTACAGGGGCAGTGCCTTCTCACCGAGACGGGAGATGAATCGGCTCAGAGCTGCGAGGCAACCCGTGAGCTTCTGTACATCATGAAGCCGTTCTAGACGTTTCATTCGTACAATCACCCCGATCTTCTCAGGATTGGCATCTATCCCTCATTCGGAAACGAGGAAACCGAGTAACTTGCCCCCTGGTACTCCGAAAGTGCATTTCGCTGGATTCAGCTTGATATCATACTTCCGCAGATTCGTGAAAGTCTCAGCTAGGTCGGCCAGCAGGTCGGAACCTTTTCTGGGCTTGACCACTATGTCATCCATGTATGCCTCGATGTTCCAACCGATCTGCGTGTGCAAACACTTTTGAACCATGCGCATGAAAGTGGCACCGGCATTTTTGAGACCGAATGGCATGGTGATATAGCAGAAACACCCGAATGGGGTGATAAAAGCTGTTTTTATTTCATCTGGCCCATACAGTCGGATCTGGTGATACCCGGAGTACGCATCTAGAAAAGACAATCGCTCACAACCTGCAGTGGAATCTACGATTTGATCTATACGGGGGAGCGGGAAATGATCCTTGGGACAGACCCGATTGATGTGCTTGAAATCAATGCACAACCGGAGAGATTTATCCTTCTTAGGAACCATGACGATGTTGGCGAGCCACTCGGAGTGGTACACCTCACGGATGAACTCGGCTGCCAGGAGCCGGGCAACTTCTTCGCCAATGGCCTTCCTCTTCTGTGTAGCAGAGCGACGAAGATGCTCCTTCACAGGTTTTGCTTTCGGGTCGACTCGCAAACGGTGCTCAGCCAGTTCCCTGGGTACACCCGGCATGTCGGATGGCTTCCATGCGAAGATGTCCCAATTCTCATGGAGGAACTAGATGAGCGCTTCTTCCTATTTGCCATCGAGTGTCGTTGAGATGTTGGTGGGAGCGGCATTGGGATCCTCTAGATGAATGTGCACAGGCTTCGTCTCACCGGCCGACTGGAACGCAGACTCTGCAGCTGGTTTCTTGGAGCATAGCAGATCACTCGGATCAGCATTTTTCTTGTATTCTTCTAACTCCACCATAACCATCTGCTCATCAGCAATCTTGGACCCCTGCTGCAAACATTCTTCTGTGCGCTGCCGACTGCCAGTGACTGTGATCACGCCTTTGGGGCCGGGCATCTTTAGCTTAAGGTACACATAACATGGGCGGGCCATGAAGCGTGCGTAGGCTGGCCGACCAAGGATGGCATGATAGGCGCTGCGAAAGTCGACCACTTCGAAGGTCAGCCTTTCCTTCCTGAAGTTCTTGTCGTCTCCAAAGACTACATCCAGGGCAATCTGCCCGAGTGACTTTGCTTTCTTGCCGGGGATCACTCCATGGAACTGCATACTGCTCTCACTGAGACGGGACATCGGGATGCCCATCCCCTTCAGGGTATCGGCGTAGAGTATGTTCAGTCCGCTTTCACCGTCCATGAGGACCTTTCGCAACCGAACGCCTCCCACGACCAGATCGACCACAAGCGCCTGCCGCCTAGGGGTGGCAATGTAGGCCGGGTGGTCCGACTGATCAAAGGTGATCGGAGTCTTCGACCAGTTCAGAAACTTTGTCATCGCCGGCATAGCCATGTTTACTTCTCGGTTGACAACCTTCAACCGGCTCTTGCTCTCAACATCCGCAAAGATCATCAGAGTTGCATTGATAGTAGGATAAGCTTCATCTTTGTCTTCGTCATCAGCATCATCCGGGCTTTTCTCACTCGGCTAACCCTCTCGAAACTGCTGTATCAGCAATCTGCACTGTCGAGTGGTATGCTTGGGCAATATCAGATTGCCCTCTTCATCTTTTCTGGTGTGAATGTGGCATGGCAAATCGAGGACATCTTGGCCCAACTGATCTTTCTTTTTCCTCGGGACCCACTTTTCCTTAGCTTTCCCTTTGTTTTTGGCTTGACCAGCCAGTGCGGCAGCCTCGGCCAGAGCCGATCCGTCAGCTTTGCGCTTTGGCTTCCGACTGGGGTTGTTGTTTCTAGGACTGGGCTCGCTAGCCTTTCCCTTTCCATTACGGAGACGGTCTTCCTCTTTTCCGTTTGCGTACCGAGTGGCGATCTCCATCATTCGGCTCATGGTCAAGGATCCCGACCGGCCAAATTTCAGGATGAGCTCCCTATATCTGACTCGTGCCTTGAAGGCGCAGACGGCTTGGTGCTCCATGATGTTCTCAACCACATGATGCAAGGTTATCCACCGCTGAATGTACTCCCTCAAGGTTTCATTTGGCTTCTGCACACAATGCTGCAACTCAGTCAATCCGTCCGGGCGTTTGCACGTGCCCTCGAATGTTTTGATGAACACTCGAGCCAAATCTTCCCAGCAATAGATGCTAGCCGGAGTGAGTTGGTTGAGCCAGGCTCGGGCAGACCCTTCCAGCATCAAGGGCAAATGCTCCATAGCCACATAGTCATTACCTCCTCCAATCTGCACAGCCACTCGGTAATCCTCTAACCAAGTTTCTGGCTTGGACTCACCGGTGAATTTACTTACTCCAGCCGCCAACCTGAAGTTGGGCGGAATCTCTGCAGCCCCGATTGCTCTGCTGAAACACTCAGGTCCGGAGACGAAGGCTCCACTTCCACTCGGACGATTTCTGTCCAAACTCTCTAAGAGCTCTACGTCGGTCGACCAGGTTCTGAGCAAGTACGGACCTCGCGTTGAACTGTGGGTCGCGGAGGTTGACTGGCTCTCTCTGGCAATAACCGTCACCATGGCGAGGAGGGCTGGCCCTCCGATCATTGCTGTAAGGACGTCTGGCATCGTACGGCCGGGGCGTGTACGAGCCATCCCGCGGAGGGGGTGTCTGCATGCGGCGACAATCATCCTGACGCCATGGAGGCGTATTTCGATTGCGACCCTGTTCCGAGTACTGGTCTCGGTGGCGGTCTTGGTCATTTCGCCGCGGAGGCGAGTGTCTATTTCTTCTCGGGGTCACCGGACTGTGGGCCAACTAAAGAGTGTCAGCTCTAACGGGTCTGCTGTGAATCCTGTTGCGCGACTGGGACACCGCCGAATTCTGCTCTTTAGCCGCCTTAAGTAAGGCCCAGATCTGCCGTAGACCCTCTCCCGCCTTGGATCGGGACGGCTCGATGGAATCTACTATTCGAGTGGCTGTCGCCAAATTCTGAACGGGAGTGCGAAATACCTGGAAACTCTGCTGCTGGTCATTCGAGAACAACTGCCGCGGCCATCGACTGGAACTGGGCTGATGCTGTCTGCGGGCGCGATCGTCGAGTGATTTCTAGAGCGCCTCCAGACGACTGCGCTCAACCAAATTGGCCTGGCGCGTTACCTCCAAAGCCTGAGCCTCGGGAGTCGTCCCAACGATGGGCGTCTGGAGGGTCTGCTCATTTCTGCGCTGCAGTTCCTCCCTCTGCTGCCGAGTGATAGGTCGGGGGTAGTACTCATCGTCGTGATGGTCTCTGCCACCATCAAGATCAGCGCGCGACGGGTCGCCGGCCTCCGTGCCGCCACGGCCGTACGCAGGCGGACTGGGCGGGGAATCGGCCATCAGCACCTTTGCAGCGGGATCGCTGCTCTCGCACTCGGAAAAACTTTCCGAGTGCTCATGCAAGGAGGCGAACAAATCAAAGACGGGCTCATCGGGCTCGATTGCCGCGACTTGCGGGGCCGCAGCCTGAAGGGCCACCGCATGCTTGATCCACCGTTGAAGTCGTGAGCATCCAGAACGCTTGCAACGGCGGCTGGTGAAGCGAGGAGACGCCGACTGGTACGGAGTCGAAGGTTGTCGAAGAAGAACGCCAAAGGCGCTCGCGCGGAAGTGCGCTGCGCCACGGATGGGCAACGCCTCGACATCCAGCGGGGCTTCCTGAAGCCATGCTGAATCGTCAGCGATGAAACTGAGGACGCCAAAACGGATCTCGCCGCCCAGAGTCAGTCCGCCGTCGGAAACCATGATGATGATGGGAAAATCGCAACTACGCCGGAAGTAGCTAGACGCCTGCCCCACGGTGGGCGCCAACTGTCGTGGGTATAAGTCTGACAGTAGTGTATAGGGGTACGAATTAGAGGGCAGAGCCCGGCTACGGCACAGTTGTTACACTCGGATTTATGAGTTCAGGCCCCTCAGCGGTGGAGGTAATAGCCCTACGTCTCGGTGCTCTAGAGCTTGATTGACTTGAGTGTATGGATTACAAAGGATTGCGAACCCTTGTTATGGAGCTGGGGTGCGGCTTATATAGAGTCCACCAGGCCCCCATGAATGCCGCCATAACTAAGGGTTAAAGAGGGGGTTTAAGGGTGCCAGCCATTGGTAACGGGTGCATTGATTACAATTAATAAGGGCGGGCGCACGTCCTGACCGTTGCGTTCCTGGAGTCTCCAGGTCTTCCTTGGTCGAGTGACTGTCAAGTACTCCTGACTGCTGGTCTGGCCCTGGGGCCCAGTATAAGGTGTGTGGCATCCTAGGGTAGGGTCTGCAGGTCAGGCCTGTTACCCTATCCCTAGTATATGTCCTCGTCACGTGTGGAATAATAAACGGTAAAATGTATTCCTAGTCTGGCCTCTAAGACTAGCTCAAGTGTTGCATGATGGTTCTGTTTTCCTGATCATGGGCATGACTATGCCGGCAACTTTGAGGGCACATTGTTAGAAGAACACTTGTGTTGAATCAACCCGAATTGATGTTATGCTATGAGATACATTCGTCACAAGTTAATGGTTAATAACACAGAGAAAGTTCACATTTGCAGAATTCCTTAGACCATGAGAGTATCGAGTTCCTTCATGCTTGATTCATGAACTTTGGGGTTTGTTAAACGTCATCCGTAAATGGGTGGCTATTACGGCGACTTACGGGTTCATGGGAAAGTATGACAAGTAACTTGATAGCTCAAGATTGGGATTTGCTCCTCCGACGATGGAGAGATATCTCTGGGCCCTCTCGGTGTTACGGTATCCATCATCGTCTAGCCAGACAAATTGTGATTTGATCACAGGGATGCCGCAACACGGAAACGAGAAAAGAGAACGAAACCGGTAACGAGGTAACTGGCATTGTGGACAACTGTTGATCCACGGGGATGCCGATAAATCTCACCTCGGGTGTTTGTAACATATCACGAAGCAACAGGAATAGCACACGGCAACTGGAGGTTCACTCGAATATTTATTCGTGTGGGTATAGGAGTCAATATGGGTGTCCACGGCTCCGATGTTGATCATTGATCGGAAAGAGTTTCGGTCATGTCTATACTTCACCGAACCTATAGGGTCACACGCTTAAGGGTCATCTATCTACTGAATACTATACAGGGAGTCTGAGAGAAAGTCACCGGAAAAGTTTTGGAGACAACGGAAACGTTCCGGAGAGAACACCGGAATAGTTTTGGTAAAACTGAAAAGTTGTTTCAGAGTATACCACTAAGTCAAATTGGTTTCGGCACATGCCTGGAAATTCTTGGAGGGTGCCAGAATTGTTCTGGAAACTTCTGGGATTTTTTCGGCATAAAAACCGGAAATGTTCCGGAGCTGCCGGAACCGCTTTGGTTGCTTTTCGCTGAAGAAAATCATTGATCCAGAAATGTTTCGAACTGCGTCCAGAATTGTTTTAGTGGGTACTGGAATTATTCTAAGACTCACAGAAATATTTTCGGTTTTAACGGTCGCAGAAAAATGTCTTCGTGAATAGTGAAAGTGCTTTTTGGGTTGCTTTTTGGAAAGCCACTTTTTAGGACTTTAGTCAAAGTTCTAGAAGGGATTGGCTTGCAAGGGAAGGAACCCCTTTTGGGGGGGCCCCCATGGGGTGGCCGGCCAAGGGTGGAGCTCCTCCTTGGAGCTCCACATGGCCTCCTATTATGCCCTTAATGCCCATCATATGTGACCTAATGCATGGGTGTTTTGGTAATTTTTGGAGGCACCCTTCCCCTTGGCTTTCCTATAAATAGAGGTGGAGTGGAGCTCTCCACACTCACTCCTAACTCTCATACACATGCCATGCATTATCTGGCTTTCTCTCTCCCTCCTAGGAAATAGTTTCATAGAGCCGAAAGGCTGTCTGGGTTCCAGCAGGAACTAGTTCTGGACGGCGAAGCCCTGCCGGATAGCTGACACCGTATATGTGCAACCCCGTAGAGAGGTCGTAGGTTCGATCTTTTGCCCGAGGGGCTATTCGAGGGTCCTCCCAAAGGGCTGTCCGAGTTACCGTTCGAGCTTCGAGGGTCCTCCGGAAGGGCTGTCCGTGACATCGTCCGGGGGACTGTCCGACCGCCTCCTAAAGGGCTGTCCGACGAGGGAGTACATCCTCGCGGTTGGGAGGTTGTAAATCCTAGATGCGGGGATCTGCATCGACGATCTACATCGACTCTACTTCTGCTGCACTACGAGTCGGTAATGATCAGATCAAACCTTGTATGCAGTCTCCATAGTGGTCCTGGGCGTGCTCGCTGTACCGAATTTTTTTGTTTTCTGTCGTGTTCCCCTTCATATTGAACCCATGAGAGGAAGATTCCTTTGAAGAGATGGTCTCTAGCAAGCTTTTGTTAAAGGATCAATTCCAGCTTTTGACCGGATCAATCAAGCAAACGGTGATTCAAACACTATAATAAAAAGAGGTACGGGTACGAGGTCTTTAATGCTTACAACCATGTATTCATGTTGGGACCAGATATGATCTTAATTTGTGCGCTAGAAGTCACCCATCGAGATGTGCTTGTTACGAACCAAAGTGGGGGATGTGTCCAAATAACATCTTGACCGGCATGAGTCCTGCATCAAGAATCAGTTGTCCTGCCGCAGGCCCTATCCATCACGCGGGGTTGCCTCGATAATTAAGATTAAAATAATCAGACAAGAGCTTTGGGCGTTTAATGACTACACCTCATGAATCCCCAAGGATTGGATCCGTGCCACCATACTAAACCTTTCTGTCACTGGTGTTCGGTATGGCACTTCACGTTCTCCCTGCCCATAGCCTCACCATGGCTCAATCTCCATGATCCTGGGTACCTGCAGGGATGAAGATCCTGGACAAGACAAGAGACATCTACGGAATAATTTTATTTCACACATACGGGATGTTAATTCAAAGCACTTCCATTGATCCCTACAACGAATACAGCGGGTTGCAAGGCCTATGCCTCAACCCATACCTTACCAAACTACTCGGACATGGAGATTAGATCGCAAGAAGTAATCATTGAAGAACACATCTTGAAGATTGATTGATTGCAAATATGTCTTACAATGGATGCCTTGTGCGAGTCACGATTACAAGTATTAACTAGAGGAAGATGGACTATGGTGGTGATGGTGGCTATGGAGATGGAAATGGCGGTGGCTAGGGTTTGTGAAGGGGGATGACGATGGTTCTGTTCTGGCTTCGCTCGACGATGTTCTGTTGACATTTCGATGGGGTCCCCTTTATAAAAGTTGTTCAGGTAGATGATCTGCCTCGGTTTCCACGTCATACAGCCGCTTGCGCCCGTATGGAACGCCGTATTTTGTGCTGCTTTGGCTGGCACGCCTCCTGGTGATTGCCTCTTTCTTCATTTCCATTCCTTTCTTCATTCCCATGTGATTTCTTGCCTTTTTAGCCCATTTCCTGTGGAAACACATCAAAGAGAAGATTTGTGGAATCCTTTGCATTCATTAGTCATTAGGATTAATATCGGGGTGAATATCTCTATTAAAATGAAATATATCGGTTTAAACTACGGGTGAATGAGTGTAAAAATATCACTCATCAGTCGCCCAGTTGTCCGGGCTGTTATCATTGTAGCGGTACAATCGGTGTTCTGTGGTGGTAGTACCACCCATGACTTAGCGACTACTGGAGCCCAAACGCTATGGTTGTACCGGTTAACAATATGGGGTTGAGCATTTCGAACATCATCTTCTCTACAATTTTGTCAACACCCAAGTCTTGGAAGGCTTCCTCTTGTGCATGGTTATTCTTAATTAAGATCATTTCATTTAAAAACAGTCCCACAGCAAGTCTTGGTTATCTAGACTAAACAGAACAAAGGCTACAAAATTATTCCAGCTACTAGAACAAAACCTTTGTCTTAGTTATCAAGACTTACTCCCACTGCACATGTCACACATACTACTGCTACATCTACTCTAAGTATTTCAAGTGCAAAAGACAGGAGTCATAGGACATACCTTCATGGTTGTGAATTTACACACTTCTCTTCCTTATTCTTGCATTCCTCGTTGTCCGGCATAGATCAACTCCTCTGAAAACAAAATGTAAACGAACTCCGAGGGGTAAAAAGAACAAGAACAAAGCAAAGCTTATTCTATTTTTTTGTTTTTGGGTTTTTGAAAACTAACTTGCAAACGACAAAAATCGCAAAGGCAAAAAGAAAAACAAAAGCAAATAAAAAGCAAAGTGTTGGAACAAACCAACACGAGTGTTTTGAAGCTCCTCAAGCTTAAGTACAACCTCATTACAATTTATTTCAAATAATACCGCCACATCTTGATGTAGACGTGGAGATGACCTCCCCCAAGCTTAAGCTTTTGCAAGCTCAAACCGGCAGAAACATTGTGGCAGTTGGTTAGGAGCCCACCCTTGGCTCCAGTTGGAGAAGTTCATGCTCATGTAGGCGGACGTGCCTCGAAGGGAAGTAGCGAGGTTGCTCATATCATCAATAGAGCCCTGGAGGCTGCAGAGGTCCACATAGGTGGTGTAGGCTTCTTGTTGTGGCTGCTCTTGGGGTTGCTCCTCTTCTTCGTCGGCGGTGAGTTCTTCTTCATCTACTTGTTCAGGTTCTGGGCCTTCTTGGTCAAAAGTTGCATCTCCTTCCTGCGCAACATAATGCAATTGTCCATGTTCTATGGAGAAACGGTTAGGCATAGGAGTGGGCAACAAGTATGCCACTCCAGAAATTTTGATGCAATGACGGCCACGGGTAACTACTACCATTCCAGCGCTAGTAAGAACACAAATATTAACAAGGTTGTTACCGACAATGGGGCGAAGGTGATTGTAGTTGAGACCAAGGGAGTTGGCCATCATGGTGATCACTCCTCCACACGCGATATCTCCTTGTGCATGATTTGTTTGATGCGCGAGGTGTAGCAAAAGTATTGCCCCTAGGTTGGGCGAATAACCGACGTCAAGGTCTGCTGCTTTCCTGAGAACTTGCATGTTCTCATCATTCACCTTAGAAACTTCTCCTCGTGCCTGCAATGAGTTAGTGATAACATAATAGAAATAACATATAGCAGGACTTTCAATGCAACTGGCTCTTTGCCTTGAGCCATGGACACTCATTCGATGGAAGGATTGCCTTGGGTGCGGGTCAGTAAAATCATAAACATAATGGATGTCATCATGGTTGTTGGGTAAGCCAAACTGAGTACACCACTCATCGAGAGTGAGGTTGAAGTCTTGGTCCAAGAGACGGAAAGTGATTCGGTCCTCCTCATAGGCATTTGGCATGAGCCCAACATTATGCGAGAGAGTGCTAAGAAACTCAAGCGTCATGCGTTCGTATGTCTCACATCCCTGATAAACAAAATGACGCAACCCGGCATTATCACAAAGCAAATTGAAATCATTATTTATATCTAGCTTAGCGAGTGTTGACTAACAAGCCCACTTGATGCTTTGATCTTCCTTGTACTAAGCGTCCGGCATTTCTTTCTTGCTTCACGATCGGTGAAGACGATCCCCTGAGTGAACACTTGTTGTGGTGGTGCGGTGGATGAACTCAAAGCACCGCATACGCGAGTGATCCTCCCTGTAGACATCTAAAAACAATTTTTCAGTCCAATACAATTAAACAACATTGATCCTACGATAGTAACAACATCATACTCCTCTAAAAACATCAACGAATCCAAGCCAAACTCAAATTTGGATCAAAAATATGCATTTCCTAGTCATGGCAATGCTAGGCATGTAGAACGTGGATTCGCGGAAAATAAATTGGGGACCGGAGGAGAAACATACCGTAGATCGATCACACGGAAGGATTTGAACTGAAATCGAGCGAGTAGGGAGATCGGGCGAAGTTTTGCTAGGGTTTGGAGGAAGAATAAGAAGAAAGGAGAGAGATGCGAAAGATTTACCTCCTTCCTCGGGCTTATTTTGGCCGCCAGGGGTCCATACGACCGCCCATACGAGCGCAAATGCTCATACGAAACGCCGTTGTTCACCCTGATAGCTTATCTGCGTATGTGCATACCTCATGCGACCGCTAAAACGGGCGGCGACACCCGTATGGAATGTCGTCGATCGCTCTGGTTATTCTCTTCTTCTGGTCAAGGATGTCATACGACCGCTCGGACGGGCGCATGCGCCCGTATGGAACGTCGTCAAATGCTTGTGACTTCTTTCTCGTTTCTGCAAAGTTTTCAAATGACCACCCAGACGAGCGCGTGCGCTTGTATGAAACGCCGTCGATCACTCTGTTTCCTCTGGATGTTTTGCGTTCGAACCGCCAGGATGTTATGCGACCGCCCAAACGACCACTGCTGCCGTTTGAAAGGCCGTCTTTTGATCCGTTTCTTCCAAAACTTTTATTTTTCTTCGTTTTCCTGCGGGGTTAGTTCCAACACAATTCATAGGCATATTTCGAGGCATCCAAACGTCATTACAACATAAAATTTAATTTTCACATAGCAAAGGCTTCATTAGAACAACTCTTCCAAACTCACTTCTTTATCTAGAACTTCAATCACTCATTTTATTGAAACAAAAATAAAAATAAACTTACTTGCCTACTTTATTCGCGTGGGTTGCCTCCCACGAAGCGCTTGTTTTCGGTCAATTAGCTCGACCGTAGTGATGATCAAGGTGGTGCAAACACACCGAGACCGTAGCTTCTGGCATTCACAATGATGCCTTCTCTAGTAGAGGTCTTCATTTTCTTTTTCCTGGGGAAATGTCTCACGAAAGGATCTTTAGCTGGTAAGTCAAATCTTACATTCCCCTCAAACACATTTATCCCAGCTTTGATAGTCCTTCGAAAAGGTCTACCGAGAATTATAGGAGCAATAGGATCTCCAGGCATATCTACTATCACAAGATCAATCATGACAGGGCAATCATTTATTTGAACTATCACTCCATGCTTAATGCCTACTGCCTGAGTAAAAGTAGAATTAGCCATATTCAATCTAATCTCAGTAGTAACATAAGGACCTAGATTGAGACTATCATAAACAGACTTAGGGATAGTGGAAACACTAGCCCCTAGATCACATAAAGCATTAAACTTATCCAAACCAATCTCAATCTCTATAGTAGGATCAAAAGCATCTTCTTGCTTAGCTGGCAACTTACTGTAAAGCTTTTTTCCTTTCATCATCAAGTTCACGTACATTGGCTGCAACTTGCTCAACAAAGACATTATATGCCTCGTTATTCGTTACCTCAGGTAGTGGGCACTTCATTGATATCATCTTTATGAAGTCTGCAACGGTATAATTATATTCTCGAACATGACTTGTGTCAAGTTCTTCGGTCTTCTCTTCATTGCTTCTTACCATTTTCACATCATCAATCGGGTTAGGCTCCGGTTTACCTGCAAACTTAGCTAGGATTAAAGTTTGGCTCTCTGCAATTTTAGCCACTTGTGCTTCCATATTCTTGGATCTTCCTTCAAGTATCTGCACATCATTTGTTAGTCCAACAATCTTACTGGTCAATTGACTGAGTAAGTCATCATGATTCTTTAAAATATTTTTGAAGTTTTCATTCTGCTCAGTTTGACTAGCAATGAAACTTTTAAGAGTTTCTTCAAGAATATTTCTATTGCTGCTACTAGCTCCATTAAAATTATTTGATACTCCTACATTATTAGGATAAGGAAGTCTATGAGCATATCCATTATTTTTCCAATTTGGATTATAGCTATTGCGAGCAATAAAATTCACATCACTAGTTTCTTCATTACTGATGGCATTTACGTTTACCTCTTCTTTACCTTTCATCACGGAGATAAGTTCATCAAGTTTAGCTGTCAACTCCGCATTGCTTTCTTCAATTGCATTCACCCTTTTGGTGGTAGTTCTTTCAACATGCCATTGGGCATGGTTCTCTTTCATATCATCAAGTAATTTGTTGATGTCTTCTATAGGCTTTCCCATGATTGTTCCTCCTGCAACTGTATCAAGCATAGTTTTTGACATGTGATTTAAACCATTATAAAACATATGAAGGATTAACCACTCCTCCATCCCATGATTAGGACAGTTCCTTATGGCTTCTTTCATTCTATCCCACGCAAGCGCTAGTGGCTCACGTTCTTCCTGCTTGAAACCTGTAATCTGAGAACGAAGCTGCATAATTTTTGCAGGTGGACAAAACTTAGATAAAAATTTGCTGCAACAATCAGCCCAAGAAGTAATATTGCCTCTAGGTAGAGCTAGAAGCCATTCTTTTGCTTTTTCCTTTCAGAGAGAAAGAAAATAGACGCAACTTCAATTCTTCAAAGCATCAGGGTCATAATCCTTAATGCATGTCATGTTGCACAATTCAGTAAATTATGCAAGCGCATACCGGCATCTTCAGAAGCAGAGCCTCCAAATTGGTCCTATTGAACCATGGAAACTAAGTTCGGTTTGATCTCATACTCAGCGGCTGGAACCTCAGGTTGTGCTATAGGTTCACGCATGAAGTTATTACTGGGAGTAGCAAAACTTCCAAGATTAAGAGCCATGGTAATCTTTTTGGTGTTTTTCAACTGACAAGACTTGCAACAAAAATAAAAGTTAAAGCAAAAAGTAAAAACAAAAACTGAGACTTAACTTTAACAAAAACTCTAAACACAAAGACTAGGAATACTAAACTCCTCCCAGGCAATGGCGCCAGAAAAAGGGCTTGATACCTCCTTTTAGTGATCCGGTAATGGAACAAAAAAGTATCCCGCACCTATTTCCCCAGAGGTGACCCTGGGTTATCGAACCCATGAGACGAAGATTCCCTTGAAGCGATGGTCTCTAGCAAGCTTTTTTAAAGAATCAATTCCAGCTTTTGTACGGGTATGAGGTCTTTAATTCTTACAACCATGTATTCGTGTTGGGACCAGATATGATCTTAATTTGTGCACTGGAAGTCACCCATCGAGATGTGCTTGTTACGAACCGAAGTGGGGGATGTGTCCAAATAACATCTTGACTGGTACGAGTCCTGCATCAAGAATCAGTTGTCCTACCGCAGGCCCTATCCATCGCGCAGGGTTGCCTTGATACTTTAGATTAAAATAATCAAACAAGAGCTTTGGGCCTTTAATGACTACACCTCATGAATCCCCAAGGATTGGATCCGTGCCACCGAACTAAACCTTTCTCTCACTGGTGTTTAATACGTCTCCAACATATCTATAATTTTTTATTGTTCCATGCTATTATAGCATCAATCTTGGATGTTTTATATGCAATTATATGCCATTATATATCATTTTTTGGGACTAACCTATTAACCCAGTGCCCAGTGCCAATTGCTATTTTCTGCTTGTCTTTGCCTTTTCAGAAAATCATTATCAAAAAGTGTCCAAACGAGAAAAAAAAACTTTGGATTAATTTTTTTTGGACCAGAAGAGACCCACGAAGCTTCGGGAGAAGACCAGAAGAGCCACGAGGAGGCGACAAGCCTGGAGGGTGCGCCCAGGGGGGTAGGGCGCGCCCCCCAGGCTTGTGGGCCCCTCGTAGCCCCTCCTGACCTAATTCCAGCGCTATAAATTCCCAAATATTCCCAATATACCAGAGGGACAGAAGAGAAAACCTTTCCACTGCCGCAAGCCTCTGTTCTTCCGCGATCCCATCTGGAGGCCTTTTTCGGTACTCTGCCAGAGGGGGAATCGATCACTGAGGGCTTCTTCATCAACCTTGCTGCCCTTCTGATGATGTGTGAGTAGTTTACCATAGACCTACATGTCCATAGCTAGTAGCTAGATGGCTTATTCTCTCTCTTTGATCTTAAATACCATGTTCTCCTCAATGTTCTTGGAGTTCTATCCGATGTAATCTTCTTTTGCGGTGTGTTTGTTGGGATTCGATGAATTGTGAGTTTATGATCAGATTATTCATGAGAAATATTTGAGTCTTCTCTGAACTCTTTTATGCATGATTATTATAGCTTTGTATTTCTCTCTGATCTATCGATTTGGTTTGGCCTACTAGATTGATTTATCTTACAATGGGAGAGGTGCTTTGTGATGAGTTCAATCTTGCGGTGCTCAATCCCAGTGGCAGAAGGGGACATAACACGTATTTGTATTGTTGCCATTAAGGATAAAAATGGGGTTTAATCATATTGCTTGAGTTTACTTTGTCTACATCGTGTCATCTTGCTTAAAGCGTTACTCTGTTTCATACTTAATACCCTAGATGCATGCTGGATAGCGGTCGATGGGTGGAGTAATAGTAGTAGATGCAGGCAGGAGTCGGTCTACTTGTCTCGGATGTGATGCCAATATACATGATCATTGCCATGAATCCATCATAATTATTTGCTTTTCTATCAATTGCCCAACAGTAATTTGTTCACCCACCGTATGCTATTTTCAAGAGAGAAGCCTCTAGTGAAAACTATGGCCCCTGGGTCTATCTTAATCATATATTGAAAATCCTAAAAATACCTTGCTGCACTTTTACTTTATTTATTTTATTTGTATTTTTGTTCGATCTACTACAACTTGATGCAGGCAGGAGTCGGTCTGCTTGTCTCGGACGTGATGCCTATATACATGATCATTGCCATGAATCCGTCATAATTATTTGCTTTTCTATCAATTGCCCAACAGTAATTTGTCTACCCACCGTATGCTATGTGTTCGAGAGAGAAGCCTCTAGTGAAAACTATGGCCCCCGGGTCTACTTTATCATATATAAAAAAAAATTAAAAATACCTTGCTGCAATTTATTTACTTTTATTTTAGTTTATCTATTTATCACTATCAGAATTAATCCTTGCAAATAACCGCTAAGAGGATTGACAACCCTCTTATTTGCGTTGGGTGCAAGTGTTAGCTTTTGTGTGTGCAGGTATGCTCAACGGAATTTTGCTTGGTTCTCCTACTGGATTGATAACCTTGGTTCTTAACTGAGGGAAATACTTATCTCTACTATACTGCATCATCCTCTCCTCTTCGGGGAAATACCAATGCAGTCTACAAGTAGCAGGAAGAATTTCTGGCGCCGTTGCCGGGGAGACATCATCAAAATTACCAAGTACCTTCACACAAACTATCATCCACTTGCATTTATTTTATTTGCCTTTTTATTTGCATTTGCCTCTAGTTTTCATCTCCCCCACTTCTAATTTTTTTTTTACAAAAACACAAAAATATTTTTATTTGCTTGTTTGCTAGTTTGCTTGCTTCGTCGCTATGTCTCAAGAAAATAGGAAAATTGTGTGACTTTCCAATACTAATAATAATGATTTTATTAGTATTCCTATTGCTCCTCCCGCCACTAGTGCGGAGTCGTGTGACATTAATGCTGCTTTGCTTAATCTTGTTATGAAAGAACAATTTTCTGGTAGTCCTAATGAAGATGCTGCATCCCATCTAAATACTTTCATTGAGCTTTGTGATATGCAAACTAAAAAAGATGTGGATAATGATATTGTCAAATTAAAATTATTTCCATTCTCACTACGAGATCGTGCTAAAACTTGGTTTTCATTCTTGCCTAGAAATAGTATTGATTCTTGGGATAAGTGTAAGGATGCTTTTATTACCAAGTATTTTCCTCGCGCTAAGATTATTTCTTTAAGAAATCAAATTATGAATTTTAAAGCAACTTGAGCATGAACATGTTGCACAATCTTGGGAGAGAATGAAATTAATGATAAGAAATTTCCCAACTCATGGCATAAATTTATGGATGATCATACAAAATTTTTATGCGGGACTAAACTTTGTTTCTAGAAATTTGCTAGACTCTACCGCAGGTGGTACTTTTATGGAAATTACATTTGGAGAAGCTACAAAACTTCTTGACAATATCATGACAAATTATTCTCAATGGCACACTGAACGAACTCCAACTGGTAAGAAGGTAAATTCTGTCGAAGAAATTAATACTTTGAGTGATAAGATGGATGCTTTATTGAAATTGGTTGCTAGTAAAAATTCTCAAATTGATCCTAATGATGTGCCATTGTCTACTTTGATTGAGCAAAATAATGATGCTATTGATGTGAATTTTGTCTCTAGAAATAATTTCAACAACAATGCTTATAGGGGTAATTTCAATCCTAGACCGTTTCCTGGAAATTCCTCTAATAATTATGGCAATCCCTATGGTAATAGTTATAATAATAATAATAGGATGCCCTCTGATCTTGAAATTAATAGTAAAGAATTTATTAATTCGCAAAAGAATTTCAATGCTATGATAGAAGAAAAATTGAATAGAGTTGATGAATTGGCTAGGAACATGGATAGAATTGCTGATGATGTGGAAAATCTCAAAACTAAAATTTTGCTACCCAAGCATGATATAAATGAGTCTATTAAAGCTATCTATGTCTTCATTAATGAAATTAAAGAAAGGACCGCTAGGTTGAGAGCTAAGCGAGAATTCCTAGAAAAAAGCGATTCCACCCTGTTTCTATCGTAGTAATGATGAAGATATTAAAATGATTGGTGTCTCTCCTATTGAATCATTATTTAGTAATATAAAACTTGATGAAAAAGGGACTGAAGAAGAGTCAACTTTAGATAGAAGGAGTCCCAACTGCTTAGAGGGTGATAATCTTAATGGAAAAAAAATGAAAAAGTGGGTTTGGAGAGGTCAAAACTTTAAATAGTAATGCACCCACTACTTTGGATTACAAGGACTTTAATTATGATAGTTGTTCTTTAATTGAGTGTATTTCCTTGTTGCAATCCATGATTAATTCACCAAATGCATATGAACAAAATAAAGCTTTCACTAAATATATTGTAGAAGCCATGATGAAAGCACATAAAGAAAAACTTGAGTTGGAAGTATCAATTCCTAGAAAATTACAAGATGAATGGGAACCTACTATTAAAGTCAAAATTAAAATTATGAATGTAATGCCCTTTGTGATCTTGGTGCTAGCATTTCCACTATACCAAAATCTTTGTGTGATGTGCTAGGTCTCACCGACATGGATCCTTGTTCCCTTAATTTGCATCTTGCGGATTTCACTATTAAAAAGCCATTTGGTAGAATAAATGATGTGCTTATTCTTGCAAATAGAAATTATGTGCCCATGGACTTTATTGTTCTTGATATTGAATGCAATCCTTCTTGCCCCATAATACTTAGTAGGCCTTTTCTACGAACAATAGGTGCTATTATTGATATGAAAGAAGGTAATTAAGATTTCAATTTCCATTAAAGAAAGGGATGGAACACTTCCCTAGAAAGAGAATTAAAGCACCTTATTAATCTATTATGAGGGACACTTATGGAATTAACATGAAGGATGACAAGACTTGAAACTATGCATTATGCCTAGCTTGGGGCATAAAACAATAGCGCTTGTTGGGAGGCAACCCAATGAATAAAATATTTTTTTGTTTTTACTTTATGTTCTTGTGTGTTTACACAATTATAGCCTCAAGATTGTGTTTTTATCTTTTAGTTAGTGTTTGTGCCAAGTAATGCCTTTGGGATGATGTTGATGATAGTATAATTGATGCTGTTTGGAAAATAGAAAGTTTTGCGTCCAGTGCTGGAATTTTAATTCTGTACTGGAGCATTAGAAAAATCTGAAATTTTTACACAGTATTGATATATGAATTGTTTACTTTTTCTTAATTTTTCAGAATTTTTGCAGTTACATAAGTATAGATTTTAAATAGATCTTTATAGACTGTTCTGTTTTAGACAGATTCTGTTTTTTTGCATAGTTTGCTTATTTTGATGAATCTATGGATCGTATCGGGGGGTATGAGTCATGGGGAAGTTGGAGTACAGTATCATTATGACAATATTAAATATGAATCAATTTACAACAGTACCTAAAGTTTAAGATTTGTTTGTTATACTAACGGATCTCACGAGGTTTCTGTTGAGTTTTGTGTGCTGAAGTTTTCAAGTTTTGGGTGAGACTACGATGGATAAAGGAATAAGGAGTGGCAAGAGCCTAAGCTTGGGGATGCCCAAGGCACCCCAAGGTAATATTCAAGGAAGACTCAAGCGTCTAAGCTTGGGGATGCGCCGGAAGGCATCCCCTCTTTCGTCTACAATCTATCGGTAACTCACTTGGAGCTATATTTTTATTCATCACATGATATGTGTTTTACTTGGAGCGTCTTGTGATATAGTTTGTTTGCTTTTTAGTTTGTCACAATCATCTTTGCTGAACACACCTTTTTGAGAGGGACACACATTATTCATGATTTGTTAGAATACTCTATGTGCTTCACTTATATCTTTTGAGCTAGGCAGTTGCTCTAGTGCTTCACTTATATCTTTTAGAGCATGGCTGTGGTTATATTTTAAAGAAATAGTTGCACTCTCATGCTTCACTTATATCTTTTTGAGAGTCTAATGGATAGCAATGGTAATATGCACGGGTTATGAATTTGGTCCTAATATGATAGGTATTCAAGAGGGATATAATAAAAACTTTCATGTAGATCACTGAATATGATAAGTTTGATTCCTTGCAATAGTTTTGCGATATTAAGATGGTAATATGTGGGAGGTGCTAGTAGATAATTGTGGTTTAGTAAGAATATTGGTCTTAAGGTTTGTGATTCCTGAAGCATGCACGTATGATCTGTCGTTATGCTAAGAAGTTGGAGCATGATTTATTATTGATTGTCTACCTTATGAGTGGTGGTCGGGGATGAGCGATGGACTTGTCCTACCAATCTACCCCCCTAGGGGCATGCGTAGTAGTACTTTGCTTCGAGGGCTAATAAACTTTCGCAATAAGTATGTGAGTTCTTTATGACTAATGTGAGTCCATGGATTATACGCACTCTCACCTTTCCGCAATTTGCTAGCCTATTCGGTACCGTGCATTGTCCTTTCTCACATCGAGAGTTGGTGCAAACTTCGCCGGTGCATCCAAACCCCGTGATATGATATGGTCTATCACACATAAGCCTCCTTATATCTTCCTCAAAACAGCCACCATACCTACCTATCATGGCATTTCCATAGCCATTCCGAGATATATTGCCATGCAACTTCCACCGTTCCGTTTTTATGACACACATCGTCATTGTCATATTGCTTTGCATGATCATATAGCTGACATAGTATTTGTGGCTCAGCCACCATTCATCATTTTTACACTATGTTACGCTAGCATCATTGCACATCCTGGAACACTGCCAGGGGCATTCATATAGAGTCATATTTTTGTTCTAGTATCGAGTTGTAATATTGAGTTGTAAGTAAATAAAAGTGTGATGATCATCATTATTAGACCATTGTCCCAGTGAGGAAAGAATGGTGGAGACTAATGAGTCCTCGAAAAAGTGGGGATGAGGTCCATGAGACCGTCCTAAAAAAAAGAGGCCAAAAAGAGCCCACGAAAAAAAATGAGAGAAAAAGAGAGAAGGGGCAATGTTACTATCCTTTTTCCACACTTATGCTTCAGAGTAGCACCATGTTTTTCATATAGAGAGTCTCCTATTTTGTCACTTTCATATACTAGTGGGAATTTTTCATTATAGAACTTGGCTTGTATATTCCGATGATGGGCTTCCTCAAATGCCCGAGGTCTTCATGAGCAAGCAAGTTGGATGCACACCCACTTAGTTTTCATGTTGAGCTTTCATACACTTATAGCTCTTAGTGCATCCGTTGCATGGCAATCCCTACTACTCGCATTGACATCAATTGATGGGCATCTCCATAGCCCGTTGATTAGCCTCGTTGATGTGAGACTATCTTCTTATTTTTTTTGACTTCTCCTTATTTATCTCTACCACCATACTCTATTCCACCCATAGTGCTATATCCATGGCTTGCGCTCATGTATTGCGTTGGGGTTGAAAAAGCTGAAGCGGATTAAAAAGTATGAACCAATTGCTCGGCTTGTCATCGGGGTAGTGCATGATAAATATTTTGTGTTAAGAAGATGGAGCATGACAGGATTATATGATTTTGTAGGGATAACATTCTTTAGCATTCTTATTTTGAAAGACATGATTGTTTATTAGTATGCCTGAGTATTGATGTCTTTATATCAAACTATAGACTATTGCTTTGAATCATTCAGATCTTATTATTCATACCATAAGAAAGAGATTACATGATGAAACATGATAGGTAGCATTCCACATAAAAAATTCTATTTTTATCATTTACCTACTCGAGGACGAGCAGGAATTAAGCTTGGGGATGCTTGATACGTCTCCAACGTATCTATAATTTTTTATTGTTCCATGCTATTATAGTATCAATTTTGGATGTTTTATATGCAATTATATGCCATTATTTATCATTTTTTGGGACTAACCTATTAACCCAGTGCCCAGTGCCAGTTGTTGTTTTTTGCTTGTTTTTGCCTTTTCAGAAAATCATTATCAAAAAGTGTCCAAACACGAAAAAAACTTTCAATTAATATTTTCTGGACGAGAAGAGACCCGCGAAGCTTCGGGAGAAGACCAGAAGAGCCACGAGGAGGTGACAAGCCTGGAGGGCGCGTCGAGGGGGGTAGGGCGCGCCCCCAGGCTTGTGGGCCCCTCGTAGCCCCTCCTGACCTAATTCCAGCGCTATAAATTCCCAAATATTCCTAATATACCAGAGAGACAGAAGAGAAAACCTTTCCGCCGCCACAAGCCTCTGTTCTTCCGTGATCCCATCTGGAGGCCTTTGCCGGTACTCTGCCGGAGGGGGAATCGATCACGGAGGGCTTCTTCATCAACCTTGCTGCCCTTCCGATGATGTGTGAGTAGTTTACCACAGACCTACGGGTCCATAGCTAGTAGCTAGATGGCTTCTTCTCTCTCTTTGATCTTCAATACCATGTTCTCCTCGATGTTCTTGGAGTTCTATCCGATGTAATCTTCTTTTGCGGTGTGTTTGTTGGGATCCGATGAATTGTGAGTTTATGATCAGATTATTCATGAGAAATATTTGAGTCTTCTCTGAACTCTTTTATGCATGATTATTATAGCTTTGTATTTCTCTCCGATCTATCGATTTGGTTTGGCCTACTAGATTGATTTTTCTTACAATGGGAGAAGTGCTTTGTGATGGGTTCAATCTTGTGGTGCTCAATCCCAGTGACAGAAGGGGACATGACACGTATTTGTATTGTTTCCATTAAGGATAAAAAGATGGGGTTTAATCATATTGCTTGAGTTTACTTTGTCTACATCATGTCATCTTGCTTAAAGCGTTACTCTGTTTCATACTTAATACCCTAGATGCATGCTGGATAGCGGTCGATGGGTGGAGTAATTGTAACACCCCCATATATTAACCACAGTGATCACCCTCTGATAATGCCAAGTCACCATGTTTAACAAAGCTTGATCAACATTTGGTTTCATATCTCATTTGAAATTCCACTTCGAATCAAAATTCAAATAGCAAGTGAAATTTGAAAATCTACAAACTTGCAAGCAAAATAGTTCATCATTTTGTAAATAATCCATATGTAATTATGGTTAAGGAAAACAACCTCACTTGTTTGCTCATTTGGAAGCTAGCATCCAAAACAATACCCAAAACAGCCCCAATTAAATCAATTCTATTGAAACAAAAATCAAATGGATTCAAATAATCCTCAAACTTCTTGAGGCAGTGCTAAATATTGCATAATATTTATTGAGACAAGTTACATATTTTAGAAAAGTCTTTTGGAGCAAAAAGAAAATGCAAAATAGAAAATACAAAAGAAAACAGAAAAAGGAAAATATAAGAGATCTACTGTGCACTTAGAGCCTGCTGCTACAGTAAACAGCCCAAGCCCACCAACGGCCTTTCCCCTACCTCACATACAGAGGAGGTAGAGGCCATGGCGCACACGCCGTCCACGCCTCGGATGGCCACGCGCCGGCCATCCATCGAGTCCCTGGGATGGATAAGACTATCCTCGTCCTGATGGACAACCCTAGCCCTCTCCTTTCTCCTCCCTCGCGTCGTTTTCTTCTCCGCTACGCGCCCGAGCTCGCGCTCGCCATGGACGTCGTCGTCGTCGCGGCCACGGTGCTCCCCGCGCCATGAGAAGATGTCCTGGACGACCGCCACGGTCGACCTCGTCCGTCCTGAGCACCGAATCGAGCCGGGGTGGCCCGTACGCTCGCCATCGAGCTCGTTTCCGTTGCGTACATCACCGTCGTTCATCGCCGTTTGCCGCCGTTCCGGTCCACCCCGACCCTCCCCGAGCATGCCACCGGACTCGCGGTGAGCTCCTCCTCCGAATCCCCCATACCGCAGTCTCGATCCGTCACCGTAGTCGCATGTATGAGCCGGCGGCCGCCATGGCCGAAGCTCGGCGTCCGTGTACGCGTGTACTGCTGCTCCTCCTAGCTGCTTGCAGTTGCTGCTGCTACCTGCTGCTGCTACCACTTGCTGCCACTGCTTGCTGCCGCTGATGCTCCGCTGCTGCCGCGCTGTGCCGCCGCCGCTGCTCGCTGCTGCTGCTACGCTGGCCATGGCCGTGGCTGCGTGTGTGTGTGCTCTGCTTGTGTGTGTGTGCTGTGTGTGTGCTAGTGTTTAGGGCCGGCCCTTGTTAATTAGGAGTAGGATTAGTTAGGTTAATTTAGGGATTGTTTAGTCTAATGAACAACTGACATGTGGGTCCCGTCTAATTAATCAATCTAAATAAATCCCTAATTAAAAGCTACTGTGTATGACATGCGGGACCCCCCGCTACTGTTCACCTATGACCAGTCAACCGTGGACCAGTCAACTGCTGACTGGGCAGTTGACTGGCCCCACCAGTCAGCCACACCAGCACAATGTTGGGTACACTTCTGTGTACCCATAGCAATTTACTGTTTTAATTCGAAAATAATATTAATTCCAAGAAATTCAGAAAATCATTTAAAACTTTAGAAAATCATAGAAAAATAACCATAACTCGCATGAAAATAATTTATATATGAAAAATGATCAGAAAAATAAGACGAATCCGAATATGCCACCCACATACCTGCCACATGCCTCCAACACTGCAAACATGGAACCTTCCCCTCTGGATCATCTGACCGATAACTGCCCGGAGCTGGTAAAACATCCCCGGATATTTTCCCACTCCGTTTAAAATACTTAGTAATGCATTAGGTCACATCATCACCACATTTTGCCATGTCATGCATTGTGATTGCATTTGTATGCTTTATATTTACTGTTTCTGCCCCCTCCTTCTCTCCGGTAGACTCCGCGACTACCGACGCTGACGAGTATGACTACCCTCCGAACGATCCCTCTTTCACTGCAGAGCTTCCAGGCAAGCAAAACCCCCTTGATCATTTCGATATCGCCCATTTCTTTCTCTCCCGTGCTTGCATTAGAATTTGCTACTGTTGTCCGAAAGCTCCTATTCTGATGCATAGCCTGTTTTTGTAACTACTGTTGATACCTTACCTGCTATCCTAAATGCTTAGTATAGGTTGCTTAGTGATCCATCAGTGGCCCCGCACCCTTGTCCGTGTTGCCATGCTTTACCACCAGTGACTTGATCAGCGTGATCAATGTACAGAGACCAACACAGCACCGCACACCCCCTTAGTTGTATGACTCTGCAGAGCTACCATCGAGTGACGAGGGTGATACCTCCTACCTCACTCCTGATGATAACACTGTAGCGTAGCTAGTCGGTTGTGGGTTATCGAGGGTGATTCCTCTTTCACCACCTCTGATGATGCCTCTATCGTACAACCCATCAAGTGTGAACTTATCGAGGGTGATTCCTCCAAGTTCACCTTGACGGATACGTCGAGTGGGAATCCAACGAGGGTGATTCCTCGGATTCCCCCTTGATGTTACGGACACACAGGTACTTTGACCTTCACCTCAGTACTTTGGGAAGTCGGGTTAGCCAGGAGGGCACCCGCGAGAGATTATTGTGGCAGAACGACAGGGCAGGTGGAGACCACCTAGGAGAGAGGTGGGCCTGGTCCCTGGTGTAGGATCGAAAGTATGTCTAGAGGGGGGGTGATTAGACTACTTGACCAAATAAAACTTAACCTTTTCCCAGATTTTAGTTGTAGGCATATTTTAGCAATAGTACATGTCAAGCATCACCCTACACATGCAATTCTAAGAGTATAGCAACGGAATGTAAGCAATTGCATATGTATGTAAAGAGGGGATAGGAGATTTCAAATGCAATGAAGACACGGTGGTTTTTGGCGTGGTTCCGATAGGTGGTGCTATCGTACGTCCACGTTGATGGAGGCTTCAACCCACGAAGGGTAACGGCTACGCGAGTCCACGGAGGGCTCCACCCACGAAGGGTCCACGAAGAAGCAACCTTGCCTATTCCACCATGGCTTACGTCAACGAAGGACTAGCCTCACTCGGGGTAGATCTTCACGAAGTAGGCGATCTCCTTGCCCTTACAAACTTCTTGGTTCAACTCCACATCTGGTTGGAAGCTTCCAAGCGACACCTAACCAATCTAGGAGACACCACTCTCCAAAAGGTAATAGACGGTGTGTTGTTGATGAACTCCTTGCTCTTGTGCTTCAAATGATAGTCTTCCCAGCACTCAAACAACTCCTCACAGATTTGGCTATGGTGGAAGAAGGATTTGAGTGGAAAGCAACTTGGGAAAGGCTAGAGATCAAGGTTCAAATGGTAGGAATGGAATATCTTGATCTCAACACTTGAGTAGGTGGTTCTCTCTCAGAAAATATATGGTGGAAGTGTAGGCACGTTCTGATGGCTCTCCTTACTGAGAAGGATGTGGTGGAGGGGTATATATAGCCTCCACACAAAATCCAACCGTTACACACTTTTGACCCAACTCGGTGGCACCGAAACGAGCATCTCGGTAGCACCGAACTGTGTAAAAGATATGAACGTTAGGAATCTCGGTGGGACCGACACGAACAACTCGGATGGACCGAAGTGCAATGGCTTAGGGCAATCCTCATCTCGGTGGCACCGATTGCATCAACTCGGTAGGACCGAAGTGAAGCAATAAGGCAACAGAGCGTTGGCAAGCCATCTCGGTGAGACCGATTTGCAAACTCGGTGAGACCGAAGTAAATGCAAACAATTACAGAGAGTTGGCAAGGCCATCTCGGTGGGACCGAGATCCATTTCGGTGGATCCGATTTGTTAGGGTTTGGCAGTGGCTAAGTCTTGGATGAACTCGGTGGGGCCGGGTAGGAAATATCGGTGGGGCCGAGTTGGACTTTAGGTTTAGGACATATTTGGGTAGAGAGAGTGGTTGAGGGTTTAGGAATACTGTCACTAAGCACTTGAGCAAAACGATCATTAAGCAACACCTCATCCCCTTTTAATAGTATTGGCTTTCCTATGGACTCAATGTGATCTTGGATCACTAAACCAAAAATGTAGAGTCTTGATCTTTTGCCAATCCTTGTCCTTAGCATTTTGAGGGGTCCACGTCTCTAGTCCATGCCATGCCAATCATTGAACATCCTGAAATCTTAATCTTGAATGGACATTAGTTCAATGAGATATATGTTGTTATGAATTACCAAAACCACCAAGGGAGCAAATGTGCTTTCAATCTCCCCCTTTTTGGTAATTGATGACAACATATAGATCAAAGCTTCGAGAGATGATTAAGTGAATGAAATACATCGTCGCTTTGAAAAGTATGTGATAAGCAAGAGCTCCCCCTAAATTTGTGCATTATTAAAAATTTGCGTTTGAATGCAAATGCACAATCGATTAGGCTTATGGGTTACTCTTCCATGTCACATACATCTTGGTGGAGCGCGCAAAATGATATGATTGAAATAGTAAGCACGCATCACCAACATAAAGGAATGATACATAAATGAATGATCATACAGATAATGACAGGGATAAACATGGATCATCACAATAGGCATAGTATGATCAAACATCATGATAAGCGTAAACAGAATATCTCACAGACACTGTAGCAATCACACACATAACAAAGTATCAACGAACAAGCAAACAAGTAGCAAATGAACTTGAGAGAAAAAACAACGAAACACTCTCTCTCGAAGCCTATGATCTATACAAATTCTCCCCCTTTGGCAACAAGTACCAAAAAGTTCGAATCGTATAGCACTAGTCGGCTCTCTAGGCACGGTCCTCCGAAGCTCCTGAAGGCGACCTTCTGTTGGCTGCTCTGGTGTGCGTAGACGGCGTTGAGATAAGAGCGTCCGCGAATGCTTCTGCTAATGTCTGCTGGACTGGTGGAGTTGAGACCTGCTATGTCACTGTGGCTGTGGCGGCTGGTGTAGATACTGTGGTCCGTGGATCCACTACTGGTATTGTAGCTGACCTGGCAGCCCTAGGCACTTGCTGAAACTGCTCTGTGGTCGGTCTTTCATCTTCACTGTCATCTGATCTGGCTTGCTTGACAGCATCTACATCTCCTTGCAGCTGTTCCACTGTGGTCTGAATCTCAGTCACCTTGACATCCAAATCATGAAATTTGGTCTCAATGATCCGCTCAAAACTAGCCTGGGTCTGGGTGAGGTTGGCCAAACTTCGCTCAATCCTCAGAGTGGCTTCAAGCAGATATTGCATTTGATCCTTTGGTGTCTTGAGATTCGCAATTGGAGCATTTGGAGCTGCTGCTTCCTGAGCTGCTTTAGCTTCTTGTGCTTTGCGGATTTCCTCTTGAGCTTGTGCAGAAGTAGGATGCGAAGGATCCATCACTATAACGTTGTCCTCAAAATCTGGACGCAAAGGCAAGTGCTCTCGATCAAGAAGATACGTGCTGGTTCCAACCTTGGAATTGATCAACAACTGAATATGTGGAGCATAACCACACGATCTCTTCTGACCTGCTGTTGTCCTCTTGATAGTCTCTACTATCAGGCTCATCACCTTGAATTTCTGAGGAGTATCAAATAAGTGCAGCAAGTTGATGGAGTGGCCACGAATCATCTTATCATCGCCTGACTTGGGTAACAAGGTGCACCGCAAGATTGTGTTTGATGTGGCCAGACCTGGTAGCAAATGCTTCACTGATCCAAGCTTATGAGTCTCAAGATCCTTCTGAGGAATTGCAGTATACATGTTGGCCATTGAGTTGTGATCCATCTTGAGCTTGGCATAAATGTCAATATCATCCTCCTCTTCCTTGGGTGCACCAAGAAGATTTGCCCACTCAGAGATGGTAGACTGGTATCTAATACCCTCAGTCATCCACACTATTCTGACATCCGGATAGAAATGTGCAGTGGAGTAAAATTGCATGATCATCTCGTCATTCCACTTAGTCAATTTCTTTCCAACGAATTCATCAACTCCTGCAATTCTGAAACTTTCATGGACATGGGGAAAATAATCCTCATTCTCATCAATGTATTCCTAGTCCACCCACTTCATGTCATTGACTATGGGCTTCTTATCAAGCAAAACTATCTCATAAAAATCCTGTTGCTCTCGAGTGTGAAAGCGGTAATCACAAGCAGTCCTTCTTCTGATAGCATAGGGATCTGACTGTCTCCACTGACGCAGTCCTTTGTCCTTTCTCATCATCATGTTTTCTGCAATGGGGTGTGCATTGTCATGGTCTGGAATCTTTGGCTTTAGCTTTCTGAGCACTAGAGGCTCTTCATCAACAGTTGATTCAGGCACTGGGGCCTTGTTCTTCTCTGCAGCTGATATGTTTCGGGTTGATCTCTTGGGTGCTGATGCCTTTGGCTTTGACTTGGGAGGTGCAGCAGTCTTGATTGCATCAGACATGAGCTTCTGAGCTTTTGCAGGGGGTGCAGCAGCTGGCTCATCCTCCTCCTCTTCTTCCTCTTCAATCATCATGGAGGGTCTGCCAATCACACGGGCAGTAGTTTTCCTTATCCTCTTCTTCTTAGTACCTGCAGCTGCCTCACTAGGCTCTTGAAGAGTGAATTGTATGGACTGTTTTGGCACTTTCCTTACAGCTGTTCTTTCTTTGACAGATGTAGGCTTGGAGCTGTACTCTTTAGCTAGCACTACTCTCTTCTTCTTGGTTGCTGTCTCACTGGCAACAAAATCCTCATCCTCACTGTCTGAGGTTTTCTTCTTCCTTGTTCTGGTTGCAGCTTTAGGAAGATCTGGGGAGCTTCTTTCTCCCTCATAGAAACTCTCATTATGGCTTGATCCTTCACTCATCTCCGCCTGCTGTTCAGACCTGTTCTGACTGTCACTGCCACTAGACATATTGCTGAGTTGACCCTGTGAATAGATGGGTATGGGTAGAGTAGATGAGTCATCACAAAAAGTAGATAGTTTTTCATAAAATGAGTTCAAACTTTAGTTCTAGGTTTTCACATAATGCAGTTCGGATGGACCGAGTTGGTAATCTCGGTGACACCGAAGCACACTACAGAGACATGGCACGCCATTTCGGTCAGACCGAGATGGGTTTCAGTGGCTCCGAGATGCTAGGGTTTCACTGAGACGTTACTTTCGGTCTTACCGATTCGCACAACTCGGTGGCACCGAGATGTACTAGTGCTATGGCCAGGGCCAAATCGGTGGGACCGAAAATTCCTATTCGGTCGGTCCGAGATGCGTTCGGCGGAAACCTAACCCTAATTTTTTTGCTCGAATCTCATTCAAACGAACTATTCTGGTGGAAAGAGGATTGCATTCGTGGCAAGATTACAGGCAATCCAATCGTGCATTGAATCGGAAAAGGGAAGCACGAAAGGGATCGAAACTCACCCTAACTCGGTGGAGTTTCTCTACGGCGGCAACGGCGGGGCAGATTACCGTTGACGGCGACGGAGTCCTGCGGCGAGGGCGCACAGGCGATGACGGCAACGATCCGGAGACCAAAGGGGCGGCAGCAATGGGGTGCGGGCTCGTGACGTTTGAAGTAATTTTCAACCGTACGGGCCGCTGGGAATATATACACATTCGCTGTCGGTGGCACCGAGTGGAACAAATCGGTAGCACCGAGACATGCAACTGCTTGCAGTTACATCAACTCGGTCCGACCGAGTTGGTCTAATCGGTAGCACCGAGATGAAAACCTAGATCAGTCTAAGTGATTTCGGTTCGACCGAGTTGGAGTGAGTTGGTTCGGCCGAAATCAATTAGAAGGTTTTGGAGGTTCAACCCTTTCAGATCGGTGGCTCTGAGTGCTCCTCAGCCGGAGGGTCCGAAAATGACTTGTTCAATTTTTGTGATGCAGCAAGAACATAATTTGAGACAAGAAAGCATAGATAGCTAGAGAAGGTTCTTAGGCATTCTTGTACATCCATTTGGCCAGAAAAACCAAGACAACCAAAACAACAAATGGATGTCCTCGAATGATATAAACATGCAAACCAGCATGCTCACACAATAAGTTTGCAAATGAAATATGTGTTAAACATGCACAATCAATTCTAGCATCTATCAAGCAATGGCGATGACTAGGTCATCTATATATGAGTATATTGACTTAGGAGCCAAATGAGAACATTTGATCATAGGTCATACTCATCGTTTAAGCACAAGTGGGGTTGCCACTTTTACATAAAGCATTAAATGTGTTCACACCATTAGAGTTGCTTTAGCTCAATTGTTTAGAGCAAAGCTCCCCCTAGATGTGATATCCCCCTAAGAGGGATGAACTAACCTTGGGTTTTGTCAATGATGACTTCATGTAGATGTTGTAGATGTGGATGCTCAATGTTGATGTAGACCATCAAGAGTTGGGAGCAATCCTTTGGAGTTTTGTGCTTTCAATACCTACATGGGTTAGTCCCACACAAGGAACATACAAGGATATCCATAGACATAGAATGAAATACACATATGATGATGTCCATGAATGCATTGATTACCTTGTCCCTTGCCTTACCAACAAGAGGGTTTGTGACTCCATGAACTAGTGCAAAATGTGGAAGTTGGTTGCACAAGTCCTTGTCATAAAGAATATGAGTGAAGTTTGTTGGCGGAGTCACCCTCAAGAACTCTCTAGTTCTTCTTCTTTTGGACCCACATCAACTTGATGGGAATCCTTGGAGTTGTAGTTGCACTTGAAGAAGTAGAACTTGATGAAGTCTTGGGAACCCACTTGACCATGGCTTGAGGAGCTTCTTCAAATGAATCAATCTCTTCTTGAAGCTTGTCCTTGCCTTTTAGCTTGTGGTCTTGTGGTGGAAGATCTTCTTGAGCTTGTGTTCCCTTGAAGAAAGTAGGATCATACTTCTCTTGTTGGGGAACAAACTTCGTCTTGGGATATTGACCTTCTTCCCCCTCAACTCCATCGGCATTGAACTTTCGTTCAAAACCAACACCTTGGTTCTTCCGGTGCCTTCCTTGCTTGCGTACAATTTCCTCAAATTGCTTACTCCCGGCAAGGCTCTTGTAGACACCTTTTTCTATAATTCCTTTCAATAGCATATTTTCTTGCTCAAGTGTAACTTGGCTAAGAGAATCGTTAGTGGAATCAATAGAACTACTAGA
Source organism: Elymus sibiricus (assembly GCA_039707655.1). Lineage (NCBI taxonomy): Eukaryota > Viridiplantae > Streptophyta > Magnoliopsida > Poales > Poaceae > Elymus > Elymus sibiricus. The sequence continues at coordinate 309,541,646 of CM077674.1, forward strand.
AGCAACAATATTGGATTTAGCACTGTTATTGTTACTACTAGAGGTAGAACCATTTTTACCCTTGTTGCTAGTTTGCTTAGATTTAACTTGTGGCATAAAGGTAGACAAGAGTAAACGCTTGGCAAGATATGAAGAACTCTTCTTTCGAAGATCGTCATTGATAGCTTTAAGAAACTCATGCTCTTGCTCTAAATTTAGCTTCTCGAAGCGTAGCTTCTCATGAGTTCTTAGAAGTTATCTATTATCCTCTTGAGTTGTTTCATGAGCTAACTTAAGAGCATTTAGTTCTTTAGTTAGATGCTCAATCTCCTTCATAGCATTGTCACTCGTTTCCTCTTGACTATCATGATTACTAGCATTTTCATTATAGCTCTCATCACTATCTCTATCAACAAGTAAATCATCATCACCAAGCAAATCATCTTCATCACTATTAAAATCAAGATACTCGGGGTGTGATACCTTAGGGCCTTTTGCCATGAAGCATCTTCCAATTCCTTCATTTGGTGAGTCAAATAGATCGTAGGAGTTGGATGACACAAGTGCAAGTCCGGCAACACCTTCATCTTGACTATAGTCGGAGTTGGAGTGATAACTTCTCTCGGAGTGGTTGTCGGAGTCGGAGCCGGAAACCCATTCACCAACATGAGCTTGATGTCTTCTTCTTGTGTAGCTCCTTGATGACTTGTCCTTCCTCTCCGAATCCTTACTTCTTCGAGAGTGTCTTCGTTCATAATGATCATCTCTACTCCTTCTCTCCTTATGAGGTGATTCATCTCTTCTATATCTTCCTCTTGGTGATTCGTCTCTTTTCTTGTAGGGAGCCGTACACTCATTGGAGTAGTGTCCGGGCTTTCCACAATTGTAACAATTACGGTCATGACTTGATGATCTTCTCTCATAATGTCTTGAGCTAGAGCTTCTTTCTTTTCCTTTGTTCTTGTAGAACTTGTTGAACCTTTTCACCATTAGGCTAATCTCTTCATTTGACACTAGGTTGTCACTTGAAGTTGTTGGAGCATTGGTTGAGGCTTTGTAAGCACCACTTGACTTGTTGTGCAGCTCCTCTTTGTCCTTGAGTGACATTTCATGAGCGACAATCCTTCCAATGACTTCCGTGGGCTTGAGATCTTTGTAATTTGGCATCATTTGGATCAATGTGCAGACGGTATCATATTTTCCATCCAAAGCTCTAAGTATCTTCTTGATGACGAATTTGTCGGTCATCTCTTCACTTCCTAAGCCGGCAATCTCATTTGTGATGAGAGCAAGCCTAGAGTACATCTCAGTGACTCCTTCACCATCCTTCATCTTGAACTTGTCAAGTTGGCTTTGAAGCACATCCAACTTAGATTCCTTGACAGACTCGGTACCCTCATGCATATAAACCAAAGTATCCCAAATTTCCTTTGCATTCTCGAGGCGGCTGATTTTGTTGAATTCCTCGGGACATAGACCGTTGAATAGAATGTCACAAGCTTGAGCATTGTATTGCAACATCTTCATTTCTTCCGGGGTTGCCTCACGATCCGGTTCCTTGCCATCCTCAAAGAAGTCACCTTGCAAGCCAACACGAACAACAGCCCAAACGGCGGCGTTATGACCAAGAATATGCATTTTCATCTTATGTTTCCAACTAGCAAAGTTTGTACCATCAAAATATGGACCTCTACGGTGATAGTTACCCTCACTAGATGCCATACTCTCCTAGGTTGTGAAACCAAGGCTATGATCACCAAAGCTATGGAAATCAAGGCTTACGGAGACCAAAGCTCTGATACCACTTGTAGGATCGAAAGTATGTCTAGAGGGGGGTGATTAGACTACTTGACCAAATAAAACTTAACCTTTTCCTAGATTTTAGTTGTAGGCAGATTTTAGCAATAGTACATGTCAAGCATCACCCTACACATGCAATTCTAAGAGTATAGCAGCGGAATGTAAGCAATTGCATATGTATGTAAAGAGGGGATAGGAGATTTCAAACGCAATGAAGACACGGTGGTTTTTGGCGTGGTTCCGATAGGTGGTGCTATCGTACGTCCACGTTGATGGAGGCTTCAACCCACGAAGGGTAACGGCTGCGCGAGTCCATGGAGGGCTCCACCCACGAAGGGTCCACGAAGAAGCAACCTTGCCTATTCCACCATGGCTTACGTCCACGAAGGACTAGCCTCACTCGGGGTAGCTCTTCATGAAGTAGGCGATCTCCTTGCCCTTACAAACTTCTTGGTTCAACTCCACATCTGGTTGGAGGCTCCCAAGCGACACCTAACCAATCTAGGAGACACCACTCTCCAAAAGGTAATAGACGGTGTGTTGTTGATGAACTCCTTGCTCTTGTGCTTCAAATGATAGTCTTCCCAACACTCAAACAACTCCTCATAGATTTGGCTATGGTGGAAGAAGGATTTGAGTGGAAAGCAACTTGGGAAAGGCTAGAGATCAAGGTTCAAATGGTAGGAATGGAATATCTTGATCTCAACACATGAGTAGGTGGTTCTCTCTCAGAAAATATATGGTGGAAGTGTAGGCACGTTCTGATGGCTCTCCTTACTGAGAAGGATGTGGTGGAGGGGTATATATAGCCTCCACACAAAATCCAACCGTTACACACTTTTGACCCAACTCGGTGGCACCGAAACGAGCATCTCGGTAGCACTGAACTGTGTAAATGATATGAACATTACGAATCTCGGTGGGACCGATACGAACAACTCGGATGGACCGAAGTGCAATGGCTTAGGGCAATCCTCATCTCGGTGGCACCGATTGCATCAACTCGGTAGGACCGAAGTGAAGCAATAAGGCAACAGAGAGTTGGCAAGCCATCTCGGTGAGACCGATTTGCAAACTCGGTGAGACCGAAGTAAATGCAAACGATTACAGAGAGTTGGCAAGGCCATCTCGGTGGGACCGAGATCCATTTCGGTGGATCCAATTTGTTAGGGTTTGGCAGTGGCTAAGTCTTGGATGAACTCGGTGGGGCCGGGTAGGAAATATCGGTGGGGCCGAGTTGGACTTTAGGTTTAGGACATATTTGGGTAGAGAGAGTGGTTGAGGGTTTAGGAATACTGTCACTAAGCACTTGAGCAAAACGATCATTAAGCAACACCCCATCCCCTTTTAATAGTATTGGCTTTCCTATGGACTCAATGTGAGCTTGGATCACTAAACCAAAAATGTAGAGTCTTGATCTTTTGCCAATCCTTTTCCTTAGCATTTTGAGGGGTCCACGTCTCTAGTCCATGCCATGCCAATTATTGAACATCCTGAAATCTTAATCTTGAATGGACATTAGTTCAATGAGATATATGTTGTTATGAATTACCAAAACCACCAAGGGAGCAAATGTGCTTTCACGTGGTCATTGGTCCACGGGTTACCAAGTCGGTGCGACAGGGTGTCGGAGGTGAGCCTTGAGCCCTGATCGTGTCTGCGAGATACTAATAATACACTTAACGGATTTGGGTATTTAATCTGAGTTGGCCACTGGCCTATACGCACTACCACCACGCGGGATAATGGTTTAATGGGGCCCTCGGCACCGTATGTATCAGCCGAAAGCTCTGTCAGACGTCCAGTTCAGCATTGCGGCATGGCTGGGCCAGCACCATCCAGGACAGAGGTGGTGCCTGGACTCGCCCTGCACGCAACGACCCGGAGTGCAAAGGGCGATGGGCCCAAGACCCCTGAGTACTTAGGATGTAGACCGGCGGGGAACTCTCTGCGGAGCCTAGGTAGGACTACGTCGTGTCGATCAGCCGAGGCCGGGCATGACCGAGAAAAGTGTGTCCGGCCAGAGTTAATCGAGTGTGTTGGGTAACAGTAGTGCACCCCTGCAGGGAAGTTATCTATTCGAATAGCCGTGTCCACGGTAACAGGACGCTCAGTGTTGTATCCCGATCTACTACAACTTGAACTGGATACATGTTAATTAATATGTAAGCTCCGGGATTGCTTTCTCGCAGGGAGTCGAGGAAGGATCTCTGGGCTTTGCTACTACATGCTTGTTACTTTATGTTATGCTCCTAATCTGCACTCTTCTAATGCTGCAAGACGCTGCAAGATGTTAGTCTTCGATAGGTTAGGCTATCCCCTCTATTCTGGCATTTCTGCAGTCTAGTCCACAGATACATCCATTCCCTTTGATACCGATGCATACTTAGCATAGTTCTGATGTAAGTCTTGCGAGTACTTTGGATGAGTACTCACGGTTGCTTTGCTGCCTCCTTTTTCCCCATACCTGATTGCTGCGATCAGATGATGGAGCCCCAGAGCTAGCTGACCCCGTCGACAACTGCTACTACCTCGATGATGCCTACTACTAGGTGGAGACCGACGACCAGGAGTAGTTTAGGAGGCTCCCAGGCAGGAGGCCTTGCCTCTTTCGATCAGAGCCATTGTTTGTTTTCGCCCTCTTAAGGCATCCTTGTCTAATTATATCTGTACTCAGATATTTTTGTTGCTTTCGCTGACGCTGGTGTAACTCGAGCTTATGTATTCGAGCCCTCGAGGCCCCTGGCTTGTAATATAAAGCTTGTATTATTTTATTTTGTGTCTAGAGTTGTGTTGTGATATCTTCCCGTGAGTCCCTGGGCTTGATCGTGCGCATTTGCGTGTATGATTAGTGCACGGTCGAGTCGGGGCGTCACAGTAATAGTAGTAGATGCAGGCAGGAGTCGGTTTGCTTGTCTCGGACGTGATGCCTATATACATGATCATTGCCATGAATCCGTCATAATTATTTGCTTTTCTATCAATTGCCCAACAGTAATTTGTCTACCCACCGCATGCTATGTGTTCGAGAGAGAAGCCTCTAGTGAAAACTATGGCCCCCGGGTCTACTTTATCATATATAAAAAACCTAAAAATACCTTGCTGCAATTTATTTACTTTTATTTTAGTTTATCTATTTATCACTATCAGAATTAATCCTTGCAAATAACCGCTAAGAGGATTGACAACCCTCTTATTTGCGTTGGGTGCAAGTGTTTGCTTTTGTGTGTGCAGGTGCGTTTAACGGGATTTTTCTTGGTTCTCCTACTGGATAGATAACCTTGGTTCTTATCTGAGGGAAATACTTATCTCTACTATACTGCATCATCCTCTCCTCTTCGGGGAAATACCAACGCAGTCTACAAGTAGCAGTGTTCGGTATGTCACTTCACGTTCTCCCTGCCCTTAGCCTCACCGTGGCTCGATCTCCATGATCCTGGGTACCTGCAGGGATGAAGATCGCGGACAAGACAAGAGACATCTATGGAACAATTTTATTTCACACATACGGGATGTTAATTCAAAGCACTTCCATTGATCTCTACAATGAATATAGCGGGTTGTAAGGCCTATGCCTTAACCCATACCTTAACGAACTACTCACACATGGATATCAGATCGCAAGAAGTAATCATTAAAGAACACATCTTGAAGATTGATTGATTGCAAATATGTCTTACAATGGATGCCTTGTACGATGCACGATTACAAGTATGAACTAGAGGAAGATGGACTATGGTGGCGATGGTGGCTATGGAGATGGAAATGGCGGCGGCTAGGGTTTGTGAAAGGGGATGACGATGGTTCTGTTCTGGCTTTGCTCGACGATGTTCTGTTAACATTTCGATGGGGTACCCTTTATAAAAGTTGTTCAGGTAGACGATCTGCCTCGGTTTCCACGCCATACGGGAATGCCGTCTTTTGTGCTGCTTCAACTGGCACGCCTCCTAGTGATTGCCTCTTTCTTCATTTCCATTCCTTTCTTCATTCCCTCGTGATTTCTTGCCTTTTTAGCCCATTCCCTGTGGAAACACATCAAAGAGAGGATTTGTGGAATCCTTTGCATTCATTAGTCATTAGGATTAATATCAAAGCAAATATCTCTATTAAAATGAAATATCTCGGTTTAAACTAAGGGCGAATGAGTGTAAAAATATCACTCATCAGTCGCCCGGTTGTCCGGGCTGCTATCATTGCAGCGGTACAAACGTTGCGGTTGTACCGGTCCTTGTACCACGCACGGGTGGCTCCATTCTGGTACTAGGGCGGTAGACGGTGGTACCTGTACGGTTGTCCCCGTTGAGTTTTACTTAGCGGTACTACCGTTGGTGCTGGCAGTTGTACTGCACCAACACCGCAGGCTGTCATTTCTATTCCTCCCATGATTCTGATGTCTACTACACAACTTATTCTTGTAGACTCGTGTTGGGCCTCCAAGCGCAGAGTTTTGTAGGACAGTAGCAATTTTCCCTCAAGTGGATGACCTAAGGTTTATCAATCCGTGGGAGGCATAGGTTGAAGATGGTATCTCTCAAACAACCCTGCAACCAAATACAAGAAATCTCTTGTGTCCCCAACACACCCAATACAATGGTAAATTGTATAGGTGCACTAGTTCGGCGAAGAGATGGTGATAAAAGTGTAGTATGGATAGTAGATATAGGTTTTTGTAGTGCGAACAATAAAAAACAGCAAGGTAGCAAGTAACAAAAGTGAGCATAAACGGTATTGCAATGCTTAGAAACAAGGCCTAGGGTTCATACTTTCGCTAGTGCAATCTCTCAACAATGCTAATATAATTGGATCATATAATCATTCCTCAACGTGCGATAAAGAATCACTCCCAAGTTCCTATTAGCGGAGAACATAAGATAGAAATTGTTGTAGGGTACGAAACCACCTCAAAGTTATCCTTTCCAATCAATCTATTGAGCCATCCCTATAAGTGTCACGAATAGCCCCAGAGTTCGTACTAAAATCACACCATATGAAACACATCAACCAACCCTAATGTCACCTAGATACTCCAATGTCACCACAAGTATCCGTGAGTTGATTATACGATATGCATCAAACAACTTCATAATCATAATATTCAATCCACACAAAGAACTCCAAGGAGCACCCCAAAGTTTCTATCGGAGAAAAGATAATGAAAACATGCATCAACCCCTATGCATAGATTACCCCAATGTCACCACGGGAATCCGCGAGTTGAGTGCCAAAACATATATCAAGTGAATCAATATAATACCCCATTGTCACCACGGTATTCATATGCAAAACATACATCAAGTGTTCTCAAATCTGAAATATTCAATCCAACAATAACGAAACCTCAAAGGGAAAAGATTCGATTCATCACAACAAGGATAGAGAGGAAAGAAACACCATATGATCCAACTATATTAACAAAGCTCACGATACATCAAGATCGTGTAACATCCCCAGTGTCATTGCTACAGTAACCCCCCCTAATGTGCCATGTCATCATGATCATCATAATTAAAATGCAATTAAAGAAATAATCCAACTTCAAGTCAAATTTAAAATGCAAGTCAAAATAAAACTTTTTCAAATAATTAAACAAAATAGTTCATGTTATTGCAAATAATCCCAAAGCAATTATAAAAATAAAGTCAACATTATTTGAATTCCCAAATTGACCCTAGCAACAAGAACACAGTAACAGCAGCACCTTTTTAGACCATTTCTATTTTAACAAAATTCAAATGAAATCATATTATCACCAAACCATTTTGTGGCAGTGCTAAATAATGCCTAGTATTTGATTTGGCAGGTTGCATATTTTACAAAAGTAATCTGGATCAATAACTAATGCAGGATAGAAGAGAAATAAATGAAACAGAAAATAAAAAGAAGAAAAGGAAAGTGGGCGCTGTACCACTGGGCCTTACCTGTCCACAGTGCGGCCCAGCCCGTCTCCCTCAGCCTTTCCCCTACCTTCTGCCGCCTCCTGCAAAGACCGAAGCCAGGACATGGCGGGCGCGCAGCCGCACGTCCGCCGATCGCCACGCGCCGGCTATCCGCCGTGCCCCCGCATGAATAAAGATCTCCCCGACGCCGCTGCCGAACCCTAATCCCTCTTTCCCCTTCCCCTCGTCCCTCTTGCTCGATTTGGAGCTCGACCGAGCGTAGCCGCCGCCGCGCCATCGCCGTCTTTGCGCCCAGGAGCCACCCCGAGCCGCGTGGAGATGTCCAGCAGCCACGCCATGCTCGACTTCGTCCTCTACGCGCCACCGTTCAAGCTGGAGGGGACCACATCGTCGGGATCGACCTCATCCCCTCCCTTCGGTCGCCGCCGTTCAACCTCGTCGATCTGCTCCGCCCCGCCCGTTCCTCGACTCCGAACCTCGCCGCCAGCTCTGTTGTGAGCCCCGCCTCACCTCCCTTCCTTCCTCTGCCCCGCTCCCCTACCGTAGCTAGCTAGGGCCGAGGCCGCGCACCACCGAGCCTCGCCGCCGCCACCATCGTCGTCACGGTCGATTCCGACCATCCCCGCGCCAGCCGTTTGCTCCATTGGATGCGCGGCAAGCCCCTCGTCCGATCCGTGCCAACCGCTGCTCAAATGGTCGCCGGAGGCGAGCGCACGGTCGACGCCGGCGTGCTCGGCCTCGCCGGCGTTAACCTGCTGACCTGGCCATCATTAGCCGCTAACTAACCAGCTAACCCCCACTGACATCGGGCCCCACCTGCTCTAATTACCCCGTGTTAAAATTAAAACCTAATAACTAACTAGAGATGGACATGTGGGCCCCATTTACTGTTTAAATGGATAAGATTTAATTAACCCTAACAGTGGCTGACATGCGGGTCCCACTGGACCCGCTGACCCGGTCAAACACGCTGACCGGGCAGCTACTGTCACTGACATGTGGGCCCCCTCTGATAATTAGACTAATTAAACCGTTTTCTAAATAAACTTAATTTGATTAATTAATCAGACGCTGACAGCTGGGGCCCACTGCTAGATAATCTCTGTTTAGTTTAATTAAGCCTCTGTTTAACCTACTGAGAATGACATGTGGGACCCACTGGTCAAGTTTGACCTGGCCCAGCCGGGTTTGACCGCTGACGTCACTGTGATGTCATGCTGACATCACCTACTACTGCTTCGGATAATTCGAATTTAATAATTAAATTAATTCCAGAAATTCAATAAAACTTTGAAAAATCATATGAATTAAACCGTCACTCGGATGAAAATAAATTATATATGAAAAACGATCAGAAAAATATGAAGAATCCGAATATCCTATCCACATGTCTGCCACACCTCTCTAACATGATGAACATGGAACTTCCCCCTCCATTTCATATGTCCGATAAATGCCCGGAGCTGGTAAAACACCCCCAGATGTTTCCCGCTCCGACTAATTTGCGTAGTACTGCATTAGAACACCCCTAGCACTGCATGTTAACATGTCATGCATCCCTGTTGCATTGTTTGCCGTGTATTTATTGTTTCTTCCCCCTCCTTCTCTCCCGATAGACCCCGAGACTACCGACGACACTGCTATGTACGACTACGTCGCCGACGACCAGACCCCTTCAACAGAGCTTCCAGGCAAGCAAAACCCCCTTGATCATCCAGATATCGCCCACTCTTTATCTCTTATGCTTGCATTAGTATTGCTTCTGTTATTGCTCCGATAGCTCCTATTCTGATGCATAGCCTGATTTCGTCGCCTGCTATTGATACCTTACCTGCTATCCTATGATGCTTAGTTAGGTATGCTATGTTTCATCAGCTGGCCCTTCACCCTTGTCCGTTTGCCATGCTTGTTATCGGGCCGTGATCACTCTGGGTGATGATCACGGAAATGTTTACATATTGCAATACTTTAAACTGTTAAAGTCGGGCCGGCTCCAAGAGTGCCCGCGAGAGAATAATATTAAAGACGGTTCGGCTCCAAGAGCACCCGCGAGTGATATTATGGCGGAACGACAGGGCAGGCGGAGACCACCTAGGAGAGAGGTGGGCCTGGCCCCTGGTCGTTGGACTGCGTGTTACCAAGTCGGAGCGACAGGGATCGTCCTGTTCGTCTTCGCGAGTTACTAAATACTCCTTCGCACTTACTAAATACGCCTTCGCACTTACTAAATACCACCCTCGCAACGTGCAGGAGTGCAGAGGGCGATGGGCCCAAGACCCCTTCGCACTTAGGATTTAGACCGGCGTGTTGACCTCTCTGCTGAGCCTAGGTAGGACTGCGTCGTGTCGATCACCCGAGGCCGGGCATTACCCAGCAAGTGTGTCCGGCCAGATGTGATCGAGCGTGTTGGGTAATAATAGTGCACCCCTGCAGGGAAGTTATCTATTCGAATAGCCGTGTCCACGGTAACAGGACGCTCAGAGTTGTATCTTGATCTGCTACAACTACAAATGGATACCAAGTTATTACTAAATTGTTACTACTGCTCTCGGGATAACTTTCTCGCAGGGTAGTCGTGGAAGGATCCCAGGGCTTTACTAAAATATGATTGATTATATATCATATTGTTCTACTCTCTTCTGATGCTGCAAGATTGCTTCAAGATGCTAGTCTTCGATAGGCTAGGCCTCTCCCCCTCTGTTCCAGCATTTCTGCAGTTTAGTCCAAAGATATAGCCCCATTCCTTTGATACCGATGCATACTTAGTACAGTTCTGATGTCAGTCTTGCGAATACTTTCGATGAGTACTCACGGTTGCTTTGCTATCTCTTTTCCCATACCCGGTTGCTGCGATCAGACGACGGAGCCCAGGAGCAGGAGATCCCTGGAGGAGCCTACTACGACGTGGAGATCCCCGACGACCAGGAGTAGTTCAGAGGCCCTAGGCAGGAGGCCTTCGCCTTTTTGATCAGTGTCGCTGTTTGTGCTAGCCTTCTTAAGGCACACTTGACTAACTATGTCTGTACCCAGATATTATTTGTGTGTATGACTTATGTATTTGGGTCCTTGTGACCCCTGGTTTGTAATATGAAGATTTATGTTTAAATTTGAGTTTAGAGCTGTGTTGTGATATCTTCCCGTGAGTCTCTGATCTCGAGCGTGCACGTTTGCGTGTATGATTAGTGCACGGTCGAGCAGAGGGCGTCACAAGTTGGTATCAGAGCCGACTTCCTGTAGGAAGCCTCCTTCCGATTCCTTGGTCGAAGTTGAGTCTAGTCGTTGAAAAACTATTTTACTAACAGTGCTGTGTGGCTTACGGGCCCACGTTGCACATGGATGGGATTAGGATCTTTTATTCCTCTTCCTTACTCTAGGAATTCTACTCCCTCTTCTATTCGGGTTAAAATTTTGCTAACCCTAGCACTAGGTTCTCGTAACCATTTTCTCCCGGAGAGCCACTTGATACAGATGTTCCCGTTACTCTTGAAGTACCAGATGGTTAGGAAGACACTCTCCGATGAATCCCCAAGTTCCTTGTGCCCACCGCTCTTGTAATTCCTTACCATCGATAAATCCCTGTGGATAACTGCACATAATTGCCGTTCATACATTCATCCCCAGTTGCTCAAGTGTTTCACAAAATACTTCGTATTACTAATCGACCTTCCGATAATCCTCTGCAACCTATTACTCTTGAAACTCTTGACTGCCTGCACTATGGCTAATTCCATATGTCCAGTAATCTTCGTTGACATCCTTTGTCATTATCATCTTGAGTCCCATGATTTAATACATTTGCGAATGCTCGCAATCATCAATCCATTTCTAGAATTCATCCTTACGGCTCAGATATCATTTTGAACATGAGCTGGTTCTCGGCAAATCAAACCTTGATTGATTGTCCGTCTAATTCTATTCAACTTACTCATCTTTCGATCAGAGCGTCTGCTTCTGATCCCCTGATTTGGAAATCATAATTCCTTCGTAATTAAGCTTCGAATTATTCAGTTATTTCTATAATCCGATGCTTTTACATTCTTTCTTCTTCTGGTTGAGTACCGATGCTCACCTCAGCTTCGTTGTGGACCGCCAGACCTTTTGCTGGATTATTATCCGACAGTGTCCTTCATATTCAAAATCTTGTGAGTTCTCCTCTGATACAAGCTGCCTTTGCGAATTGTATCCTCTGCTTGTGTCGTCGGTACTCTGCTTCGAGATGGTATCCGTTGCTTCTATAAGTGTGTTGTATAGATTCGTAAAATGTCCCGAGGGGTTGAATATATGCTTTTGTTATCTGTGTGAGCCCGGTAATCATCACGGCACATACTCTTCTGGTGTTACGCCAGATAAAATTTCAACACTACAACTTCATCGAAAGCGAGAAGTAAATGAAAGGTCATGCGTTGAAGAAGTGGGAGTCGACCTTGAACTCTGTGTTCATGCCCATGGAAACGATGTAGACCGTCACGGAAGCTTCTTGCAACATATTTATTAATTTGTATAACTCTTTCGGTATCATTAAAATTTAATCCCTTGCGGTTATGGTTCCGACCATGCTGTCCTTATTCGATATATCTGAAAAGAATCCATTCCCGTGCCTCGTCTATTTTTCGACAAGGTTAAACTATCTGCTGCCCGCAGCTCAACGATCCAGATCAGTTTCTATTATGTTCCACCGTTGAATATTACCCTCTGGTATCTCGAGGATATCGTGCCATCGCACTACCTCTTATGAATTCTTGTTGGAATAATACTTCTCCCGTTTTAGTCACTCCGCAGGTTTGCATTGTCCGTCACTTGAGAACTCTGACAAGTGACTCGAATCCACACTGTGGTTCATTACTCCTAGTAATTTGTTGCTGTGAAGTTTAATATTCAATTTTGACATTGCTAGCCTGCCGGCTATATCCTTATCATGCTATCTTAGACCGTGCTACCTCGTCCTTCTTGGGTGCACTAATTCTTCAGACCGTGAGCAAAGCTTACGTCGAGTTTTCAACATCATGTTGTTTGCCTTGAAAAGCAACTCTGATTCCGAGCTTGCATCTTATCTATTGTTCCCATAACTTTCCACTTCATCATTCCCCTACTTGATGCCGTCGCTATTCGATTGCATCCTCTTGAAACCTCTTGACATAACGTGTCGTGGTCATCGTCAACATTTTGCCTTCTACCAAGTGTCAATTGAATTCATGGTGAGAAATACCATCCTTGCCCCTCGATGATTTGTGTTATCACCAACAACATTCTTGCCTTCTTGCCAACATAGACTTGGTCTTGTTTTGGTTATACCTTGGGTTCCTTGCTATTCCTAGAATTGTTCCTTTGTACCTCTTGTGATCTTCGAACCCAATCTTTACCTTGACACCATATCATTGCTACCTCGAAGCATGACTGTGATACCCCGAACATCAACAAGAACAACAGAAGCACAATGCTAAATGTTTCTTGATCAATTATCCAAACACCGTTGTATGGGTAATATCGTGATTTTCCTTGCCCCTTTATCTAAATGGTTATGTTATTGCTGTCCTTTCATGAATATCATGCTATGCTTGTCCTTGGGAAAGATATACTCCTAAATCTTGTGTATAATCACATTTTCCTTTCCATTGGTTTGTTTAACCTTTCTTATGATCTATATGATCTAAGCAGTAATAATTCCCTGCTTATGTAAACACCTCAGTCAGAAAAACCCTGTTACTATTGCTGTTAACATTTCGGTAACCATCGATGGACGAGAACTTTGCCTATTGGTCTGCCTCGTTTCAACGAGCAGGAAAATGGTTCTCTTCGTCCCTCGCCCTAGGTACCGACGCTGTTGCCAACATAGTGGGCAAGCTGTTCTCTGACAAGCCTTGTATCATGATTGTACAAGATGTCACCAGCCTTCCTATTCTTGATCCACCCTAACTACGGTTCCACAGGACCGAAACCTGACTCTCCTGTACATCCCTGTTCCCAAAGTTATTCCTCGCGCTTGGCCTCGTATGTAATTCACGAGCCATCTACCTTGAGATATTCAATCCGGTATCAGACGCAGTGCTTATGCCTGATGCTCTGGACCCCTTTCATCATCCGTCATAGACATCGAATGCTTTCCTATCCGCTTGAAACTTCTCATACCTTCTTTTATTTCTCTCGATGTATTTCCCTGAGTTTCAACTCGAGAGATACTTTATACCTTCATCCCCTGAGATAGTTACCGATGCCAACCTTTTTAGACATCCGTCCTTATAGTTTCCCCTCCTACCTACTCGTAAGTACGATGAAGTTCCTGAAGAAAAGATGCCAACTTCATCATGTTGCGCTGATGCAGAGAAATGAAGACACCAAACCCGATGGGCCAACTTCTTCAAGAAGAGTAACCAAGACCGAGAAGACTCGTTAGAATTTCGTAACCAAACTTCTTCCCCTTACTCTACCTCTTAAATCTCGGGACGAGATTTCTTTTAGTGGAGGAGATTTGTAACATCCCCAGTGTCATTGCTACAGTAACCTCCCCCTAATGTGCCATGTCATCATGATCATCATAATTAAAATGCAATTAAAGAAATAATCCAACTTCAAGTCAAATTTAAAATGCAAGTCAAAATAAAACCTTTTCAAATAATTAAACAAAATAGTTCATGTTATTGCAAATAATCCCAAAGCAATTATAAAAATAAAGTCGACATTATTTGAGTTCCCAAATTGACCCTAGCAACAAGAACACAGCAACAGCAACACCTTTTTAGACCATTTCTATTTTAACAAAATTCAAATGAAATCATATTATCACCAAACCATTTTGTGGCAGTGCTAAATAATGCCTAGTATTTGATTTGGCAGGTTGCATATTTTACAAAAGTCATCTGGATCAATAACTAATGCAGGACAGAAGAGAAATAAATGAAACAGAAAATAAAAAGAAGAAAAGGAAAGTGGGCGTTGTACCACTGGGCCTTACCTGTCCACAGTGCGGCCCAACCCGTCTCCCTCAGCCTTTCCCCTACCTTCTGCCACCTCCTTCAAAGGCCGAAGCCAGGACATGGCGGGCGCGCAGCCGCACGTCCGCCGATCGCCACGCGCCGGCTATCCGCCGTGCCCCTGCATGGATAAAGATCTCCCCGACACCGCTGCCGAACCCTAATCCCTCTTTCCCCTTCCCCTCGTCCCTCTTGCTCTATTTGGAGCTCGACCGAGCGTAGCCGCCGTCGCGCCATCGCCGTCTTCGCGCCCAGGAGCCACCCCGAGCCGCGTGGAGATGTCCAGCAGCCGCGCCATGCTCGACTTCGTCCTCTACGCGCCACTGTTCGAGATGGATGGGACCACGTCGTCGGGATCGACCTCATCCCCTCCCTTCGGTCGCCGCCGTTCAACCTCGTCGATCTGCTCCGCCCCGCCCGTTCCTCGACTCCAGACCTCGCCGCCAGCTCCGTTGTGAGCCCCGCCTCACCTCCCTTCCTTCCTCTGCCCCGCTCCCCTACCGTAGCTAGCTAGGGCTGAGGCCGCACACCACCGAGCCTCGCCGCCGCCACCGTCATCGTCACGGTCGATTCCGACCATCCCCGCGCTAGCCGTTTGCTCCATTGGATGCGCGGCGAGCCCCTCGTCCAATCCGTGCCAACCGCCGCTCAAATGGTCACCGGAGGCGAGCGCATGGTCGACGCCGGCGTGCTCGGCCTCGCCGGCGTTAACCTGCTGACCTGGCCATCATTAGCCGCTAACTAACCAGCTAACCCCCACTGACATCGGGCCCCACCGGCTCTAATTACCCCATGTTAAAATTAAAACCTAATAACTAACTAGAGATTGACATGTGGGCCCCATTTACTATTTAAACAGATAAGATTTAATTAACCCTAACAGTGGCTGACATGCGGGTCCCACTGGACTCGCTGACCCGGTCAAACACGCTGACTGGGCAGCTACTGTCACTGACATGTGGGCCCCCTCTGATAATTAGACTAATTAAATCGTTTTCTAAATAAACTTAATTTGATTAATTAATCAGACGCTGACAGCTGGGGCCCACTGCTAGATAATCTCTGTTTAGTTTAATTAAGCCTCTGTTTAACCTACTGAGTATGACATGTGGGACCCACTGGTCAGGTTTGACCTGGCCCAGCCGGGTTTGACCGCTGACATCACTGTGACGTCATGCTGACATCACATACTACTGTTTCGGATAATTCGAATTTAGTAATTAAATTAATTCCAGAAATTCAATAAAATTTTGAAAAATCATATAAATTAAATCGTAACTCGGATGAAAATAAATTATATATGAAAAACGATCAGAAAAATATGAAGAATCCGAATATCCTATCCACATGTCTGCCACACCTCTCTAACATGATGAACATGGAACTTCCCCCTCCATTTCATCTGTCCGATAAATGCCCGGAGCTGGTAAAACACCCCCAGATGTTTCCCGCTCCGACTAACTTGCGTAGTACTGCATTAGAACACCCCTAGCACTGCATGTTAACATGTCATGCATCCCTGTTGCATTGTTTGCCGTGTATTTATCGTTTCTTCCCCTTCCTTCTCTCCTGATAGACCCCGAGACTACCGACGACACTGCTGCGTACGACTACGTCGCCGACGACCAGACCCCTTCAGCAGAGCTTCCAGGCAAGCAAAACCCCCTTGATCATCCAGATATCGCCCACTCTTTCTCTCTTATGCGTGCATTAGTATTGCTTCTGTTATTGCTCCGATAGCTCCTATTCTGATGCATAGCCTGATTTCGTCGCCTACTATTGATACCTTACCTGCTATCCTATGATGCTTAGTTTGGTATGCTATGTTTCATCAGCTGGCCCTTCACCCTTGTCCGTTTGCCATGCTTGTTATCGGGCCGTGATCACTCTGGGTGATGATCACGGAAATGTTTACATATTGCAATACTTTAAACTGTTAAAGTCGGGCCGGCTCCAAGAGTGCCAGCGAGAGAATAATATTAAAGACGGGTCGGCTCCAAGAGCACCCGCGAGTGATATTATGGCGGAACGACAGGGCAGGCGGAGACCACCTAGGAGAGAGGTGGGCCTGGCCCCTGGTCGTTGGACCGCGTGTTACCAAGTCGGAGCGACAGGGATCCTGTTCGTCTTCGCGAGTTACTAAATACGCCTAACGGATTTGGGTATTTGATCTGAGTAGGCCGCTGGCCTTATACGCACTACCATCACGTGGGATAATGGTTATGGGACCCTCTACGTCGTATGTATCAGCCGAAAGCTCTTCAGATGTCACAGCTCAGAGATGCGGGCTGATTGTTGGGGTGGGCTGGTTACGTCACTTGTGTATACAGTGTCGCGCCTGGGCCCCGACCACCCTCGCAATGTGCAGGAGTGCAGAGGGCGATGGGCCCAAGACCCCTTCGCACTTAGGATTTAGACCGGCGTGTTGACCTCTCTACTGAGCCTAGGTAGGACTGCGTCGTGTCGATCACCCGAGGCCGGGCATTACCCAGCAAGTGTGTCCGGCCAGATGTGATCGAGCGTGTTGGGTAACAGTAGTGCACCCCTGCAGGGAAGTTATCTATTCGAATAGCCGTGTCCACGGTAACAGGACGCTCAGAGTTGTATCTTGATCTGCTACAACTACAAATGGATACCAAGTTATTACTAAACTGTTACTACTGCTCTCGGGATCACTTTCTCGCAGGGTAGTCGAGGAAGGATCCCAAGGCTTTACTAAAATATGATTGATTATATATCATCTTGTTCTACTCTCTTCTGATGCTGCAAGATTGCTTCAAGATGCTAGTCTTCGATAGGCTAGGCCTCTCCCCCTCTGTTCCAGCATTTCTGTAGTTTAGTCCAAAGATATAGCCCCATTCCTTTGATACCGATGCATACTTAGTATAGTTCTGATGTCAGTCTTGCGAGTACTTTGGATGAGTACTCACGGTTGCTTTGCTATCTCTTTTCCCATACCCGGTTGCTGTGATCAGACGACGGAGCCCAGGAGCAGGAGATCCCCTACTACGACGTGGAGATCCCCGACGACCAGGAGTAGTTCGGAGGCCCTAGGCAGGAGGCCTTCGCCTTTTCGATCAGTGTCGATGTTTGTGCTAGCCTTCTTAAGGCAAACTTGACTAACTATGTCTGTACCCAGATATTATTTGTGTGTATGACTTACGTATTCGGGTCCTTGTGACCCCTAGTTTGTAATATGAAGATTTCTGTTTAAATTTGAGTTTAGAGTTGTGTTGTGATATTTTCCCGTGAGTCTCTGATCTCGAGCGTGCACGTTTGCGTGTATGATTAGTGCACGGTCGAGCAGAGGGCGTCATAGATCGTGGCAAATCAAGAACACGAGAGAGCGAGAGATAAAACACATAGCTACTGGTACAAACCCTCAGCCCCGAGGGTGAACTACTCCCTCCTCGTCATGGAGACCGCCGGGATGTTGAAGATGGCCTCCGGTGATGATTTCCCCCCTCCGGCAGGGTGCCGAAAAAGGGCTGTAGATGAGATCGTGGAGGTACAGAGGCTTGCGGCGGCGGAGTCGAAGTTCTAGGGTTATTTCTGGGGGTTTCTCTATTTATAGGATTTTTCAGCGTTGGAATCAGGTCAGACGGAGCCACGTGGGCCCCACGAGGTACCAGGGCGCGCCTGGGGGGGTGGCGCGCCCTGGTGCCTCGTGGGCACTGGGTGGCCCCCCTCTAGTGGGTCTTGGTTCCAGTATTTTTTATTTATTCCATAAAAAATCTCCAAAAAGTTTTATCCAATTCCAAGAACTTTTATTTCTGCACGAAAAACAACACCATGGCAATTCTGCTGAAAACAGCGTCAGTCCGGGTTAGTTCTAATCAAATCATACCAAAACCATATAGAATTATTATAAACGTGGCATGAATACTTCATAAATTATAGATACGTTGGAGACGTATCAGATTCTTGCATCTATTTGAGGGAAAAGAGAGAGGAGATCTAGATCTACATTTCCATCAATCCATCTCTCCTCTAATTGAGGGGAACCCTTTGGATCTACATCTTGGAGTTCTTTGTGTTCTCTTATTCGTTCTTCCTCTCATCCTTCTCCATAGCATTAGTTGTTGTGGTGGGATTTGGGAGAGAAGGACTGATACGTCCCAAACGTATCTACTTTTCCAAACACTTTTGCTCTTGTTTTGGACTCTAATTTGCATGATTTGAATGGAACTAACCCGGACTGACGCTGTTTTCAGCAGAATTGCCATGGTGTTATTTTTGTGCAGAAATAAAAGTTCTTGGATTGACCTGAAAATTTACGGAGAATTATTTCAGAATATATAAAAAATATTGGCAAAGAGATCTACTGGAGGGGCCCCACCCACGAGCCACAAGCTCAGGGGGCGCGGTCACCCCCCAGGGCGCGCCCCCAGGCTTGTGGGCCCCTGGAAACTCCACTTGACCTAATTCCAACGCTATATATACCTATTCATGGAGAAAAAAATCAGAGAGAAAGTCTCATCGCATTTTATGATAAGGAGCCGCCGCCATCTCTTGTTCTTCATCGGAGGACCGATCTGGATTCCGTTCGGGGCTCCGGAGAGGGGGATTCGACGCCGTCGTCATCATCAACAATCATCCATCACCAATTTCATGATGCTCACCACCGGGAGTGAGTAATTCCTTCGTAGGCTTGCTGGACGGTGATGGGCTGGATGAGATTTATCATGTAATCGAGTCAATTTGTTAGGGCTTTGATCCCTAGTATCCACTATGTTCTGAGAATGATGTTGCTATGAGTTTGCTATGCTTAATGCTTGTCACTAGGGCCCGAGTGCCATGATTTCAGATCTGAACCCTTTATGTTTTCATGAATATATTTGTGTTCTTGATCCTCTCTTGCAAGTTGTATGCACCTATTACGTGTTATGATCCGCATACCCCAAGGTGACAATAATTGGGATTCTTTCCGGTGATTACCGTAGTTTGAGGAGTTCATGTATTCACTAAGTGCTAATGCTTTGTTCCAGTTCTCTATTAAACGGAGGCCTTAATATCCTTTAGATTTCCTTATGGACCCTGCTGCCACGGGAGGGTAGGATAAAAGATGTCATGCAAGTTCTTACTATAAGCACGTATGACTATATACGGAATACGTGCCTACATTACATTGATGAATTGGAGTTATTGTGTATCGCTCTAGGTTGTGACTGTTATATGATGAATGTCATCCAATATAATTATCCATCACCGACCAATGCCTACGCTTTTCTCATATTGGTTTTTGCTAAGTTACTATTGCTGCTGCTGTTACAATCACTACAAAACTGCTACTGTTACTATTTTCACTACTATTGCTACTGTTACTACTGCTATCAAAACTATCATACTATTGTGCTACTAAACACTTTGCTGCAGATATTTAGTTCTCCAGGTGTGGTTGAATTGACAACTCAACTGCTAATACTCACAAATATTCTTTGGCTCCCCTTGTGTCGATTCAATAAATTTGGGTGAAATACTACCCTCGAAGACTGTCGCGATCCCCTGTACTTGTGGGTTATCAAGACCTTTTTCTGGTACCGTTGCCGGGGAGCATGGCTCTATTTGTTGAGTCACTTTGGATTTATATCTGTTGATCACTATGAAGAATCTGAAAGACGCTAAGACCAAGATCGTTCCCTCTAAGACGAGGGGAGGTAAGGAACTGCCATCACACTCTGCACTTGATTCACCTTCTGTTTTGAGTAGGCTTGCGACACCACCACCTGCTATTCATTCTGATATCTCGCAAGTAATTGATGATACTACTTCTGCTATAAATGAAACTTGTGATGATGCTAGTACTATGCTTGATAATACTGTGCCACTAAGTGAATTTCTTAATGAACAACTTGCTAAAGCTAAAGAACTTGAAACTGCAGAAACTACTGAAAATTTTGATTCACCTATTATTCCTAGCTCTCCTACTAGAGTTGAAATGCCTAAGATACCTAATGGTTATGTTATAGATGGAGAAATAGCTAGAGAATTTCTTGCGTGTAATTATAGAGATGATGTTAGAAAATTACTGGCTAAGCTTAAAGAAAAGTCTATGATGGAGAGAATGAAATATGATCCTAAGTTTGCTACCTCTCCTTATGCTTCTAGGGACTACCTAAATAGTAGTGCTGGTTCTGTTTTCAGGGAACGAACTGTTGGACAGGCTGAAGAACTATTGAATAACTAGTAGAATGCCCGTGCGTTGCCACGGGCATTTAAAATATTTTACTGGAGTTATATATAAACATAATGCACGTTAAACTACACATGTATAAAAAAGATAGCCAATAACAATTGGTAATAATTGAAATTCACTTCACTTGCAATATAAGCTAATAGAAAAAGGGAACTTTACGATGTATACTTAGAGAGCGATGATCCAACTAATAATCTGTTATGAATTAAGATCTACTTAATGCGCTTAATATATTTTCGCACAATATCAGGAATGTCGTCTTTAACTTCATTCACACGATATTTGAGCAAGTATAATAAAAACGTCTTCCTCAACTCATAAACATCCTACACAAGCAATATATGTAGTTAGCACGGATATTTTACGGGAAAGTCTAAAAATGTGCAACGGAGAATACTCACTGCAATTGGATAAATTAATATTATCTTCAATATAGTTATAACAAAAATAAATGGTTGTATCTTGAATGTTATGATAATGAAATTTATAAACTTACCCGTCCACTGGAAAATTAAACATATATAGAAATACATATTTTGAGTATTATATCACGTGCAACATACATACAAAGAAGAACAATTAGTTACATGCACCTCTTTTGGCTGCATAAAACTCGTTGAGTTTTCAGTCCAGTCCATCATCGATACATCAGTGCTTATGTCAGTCGTCATTTTCAAACCATCATCCAAATCCATCAGTTTTTATATGACCTACACAAGTGAAAAAAATATAAACAAATATTAGATAAAAATATATATTCAAAATCATGTATGTAAAATATATATTCATTGGTCGGCTGCTAAAAATGAGCGATGCCCATTTTTAACTGAGTGAGTGACATAGTGCCTTTTAGCAGAGTGAGTGGCATCCCAATTTTAATAAATTGTAGGCTCACTTATAGATCACTTTTTGATGATTATTCTTGGAAGTTTACTATTTGAGGTATGTGATATTTCAGGAGAGAAATATATGTTACATTTCTCTAGAGCAAACAACTGATTTTCCCTCTATATAAGAAACAACCTACATTTCTCTAGAGCAAACAACTGATTTTCCCTCTATATAAGAAACAACCAATTTTTAAGAAAATAAAATGCCCAACATCTCTTTTCCTTCTTTATCTTAAAAGGAAAAAAACAACCCACCGCTCTCACTCTCTGCTAGACCTGGGCATTTCTCGGGCCGGGCCGGGCCGAAAAAAGCCCGACGCTAAATACCCAGGCCCGAGCCCGGCCCGGCCCGACTGTCGGGCCGTAGATTTAGGCCCGAGCCCGGCCCGAAGCAGGAAAAGCCCGGCCCGGCCCGGCCACGGCTTAAATCGTGCATTTAGTAGGCCCGAGCCCGACCCGGCCCGACTGTCGGGCTCACAATTACAGGCCCGAGCCCGGCCCGAGGACACACTTTGGCCCGGCCCGGCCAGGATTTTCGGGCTGACCGGCCGGGCTGCCCATGCCCAGGTCTACTCTCAGCGCACGGGCACAAGCCCTCACTCACACCAGTACCCACACAGGTCGCCGCTGCCACCTCTCCCTGACATGTCATGGCCGCTGCCTCCCCTTGCCACCGTGGCTTGGATCTGCCGTCTCCCCTCCACGCTCACCGCCCCCTCCCATCCCCCCATCGCGATATTTCCCTCCCCTCCACTCCCCGCCATGGTATAAGCTTCGGACGGATCCGGTGAACAGCGGTGAGCTGCCGGATGCGGGCTTGACGACGAGCTGTGACCCTGCACAGGTCGCCCCACCGCTTATCCCTAGCTCCCCTCCCGGCCCCGAGCTGTGACCGCGCGGTCCACACCCCATTCCCCGGCGTCGTCCGCCGCCTCTGCCGCGACGTCGTCCCACCGGCCCTTCTGCTCCACCTCTCGACTCCCCATCCCCCCGCGCATCGCGTTCCGCCACTAAGCTGCCCAACAACAGCACTCTTCCGTCGTCCACTGGCTGCCGCTTGCCGATCCGAGCGGTGAGCACAAACACTGAGAGAGAAGTATGGATATGGATTATCTGTTTTACTTCCTGCTGCTACTACAAAGATGTTATATTTGTTTGGTTGGATGTATTGTGATGACCATCAGAGACCAACTCCCTTTGTTATTCGTATTGTTCAATTCAGTTCTAGCGACCCGGGTGAAGTAATCTGTTATATGCCTGACACATGATTGAGAACTTACTTACTTGAAGATCTGGATAACCTCAAACATCTCTTCCAAATTTTAATGGGTTGTTATTTTCGCCAAATTTCATCAACACTCCACGAAAAATGTATGAGTATGCAAACTCCTGAATTGGAGTATCAGTATGTAAACTCTAGAAAGTTCTAAATGTTAATTGTTAATAGTTAATATATATTGAGAATTCTAAATGTTTTTCTTTTCCTTTGGTGTGAAGTTTCGCAATGATCGGCATCCTGAGCTAATCCTCTGCTTGGATATAAATTTGATATATCAAATAAAGTTGAAGATGGATTTAAAACTGATGGAGCATCATGAGCAACAATGTCCTACTCATGAGAGACACTTTAATTGCCTGATTCCACCGCTACATTGCCACAAGGTCACCAGATTATCCTTTCTTTCATTTTTTTTCACCATCCCCTCACCTTAATTTGATTATGTCTCTGAGCTACAAACTTCCTAGAGTTGGATCCTATGCTCACCATATGAACATATATCTTCAAGCTGAACCACTTAATTTAGTGATTATACATCATGTGGTCAAGATGTCTTCTGCATGTAGATTTAGATTTGATTTAGCCACAAGAAAATGGTTAGATTTTGCTTGCTCTGTTGTGGACCTGGACATTCTTGTTACCGTCTCCTGACTTATCTAATTTGTACATATGTTCAGATGGCCCTGTTTAATTTGATTAGTGCCCAGCCACATTAGAGTTATGAATCTTAGTTTCGCAGGTACCCATAAAATGGAGAAAAAGTCGCGATATAGTGTGGAAAGCAAATATTGCTCACACTGACCTTACAAAATGAAGTTAGACCAGAACTGGATGATTGATGCAGGCGAACAAAATTAAGTTTTGAGGTACACATTTGAGCACCATGCGCTGCCAAGCCTCGCATTTTTCTGACTGTAAGCTTCACTTTTGTGATTCATCTCTTCTACTATCTGACAGATGCTAAACACCAAGGATAACATCATAAACAATTTGGAATGCTTCATAGAGTACTTAATGTGGGCTACGGAGTTGCTAGTTTTGGAGGATTTATTTTTTTCCAATGATGTCATAGCAATGTCTTTGGCACCAAATGATGTACATTATAAACTTTCGATAAAAGGTATGTGCTAAAAAACCATCATTTGCTGGGTTAATGCAAATTTACCATTATGTTTGGTTAGCTTGGTTAAAGCTTGATTACAAGTTTAAATACTATCTTTTACATTCAATCTTGATAATGATAATATTTGGAACAATACAAAGTTGGCTGTATTTGGAAGAAAAATATTTTAAAAACTACACTATGCAAAGACTGCAATTTATTCAAATAAAATTTCCCGGATTGTTCCATTGCAACATTTATTCTGGCATCTGTCCATATTCAGGCGCTTATGACCCTCAAGGCTGCTTTAATTTCCTACGGGATGTTTTGATAGGCTTAATTGTCTTTGATCAGATTGAAGTCACGTGGGTAGCTACCATAAGCAGATATAGATCACAATTAACAAAAAGGAAATCAACTTGTCTAGACTCTCCTCTTCTCTCCTCTCCTCTAAACTTTCCTCTTCACTTGATCAGATTATAGTCATGTGGGTAGCTACCATAAACTCAGCGCAGCTCCGTTACAAAATTGTCAACTCTTCTCTTGTCCCCTCTAAACTCTTCTTTTCCCCCTTCTAAACTCTCCTATTCTCTCCTCTCCCTGGAAAGAAAAAAAATAACAGCACATCTAGGCCTGGGAAGGAGCATGCGATTGCGCCTGAGATGCGCCACTCTAAGCAGGGAAGTCCTCTGGCCTGAGAACGTGTCTCTGGCAGCAAACGTTGCTGCCCTGCTGGAATCTGCGGGTCTACCCGCCTGCTCCCGGTGGTCACCATTGTAGGCACCCTGGCGCTCCTGGTGGCCGACATTGCCCTGGCCACCATTGTACCACCCACCTTGCTACCGGTGGTCGCCATTGTAGGCATCATAGCGCTCCTGGTAGCCGCCATTGTTTATCAAGTGAACCTACAGAATGAGGACATGCCTAGATTTCAGAAGATGGTTAACACATAGTTCAGTATACAACTTTCAAAATCTAGGCATCAGCATGTATTGTTGGAAGCAGAAAGGATTGCTGTAACTACCTCGCGAGGCCTGGCTTCTTTTGCAGCAGCCTTGTAATCATTTTCTGCTTTAGCATCATCCTCATTCTTACACAAGTGATTAAAAATAAGAGCCAATTGATGTAAACTAAGTTGGGTCATCTGATCCTCCTCTACTGTTGCTGTTTCATTTTTTATTTTTCAAGTATTCTACTTAGTTTCTCAATTGCAATTTGCAAATTTACCATTAAATCTCGACCACAGAAATAAAATTTATAATATATCAACCAGCTCTATGTACAATTATGATGTTGCCTTGGATAGGATTGTTAAAGAAAGATCCAACACATAAGCACATATTTTGCCATTTGTTGTATTTTTTATGATGAGAGATTTAATTTGCTCAAGCTTCAGGGCGTGTGCCTGGTAGTTGTATGCTTTGTGTCCTTAAAGAGAAGATGATTGCATCCCCTAGCGTTGTGATTAGCCTGGCCTAGCTAGGAAAAAAAGGAAAATACAATTTTTAGCCCAGGCAGTGCGATTAGCCTGGCCAAGGCGTCCCCTTCCTTATGCCTGGCGTGCAGCAGCAGCAGCAGCAGCCTGGGAGTGTTTAATACCTAGAAGCAATACGGTCTGCTTATGTTTCAAGGAGTATATCTGCAAACATTATATCAAGTCATCTTCTGAGTCCTCGAAAGAATCTTAACACTTTCAAATTTGGCATCATCTTTTGGAATTTTTTGCCTGCACACATTTGCAAATTCATTTGAGTCAAGCTCACCAATCATCCTGATGCCTATGTGTGCTTGGCCACTGGTCCGACCGCTCAAGCCTTTCAGAACCTGCAATCAAACAAAACATGAATACATACAAACAACAAGTGCACTCACTAAAATTACACAGAAGAGCATTAGAAGCAGCATACATCTGACACCAGCTTCTGAGCTTTTTGCAACTCAACAACAACCTTTTTTGCCCGCAAGATCAGATATTGGTTCAAATTTCTGTATACTACATCTCGTCGGTCATATCACGTGGCTCCTCTGTCAGTTCAGCTATTTTTTTCTCGCTGATTCTGAAGTTTCATTGCCTCGTATGAGCTTTTTTTTTGTGAAAGGTCGTATGAGCTTTATCACTTGCAATTTTCCCGTCAGGTGCTTTATTTCTAGTTGAATTTAGTGCTTCAGATGAAACTATTCCTGCAACTTAGTATTGTTTAAAACAGTTTCTTCCTCTTTCTACAGTTTGTACACAGGAAGACACATATTGCTTATATCTCTTAAAAGAATCAATATTGCTATGTTACAGACCAAGAAAGAACGACGGTTTGCCAAGAAATCCTAGTGAAACTACCAATTAGCCATTGCACGTTCTAGCATATTAGGAATTTCATTCCATTTAACATCTAGTACAAAACCTTAGTATTGTCTGGAAGCATATATACGTCAAGTTACTCAAGTAAATATAGTGGAAAGGATCACAACGACATACCTGCAGGAGAGTCACATGTTAAAATTGCCATGGTTCCGTATATGCATAAACATCATCAGCCTGCAGGCAAACATGACTTAGCAAAGTGGATCAGGCCACAACATCCAAACTTACCAATAAATCCAGGAAATGTGAAAATGTTTGCGTTGTTACGACAGCATGACAACCACTACAGAAATTTTAGCTTTAGCCACGTCGCTGCATATTTGGAACATTATATTGTTATTCCTACTGAACGTCATGTCAGTGGTTTGAATAATTACAACTAAAATGCCATGTGACATTCTATATTCCTTTTGTAAACCTAATAGGAATTTTTATATCTTGCTAAATTTACTGTCTGATGTCCATGCTTATACAACTCAAAAAGTGAACTCGGTTGATGACCACGATCTATAACACAAAAAAACAAAGAAAAAAGTCCATTTTTCTACCCTGAATAAAGTTGGTGGTTCACATTACCCCCTCATCTATTTTTCTGCTCCTTTCACCCCCTAAACAAACCCACACCGGACGAAAGAACCCCCTAGGTGGTTTTTCTCCACTTGCTGCTGACGTGGCACTGGTCAACGGTGGTTTTGACCTGCGGGTGGGCCTCCCTTGTCAGGC
Source organism: Elymus sibiricus (assembly GCA_039707655.1). Classification (NCBI taxonomy): domain Eukaryota; kingdom Viridiplantae; phylum Streptophyta; class Magnoliopsida; order Poales; family Poaceae; genus Elymus; species Elymus sibiricus. Next base: position 309,568,839 of record CM077674.1, read on the forward strand.
GCGGCTGAGATTGAAGGGTGGGGCCTATTGGAGGCGGGGCCCGCCTGGCAGGTCCGTCTCCTTCCTCCGTCGCTCGCCCGCGGGACAGAGAGGAGCTCGGCGCTTGTCCCGGCGGAGCTACGACCACCGGAGTGACCCCTGCGATGCGGCGCGTCCTCCCATCCGGTTAATGAAGTCTAGGAACGACAGGGGCCACGAAGGCATCGAGCAGGGCGGTCGGCGGCGTCGGCTGATGATGGGCATGGCCTTTAGGTTGCAGGGAGAAGAAGGCGAAGTGCGGGAGGGATCCCTAGTGGACAGGGGAGTTCTCTGGTGGGTAGAGCTGCGGCGGGGGAGCGGTAATTGGCTCGAATTTGAGCGATGGAAGTCGGCGGCAATGGTGACTGTGACATAGGAATTCCATCACGGGAGCTCGAATGCTTCTGGCTGGGGCTCCTGGGAGGGGAAAGGAGAGGTGTGGGTGCTAGAGGAGCTCGAGCAAGCAGCTATTTATCGCCGGCCGAGGCGAATGGATGAGGATGGCCGCCGCGGACGAAATCCCTAACCCCAGCTTCCATGGGCGGCAGCAGAGGTGCGGGGAGCTCTCTCTGACCCGCGCCTGACAAGGGAGGTCCAACCGCAGGTCAAAACCACCGTTGACTAATGCCACGTCAGCTGTAAATCGAGACAAACCACCCAGGTTTTTTTTTTGTCCGGTATGGGTTTGTTTAGGGTGTTAAAAGAGCAGAAACATAGATGAGGGGGTAATGTGAACCACCAACTTTATTCAGGGTAGTAAAATGGACTTTTTTCAAAAACAAATATTGCTGGACAGTGTACACGCACAACCTCAAAAAAACTATTACGCCTTTGCATCAGGTTACTGTTACATGACCTGGGGACAGTATATGTGGGAGTGTGAGTGAAATTTAGATGTTGTCCTACCCACTTGTGCATCGCCTCCATCTTCTCGTACTTGAGCGGTGTCGAGGCACTAACACCCAAGAGACTTGATCTCCCTATGGAGCTGTTGGAGCACCATGGAGAAGAAGCTGCCAGGAGTCCCCGAAGCCAAGAGCTGGTAAGAGTTGAATGTTCTGTCGGGCTAGGAGTACAACCCTACAGAATCTGCATCACTGGGTGAATTGCGGGTTGTAGCGGGACGAAAAATCTGCATCAATAAAAGGGAAAGGAGACATCACGAGTGGACAAAGCATATGTAGGGCGCACCCACTTATGCAGGTGTAGACATATATAACCCCAACGTCGACATAAGCATTAGGAAGGGAACAGCTAGCAACTCAGAATTAGGGTTTCGGGGCGGCAATAACTGGGGATCATGCATGGGAGGTTGTGACGTACCTTGATCGTTGATGTTTTCACATGTATTCGTCGAACCGTCCAGCACTCCAGCCATCGTCTGCTCATCGTCGCATGTGAGCACACCCTCCCCGTCGTCGCTGCCAAGCTCCTCACCTCATCCCGGCGCCCCTGCTCGGCATCGGGCCAGGGACACACACGCCCACTGAACAATGCGTCGCATAAAGCCGCCGCCGCGTGAGAAAAGTGAGCACGAACAGTGAAGAGAGATCCGGGGAGCGAGATGAGAGGAGGATTTTCCTGAGATGTCGCCGCTGCTGCTCTTAATCTGATCTGAGATTTGAGATAGGAAAAGAGATGACTTCGTGGATGCGCTCCAGAAGGGCGTGGGGGTGGGGTTTGTTCATATATGGGGAAAAAGGCGGTAGCGAGGTGATGTATAAGTTGCGGGCGAAGGAAATCGTGAGAAAGAAAACCGGCATAAAAATCGGAAGCGGGAGGCGGGGGAGTAAAAAATCGGTGGGATCGATTGAGGTGAGGTGGGAAACCAAGGAAACGAGCGAACTACCTACGTACTAAGACTTTAGGAGTAGAGATATGTTGAGAAATGCCGATGATTGGACACTTCCTGAACCACCACCTAAACCTGAGCATTTGCCGGGCCGGGCCGGGTTTCGGGCCGGGCTTTGAAAAGCTCGACTTCAAAATCCCAAGCCCGAGCCCGGCCCGAAGCCCGGGCTTTTCTCTTTTTCTAAGCCCGAGCCCGGCCCGAAGCCCGAAAGCCCGGCCCGAATGCCATTTTCTAGCAGTTACAGGTGCAAGCCCGGCCCGAAATCCTGAAAAAGCAAAGCCCAAGCCCGGCCCGAACTATCTCTCGGGCTGGAAAACGAGGCCCGAGCCCGACCCGGGTTTTTCGGGCCGGGCTGCCCATGCCCAGGTTTACCACCACCTAAGCCAACTCCGAAGAAGAGAGATATTCTATTCCTTAGTCCAGAAGATATGCAAGAAGGTAAGAAATCTATGAAAGAAAAATGTATTAAAACTGACGATGTTAAGAATTTACCACCTATTAAAGAAATACATGGGCTCGACACCCCAACACAGGTAGTAGAGGTAAATTCTCTTACTAGATTCAATGAAGGAGATATTCCTTATAATAAATCTGCTAGCCAATGCCTGTATGAATTTGATAATTACATCATTAAGCAGGACCACTTTAATATGTATGTTAGCAATCAATTGAAACGAAATGCCTTCATGATAGATCGTTTGAGTGATTTGATGTTTAGAACTGCTACTGATGTAAAAGGCTTAAGTAAACATGCTTCTATGGTTCATACTCAGCTAGAACAAATTGCTAAGTCTCAAAATGATTTGCTTGATGAGATGAATAATAAAATGAATGATCGTGCTGTTAGAGTTGTTACTAGAGGAGGTAGAATGATTCAGGAGGCTCTGTATCCTGAAGGTCATCCTAAAAGAATTGAGCAAGATTCTCAAAGAATTAATACTGATGCACCTAGTTCATCTAAGAAGAAAAAGAAAAAGAAAAATGATAAAACTTTGCCTGCTTCTAGTGAACCTGTGATAAAAAAACCTTCTGAGGATCCTAATGATATTTCTATTTCTGATGCTGAGACACAATCTGGTAATGAACATCCACTTAATGATAATGAGAATGGTAATGATGTTTATGATGATGCTCAACCAGATAATGATGTAGAAATAGAACCTGCTGTTGATCTTGATAACCCACCTCCTAAGAATAAAAGATATGATAAACGTTGTAGGATCGAAAGTATGTGTAGAGGGGGGTGATTAGACTACTTGACCAAATAAAAATCTATCATTTTCCCAGTTTAGTTGTGGGCAGATTTTAGCAAGTATGACAAGTCAAGCATCACCCTACACATGCAATTCTAAGAGTATAGCAGCGGAATGTAAGTAATTGCACATGTAAGTAAAGGGAAGGGTTTGGAGAAAGCAAACGCAATGGGGACACGAAGATTTTTGGCGTGGTTCCGATATGTGGTGCAATCATACATCCACGTTGATGGAGACTTCAACCCACGAAGGGTAACGGCTGCGCGAGTCCACGGAGGGCTCCACCCACGAAGGGTCCACGAAGAAGCAACATTGTCTATTCCATCATGGCTTACGTCCACGAAGGACTAGCCTCACTCGGGCTCACTTGGGGTAGATCTTCACAAAATAGGCGATCTCCTTGCCCTTACAAACTTCTTGGTTCAACTCCACATCATGTCGGAGGCTCCCAAGTGACACCTAACCAATCTAGGAGACACCACTCTCCAAAAGGTAATAGACGGTGTGTTGATGATGAACTCCTTGCTCTTGTGCTTCAAATGATAGTCTCCCCAACACTCAACTCTTTCTCACAGATTTGGCTATGGTGGAAGAAGGATTTGAGTGGAAAACAACTTGGGAAGGCTAGAAATCAATGTTCAAATGGTAGGAATGGAATCTCTTGATCTCAACACATGAGTAGGTGGTTCTCTCTCAGAAAATGTATGGTGGAAATGTAGGCACGTTCTGATGGCTCTCTTCTCTGAGGAAGAAGGGGTGGAGGGGTATATATAGCCTCCACACAAAATCCAACCGTTACACACTTTTGACACAACTCGGTGGCACCGATCAGAAATCTCGGTGGCACCGACCTGTGTAAAAGATATGAACGTTAGGAATCTCGGTGGGACCGACTGGAACATCTCGGATGGACCGATGTGCAATGGTTACGGCAAACCTCGTCGCGGTGGCACCGATTGCATCAACTCGGTGGGACCGAAGTGAAGCAATAAGGCAACAGAGAGTTGGCAAGCCATCTCGGTGGTACCAATTGCAAATCTTGGTGGGGCCGTAATAATTGTAACTAGTAACAGAGAGTTGACAAGGCCATCTCGGTGGGACCGAGATCCATATCGGTGGATCCGATTTGTTAGGGTGTGGCAGTGGCTAAGTCCAGATGAACTCGGTGGCTCCGGATAGGAAATTTCGGTGGGGCCGAGTTGCAGGGCCGTCTCCAGGAATTTGGGGGCCCGGGACGAAATACAAAATGGGGTCATAAATTTAAACTTTCGTATACTGAAGAACTATCCACAAAATACCTCATAGCTATCCAGGAAATACCTCATGTGAAAGCATACAAAAATTTTCTCAACTGCACAATATATATAGAATTTAAAGTCAATACTCAATGTTCAAAGAAGTATACAAAACATGACAAAAAATACAAATAGTAATAAGGGATACAAAAGAATGCCAAATCAATAGTTTGCTTTATCCATTCCTCCCATATGTCATATTTGTAGACACTCCTCTTTACTGTTGTTGATGTCACCAGTGAAAATAAATCTGTATCTTATTTTCTGTAACAGCAAATAAAATTGATATAAACATGCATCATTTTTGCATTTAATCCGTACATGCATACAGTTCTTTTTCAATTCAATATCAGTTGAATGTTCAAATTCATTAATCAAGAAATCAACACATACATCATGTCAGTTCAAATACATCTTGTATTGTCGTTTGCCTGTCTAGATCAAAGAAATTACTCACTGGTCAGTGGCCGAGGCAGCGAGGCTGCGAGTAGTGCCGATGTTTCTCAGATTTGGAGTCACTGCCAGTTTTGGGCGTGGCTAGGTATGGTCAGCACCCAGTGGCAGCAGCACCACGGCCGCGACAGCCGTACAAAGGACGTGGAGCACTGCCAGAAACCATGCGATTGGCACTAGCGCGGAGCAGATACCAGGCGGGGCTAGACAGCGGGAGAGCGGTCGTCGCTGGCCGTATGCAACAGACCAGTAGTTGTCGAATTCGTCGCAGGGGATCATGCGAGATGGCCAGAGGCGGCGCAATATGCGTGTGCGAAGGACTGGGGAAGGGTCACGGGGCTAGGGCTCAGGCTGTAGCAGGCGATTCAACTCCGTTTTTTCCTCCAATCGGGGGCCCCAAGATTTGGGGGGCCCTGTGCGGTCGGCCACTTTGGCCCCCCTCATCGACGGGCCTGCCGAGTTGGAATGTAGGATTTGGACATATTTGGATGGAGAAAGTGGTTGAAGGTTTTTGGAGCAATGTCACTAAGCACTTGAGCAAAAAGATCATTAAGCAACACCTCATCCCCTTTTAATAGTATTGGCTTTCCTATGGACTCAATGTGATCTTGGATCACTTACCAAAAATGTAGAGTCTTGAGCTTTTGTCAATTTATGTCCTTAGCATTTTGAGGGGTCCACATCTCTAGTCCTTACCATGCCAATCATTGAACATCCTGAAATATTTAACTTGAATGGACATTAGTTCAATGAGATATATGTTGTTATGAATTACCAAAACCACCCGGGAATTAGTTGCACTTTCAAACGTTATTTCATTGCTAGAAAACATGGAAAAGAAAGAGAATCATGGGTTCAGAAACCCATGCCTTTTCCTACTAAATCATCTAGAAATAAGGATGAGGAAGACTTTGAGCGCTTCGTTGAAATGCTTAGACCTGTCTTTTTTGCTTGGCTGATATTTTGAAAATGCCTCCATATGCTAAATATATGAAAGATATTGTAACTAATAAAAGAAAGATACCTGGAGCTGAAATTTCCACCATGCTTGTAAATTATTCTTTTAAGGATTGAGTGCCTAAGAAACTAGGAGATTCTGGAATACCTACTATACCATGCTCCATTAAAAGAAGTTATGTTAAAATTGCTTTATGTGATTTAGGAGCCGGTGTTAGTTTTATGCCTTTATCTTTATATAGAAGACTTGATTTGAATAAGCTCACACCTACTGAATATCGTTGCAAATGGCTGATAAATCAACTGCTATACCTATTGGAATTTGTGAGGACGTTCCCGTTGTAGTTGCAAATGTTACTATCTTGACAGACTTTGTTATTCTTGATATGCCTGAGGACGACAACATGTCGATTATCCTTGGTAGACCCTTTCTGAATACTGCAGGGGCTGTTATTGATTGCAACAAAAGCAAAGTCACTTTTCATGTCAATGGTAATGAGCATACGGTTTATTTTCCGAAGAAACAAAGTTCGGTGAATGGTATTAATTGTATTGAAAAAGTTTCGACAATCACTATTGGAGGTTTCAAATTTGCTCTTCCTACTGTCAAAAAGAAGTATGAAATGCTTATTGTTGGGGAGATGCACATCCCCGTCGAGGTAACCTAGTGTTATACGAAAATTCTTCGGTTTCATGTCACTCGGAAATAGTTTGTTAATAAGACTTGATCAACCTTATTAATGGATTCTTTTTTAGGGGCATGTGGTCGGTGAATTTAGTAAACACAACCTACTGTACCTATCTTTTGCTCTCTGTTATTTAAAGTTAATAAAGTGAAAATGCAATGATTATCCTATTTTCTGAATTATCTGTGCAATAAAAAATGGCCTAAAATAAAAGTTCTTAGAATGCCCTGAAAATTTAGTATAATTTTTTCCTGAATATTTAAGAATTTTTGGCACTGAACACACCTCAGGGGGGGTGCACCTGTGAGCCACAAGCTCACAGGGCGCGCCTAGTGGGCTTGTGGGTCCCACAGGGACCCCCTCACTTATTCCAGCCGCCCATCACCTTCTTCTTCCTCGAGAAAAAATCAAACTATCTCCCAAGCCCGTGTTCTTGCTCATTTCTGTGAGATTTTCGATCTCCTTGCTTGGAACTCCGTTTCCAAAATTGTTTTGAGAAATTGCTCCTTGGTATGTGACTCCTCCAATGCTCCAATTAATTTTTGTTCTAGTGCTTTATGTTTTGCAAATTTTTGCTGCTGTGGTGACCATGTATATAAGCTTGCATGTTGAATTTGTATGGTCCAAAGTAGTTTTGATGCATGATATAGCCTCTAGATACTTGTGGGAGTAGTTGCTATCAATTTTGTTGAGTTTTGTTTATTTTTATTTTGAGTCACTAAAAATTTCAGAAATTTTCAGAGGGAGAAAATGTTTAGGAAGATATTCCATGGTGGTTCCTCAAGCAAGAGTGCTCCAAGGCCCACGATACGTGAGCCGGACCTCGAACCGCCGCGGGAGGCTGCAGTACAATTGTGCGAATGGCCATCTGATTCCTTCATGATTAGAGGTGGCATCACGGAAGAGTTTGATATGTATGTACGCAATGCCGAGCTCACGGACTTCTTGACAGATAAGTGCCCACCGTACCATGATCTTACTGATTCTTCGTACGGAAATTCAAGTATGTATCTCACCGCACTGATACGTCTCCAACGTATCTATAATTTTTTATTGTTCCATGCTATTATAGTATCAATCTTGAATGTTTTATATGCAATTATATGCCATTATATATCATTTTTTTGGAACTAACCTAATAACTCAGTGCCCAGTGCCAGTTGTTATTTTTTTGCTTGTTGTCTTTTCAGAAAATCATTATCAAAAAGAGTCCAAACGAGAGAAAAACTTTGGATTAATTTTTTCTGGACTAGAAGAGACCCACGAAGCTTCGGGAGAAGACCAGAGGAGCCACGAGGGAGCCAGGCGCGCCCTCCAAGCTTGTGGGCCCCTTGTAGCCCCTCCTGACCTAATTCCAGCGCTATAAATTCTCAAATATTCCCAATATACCAGAGAGACAGAAGAGAAAACCTTTCCGCTGCCGCAAGCCTCCGTTCTTCCGCGATCCCATCTGGAGGTCTTTTTCGGTACTCTGCCGGAGGGGGAATCGATCACGGAGGGCTTCTTCATCAACCTTGCAGCCCTTCCAATGATGTGTGAGTAGTTGACCACAAACCTACGGGTCCATAGCTAGTAGCTAGATGGCCTCTTCTCTCTCTTTGATCTTCAATACCATGTTCTCCTCGATATTGTGGCGCCCCGACTCAATCGTGCGCTAATCATACACGCAAATGCGCACGATCAAGCCCAGGGACTCACGGGAAGATATCACAACACAACTCTAGACACAAAATAAAATAATACAAGCTTTATATTACAAGCCAGGGGCCTCGAGGGCTCGAATACATAAGCTCGAGTTACACAAGTGTCAGTGAAAGCATTAGTATCTGAGTACAGACATAACTAAACAAGTTTGCCTTAAGAAGGCTGAGCAAAACAACGACACTAGATCAAAAAGGCGCATGCCTCCTGCCTGGGAGCCTTCGAAACTACTCCTGGTCGTCGGTCTCCACGTAGTAGTTGGCTCCGTCGGGGTAGTAGTAGTCGTCGATGGGATCAGCTGACTCCGGGGCTCCGTCATCTGATTGCAGCAATCAGGTAGGGGAAAAAAGAGGTAGCAAAGCAACCGTGAGTACTCATCCAAAGTACTCGCAAGACTTACATCAAAACTATGCTAAGTATGCATCGGTATCAAAGGGAAGGGGCTGTATCTGTGGACTATACTGCAGAAATGCCAGAATAGAGAGAAGGCCTAGCCTATCGAAGACTAGCATCTTGCAGCGTCTTGCAGCATTAGAAGAGTGCAGATTAGTATATAAAAGTAATAAGTAATAGTAGCAATGCCCAGAGATCCTTCCTCGACTCCCCGTGAGAAAGCAATCCCGGAGCTATCATATTAATTAAGTTACACAGGTATCCAGTTCTAGTTGTAGTAGATCGGGATACTCTCCGAGCGTCCTGTTACCGTGGACACGGCTATTCGAATAGATATACTTCCCTGCAGGGGTGCACCAAATTACCCAACACGCTCGATTAACTCTGGCCGGACACAGTTTTATCGGGTCATGCCCGGCCTCGGCTGATCGACACGCCGTAGCCCTACCTAGACTCAGCAGAGAGGCCAGCACGCCGGTTTACATCCTAAGCGCTCAGGGGTCTTGGGCCCATCGCCCTTTGCACTCCTGCGCGTTGCGCACTCGGCCGGGACCAGACCTAGCCCCTGTATACACACGCATGCTGTTGCAGTCCACCCAGGCGCGCGCCGCTCAACCCTGACGTTTGAAGAACTTCGGCTGATACATACGACGCCGAGTGCCCATACTTATTCCTGCGTGGTGGTTAGTGCGTAAAGGCCAGAGGCCTACTCAGATCACATATCCAAACCCGTTAGTGTGTTGGGAGCTCGCGGAGACGATCAGTGATACACGATCAGTGATCCCGTCGCCCCGTCTCACGGACATACGGCAAGGGTTAGGCCCATCCCTCTCCTGGGCGGTCTGCTTGCCCGGCCGTGCCGCGTAATTATCTCGCGGGTACCTTCACGGTCAACGCGACTTCACATCTCTCACGGGTACCCCTCGGGGTCTACCCGACTTATTCATGAGACTGTCGGGAACTCAGGTCCACCCCAACCGGGGTGGTACCGCATGTCCCTTCAGTCCCGCGATAACAGTAAAGGGGCAATAGTGAAATGTAACGGTGTGTTTTATCATCAAGGGGGAAGTCCGAGGAATCACCCTCGATGGACTCCCACTCGATGTATCCGTCAAGGTGAACTTGGAGGAATCACCCTCGATGGGTTCACACTTGAGGGGTTGCACGACAGAGGCATCATCGGAGGTGGTGAAAGAGGAATCACCCTCGATAACCCACAACTGACTAGCTATACTACAGGGGTAACATCAGGAGTGAGGTAAGAGGTATCACCCTCGGCACTTGATGGTAGCTCTGCAGAGTCGTACAACTAAGGGGGGGGGTGTGCGGTGATGTGTCGGTCTCTGCACATCGATCACATTGATCGAAACATCCGGAAGCAAAGCATGGCAACACGGACAAGGGTGCGGAGCCACTGATGGATCACTAACCAATCTATACTAAGCAATATAGGGTAGCAGGTAAGGTATTAACAGTAGTTACAAAACAGACTATGCATCAGAATATGAGCTGTCGAACACAATAGCAAAATCTAATGCAAGCACGAGAGAGAAAGAATGGGCGATATCAGAATGATCAAGGGGGTTTTGCTAGCCTGGTTGCTTTGCCGACAGAAACGGATCCTCGACGGTGAAGTAGCCGATCACCGGATCAACAGCGGTCTTGAGGTCTACCGGAGAGAAGAGGGGGAGGAAACAAATAAATACAAAGCATACAAATGTAATCACAAAGCATGACATGGCAATATGATATGCAAAGGTGATCTAATGCAGTACTAAGTATTTTAGACGGAGGGGGAAATATCCGGGAATATTTTCCTAGCTCCAGGTATTTTTCGGTCAGACGATCCGGAGGGGAAGGTTCCATGTTTGCAGTGTTAGAGGCATGTGACAGGTATGTGGATAGCATAATCGGATTCGTTATATTTTTCTGATCATTTTTCATATATAAATTATTTTCATCCGAGTTACGGATTATTATTTTATATGATTTTTCAAAGTTTTATTGTTTTTTGGAAATTTCCGGTTTTATTTTATTTTGATATAATCCGGATTGACCAAGTCAATTTGACTAGTCAAAAGGGGCAGGTCTGGCCCACACGTCATTGTCACATGTGTTAATAAAACATCTAACTAATTTAATGGGGTCCTACATGTCATCTACTACTAGACTAACTTAGCACTAAATTAGTACTGTGTAAACTAGTCCTAATTAGACCTAGCCTAATTAAACAACGACCGGTCCACTGCAGTGGCACACCGGCCACACACACACAACACACACACGCTGCACACACACACGCTGCACACACACACACACGCCATGGCCAGCAGCAGCAGCACCAGGCGGCAGCGGCGGGAGCAGCAGGCAGCAGTGGCAAGGAGCAGCCGTGGCAAGCAGCAGCAGCAGCACTAGAGCTGCAGCAGTGAGCAAGCAGCGTAAGCAGCAGCGGCCAGCAGCTAGCAGTGCAGGAGCAGCAACAGAAGTAGCGCGCGGGGGAGGCGCGCGGGCACGGCCAGAGCGCGGGGCACGCAGGGGCAGGGGCGACCAGGGGCGCGCGGGAGCGCGGCCACGGGCGCGGTCCAGGGGCGGTGAGCACGCCGGGAGCAGAGCTCCGGCTATGGCGACCACGGACGAGCATGGGAGCGGCGGTAAACGGTACGGATCGAAGGGAAAACGCGAGGGAATCGGCAAAGGGGCTCTCCCCGGTGCTCGTGGACGAGGTTGGGAGGTCGGGGGAGCTCGGGAGACGGCGAATCTGACGACGAACAGCTGCGGCCGTGGCGGGGAAGACGACCCGATGGCGAGGAAGCAGAGCATCCCGGCTTGATTCACTGGTCGGGGACGAAGGAGATGACGGTGGTGAAGCTCTTGGACATGATACGGTGATGAGGGAAGGCCGGTGGCCGCGGGATCGATGAGATGGCGACGACCACATGCTCGGGCAATGACGAAATTGAAAGGGGCGAGCGAGGGGGGAAGAATGGGTGGCCTAGGGTTTGTCCATCGTGCCGGGGAGGGCGTTATACGTCTTTGGGTGCCGGCGGATGATCGACACGGCGACAGCCGAGGCCATGGCGCCGTGGATGGTGGCCACGTCCTAGCTCTGCCTCCTCTCTACAGAAGAAGGAGAAGGCCTTGCCGGGCTGGGCCGCGATGCACTGTGGCACTTAGGCCCAGTTGCATAGTAGCGCTAGGCTTTTTCCTTTTTTTTCTTTTCTGTTTTGTTATTTTTGTTCTGTTTTGCACATAATTGGGCTAGCAAACCATTTTTGTTGAACATGAAACTTTGCACACAAATCAAGCATATTAATCTAGGGCTACACACGAGTTTCAGGTCATTTGAAGATACACACATTTATTTTTAGAATTTAAATGGCTTTATTCATTATTGCCGGTCCACTTAAATATTGTTGGAGACAAATTTGTAATCCAAATGGGTTTTGGTTTCTTCATGGTAAATACTTAGGGATTTTATGGGATATTACAAACATTTTAGTTTTATTGTTTGAAGAAATAATTATTTGACTTTAATTTAAATTTGAATTTGACTTTGATTTTTGAACAAGTGGCAATTTGCATAGTAATCATGATGACATGGCCACCATTAGGGGGAGATTACTGTAGCATGATTCTTGGGGTGTTACAAATCTCCTCCACTACAAGAAATCTCGTCCCAAGATTTAAGAGATGGAGTAAGGGGGAAAGTTTTGGTTACGAAATTCTAACGGATCTTCTTGTTCTTGGTTGCTCTTCTCGAGGAAGTTGATCCCTTTCGTTGTTGTCTTCATTTCTCTGCTTCAGGTCGTCATGATGAAGTCGTCATCCTTTCTTTGGGAACTCCATCGTACTTACGAAAGAATAGGGGGGTATTTCGGGAGAACAGACCTTTGCAAGGTTGATTATCTGGGTCATAACTCAAGGAATGTGGCAGAAAATATCTCTCGAATTGAAACTTAAGAAAAACGTCGAGAGCAAAATAAGAAGGTACCATAAGAAGTTCCAAGCGGATAGACAATAATGCCCAACCGAGAGTGTGAATGGGATTCAGAGCAATGGGGATAAGCATTGCGTCTGATACCAGAATAGGTCACCTCTAGGAAGGTGGCTCGTGAACTACATACGAAGCCAAGCGCGAGGAATAACTTTGGAAATAGGGATGTACATGAGAGTCAGGTTTCGATCCTGTGGAACTGTGGTTAGTGTGGGTTAAAAGTAGGGAGGACGGTGACATCTTCCACGGTCACGATAGCAAGGCATGCCAAAGGATAGTTTGCCAGCTATGTTGGCAACAAAGTCGGTACCAAGGGCGGGGGACGAAGAGAACCGTTTTCCTGCTCGTTAAAACGAGGCGAACCAATAGGCAAAGTTCTCGTCCACCGGTGGTTTCCGGAATGTCATCAACAATAGTAACAGGGTCTTACTGACAGAGTTGTACACCGTGGTGTTTACATAAGCAGGGAATTGTTCCTGCTTAGATCATACAAATCACAAGAAAGGTTAAACAGACCAATGGAAAGGAAAATGCGCTTATCAGATTAAACAGACCAATGGAAAGGAAAATGCGCTTATCAGATTAAACAGACCAATGGAAAGGAAAATGTGTTTATTCACAAGTATTAGGAATATATCCTTCGCAAGAACAAGCAGAGCATGGTATATATGACAGGACAACAAGTACAAAATCATTTAGATAAAGGGGCGAGGACATTCATGATGTTACCCATACAATGGGGTTTTGGATAATCGACCAAGAAACATTTAGCATTGCGCTTCCAAATGTTCTTGTTGATATTCGAAGTACCACAGTCATGCTTCGGGGTAGCAATAATATGGTGTTTCAAGTAAGGATTGGGTCTGAAGATCACAAGAATACACAAGGAGCAATTTCAGGAATAGCAAGGAACGTAAGGTATAACCAAAACATGACCAAGTCTGTGTTGGCAGGAAGTCAAGGATGTTGTCGATGATAACACTAATCATCGAGGGGCAAGGATGGTATTTCTCACCATGAATTCAATTGACACCTTAGAAGAAGTCAAAATGTTGACGATGATCACGACACATTTTGTCGAGAGGGTGCATGAAGATGTAATCGATCAGTAAGATGGTCAAAGCAGATGGGATGAAGTTAAAGGTCAACGGAACCACGGATATGACGCAAGCTCGGATTCCTTCATGTTGTGTAAGCAAAACGATATGATGATGAAATTTGACACAGGCTTAGCCCATTGTCAGAAATGTGCACTGGGGAGGAGGACCAGGTGGCATAGTTAAGATTAGCACGATAATTATGTAGCCGAGCGGCTGGGAATGACATTATTGAGTACAGACTCATAAGCCACAAGGATGTAATAAGAGTTATTGAATATGAAGGATACTGTCGGATAATAATCCATCAAAGGATTTGGCGGTCCACAAGGGATCTGATGTGAGTATCGGTACTCAACCAGAAGAAGAAAGAATGCAAAGGCATCGGATTATAGAAACATCTGAATAATTCGACGCTTAAATACAAAGGAATTATGATTTCCAAAATGAAGGATCAGAAGCTGACGCAATGATCGAAGATGAGTAAGTTGAGTAGAACTAGATGGACAATCAATTGCAACTTGATTGGCCGAGAACCAACTCATGTCCAAAATGACGTCTAAGCCAGAAGGACGAATTCCAGGAATTAACTGATGATAGGGAGCATTCACATACATATTGAATCAATAGGCTCAGAATGACAATGACAAAGGATGTTAATGAATATTGCTAGACATATGGAATTAACCATAATGCAGACAGGCAAGACTTTCCAAAGCAATAGGTTGCAGTGGATTCTCGGGAGATCAGATAGTATTTCAAAGTGTTTTGGGAATCACATGATCAACTGGGGATGAACGGATCCCCGGTAAGTGTAAGGAATTATCCGCAGTGCAAAAAGAAGCTGCATGGCAGTAGGCACAAAGGATTCCCGGAATATCGAAGAGTATTTCAGGGTATCTTGTAAATACAAGAGCAACTGGGAGTGAAGGTACAAACGGAAAGGATGTGCAGTTATCCATGGGGATTTATTGGTGGTAGGGAATTGCACAAGCGATGAGCACAAGGGTCTCGAAAAAGCATCGAAGAGTATCTTCGGAATCTTCTGGAGAATCAAGCGATCATCTATAATGAAGGGCTCTCCGGGAGGAAGTAATTACGAGAACCTAAAGTTAGAGTTAGTAAAATCTTTAACCTGAATAGAAGAGAGATCACAGTCCCAGAGTAAAGAAGAGGAATAAAAGATCCCAAACCCATCCATTGGCGATGTGGGCCCGTAAGCCACACAACAAGGTTAGTAAAATAGTTTTTCAAAGACTAGACTCAACTTCGGCCAAGGAGTTGGAAAGGGGCTTCCTACAAGCAGTCGGCTCTGATACCAACTTGTGGCGCCCCTGACTCAATCGTGCACTAATCATACACGCAAATGCGCACGATCAAGCCCAGGGACTCACGGGAAGATATCACAACACAACTCTAGACACAAAATAAAATAATACAAGCTTTATATTACAAGCCAGGGGCCTCGAGGGCTCGAATACATAAGCTCGAGTTACACAAGAGTCAGCGAAAGCATTAGTATCTGAGTACAGACATAACTAAACAAGTTTGCCTTAAGAAGGCTGAGCAAAACAACGACACTAGATCGAAAAGGCACAAGCCTCCTACCTGGGAGCCTCCGAAACTACTCCTGGTCGTCGGTCTCCACGTAGTAGTAGGCTCCGTTGGGGTAGTAGTAGTCGTCGACGGGATCAGCTGACTCCGGGGCTCCGTCATCTGATCGCAACAATCAGGTAGGGGGAAAAAGAGGTAGCAAAGCAACCGTGAGTACTCATCCAAAGTACTCGCAAGACTTACATCAGAACTATGCTAAGTATGCATCGGTATCAAAGGGAAGGGGTTATATCTGTGGACTATACTGCAGAAATGCCAGAATAGAGGGAAGGCCTAGCCTATCAAAGACTAGCATCTTGCAGCGTCTTGCAGCATTAGAAGAGTGCAGATTAGCATATAAAAGTAATAGGTAATAGTAGCAATGCCCAGAGATCCTTCCTCGACTCCCCGCGAGAAAGCAATCCCGGAGCTATCATATTAATTAAGTTACACAGGTATCCAGTTCTAGTTCTAGTAGATTGGGATACTCTCCGAGCGTCCTGTTACCATGGACACGGCTATTCGAATAGATATACTTCCCTGCAGGGGTGCACCAAATTACCCAACACGCTCGATTAACTCTGACCGGACACACTTTTATCGGGTCATGCCCGGCCTTGGCTGATCGACACGCCGTAGCCCTACCTAGGCTCAGCAGAGAGGCCAGCACGCCGGTCTACATCCTAAGCGCTCAGAAGTCTTGGGCCCATCGCCCTTTGCACTCCTGCGCGTTGCGTACGTGGCCGGGACCAGACCTAGCCCCTGTATACACACGTAGGCTGTCGCAGTCCACCCGGGCGCGCGCCGCTCAACTCCTGACGTCTGAAGAACTTCGGCTGATACATACGACGCCGAGTGCCCATACTTATTCCCGCGTGGTGGTTAGTGCGTAAAGGCCAGAGGCCTACTCAGATCACATATCAAAACCCGCTAGTGTGTTGGGAGCTCGCAGAGACGATCAGTGATACACGATCAGTGATCCCGTCGCCCCGTCTCGCGGACTTACGGCAAGGGTCAGGCCCATCCCTCTCCTGGGCGGTCTGCCTGCCCGGCCATGCCGCGTAATTATCTCGCGGGTACCTTCACGGTCAACCCGACTTCACATCTCTCACGGGTACCCCTTGGGGTCGACCCGACTTATTCATGAGACTGTCGGGAACTCAGGTCCACCTCAACAAGGGTGGTACCGCCTGTCCCTTCAGTCCCGCAATAACAGTAAAAGGGGCAACAGTGTTATGTAACGGTGTGTTTTATCGTCAAGGGGGAAGTCCGAGGAATCACCCTCGATGGACTCCCACTCGATGTATCCGTCAAGGTGAACTTGGACGAATCACCCTCGATGGGTTCACACTTGAGGGGTTGCACGACAGAGGCATCATCGGAGGTTGTGAAAGAGGAATCACCCTCGATAACCCACAACTGACTAGCTATACTACAGGGGTAACATCAGGAGTGAGGTAAGAGGTATCACCCTCGTGACTCGATGGTAGCTCTGTAGAGTCGTACAACTAAGGGGGGTGTGCGGTGATGTGTCGGTCTCTGCACATCGATCACATTGATCGAAACATTCGGAAGCAAAGCATGGCAACACGGACAAGGGTGCGGGGCCACTGATGGATCACTAACCAATCTATACTAAGCAATATAGGGTAGCAGGTAAGGTATCAACAGCAGTTACAAAAACAGGCTATGCTTCAGAATAGGAGTTGTCGAACACAATAGCAAAATCTAATGCAAGCACGAGAGAGAATGAATGGGCGATATAGGAATGATCAAGGGGGTTTTGCTTGCCTGATTGCTCTACTGACTGAAACGGATCCTCGACGGTGAAGTAGTCGATCACCGGACCAACAGCGGTCTCGAGGTCTACCGGAGAGAAGAGGGGGAGGAAACAAATAAATACAAAGCATACAAATGTAATCACAAAGCATGACATGGCAATATGATATGCAAAGGTGATCTAATGCAGTACTAAGTATTTTAGACGGAGGGGGAAAATATCCGGGAATATTTTCCTAGCTCCAGGTATTTTTCGGTCAGACGATCCGGAGGGGAAGGTTCCATGTTTGCAGTGTTAGAGGCATGTGACATGTATGTGGATAGCATATTCGGATTCGTTATATTTTTCTGATCATTTTTCATATATAAATTATTTTTATATGAGTTACGGATTATTTTATATGATTTTTCAAAGTTTAATTGTTTTTCGGAAATTTTTGGTTTTATTTTATTTTGATTTAATCCAGATTGACCAAGTCAATTTGACTAGTCAAAAGGGGCAGGTGTGGCCCACACGTCATTGCCACATGTGTTAATAAAACATCTAACTAATTTAATGGGGTCCTGCATGTCATCTACTACTAGACTAACTGAGAACTAAATTAGTACTATGTAAACTAGTCCTAATTAGACCTAGCCTAATTAAACAAGGGCCGGTCCACTGCAGTGGCACACCGGCCACACACACACAACACACACACGCTACACACACACACACGCTGGACACACACACACACGCCATGGCCAGCAGCAGCAGCACCAGGTGGCAGCAGGCAGCAGTGGCAAGGAGCAGCCGTGGCAAGCAGCAGCAGCAGCACTAGAGTAGCAGCAGTGAGCAAGCAGCGTAAGCAGCAGCGGCGGCCAGCAGCTAGCAGTGCAGGAGCAGTAGCAAAAGTAGCGCGCGGGGGAGACGCGCGGGCACGGCCAGAGCGCGGGGCACGCAGGGGCAGGGGCGGCCAGGGGCGCGCGGGAGCGCGGCCACGGGCGCGGTCCAGGGGCGGTGAGCACGCCGGGAGCAGAGCTCCGGCTATGGCGACCACGGACGAGCATGGGAGCGGCAGTAAACGGTACGGATCGAAGGGAAAACGCGAGGGAATCGGCAAAGGGCTCACCCCAGTGCTCGTGGACGAGGTTGGGAGGTCGGGGGAGCTCGGGAGGCGGCGAATCTGACGACGAACGGCGCGACCGTGGCGGGGAAGACGACCCGATGGCGAGGAAGCAGAGCATCCCGGCTTGATTCACTGGTCGGGGACGAAGGAGACGACGGTGGTGAAGCTCCTGGACATGTTACGGTGACGAGGGGAGGCCGGTGGCCGCGGGATCGACGAGATGGCGACGACCACATGCTCGGGCAATGACGAAATTGAAAGGGGCGAGCGAGGGGGGAAGAATGGGTGGCCTAGGATTTGTCCATCGTGTCGGGGAGGGTGTTATACGTCTCGGGGTGCCGGTGGATGATCGACACGGCGACAGCCGAGGTCATGGCGCCGTGGATGACGGCCACGTCCTGGCTCTGCCTCCTCTGTACAGAAGAAGGAGAAGGCCCTGCCGGGATGGGCCGCGATGCACTGTGGCACTTAGGCCCAGTTGCATAGTAGCGCTAGGCTTTTTCCTTTTTTTCTTTTCGGTTTTGTTATTTTTGTTCTGTTTTGCACATAATTGGGCTAGCAAACCATTTTTGTTGAACATAAAACTTTGCACACAAATCAAGCATATTATTCTCGGGCTACACACGAGTTTCAGGTCATTTGAAGATACACACATTTATTTTTAAAATTTAAATGGCTTTATTCATTATTGCCGGTCCACTTAAATATTGTTGGAGACAAATTTGTAATCCAAATGGGTTTTGGTTTCTTCATGATAAATACTTAGGGATTTTATGGGATATTACAAACATTTTAGTTTTATTGTTTGAAGAAATAATTATTTGACTTGTAATTTAAATTTGAATTTGACTTTGATTTTTGAACAAGTGGCAATTTGCATAGTAATCATGATGACATGGCCACCATTAGGGGGAGATTACTGTAGCATGATTCTCGGGGTGTTACAGATGTTCTTTGAGTTCTATCCGATGTAATCTTCTTTTGCGGTGTGTTTGTTGGGATCCGATGAATTGTGAGTTTATGATCAGATTATTCATGAGAAATATTTGAGTCTTCTCTGAACTCTTTTATGCATGATTATGATAGCTTTGTATTTCTCTCCGATCTATCGATTTGGTTTGGCCAACTAGATTGGTTTATCTTGCAGTGGGAGAGGTGTTTTGTGATGGGTTCAATCTTGCGGTGCTCAATCCCAGTGACAGAAAGGGACATGACACGTATTTGTATTGTTGCCATTAAGTATAAAAAGATGGGGTTTAATCATATTGCTTGAGTTTACTTTGTCTACATCATGTCATCTTGCTTAAGGCGTTACTCTGTTTCATACTTAATACCCTAGATGCATGCTGGATAACGGTCGATGGGTGGAGTAATAGTAGTAGATGCAGGCAGGAGCCGGTCTACTTGTCTCGGACGTGATGCCTATATACATGATCATTGCCATGAATCCGTCATAATTATTTGCTTTTCTATCAATTGCCCAACAGTAATTTGTTTACCCACCGTATGTTATGTGTTCGAGAGAGAAGCCTCTAGTGAAAACTATGGCCCCCGGGTCTACTTTTATCATATATTAAAACCAAAAATACCTTGCTGCAATTTATTTACTTTTATTTTATTTGGTATTTTAGCTTGTCTATTTATCACTATCAGAATTAATCCTTGCAAATAATCGCTAAGAGGATTGACAACCCTCTTATTTGCGTTGGGTGCAAGTGTTTGCTTTTGTGTGTACTGGTGCTGCTAACGGGATTTTGCATGGTTCTCCTACTGGATTAATAACCTTGGTTCTTAACTGAGGGAAATACTTATCTCTACTATATTGCATCATCCTCTCCTCTTCCGGGAAATACCAACGCAGTCTACAAGTAGCAGGAAGAATTTCTGCCGCCGTTGTCGGGGAGACATCATCAAAATTACCAAGTACCTTCGCACAAACTATCATCCTCTTGCATTTATTTTATTTGCCTTTTTTATTTGCATTTGCCTCTCGTTTTCATCTCCCCCACTTCTAAAACAATTTTACAAAAACACAAAAATATTTTATTTGCTTGCTTGCTTGTTTTTATTGCCTTCATGTCAAAACACAAGAACAGAAAATAAAACAAAAAGTTAAGATACTATGGATCCACTTAAAGTTTTCTACTTGGATCATCTTCGATCCATTTGTGCTCGTGCCGAAACCCCAACTAGTTTAGTTGAGGGAAAATCATTAGATGATCATGCTCATTTTGTGCGTCACCGTTTGTCTCAAAAAGGGAGACTCTTATGGAATCAAATAAATTGTTTGCTATGTTATACTTGGAATCTTTGTGAAATTTATGATTTTACTTGTTGCTCTAAGAACCCTAAAAAGACCTTCCCTACCTATGTGATTTTAATGATAATGAAATCTTATCTTCTTATGCTAGGGGTGTTTATAGTTACTATGATATCGAACAAATTGAAGAATTTGTTGCTTTTAAGGGTGCTTATGAAGTTGCTTCTTTGATTGAAAAGTATGATGCTACTCTCTACAAATCTAATTTTTTTGACATACTTAAATATTGCTATGAAAACTATGCTCCTAATGCCTATGTTCATGAATTTATTGAGAGAATGTCTGCTACTTTGGAAGAAAATAATGATATGCATGAATCCATAGATAATTATGATTCCGTTGATTCAATTGAAATATCCCCTGTTGATGAATGTGATGCTTGCTATTCTTATGGCCATGATGCCAATATTAATGATGCTTATATAGATGAACTTGCTATAGTTCCTTATGTTAAAAATGAAATTATTGCTATAGCACCCATACTTGATAGCTCCTTGAATGAAAAGCATGATTGCAATGATGTTATTATAAATTCAATTAATGTCAATTGTGCTAATTATATGCAAAGCTACGATGAAAATTTTGTTATGTCCACTACTTATTGCAATGATCATGATTGGGGTGATAATGCTTCTTATGATCTTGAAAATTTATTTAAGCCTCATGATGAATATGCTATTGATAATAATGTTTGCAATAGTATCGAAAGTGGGTTTGGGAGAGTGTCAACTTTAGGTAAAAAGAATCCCACATATTCGAAGAGTGTTCAATCTTATGATTTTTTTTGATGAAAGTGGGTTTGGAGAGGTCATGACTTTAGTTGATGATAATCCCACTATTTTGGAAGAGTGTCAACTTTGCATGCATGTGGATCGTGAAGAGAATATTTTATATGATAGCTGTATTGTTGAATTTATTATGATCCTACATGTAATTATTATGAGAGAGGAAAATATGGTGGTAGAAAATTTCATGTTACTCAATTACCTCTCTTGAAGTTCAAATTGTTAATGCTTCGTTCTTCTTCCTTGCATATGCTAGATACTTCTTGTCTTGATAATTTCTTTTCTTATAAAATGCCTATGCATAGGAAGTATGTTAGACTTAAATGTGTTTGTCACATGTTTTATGATGCTCTCTTTGTGTTTCAACTCTTATCTTTTATGTGAGCATCATTAATATTTCAAGCCTATCTTAATGGCTATAAAGAAAGAGCTTGTTGGGAGACAACCCAACAGTTGCTGTTTTTGTGTGTTTACACAATTATAGCCTCTGTTATGATTGTGTTTTTATCTTTTAATTAGTGTTTGTGCCAAGTAATGACTGTGGGATGATTTAGATGATAGTATAATTGATGCTGTTTGGAAAACAGAAAGTTTTGCGTCCAGTATTTCATTTTTGATTTTGTACTGGAGCGTCAGAAAAATCTGAAATTTTTACGCAGTATTGGTATATGAATTGTTTACGTTTTCCTAATTTTTCAGAATTTTTATAGTTACATAAGTATGGCTTTTAAATAGATATTTACAGACTATTCTGTTTTAGACAGATTCTGTTTTTTGTTGCATAGTTTGCTTATTTTGATGAATCTATGGATCGTATCGGGGGGTATGAGTCATGGAGAAGTTGGAGTATAGTAGCATTATGCCAATATTAAATATGAATCATTTTACAACAGTATCTAAAGTTTAAGATTTGTTTGTTATACTAACGGATCTCACGAGGTTTTTGTTGAGTTTTGTGTGCTGAAGTTTTCAAGTTTTGGGTGAGACTACGATGGATAAAAGAATAAGGAGCGGCAAAAGCCTAAGCTTGGGGATTCCCAAGGCACCCCAAGGTAATATTCAAGGAATACTCAAGCATCTAAGCTTGGGGATGCCCCGGAAGGCATCCTCTCTTTCGTCTACAATCTATCGGTAACTCACTTGGAGCTATATTTTTATTCATCACATGATATGTGTTTTACTTGGAGCGTATTGTGATATAGTTTGTTTTCTTTTGTTTGCTTTTTAGTTTGTCACAATCATCTTTGCTTAACACACCTTTTTTAGAGGGACACACATTATTCGTGATTTGTTAGAATACTATATGTGCTTCACTTATATCTTTTGAGCTAGGCAGTTGCTCTAGTGCTTCACTTATATCTTTTAGAGCACGGCGGTGGTTATATTTTAAAGAAATAGTTGCACTCTCATGCTTCACTTATATCTTTTTGAGAGTCTAATGGATAGCAATAGTAATATGCACGGGTTATGAATTTGGTCCTAATATGATAGGTATTCAAGAGGGATATAATAAAAACTTTCATGTAGATCACTGAATTTGATAAGTTTGATTTCTTGCAATAGTTTTACGATATTAAGATGGTAATATGTGGGAGGTGCTAGTAGATAATTGTGGTTTCGTAAGAATATTGGTCTTAAGATTTGTGATTCCCGAAGCATGCACGTATGATCTGTCGTTATGCTAAGAAGTTGGAGCATGATTTATTCTTGATTATCTACCTTATGAGTGGCGGTCAGGGACGAGCAATGGTCTTTTCCTACCAATCTATCCCCCTAGGGGCATGCGTAGTAGTACTTTGCTTCGAGGGCTAATAAACTTTCACAATAAGTATGTGAGTTCTTTATGACTAATGTGAGTCCATGGATTATACGCACTCTCACCTTTCCACAATTTGCTAGCCTCTTCGGTACCGTGCATTGCCCTTTCTCACATCGAGAGTTGGTGCAAAATTCGTCGGTGCATCCAAACCCCGTGATATGATACGCTCTATCACACATAAGCCTCCTTATATCTTCCTCAAAACAGCCACCATACCTACCAATTATGGCATTTCCATAGCCATTCCGAGATATATCGCCATGTAACTTCCACCGTTCCGTTTTTATGACATACATCATCATTGTCATATTGCTTTGCATGATCATATAGCTGACATAGTATTTGTGGCTCAGCCACCGTTCATCATTTTTTATACATGTTACGCAAGTATCATTGCACATCCCGGTACACCGCCAGAGGCATTCATATAGAGTCATATTTTTGTTCTAGTTTCGAGTTGTAATTTTCTTTTGAGTTGTAAGTAAATAGAAGTATGATGATCATCATTATTAGAGCATTGTCCCAGTGAGGAAATAAAAAAAGAAAAAAAAGAGGCCAAAAAGAGCCCACGAAAAAAAAGGGAAAGAAAAAAAAGAAATAAATAAATAAAATGAGAGAAAAAGAGAGAAGGGGCAGTGTTACTATCCTTTTCCATACTTGTGCTTCAAAGTAGCACCATGTTTTTCATATAGAGAGTTTCCTATTTTGTCACTTTCATACACTAGTGGGAATTTTTCATTATAGAACCTGGCTTGTATATTCCGATGATGGGCTTCCTCAAATGCCCGAGGCCTTCATGAGCAAGCAAGTTGGATGCACACCCACTTAGTTTTCATGTTGAGCATTCATACACTTATAGCTCTTAGTGCATCCGTTGCATGGCAATCCCTACTCCTCGCATTGACATCAATTGATGGGCATCTCCATAGCCCGTTGATTAGCCTCGTCGATGTGAGACTATTTTCTTATTTTTGACTTCCTCTCATTAATCTCTACCACCACACTCTATTCCACCCATAGTGCTATATCCATGGCTTGCGCTCATGTATTGTGTGGGGGTTGAAAAAGCTGAAGCGCGTTAAAAAGTATGAACCAATTGCTTGGCTTGTCATCGGGGTACTGCATGATAAATATTTTGTGTTAAGAAGATGGAGCATGACAGGATTATACGATTTTGTAGGGATAACTTTCTTTAGCATTTTTATTTTGAAAGGCATGATTGTTTATTAGTATGCCTGAGTATTGATGTCTTTATGTCAAACTATAGACTATTGCTTTGAATCATTCGGATCTTATTATTCATACCGTAAGAGAGATTACCTGATGAAACATGTTAGGTAGCATTCCACATCAAAAATTCTGTTTTTATCATTTACCTACTCGAGGACGAGCTGGAATTAAGCTTGGGGATGCTTGATACGTCTCTAACGTATTTATAATTTTTGATTGTTCCATGCTATTATAGTATCAATCTTGGATGTTTTACATGCAATTATATGCCATTATATATCATTTTTTGGGACTAACCTATTAACTCAGTGCCCAGTGCCAGTTGCTATTTTTTTGCTTGTTTTTGTCTTTTCAGAAAATCATTATCAAAAAGAGTCCAAACGAGAAAAAAAACTTTGGATTATTTTTTTCTGGACCAGAAGAGACCCACGAAGCTTTGGGAGAAGACCAGAGGAGCCACGAGGGAGCCACACGCTCGGAGGGCGCGCCCTGGGGGGTAGGGCGTGCCCCCCAGGCTTGTGGGCCCCTCGTAGCCCCTCCTGACCTAATTTCAGCGCTATAAATTCCCAAATATTCCCAATATACCAGAGAAACAGAAGAGAAAGCCTTTCCGCTGCCGCAAGCCTCTGTTCTTCCGCGATGCCATCTGGAGGTCTTTTCCGGTACTCTGCCGGAGGGGGAATCGATCACGGAGGGCTTCTTCATCAACCTTGCTGCCCTTCCGATGATGTGTGAGTAGTTTACCACAGACCTACGGGTCCATAGCTAGTAGCTAGATGGCTTCTTCTCTCTCTTTGATCTTCAATACCATGTTCTCCTCGATGTTCTTGGAGTTCTATCCGATGTAATCTTCTTTTGCGGTGTGTTTGTTGGGATCCGATGAATTGTGAGTTTATGATCAGATTATTCATGAGAAATATTTGAGTCTTCTCTGAACTCTTTTATGCATGATTATGATAGCTTTGTATTTCTCTCCGATCTATCAATTTGGTTTGGCCAACTAGATTGGTTTATCTTGCAATGGGAGAGGTGCTTTGTGATGGGTTCAATCTTGCGGTGCTCAATCCCAGTGACAGAAAGGGACATGATACGTATTTGTATTGTTTCCATTAAAGATAAAAAGATGGGGTTTAATCATATTGCTTGAGTTTACTTTGTCTACATCATGTCATCTTGCTTAAGGCGTTACTCTGTTTCATACTTAATACCCTAGATGCATGCTGGATAGCGGTCGATGGGTGGGGTAATAGTAGTAGATGCAGGCAGGAGTCGGTCTACTTGTCTTAGACGTGATGCCTATATACATGATCATTGCCATGAATCCGTCATAATTATTTGCTTTTCTATCAATTGCCCAACAGTAATTTGTTTACCCACCGTATGCTATGTGTTTGAGAGAGAAGCCTCTAGTGAAAACTACGGCCCCCGGGTCTATTATCATATATTAAAACCAAAAATACCTTGCTGCAATTTATTTACTTTTATTTTATTTAGTATTTTAGTTTATCTATTTATCACTATCAGAATTAATCCTTGCAAATAACCGCTAAGAGGATTGACAACCCTCTTATTTGCGTTGGGTGCAAGTGTTTGCTTTTGTGTGTGCAGGTGCTGCTAATGGGATGTTGCGCGGTTCTCCTACTGGATTGATAACCTTGGTTCTTAACTGAGGGAAATACTTATCTCTAATATACTGCATCATCCTCTCCTCTTCAGGGAAATACCAACGCAGTCTACAAGTAGTACGCACCTCTCATGATGTCATCTTCAATTTATAAGAAAAGCCTTTTCGCATGTCAGTTGAGGAATTTAGTGATGCTTGTAGAATTCCATTTTGGGGGACATGCACTGAGCCTCGTAAAGCAGATTGCAATGAATTTCTCATGAATATTACTAGGGGTGAAACTAGAGGCATAACGCAAGCTGCTATGGGGAGCATTCACTTTCCTGCTATACATTACTTTGCTCTATTCATAGGTAGATGCATTAATGGTAAACATGACCCTAGTCATTTATGTGCTCCTGATTTGAGCATATTTAAGAGTGCAGTATTAAGAGATAGAAATTTTAATATGGGTGCCATCATTGCACGTCGCTTGCACAATAATGCCCTAGTTGGTGAACTTTTTGGTGGAATTATGCCACTCGCCTAGCTGCTCATCTTTTCGTTGAGTCGCCGTAAGGAGAAGACCACGATGAAAATGTTGAGTGGCTCTCATATGCTTTATGGTTGATCTAACAAGGAGCCACTATTACCTTGTCTTCTCCTTTGAATAAAATGTTTGCAGATTCCAACTTAGTCCACGACACACTTGCACTATTATTATTATCACATCATTCAGTCGTGCAAGTGAAAGGCAATAATGACGATATTTGATGAAGTGGTTGCTGTGAAGAAAAGCTGGTATGAACTCTTCTTGTTTTTGTTTTTGTAAATATGTTTGACTCAGTATTCATGATTCAGCATTATTATGAGTAAACATGTTTGTGATGACAATTAGAGATCATAGTTGCTCATGCCATGCTTAAAAAGCTAGGAGTGGATAATGATTTATCTTGAGTGTCAACATGCATTAAAATGGTTGTGATGCAGTATGTTAGTATGGTATCCTCCTCTGAACAATTCAAGTGGCTTGACTTGGCACATGTTCACGCATGTAGTTGATTCAAAACCAACATAGCCTCCACGGTATTTATGTTCATGGTGTTTATATCCTACTCATGCTCGTATTCAGTGTTAATTATTCTCAATGCATGACTATGACCGTTTTTCGCTCTCTAGTTGGTCGCTTCTCAATCTATTTGCTAGCCTTCGCCTGTACTAAGCGGGAATGCTGCTTGTGCATCCACAATCCTTAAACCAAAGTTGT
This sequence comes from Elymus sibiricus, assembly GCA_039707655.1. Classification (NCBI taxonomy): domain Eukaryota; kingdom Viridiplantae; phylum Streptophyta; class Magnoliopsida; order Poales; family Poaceae; genus Elymus; species Elymus sibiricus. Next base: position 309,596,043 of record CM077674.1, read on the forward strand.
TCCAGATGAGTCCACTATATCTACCTATATGCGGTATTACTCTGCCATTCCAAGTAAATTTGCTTGTGCCACCTCTAATCATTCAAATAAACATCTATTTTGTGTTCCCGTACCGCTCATGAAGCGACAGGGGGTGGTCAGTATCTTCCATGCTAAGTGGGTTATTCTCAGATGAGTGTTTATTCACTTGTCATTGCACGAGAGAGGCTAGTAATTGGGATGCCCAGTCCTGTAATCAAAATAAGAAAAATATAATAAAACAAACTCCCCCGGAAATTTGATCGTTTGGAGGGCACCCGTGAATTCGGCTAGCCATGGCTTGTGTTGGTATGGTGGAGGGGGAGTAAACTTTACCTTTCCGCTTGGGAACCGCCTATAATGTGTTTAGCATGGAAGATATTGAAAATTCTCGGTCGTGACGTTGACAGGAAAAGTACACCTCTTAAAATTGTTTTTATCTCTAATTTAAGCTTCGAGCTCTGGCACCTCTGCAAATCCATGCTTCCCTCTGTGAAGGGCCTATCTATTTACTTTTATGTTATTTTACTTTTACTATTGAGTCATCACCTTCTCATTCAAGCACCAGTTGGAGAGCACTATTGTCATTTTTATGCATTGAGTATAGTTAATGTTGGGTATGACATGACTGGATCTCTTCTACCATGAATTACAATGTCCAGTCGTTGCTTGAACTTCAGAGGTGCTCTGCATTTATGTTTTGCGGTCTCAGAAAGGGCTAGCGAGATACTGATAACCCACAAGTATAGGGGATCAATTGTAGCTTTTTTGATAAATAAGAGTGTCGAACCCAACGAGGAGCTAAAGGTAGAATTAATATTCCCTTCAAGTTCTATCGACCACCGATACAACTCTTCGCACACTTAATGTTCGCTTTACCTAGAACAAGTATGAAACAAGAAGTACTTTATAGGTGTAATGCTAGAACTACTTTGCAAGAATAAAACTAGGAGTACTTTGCAAGATAATAAAAGTTAGTTTGTTTCAGTAGAGAACTTTTGTAACACAAGAGAAAGATTGTCCATAGGCAACTGAATATGACATGTGTGATAATTATTATATGCAATGAGGGAGAGGCATACGCTAACATACTTTCCGTACTTGGATCATATGCACTTATGGTTGGAACTCTAGCAAGCATCTGCAACTACTAAAGATCATTAAGGTAAAACCCAACCATAGCATTAAGTAACAAGTCCCCTTTACTCCCATACGCAACAACCTCCTTACTCGGGTGTAAGCTTCTATCACTCTAGCCGCCCACTATAAGCGAATTATGAACGTATTGCAGACCCTACAACGGTAATCCCACACGCTTGCGCGACACGGAGGGCACCATAGGACAGCACCATATCAACATAAAACTCATATCAATCACACCATACCACGATTAACCCGTAGGACAAAAGAAATCTACTCAAACATCATAGGATGGCAACACATGGACAATAATATGTAGCATTAAGCAGCATGTTTAAGTAGAGATTATAGCGGGGAGAAGAGGTGTTACACCGCTGCATAGAGGGGGAGAGAGTTGGTGTTGACGGCGGCGAAGTTGTTGGTGTAGATCGCCGTCACGATGATTGCCCCGGCGGCGTTCCGGCGCCACCGGGAGAGAGGGGGAGAGAGCCCCCCTCCTTCTTATTCTTCCTTGACCTCCCCCCTAGATGGGAGGGGAGTTTCCCCTCTGGTCCATGGCCACCATGGCTCCCAGAGGGGAGGAGCCCCTCCGAGATTGGATCTCTCTCTCTCTCTCTCTCTGTTTCCCTTCTGTTTCGCGTTCCTGTTTTCTGGCCTTCCACCATTTCTTAAATATCCGGAGATCCGTAACTCTGATTGCACTGAAATTTTAACACGATTTTTTTCTCGATATAAGCTTCCTTGTGGCCGAAGAAGGGCCCCAACCGACTTACGGTGTGCCCACAAGGCAACACCACGCGGCTGGGGGGGGGAGGCCGCGCCAAGATGCCTTGTGGAGGTTGTGGGCCTCCGTTTGTGTTGATTCCACCTCCCAAAAATCACATATATTCCAAAATAATTCTCCGTAAAATTTTATCGCGTTCGGACTTCGTTTGATATGGATTTTCTGCGAAACAAAAAACAAGCAGAAAACAGGAACTGACACTGGGCACTGGATCAATATGTTAGTCCAAGAAATCATATAAAAAGTTGCCAAAAGTATGTGGAAATTGTAGGATAATGGCATGAAAAAAACAAAAATTATAGATACGACGAAGACGTATCAGATACCATGTTATCATATTACATCATGATTGTTTTGACAAATTGTTGGCATCCGAGATATCTTATTATTGCTCGCTAGTTGGTTATGTTATTGACATGAGTAAATGTGAGACCTAAGTATTATCATTCATATGGTTAGTTCATAATCTTTGCTGAAAACTTGGATGCTAGTTAAGTATATATACAGACAACAAGAACAAAAGAGTTTGTAAAAGTTTTTCTTTATCACTTTCAGTTTGTCAACTGAATTACTTGAGGACAAGCAATGAGTTAAGCTTGGGGGAGTTGATACGTCCCAAACGTATCTACTTTTCCAAACACTTTTGCTCTTGTTTTGGACTCTAATTTGCATGATTTGAATGGAACTAACCCGGACTGACGCTGTTTTCAGCAGAATTGCCATTGTGTTATTTTTGTGCAGAAATAAAAGTTCTCGGATTGACCTGAAAATTTACGAAGAATTATTTCAGAATATATAAAAAATATTGGCGAAGAGATCTACTAGAGGGGGCCCACTCAGGAGCCACAAGCTCAGGGGGTACGGCCACCCCCCTCCCAGGGCGCGCCCCCAGGCTTGTGGGCCCCTGAAAACTCCGCTTGACCTAATTCCAACACTATATATACCTATTCGTGGAGAAAAAAATTAGAGAGAAAGTTTCATCGCGTTTTACAATACGGAGCCGCCGCCATCTCCTATTCTTCATCGAGAGGGTTGATATCTGGAGTCCGTTCGGGGCTCCGGAGAGGGGGATTCAACGCCGTCGTCATCATCAACCATCCTCCATCACCAATTTCATGATGCTCACCACCGGGAGTGAGTAATTCCTTCATAGGCTTGCTGAACGGTGATGGGTTGGATGAGATTTATCATGTAATCGAGTCAATTTGTTAGGGCTTTGATCCCTAGTATCCACTCTGTTCTGAGATTGATGTTGCTATGACTTTGCTATGCTTAATGCTTGTCACTAGGGCCCGAGTGCCATGATTTCAGATCTGAACCCTTTATGTTTTCATGAATATATTTGTGTTCTTGATCCTATCTTGCAAGTTGTATGCACCTATTACGTGTTATGATCCACATACCCAAGGTGACAATAATTGGGATTCTTTCCGGTGATTGCCGTAGTTTGAGGAGTTCATGTATTCACTAAGTGCTAATGCTTTGTTCTGGTTCTCTATTAAAAGGAGGCCTTAATATCCCTTAGATTACCTTATGGACCCCGCTGCCACGGGAGGGTAGGACAAAAGATGTCATGCAAGTTCTTACTATAAGCACGTATGACTATATACGGAATACATGCCTACATTACATTGATGAATTGGAGCTATTGTGTATCGCTCTAGATTGTGACTGTTATATGATGAATGTCATCCAACATAATTATCCATCACCGATCCAATGCCTACACTTTTCTCATATTGGTTTTTGCTAAGTTACTATTGCTGCTGTTGTTACAATCACTACAAAACTGCTACTATTACTGTTTCCGCTACTATTGCTACTGTTACTACTGCTATCAAAACTATCATACTACTGTGCTACTAAACACTTTGCTGCGGATATTTAGTTCTCCAGGTGTGGTTGAATTGACAACTCAACTGCTAATACTCACAAATATTCTTTGGCTCCCCTTGTGTCGAATCAATAAATTTGCGTGAAATACTACCCTCGAAGACTATCGCGATCGCCTATACTTGTGGGTTATCAAGGACTTGAGTACTCCATGTGCTCTTGCCATTGCATTTGGTGCATACTACCTCCATCCTAGTTAATTGGTCCCCTTAGTATTTTGTGCCAAATTTTAACCATGGATTTAATTAACAAAATGTTAATGCATGTCACAAAAAATAGTATCATTGGAAACTATGTTTAAATATGAATCCAACAATATAATTTTTTATGAAATGCATTAACATTTTGTCAGTTAAATCTATGGTCAAATTTTGGCACAAAAAACGAAGAGGACCAATAAACTAGGACAGAGGTAATAGGTTTGAGTTCTCCACGGTGATACATGGAAGTGAAAGTAAGCTTATTACTCTTGGGTGTTTGGGCACCCTAGAGCTTGTGCCTCTTGGGTGCTCGGGCGCCCTAGATGGTTGGTGGTGTCGCGGAGCTCAATCATTATGGTGTAAAGATCCGGGCAAGCTTCGGGGTCTCCAATTAAGTTGTGGAGATTGCCCCGAGCAATTTGTACGGGTTCGGTGACCGCCCCCAAGGGTTGCCATTTGTACGGGTTCGGTGACCACCCCCAAGGGTCACCATTTGTATGGGTTCGGTGACCGCCCTCAAGGGTCCCTTAGTGGTATCACGTCACCTTGCATTGTGCGAGGGCGTGAGGAGAATATGGTGGCCCTAGTGTCATTTTGGGGAGCATTGTGCCTCCATACCGCTCTAACGGAGATTAGCGTCCGCAAGGGTGTGAAGTTCGGGATACATCATCGTCTCTGTGTGTCTCGGTTATCTCTTACCCGAGCCCTTTACTTGTGCACTTACTTTGTGATAGCCATAGCGATTCATGTTATATATCTTGCTATCACATAGTTGTTTATCTTGCTTAACATAAGTTACTGGTACACATAGTTGAGCCTAGTATATTTAGGTTTTATGCTTGACAAATTAAACGCTAGTTTTACTCCGCATTTGTTCAAGCCTAAACTGTAATTGTTTTAAAGTGCCTATTCACCCCCCTCTAGGCGACATCCACGTCCTTTCACCCGGGATTTAGGCAATTCTCACTCCCAATCCCCAAACCCTACATCTCCCCATCAAACTATTTGTCACGACTATGTAGCGTTGTCACTCACGAGCTGGATGGTTGCTGACCACACCAAATGGAGTCACGACATTGAGGAACATGAGATGAGCCACCTGATTACGATAAGCTACAGCCTTGATCTTGCTACCGATTGGCCAAATTTTGGCAGGGTTTTGGTTAGGGTTTCAGGGATAGAAAATTGCTCAATTTTTTGCATGATTGCGCCCAAAACTAGACAAATTTGATGGTTGTATGTTAGTAGTTGTAGGGGAACGCAGCAGAAAACAAAAATTTTCCGACCTACGCACCAGCCCAGGACCACTATGGAGACTGCATACAAGGTTTGATCTTTTTCGTTACCGACTTGTAGCGCAGCGGAAGTAGAGTCGATGACGATCGGCGGTGCAGATCCCCGTAGCTAGGATTTACAACCTCCCAACCGCGAGGATGTACTCCCACACCTGCCCCTCGGACAGCCCTCCGGGAGGCGGTCGGACAGTCCCTCGGACGGTGTCGTGGACAGCCCTTCGGGAGGACCTTCGAAACTCGGACGGTCACTTGGACAGCCCTTCGAGAGGACCCTCGAAACTAAGACGATCACTTGGACAGCCCTTCGGGAGGCACTCTCGAACTAAGACCGAAACTACGAACTCTCTACAGAGTTGCACACATACGGTGTCATCTATCCGACAGGGCTTCGCCGTCCAGAACTAATTCCCACCGGAACCCAGACAGCCTTTCGGCTCTACGAAACTATTTCGCTGGGAGGGAGAGAGAAGCTAGACAAGTCAAATGGCATGTGTATGAGAGCAAGCATGAGTTTTGGGGCAGCCCCCTCACCTCTATTTATAGGAAAGCCAAGGGGTAAAGTTGGCATACAAAAAATACCAAAGTACCCTCACTTTATGTCACACATAAAGATAAAGAAAGGGAAAAGGTGTGGCATGTGGAGCTCGCATGGAGCATCCCCACCATGGCCGGCCACCCCTTGCCCCCCCCCATGAGGGGCTTCCTTGGCCCCCAAGTCCTTCTAGAAACCTTTTTGGAAATATCCAAAAAGGTGCTTTCCAAAAAATATCCATAAAGCACTTTCACTATTCACGAAGACATTTTTCTGCGTCCGTTAAATCCCAAATTATTTGTGTGTGCCTAGAACAATTCCAGTACCCACTAAAATAATTTTGAACGCGTTCCGAAACAATTCCGGAACAATGTTTTTCTTCGGCGAAAAGCTACCATAGCGGTTTCGGCTGCTCCGGAACATTTCCGGTTTTTCCTCCGAAAAAATCCCAGAAGTTTCCAGAACGATTCTCGCACCCTCCAAGAATTTTCAGACATGTTCCGTAACCAATTTGACTTAATGGAATACCCTGAAACAACTTTTCAGTTTTACCGGAACTATTCCGGTGTCCTCTCCGGAACGTTTCCGTTTCGTCCGAAACTTTTTCGGTGATTTTCTCTCAGACTCCCCGTCTAGTATTCCGCAGATAGATGACCCTTAAGCGTGTGACCCTATAGGTTCGGTGAAGTATAGACATGACCGGAACTCTTTCCGATCAATGATCAACATTGGAGCCGTGGACACCCATATTGACCCCTATACCCACACGAATGAATATTCGAGTGAACCTCCAGTTGCCGTGTGCTATTCCTGTTGCTTCGCGATATGTTACAAATACCCGAGGTGAGAAACATCGGCATCCCCATGGATCAACACTTGTCCACAATGCCAGTTACCTCGTTACCGGCTTTGTTCTCTTTTCTCGTTTCCGTGTTCCGGCATCCCAGTGATCAAATCACAATGTGTCTGGCCAGACGATGATGGATACCGTAACACCGAGAGGGCCCAGAGATATCTCTCCATCGTCGGAGGAGCAAATCCCAATCTTGAGCTATCAAGTTACTTGACATACTTTTCCATGAACCCGTAAACCGCCGTAATAGCCACCCATTTACGGATGACGTTTAACAAACCCCAAGTTCATGAAGCAAGCATGAAGAAACTCGACACTCTCATGGTCTAAGGAATTATGCAAACATTAACTATCTCTGTGTTATTAACTATTAACTTATGACGAATGAATCTCATAGCATAACATCAATCGGGTCGATTCAACACAAGTGTTCTATAACATTGTGCCCTCAAAGTTGCCGGCATAGTCATGCCCATGATCAGGAAAACAGAACCATGATGCAACACTTGAGCTAGTCTTAGAGGCTAGACTAGGAATACATTTTACCGTTTATTATTCCACACGTGCATATGAGTCTTCCTCCGAGCCTCGTGGTTATTGCAGACTCGAGAACCATAGCAGTTATAGCATGGAACATAAACATAATTATGAACATGGAGATAAATAATAACATTTGTTATTGCCTCTAGGGCATATCTCCTACAGACTCCCACTTGCAGTAGAGTCAATAATCTAGTCAATGCTAATGCATATTACACCTATGGCATACTGGTGTAAAATTGCTTCGCATGTGGTATAGCCTGATGTCCAACGGATCTGACAACTTCAGTTCCGTGTGTATCTTTTGCATATCCTCGCGTTTTCACGCTTTCACAAAATTCATATTTTGTGTGGACTTGGCTTCGTATATATGTGAATCACTGGTCAAACCTTGATTCCTCAGACTGAGCTATGGAGCAACTATCTTCAATAGTGTTCCATTGACCAAAGCCATCTTGGAATCATACTATGTTCATGAACGAACTGTACGATTCAACATCTTCTATGTCGCTTCGAAAGCGGCAACATACTTAGCATTTGTTATAGAATTGGCCACAGTAACTAGTTTGGAACGATTTCCAAACACCGTGCCACCATATCGTGTATTACACAAAAACCCTTAATTTAAATCGAAAATCGCATGGAGCATTGATGAAGATTGTATCGATGTAATCACTTACAACGAGCACTTCATAATCTCTGCTTGCGAGAAAACATGTCATCAGTGCTACTTTAGTACTTAATGACATTTTTTCACTGTTGTCCCATGATCAGTACTTTGATCACTATGGTATCTATACTCGCAACAGTTTTGGGAGTATCGGACATATCTGGTTGTTTTACATACCATGGAATACATGATTAATCCAAACACAAGAGTGTGTGGAATCTCCATCATGTACTTTGCTCATCAGTGTTTTGGGACACCGAGTCTTGCAAAAACCCTTTCCATGTGACTTCGGCAAGAATCACTCCTTGGCATTTTAATGCTAAAATGTTTTAGCATCTTGTCAATATGTATTTTTGGCTTTAGCCTATTAGGCAATTCTATCTCGCAGATAAAAATGCCTAATATCAAGGCTATTTAGCCCAAGCACTTCATCGAAAAACTATTTTCAATGAAGTCCTAATTCGTGTCAAGAAATTTATTTTATTTCCAATCAATAATGTGTCAAGCACACAAGGTTTTTAGAAATATTATGATGCTTCCACTTAATTTCTTGTTTCCACAAGCATCTTCGCTATTCTTTGATGAAATCAAACTCTTTTGACTATTTCATCAAAACGAAGATTCCAACTCCATTTTGCTCTCTTCTGTCCATTGCTGGAACTCAGAAGTTTGCATACTTACTAGCATCCTCTGGATTGACAAAATACCTTGGACTATACCACATGCAAGTCCTAGGTTGCATTTCCATCACATGGAAATCCTTTTGGCATCCATGTATCATATCTCAAGATTGAAATGTGTATTAATTGCTAGTTGAACCCGATCTGACTTTAAGCATCGCTCCGGTGAGACAATCTCATCTTAGTCAACTCCTTGAACTTGTTATTTCAACAAGTCGAGCTTTATGGATAAAACATTTTATCCACATTAGTTTATAGTTCCATTAATGTTTGTTAGACTCTAAGTCTTTCGAAAGGGGTATCAAGATATGATCTTGAATCATTTATGGAAACTATCTCGGATTGTATTGGCATTTAGCCAATTCCGGAGTCAGGGCCCATCAACGCTTCCTTGTGTATCGTAGGTATACTGTTGTCTAACAACAATATCTCGCTTGCGCACCTGAGAGGTTTGCACGAGTTTTGCCTACGTGGTTCAGTTGCAAGTTCGACCGAAGTCCATACATCTCATGTAGAGGCTTCCGTATCAGTCACAGTAGGAAACTCTGGAATTACTTCCAAGGTTTCTTTTCTTTGAACTGATGACGAAGATATTGTTATCTCGTCGAGTTGCACTGTCCTCCCACTCACCCATTTGCAAGAAACATTTTCTTTCAAAATCATACCGTTCTTTGTGGCAAACTTTTGCCGCGGTACAGTGGTGGGGGAATACCCAATTACTTGGGATAACCTACAAAGTAGTACTTGTCTGATTTGGAATAGGTCTGTAAATATTTTACACAAGCCCCATATTCCAAATGTTAAGAAAGGACAGAGCATGGCTGGGCGTACCATACCATGGCGTCATTTCAACAGACCTGATGGCGCTCTTTTCAGTGTAAAAGCCGCAGTCTCTAAAGCATTACTTTTAAAAGGGATAATGGCAAATTGATTTATGTCATCTTTGATCTTACCATGTCACAAATGGTTTGAATACATCTTCACAGACGTACCACTCACAGTGGAGTTCCGGGAGGTGTAAGTTATGAAACTCTTTTCACAACTCATCAGACATTCACTAAACTTGTAACTCAAATATTCCTTTCGGCAATCTAGTTTGCAGAAACATATTTTTCTTGTTACAATAATTTCTACTTCATTTTTGAAAACCTTATGAATGATTTCAAAAGATCCAGACTTACGTCTCATCAAGTAAATATCCATATATCTACTTGAGTCATTTCTGAAGATAGATAAATCCACTGCTAGCAACAACATTTATCGGACTACATACATCAAAATGTATGATCACCAATAAGTTTGTTGCTTGTTCCTTATGGCCTGTGAATGGTATTTCAGTCACTTCACTTTTCGGAGGAAAGTTGCAAGTGTCAGATGATTCATAATGAAATGACTTCCAAATCCATCATAATGGAATTTCTCCATGCGGGTTTCTCCAATATGACCAAATGCAGTGCCACACATGTGTGGTATTCTATTAGTCTTGCGACATTTAGCGTCAGTGTTATGGATGTATCATATTACCATCAATATTCATAACATACATCCCATCCACTATGGAAGCATGGCCCTTATGTTATTCATGATCCTGAACAACAATTGTTCTTTCATGAACAACACTCTTGCAACAAACATTATGCAAATGGGCTAGAGTGTATAAAACTCTAAAATAATTTATGAAAGTAAATTCAGAGGTAATGTATTATTATCAATATTCATAACATACATCTCATTCATAATGAAAGTATGGCCCTTTTGTTATTCATAACACCGAACATCAAAAGTTCTCTTATGAACAACTTTCTTGCAAGATACCTTATGCAATGGGTTAGAGTGTGTAAAACTCTAAAATGAATTATGAAAATAAATACAGACGGTAATACACCGATGGAAGGTATAGTAACATTTACTATATTCCCAGCGCATATCTAAACCTCACTCCGGCAAGTCTTTTTAGGCCGTAGTAGTTCTTGCATCGAGTCGCAGCAGAATGCAATCGAGCGGGTATCTTTGTGATTAACTCACAATACCCAAGAATTACGGACTAACAATTTAATCATAATTCTCAAGAACTATTTCTTTTGACCAGCCTTCCATACATCAATAACTTGTATGACATTCATACATGAGCTGGATATTCCAGTCTTCACTCTTTTTGCCTTTATACTTCTAACAGTTTAACTTTTAGTATTTCTTCTACTCTCAAAAGAAGCATCCAACTTAAGAGTGGCGTTAGCCCCGGACTTCCTAGGCGTGTAAGTCACACTAACACCCTTTGGACATTTCCTTTAAGTTGTTGTTTAATTCACCTTCATCATATGACAGGCGTTCTACTGGATCCCTCTATTATTAGTCAAATGCATAGTAAACACTTTTACTAATAGTTTGCAAAACAAACATTGCTTTGGATATCCCATATCTTCTAGCCTTTGTTTGTGTCTGAAAAAGATTTTTAGTTCCATGAATATCACATAGCTATCCCAAACTTTTGAAGTCCGGGTCTCATGGAAGCAAACATATTGCACTTGACCGTAACGGAATTCTAGCTTTTGGATCGAAGGACGAGACTCACATTATCCATAGCATTATCGGGAGAATACTAAAACCATGCGATAGGACAAAATCCTTCTTGGCACTCTTGAGGACAATCCTCACATTACGTTACCAACCGTAAAGTTTTAACCAGATATTTAACAGCTTATTCAATTTTAATAGGGAAGGTGGAAACGCGAGCCATTATTCTACAACTATTTATGCAATTTTCACTTAGACAAAGTTCATAATTAATTGCACTATGAATTAAAAGAATTAATTCTAAAGTGCGCTCCCACTCAAATCAATATCTCTCATAATTGATTGTGAGTGATACAAGACCCGCATTTCAATTGTTTGCCATTGGTGTAACACCACTGATGACGAAAATCTCAACCTGTAGGCCAACTTGCCAATCACATCTCTATGTGATTCTTGTTCATCTTTCGATGCGTGTGTTCTGAGCTCATGACGGTCATGCCTGAACGTCAAGACAACCAAGTGATCTCGCTGCGAGGTCTCAACTCACCCGCCTCACACTTCTCTAATCGTTTGTACCCGTGTGACACGGCGCACTCCGAGAAGTTAGGTGCCGTGATAGTGCTACACTTGGGAGAACACTAACTACTTGATATTTTTGTGAGAGATCACCCTAATAAAAGCGACTACTGTGCAATCAAGAAGGGTGCATCATAAGGGATAAACATCTCAGGCAATTCATAATAGCATGATATGGTATAGCCCTTTCTGACGGAGAAGTCTTGTATTTCTTCGTCTTCGACATTTGCGTCGGTGTTCACCTTCGCGAAGATTGCCACCACCTTGTCGATGCACCAGATAATATTGCTATCTCTATAGCTAATAAAATAAGTGCATTACTTAAGGTTGACACGCAGGTCATTAAAGTGACAATCATATGGCTCCAGCCATCATGCCAAATCATGACACGCAGGTCATGTTAATTTACATCATATAGTCATCTCATACATAATCAAATTAATATGAGCACTGCTATACCACATCATTCGCACATGCAAACCATCCTGCAAAACCAAGTCAGACGCCTCTAATCGGTTTATGCAAAATTTCATTTTACGTGGCTTCTAAGGTTTTGACTTAAACCGCAGCTACCAACGTTTTATCATCAAGTATGATTATTCAAGTCGCTAGATTAACATCGCGGGGTGTATGAAACATGAGATAATAAAATCTCGAGCCCCATACTAAACTTCGTCATACGCATGACCCCCGTGCAGATCATATCTGCATTGCCCTTTCATCTGTGAAATTTCATCTTTCTTTTTAACTATGGTGGAATTCAAAGAACTGTTAGCACTTCGTTGATCAATCAGGATCGCGGATTGCCAGAACTTTAAAAATCCACCATGCTGTTATCAAGATCAGAAATATGCAAATTCCAGGGAAGCAACAAGAACATCGGGTAACAGATTTCATCTGCTACCCGCACAAATAATTATTAGCAGTAGAACTCATCTACTACAAATTATATTGTGCAACACCCATAAATCTCTATGTATTCTAGATCGCAACCTGCATCTACGCATAGCACGGCTCATGATGCCACTGTAGGGGAACGCAGCAGAAAACAAAAAATTTCCGACCTACGCACCAGCCCAGGACCACTATGGAGACTGCATACAAGGTTTGATCTTTTTCGTTACCGACTCGTAGCGCAGCGGAAGTAGAGTCGATGACGATCGGCGGTGCAGATCCCCGCAGCTAGGATTTACAACCTCCCAACCGCGAGGATGTACTCCCACACCTGCCGCTCGGACAGCCCTCCGGGAGGCGGTCGGACAGTCCCTCGGACGGTGTCGCTGACAGCCCTTCGGGAGGACCTTCGAAACTCGGACGGTCACTTGGACAGCCCTTCGGGAGGACCCTTGAAACTAAGACGATCACTTGGATAGCCCTTCGGGAGGCACTCTCGAACTAAGACCGAAACTACGAACTCTCTATAGAGTTGCACACATACGGTGTCATCTATCCGGCAGGGCTTCGCCGTCCAGAACTAATTCCCACCGGAACCCAGATAGCCTTTCGGCTCTACGAAACTATTTCGCTGGGAGGGAGAGAGAAGCCAAACAAGTCAAATGGCATGTGTATGAGAGCAAGCATGAGTTTTGGGGAAGCCCCCTCACCTCTATTTATAGGAAAGCCAAGGGGTAAAGTTGGCATACAAAAAATACCAAAGTACCCCCACTTTATGTCACACATAAAGATAAAGAAAGGGAAAAGGTGTGGCATGTGGAGCTCGCATGGAGCATCCCCACCATGGCCGGCCACCCCTTGCCCCCCCCCCCCGATGAGGGGCTTCCTTGGCCCCCAAGTCCTTCTAGAAACCTTTTTGGAAATATCCAAAAAGGTGCTTTCCAAAAAATATCCATAAATCACTTTCACTATTCACGAAGACATTTTTCTGCGTCCGTTAAATCCCAAATTATTTCTGTGTGCCTAGAACAATTCCAGTACCCACTAAAATAATTTTGAATGCGTTCTGAAACAATTCCAGAACAATGTTTTTCTTCAGCGAAAAGCTACCATAGCGGTTCCGGCTGCTCCGGAACATTTCCGGTTTTTCCTTCGGAAAAATCCCAGAAGTTTCCAGAACGATTCTGGCACCCTCCAAGAATTTCCAGACATGTGCCGTAACCAATTTGACTTAATGGAATACCCTGAAACAACTTTTCAGTTTTACCGGAACTATTCCGGTGTCCTCTCCGGAACGTTTCCGTTTCGTCCGAAACTTTTTCGGTGATTTTCTCTCAGACTCCCCGTCTAGTATTCAGCAGATAGATGACCCTTAAGCGTGTGACCCTATAGGTTCGGTGAAGTATAGACATGACCGGAACTCTTTCCGATCAATGATCAACATCGGAGCCGTGGACACCCATATTGACCCCTATACCCACACGAATGAATATTCGAGTGAACCTCCAGTTGCCGTGTGCTATTCCTGTTGCTTCGCGATATGTTACAAATACCTGAGGTGAGAAACATCGGCATCCCCGTGGATCAACACTTGTCCACAATGCCGGTTACCTCATTACCGGCTTTGTTCTCTTTTCTCGTTTCCGTGTTCCGGCATCCCAGTGATCAAATCACAATGTGTCTGGCCAGACGATGATGGATACCGTAACACCGAGAGGGCCCAGAGATATCTCTCCATCGTCGGAGGAGCAAATCCCAATCTTGAGCTACCAAGTTACTTGACATACTTTTCCATGAACCCGTAAGCCGCCGTAATAGCCACCCATTTACGGATGACGTTTAACAAACCCCAAAGTTCATGAAGCAAGCATGAAGAAACTTGACACTCTCATGGTCTAAGGAATTATGCAAACATTAACTATCTCTGTGTTATTAACCATTAACTTATGACGAATGAATCTCATAGCATAACAGCAATCGGGTCGATTCAACACAAGTGTTCTACTAACATTGTGCCCTTAAAGTTGCCGGCATAGTCATGCCCATGATCAGGAAAACAGAACCATCATGCAACACTTGAGCTAGTCTTAGAGGCTAGACTAGGAATACATTTTACCGTTTATTATTCCACACGTGCATATGACTCTTCCTCCGAGCCTCGTGGTTATTGCAGACTCGAGAACCATAGCAGTTATAGCACGGAACATAAACATAATTATGAACATGGAGATAAATAATAACATTTTTTATTGCCTCTAGGGCATATCTCCTACAGTAGTGACACGGGAAAAGTGTTAGGCATGATAGTGATGGGGAACATTGCATGGAAAACAAAAATATTCCTACGAATCACCCAAGATCGATTCTATGGAGATGCTAGCAACAAGAGGGGGAGTGTCTACGTACCCTTGTAGACCGAAAGCGTTAATGATCTAAAGATAGTGGTTGGAGTAGTCGTACTCCCTTCGCGATCCAATCCGATCAAGCACTGAACGGACGGCACCTTCGAGATGTGCACACATATGGCTCGGTGATGCCTCTGCCTTCTTGATCTAGCAAGGGAGGGTGGAGATGTAGATGGGATCTAGGACAGCACGACGGCGTGGTGGTGGTGGCAGCGGAACTGCAGCAGGGCTTCGCCAAGCGTCTGCGCCGAGGAGATGGGATGAGTTGGGAGAGACGGCAGCCAAGGGTCGAAGGGTGGCTGCCCCCATGCGCCTCCCCTCTCTTTATATAGTCTAGGGGGCAGGGGAGGGCAGCCAAACCCTCCTAGGGCCGGCCACAAGGGAGAAATCCCTTTAAATTTGGAGATAACATCTTATCTCTAGATTCAACCCTTTAAATTTAGAGATAAGACCTTATCTCTAGATTTAAATGACATGGGCCTTGGGGCTGGTGCGGCCAGCCAATAAGGGCTATAGCCCCACCCCTAGGTCCATGTGGGCCCTTCCCGGGTCGTTGGTCCCCACGGTGGAACCTCTGGAACCTTCTAGAACCTTTGCAATACTCTACCGAAAATTCCCGAAATTTTTTGGAACCCTGAAAAATATTTCCCATATATAAATCTTTACCTCCCGACCATTCCGGAGCTCCTCGTGATATCCTAGATCTCATCCGAGGCTCCGAACAACATTCAGTATCACCACTATTTATATCCCAATACTACCCTAGCGTTACTGAACGTTAAGTGTGTGACCCTATGGGTTCGAGAACATGCAGACATGACCGAGACTCCTCTTTGATCAATAATCAATAGCGGGATCTAGATGCCCATATTGACTCCCACATATTCAACAAAGATCTTTATCAGTTTGAACCACGATGTCAAGGATTACAATTCCCTTTGTCCGGCGATATGTTACTTGCCCGAGATTCGATCGTCGGTATCGCCATACCTAGTTCAATCTCGTTACCGGCAAGTCTCTTTATTCGTTCCGTAATACAAGATCCTCGTGACTAAACACATTAGTCACATGCTTGCAAGCTATTCATAATGTTGTATTACCGAGAGGGCCCAGAGATATCTCTTCGTCACACGGAGTGACAAATCCCAGTCTCGATCCATGCAACCCAACAAACACTTTCTGAGATACCTGTACAGCACCTTTATGATCACACAATTACGAAGTGACGTTTGATAACCCACAATGTATTCTTCTGGTATTCGGGAGTGGCATGATCTAATGGTCTAATGAACAGATACTTGACATGAAGAAAGTTGTAGCAATTAAACTAAGTGATACGATCTGATGCTAATCTTACGGTTGGGTCTGTTCATCACATCATTCTCCTAATGATGTGATCCCGTTATCAAATGACAAATCATGTCTATGGTTAGGAAACCTTAACCATCTTTGATCAACGAGCTAGTCTAGTAGAGGCTTACTAGGGACATGGTATTCGTTTATGTATCCACACATGTATTTAAGTTTCCGGTCAATACAATTCTAGCATGGATAATAAAAATTTATCATGAACAAGGAAATATGATAATAACATCTTTTTTATTGCCTCTAGGGCATATTTGCAACAGTCTCCCACTTGCACTAGAGTCAATAATCTAGTTTACATCGTAATAAATCTAACACCCATAGAGTTCTGGTGCTGATCATGTTTTGCTCGTGGGAGTGGTTTAGTCAACGGGTCTACCACATTCAGATCCGTATGAACTTTGCAAAGTTCTATGCCTCCTTCCTTGAAGTAATCACGGATGGAGTTGAAGTGACGTTTGATATGCTTGGTCTTCTTGTGAAACCTGGGCTCCTTGGCAATGGCAATGGCGCCAGTGTTGTCACAATAGATAGTCATGGGATCGAATGCACTAGGAACCACTCCTAGATCGGACATGAACTCCTTCAACCAGACTCCTTCCTGCGCCGCTTCCCACGCAGCTATATATTCCACCTCACATGTAGATGATGCTATCACACTCTGCTTGGAGCTACTCCAATTGACTGCTCCACCATTCAAGATAAATACATATCCGGTTTGAGACTTCGAGTCATCCGGATCAATGTCAAAGCTAGAATCGATGTAACCCTTTACGATGAGCTCTTTATCACCTCCATAAACGAGAAACAGTTCCTTAGTCCTCTTTGGGTACTTAAGGATATTTTTGACCGTTGTCTGATACGTTTCCAACGTATCTATAATTTTTTATTGTTCCATGCTATTATAGTATCAATCTTGGATGTTTTTATATGCAATTATATATCATTTTTTGGGACTAACCTATTAACCCAGTGCCCAGTGCTAGTTGCTGTTTTCTGCATGTTTTTGGCTTTTCAGAGAAACAGTACCAAATGAAGTCCAAATGCCACGAAACTTTTTGGAGATTTTTTCTGGACAAAAGAAAATTTGGAAGCTTCGGAAGGAGGCCAGAAGCCTCACGGAGGCATCACAAGGCAACAGGGCGTGCCCCAGGGGGGGCGCCGTGTTGCCTTGTGGGGCCCACGTGGCTCCGTTTGACCTAATTCCACTTCTATAAATTCACAAATATTGGGAAACCCCCAGAGAGCCAGAAGAAAAAACCTTTCCGCCGCCGCAAGCCTCTGTTCTTCCGTGATCCCGTCTGGAGGCCTTTTCCGATACTCTGCCGGAGGGGGAATCGATCACGGAGGGCTTCTACATCAACCTTGCTACCCTTCCGATGATGTGTGAGTAGTTTACCACAGACCTACGGGTCCATAGCTAGTAGCTAGATGGCTTCTTCTCTCTCTTTGATCTTCAATACAATGTTCTCCTCGGTGTTCTTGGAGTTCTATCCGATGTAATCTTCTTTTGCGGTGTGTTTGTTGGGATCCGATGAATTGTGAGTTTATGATCATATTATTCATGAGAAATATTTGAGTCTTCTCTGAACTCTTTTATGCATGATTGTTATAGCTTTGTATTGCTCTCCGATCTATCGATTTGGTTTGGCCTACTAGATTGATTTATCTTGCAATGGGAGAGGTGCTGTGTGATGGGTTCAATCTTGCGGTGCTCAATCCCAGTGATAGAAGGGGACATGACACATATTTGTATTGTTGCCATTAAGGATAAAAATATGGGGTTTATTCATATTGCTTGAATTTGCTTCTCTACATCATGTCATCTTGCTTAAGGCGTTACTCTGTTTTTATTAACTTAATACTCTAGATGCATGCTAGCGATCGATGAGTGGAGTAATAGTAGTAGATGCAGGCAGGAGTCGGTCTACTTGTCTCGGACGTGATGCCTATATACATGATCATTGCCATGAATCCGTCATAATTATTTGCTTTTCTATCAATTGCCCAACAGTAATTTGTTTACCCACCGTATGTTTATGCTCTCAAGAGAGAAGCCTCTAGTGAAAAACTATGGCCCCCGAGTCTATCTTTATCATATAAAAAACCTAAAAATACCTTGCTGCAATTTATTTACTTTTATTTTAATTAGTATTTTAGTTTATCTATTTACCTCGATAAGATTTAATCCTTGCAAATAACCGCTAAGAGGATTGACAACCCTCCTATTTGCGTTGGGTGCAAGTGTTTGCTCTTATGTGTGCAGGTGCGTTTAACGGAATTTCGCTTGGTTCTCCTACTAGATTGATAACCTTGGTTCTTAACTGAGGGAAATACTTATATCTATTGGACTGCATCATTCTCTCCTCTTCGGGGAAATACCAACGCAGACTACAAGTAGCAGGAAGAATTTCTGGCGCCGTTGCCGGGGAGACATCATCAAAATTACCAAGTACCTTCGCACAAACTATCATCCACTTGCATTTATTTTATTTGTCTTTTTATTTGCACTTGCCTCTCATTTTCATCTCCCCCACTTCTAAAACAATTTTACAAAAACACAAAAATATTTTCGTTTGTTTGTTTGCTCTTGTTTGCTTGTGTTGCCATGTGCTTCCTACTTGCTTGCATCTTTGCTTGCTAAAAAACTATTGATATGGATCCTCATCCACTTGCTAATGTTTTCAAAAAATCCAATTATGATGAACCAATTGCTAGTGAGTTGAGTGCACTAGATTATCTTTATGAAGTTTTGCTTGAAAATCGTGAATCTGAAAATTGTTATGAAGAAATTTATAAAGTGATTCATGATAGCTCCTTGAATGAAAAGCATGATTGCCGTGATGTTATTATAAATTCTATTAATGTCAATTTTGCTAATAATATGCAAAACTACAAGCTTGGGGATGATTATTTTGTGATATCCACTACTCATTGTAATGATCATGATTGGGGTAATGCTTTGTATGATCTTGGAAATTTATTTAAGCCTCATGATGAATATGTTTGCAATAATATTGAAAGTGGGTTTGGAAGAGTGTCAAATTTAGGTAATAATGATCCCACTACTTTGGAGAATTATCAATATCGTGAATTTTTTGATAAAAGTGGGTTTGGAGAGGTCATGACTTTAGTTGATGTTAATCCCACTATCTTGGAAGATTATAAAACTTTTACGCATGTGGATCATGAAGAGAATATTTTATATGATAGCTATATTGTTAAATTTGATTATGATCCTACATGTAATTATTATGAGAGAGGAAAATATGGTTGTAGAAATCTTCATGTCACTAAATTACTTCTCTTTGTGCTGAAATTTCATTCTTGCTATTTACATATGCTAGATATTGCTTGTCTTGATAATTTGTTTTCCTATAAAATGCCTATGCATAGGAAGTATGTTAGACTTAAATGTGTTTATCACAAGTTTTATGATGCTCTCTTTGTGTTTCAATTATTATCTTTCATGTGAGCATCATTGAAATATCAATCCTATCTCAATGGCTATAAAGAAAGAGCTTGTTGGGAGGCAACCCAATGAATAAAATAAATTTTTGTTTTTACTTTCTGTTCTTGTGTGTTTACACAATTATAGCCTCTGTTATGATTGTGTTTTTTATCTTTTAATTAGTGTTTGTGCCAAGTAATGCCTTTGGGATGATGTTGATGATAGCATAATTGATGTTGTTTGGAAAACATAAAGTTTTGCGTCCAATGCTGGAATTTTAATTCTGTACTGGAGTGTCAGAAAAATCTGAAATGTTTACACAGTATTGGTATATGAATTGTTTACGTTGTCCTAATTTTTCAGAATTTTTGGAGTTACAGAAGTATGGCTTTTAAATAGATCTTTACAGACTGTTCTGTTTTAGACAGATTCTGTTTTTGTTGCATAGTTTGCTTATTTTCATGAATCTATGGATCGTATCGGGGGGGTATGAGTCATGGAGAAGTTGGAGTATAGTAGTATTATGCCAATATTAAATATGAATCAATTTACAACAGTACCTAAAGTTTAAGATTTGTTTGTTATACTAACGGATCTCACGAGGTTTCTATTGAGTTTTGTGTGCTGAAGTTTTCAAGTTTTGGGTGAGACTACGATGGATAAAGGAATAAGGAGCGGCAAGAGCCTAAGCTTGGGGATGCCCAAGGCACCCCAAGGTAATATTCAAGGAATACTCAAGCGTCTAAGCTTGGGGATGCCCCGGAAGGCATCCCCTCTTTCATCAACAATCTATCGGTAACTCACTTGGAGCTATATTTTTATTCATCACATGATATGTGTTTTACTTGGAGCGTCTTGTGATATAGTTTGTTTGCTTTTTAGTTTGTCACAATCATCTTTGGTTAACACACCTTTTTTAGAGGGACACACATTATTCGTGATTTGTTAGAATACTCTATGCGCTTCACTTATATCTTTTGAGCTAGGTAGTTGCTCTAGTGCTTCACTTATATCTTTTAGAGCACGGCGGTCGTTATATTTTAAAGAAATAGTTGCACTCTCATGCTTCACTTATATCTTTTTGAGAGTCTAATGAATAGCAATGGTAATATGCACGGGATATGAATTTGGTCCTGATATGATAGGTATTCAAGAGGGATATAATAAAAACTTTCATGTAGATCGCTGAATATGATAAATTTGATTCCTTGCAATAGTTTTGTGATATTAAGATGGTAATATGGGGGAGGTATTAGTAGATAATTGTGGTTTAGTAAGAATAATTGTGTTAAGGTTTGTGATTCCCGAAGCATGCACGTATGATCTGTCGTTATGCTAAGAAGTTGGAGCATGATTTATTATTGATTGTCTACCTTATGAGCGGCGGTCGGGGACGAGCGATGGACCTTGTCCTACCAATCTATCCCTCTCGGGGCATGCGTAGTAGTACTTTGCTTCGAGGGCTAATAAACTTTCACAATAAGTATGGGAGTTATTTATGACTAATGTGAGTCTATGGATTATACGCACTCTCACCTTTCCGCAATTTGCTAGCCTCTTCGGTACCGTGCATTGCCCTTTCTCACATCGAGAGTTGGTGCAAACTTCGCCGGTGCATCCAAACCCTGTGATATGATACGCTCTATCACACATAAGCCTCCTTATATCTTCCTCAAAACAGACACCATACCTACCTATCATGGCATTTCCATAGCCATTCCGAGATATATTGCCATGCAACTTCCACCGTTCCGTTTTTATGACATACATCATCATTGTCATATTGCTTTGCATGATCAAATAGCTGACATAGTATTTGTGGCTCAGCCACCGTTCATCATTGTTATACATGTTACGCTAGCATCATTGCACATCCTGGTACACTTCCAGAGGCATTCATATAGAGTCATATTTTTGTTCTAGTATCGAGTTGTAATGTTGAGTTGTAAGTAAATAGAGGTGTGATGATCCTCATTATTAGAGCATTGACCCAGTGAGGAAAGAATGATGGAGACTAATGAGTCCTCAAAAAAGTGGGGATGAGGTCCATGAGATCGTTCTAAAAAAAAGAGGCGAAAAAGAGCCATGAAAAAAAATGAGAGAAAAAGAGAGAAGGGGCAATGTTACTATCCTTTTCCACACTTGTGCTTCAGAGTAGCACCATGTTTTTCATATAGAGAGTCTCCTATTTTGTCACTTTCATATACTAGTGGGAATTTTTCATTATAGAACTTGGCTTGTATATTCCGATGACGGGCTTCCTCAAATGCCCGAGGTCTTCATGAGCAAGCAAGTTGGATGCACACCCACTTAGTTTCGAGGGCTAATAAACTTTCACAATAAGTATGGGAGTTATTTATGACTAATGTGAGTCTATGGATTATACGCACTCTCACCTTTCCGCAATTTGCTAGCCTCTTCGGTACCGTGCATTGCCCTTTCTCACATCGAGA
Source organism: Elymus sibiricus (assembly GCA_039707655.1). Taxonomy (NCBI): domain Eukaryota; kingdom Viridiplantae; phylum Streptophyta; class Magnoliopsida; order Poales; family Poaceae; genus Elymus; species Elymus sibiricus. Next base: position 309,618,306 of record CM077674.1, read on the forward strand.
GTTGGTGCAAAATTCGTCGGTGCATCCAAACCCCGTGATATGATACGCTCTATCACACATAAGCCTCCTTATATCTTCCTCAAAACAGCCACCATACCTACCAATTATGGCATTTCCATAGCCATTCCGAGATATATTGCCATGTAACTTCCACCGTTCCGTTTTTATGACATACATCATCATTGTCATATTGCTTTGCATGATCATATAGCTGACATAGTATTTGTGGCTCAGCCACCGTTCATCATTTTTTATACATGTTACGCAAGTATCATTGCACATCCCGGTACACCGCCAGAGGCATTCATATAGAGTCATATTTTTGGTCTAGTTTCGAGTTGTAATTTTCTTTTGAGTTGTAAGTAAATAGAAGTATGATGATCATCATTATTAGAGCATTGTCCCAGTGAGGAAATAAAAAAAGAAAAAAAAGAGGCCAAAAAGAGCCCACGAAAAAAAAGGGAAAGAAAAAAAAGAAATAAATAAATAAAATGAGAGAAAAAGAGAGAAGGGGCAGTGTTACTATCCTTTTCCATACTTGTGCTTCAAAGTAGCACCATGTTTTTCATATAGAGAGTCTCCTATTTTGTCACTTTCATACACTAGTGGGAATTTTTCATTATAGAACCTGGCTTGTATATTCCGATGATGGGCTTCCTCAAATGCCCGAGGCCTTCATGAGCAAGCAAGTTGGATGCACACCCACTTAGTTTTCATGTTGAGCTTTCATACACTTATAGCTCTTAGTGCATCCGTTGCATGGCAATCCCTACTCCTCGCATTGACATCAATTGATGGGCATCTCCATAGCCCGTTGATTAGCCTCGTCGATGTGAGACTTTCTCCATTTTTGACTTCTCTTATTTATCTCTACCATCATACTCTATTCCACCCATAGTGCTATATCCTTGGCTTGCGCTCATGTATTGAGTGGGAGTTGAAAAAGCTGAAGCGCGTTAAAAAGTATGAACCAATTGCTCGGCTTGTCATCGGGGTAGTGCATGATAAATACCTTGTGTGAAGAAGATGGAGCATGACAGGATTATATGATTTTGTAGGGATAACGTTCTTTAGCATTTTTATTTTGAAAGACATGATTGTTTATAAGTATGCCTGAGTATTGATGTCTTTATATCAAATTATAGACTATTGCTTTGAATCATTTGGATCTTATTATTCATACCGTAAGAGAGAGATTACATGATTAAACATGATAGGTAGCATTCCACATCAAAAAATTTGTTTTTATCATTTAGCTACTCGAGGACGGGCAGGAATTAAGCTTGGGGATGCTTGATACGTGTCCAACGTATCTATAATTTTTTATTGTTCCATGCTATTATAGTATCAATCTTGGATGTTTTTATATGCAATTATATATCATTTTTTGGGACTAACCTATTAGCCCAGTGCCCAGTGCCAGTTGCTGTTTTCTGCATGTTTTTGGCTTTTCAGAGAAACAGTACCAAATGAAGTCCAAATGCCACGAAACTTTTTGGAGATTTTTTTCTGGACAAAAGAAACCTTGGAAGCTTCTGGAGGAGGCCAGAAGCCTCACGGAGGCTTCACAAGGCAACAGGGCGCGCCCCAGGGGGGGCGCCGTGTTGCCTTATGGGGCCCACGTGACTCCGTTTGACCTAATTCCACTTCTATAAATTCTCAAATATTGGGAAACCCCCAGAGAGTCAGAAGAAAAAACCTTTCCGCCGCCGCAAGCCTTTGTTCTTCCGCGATCCCATCTGGAGGCCTTTTCTGGTACTCTGCCTGTCGTGCGTACGACCATCTATGGGACCAGCGAGGCCCCTTTATGGTTCGGCAGAGGGGACGCAGTACACAAAGAGCAGATCCAGCAGTTCGGCACACGGGGATTTACCCAGGTTTGGGCCGCTTGTGAAGCGTAAAATCCTACTCCTGCTTTGGTGGATTGATGGTTCTTTTGGAGCCCTACTATTACAAGAGCGCGACCTTCCCAGCAGAGTGTTAGGAAGGTGCAACTAGATAGTGCCATTGGACCGGGATCCAACCCCCTATACAGTTTGCAACGGGCCTCCTTTTATAGATGAAAGGGGCTACCACAATGGCAAAGTAGTAAATACATAGGGTGAATATAATCTGGACACGCACTAGGACGGGTGTCAATAAAGGTGTTTCTAGGGCGGCAATCTGCCACGTGCCCTGACAGGCTCTACCTAACCACCTGCGCGCCCGACATCTGTCGGCAAGATCCTGACAGGTGGGTGCAGCGAAGCGATGTAGGGAGCTTGCCGGTTTGAGTCCTGAGCTTGTCGGCTTCTAGCTTGCCGGGTCTTGTCTTGCCGGCTCCGTCTTGCCGGGAAATCATGCCGCCAGGAAGGTACTTCTTCTCAATGAGCTCTTTTTCTTTCTTGGTGACGCAGCGCTTGCCGGAAAGACTGGTCTTTGCCGGGTGAAAGAACATGTGGTGCCCCCATGTGTGGTTTTGGTAATTGATGACAATCTCTATGGACTAATGGTTGCCATGAGTTATATTGAAGGGTTTGTCCATAGGCATTTCTTGAAGTCCATTTGTTGGTTTCAAGGAGATTATGTGATGACCAAGGTGTTATTCATGGAGTTATCCAAAGATTGGTCATGTAAGAGATGAGCCTATTGCAAGCATGTCTTGAAGAAGATTGTGTGAACATTCATGTGTACCTTCAAGACATCATCCTAATGAAGAGAGTGGAAAGATTCAAGGTTGATCAAGACTAAATATGAAGAGTGATTCAAGTTGATCAACACACAAAGCGTAGAAGATGTACCGAGTGGGATCAAGTGATCTCACGGTATGGTAAGCATTGTCCATTACGCTTTGTGTACTAACCCATGTCCTATGTGAGAGTTCTATGTGGGGTTAGGTATGTTTCCATGGGTTTGCATCAAGAGGAAGATCTCATACAACCCATGGAGGATGACATCAAGTGGTGATCGTCATCAAGTTTGCGGTGTGCAAGTTCAAGAGGTGCATCACAAAGAGATCAAGTGCTTGAAGCTTGCCGTTCATTGTGGTGGCAATGGACTTGTGAAGATGTGCCGAAGAGTGGCTCACCCATGGTGGAGTATGGGGGAGCAATCAACTAGTCTTCATCGAGCCAACGCAATCAAGAAAGGTGGTCCAACTTGAGGGAGTCAAGATCGTCATCATCTAGCTCAAGTGGACTATGTGCAAGGCAAAGGTTTGCCCTTGATAGGTTTTCTATTTTACCAGTCTCATGGTGGTAGTTGGGAGACCGGGTTATAGGATTGATTGCCGTACTATCAAGGGGGGCTCTCAAGTGAGTAGCTTGATCGTATCGTTCGTAGAGAGCTCAAACCATTGCATCCTTGCATCATCTTTCTTGTTTCTTGTTTGGTGTTTCTCCTTGTGAGTTTTAGAGCTTATGGTCATCTTCATGACAAGCTCGAGTTCATCGAAAACGGAGTTCATGTGCATCTTCAATGATGTTTTCGATGTTGGAGTGTTTGCCGGTTTTTCATTCATAGAGGTTTCACATCTCTATATCATTGGCATCTTTTCTACTGCCACTTCTTACTATAACCCGTCTGTATTGGAGCTGTGATTGGGCGGTGGTGGCCCGGTAGTTCCCGGACGGCTAAGGCGAACCGGTACTACCGGTGTCTGGAGCGGTTGTACCGCTCCGGACTTAGCCACCACAGGAGCGCTGGTCTGGCGGTTGCACCGGCACAACCACCGCCCCAACCACCGCTATGGGGTGAACCCCTTCTGTATGAGAGGCGGTTGTTGGGCGGTGGTGGAGCGGTAGTTCCTGGTTGGCTCCGGCCGACCGGTACTACTAGTGGCTCCACTGGTTGTACCGCCTGGGGCACTTCTGCAGTGTGAACCCGTGAATACCGGTTGTACCAGTGGTTCAAGCGGTTATACCGCTGCAGTGCAAAAACGGCTGTAACGGTTGGATTCGGGATGTCCTATAAAAGGGGGTCTTCTTCCCCATTGTACCTTATCCTTCGAGCTCGTGTTTGCCCCCCATTGTTGACCTTCTTCGAGCTTGCTATCTCTCAATCCCTCCAATGATTCTTGCTAGTTCTTGAGGGAAAAGAGAGAGGAGATCTAGATCTACGTTTCCACCAATCACTTTCTCCTCTATGTGAGGGGAACCCCTTGGATCTAGATCTTGGAATTCTTCGTGTTCTCTTCTTCGTTCTTCCTCTCATTTTCCTCCCTAGCATTAGTTGCTTTGGTGGGATTTGGGAGAGAAGGACTTGGGCACTCCGTGTGCCCTTGCCATTGCATTAGTTGCATCGGTTTGAGTTCTCCACGGTGATACGTGGAAGTGAAGTTTGAGAAGCTTTTTACTCTTGGGTGCTTGGTACCCTAGAGCTTGTTCCTCTTGGGTGCTTGGGCGCCCTAGACGGTTGGTGGTGCCTCGGAGCTCAATCATTGTGGTGTAAAGCTCCGGGCAAGCGTCGGGGTCTCCAATTAGGTTGTGGAGATCGCCCCGAGCAATTTGACGGGTATCGGTGACCGCCCCCAAGGGTTGCCAAAGTGTACGGGTTCGGTGACCACCCCCAAGGGTTGCCATTTGTACGGGTTCGGTGACCGCCCTCAAGGGTCCCTTAGTGGAATCACGGCATCTTGCATTGTGCAAGGGCGTGAGGAGATTACGGTGGCCCTAGTGGCTTCTTGGGGAGCATTGTGCCTCCACACCGCTCCAAACGGAGATTAGCATCCGCAAGGGTGTGAACTTCGGGATACATCGTCGTCTCCGCGTGCCTCGGTTATCTCTTACCCGTGCCCTTTACTTATGCACTTTACTTTGTGATAGCCATAGTGTTTCATGTTATATATCTTCTATCACTTAGTTGTTTATCTTGCTTAGCATAAGTTGTTGGTGCACATAGGTGAGCCTAGTTGTTGTAGGTTTTGTGCTTGTCAAATTAACCGCTAGATTTATTCCGCATTTGTTCAAGCCTAAACCGTAATTATTTTAAAGTGCCTATTCACCCCCCCCCCTCTAGGCGACATCCACGATCTTTCACCGGGGCTGCCTTGCGACAACCCTAGATTGGCACAACTCCAAGTCCAGAAGGTTTGTGAGGCCCTGGTTCTCACTACACCGACAGGAGCCCCCGGGACCGCCTTTAACAGAGAACTCAAAAGATCTCGATGTTTAAGGTGGGACCAAAAACTGGCTTGGATTGTGACAGTCATATTTTGCTTGCCGGGGAAGATTGCATTCGGTAAACATCCTTCAGGAAAAAGTAACTCCCCTATAGCCTCCAGCCCCCGAGCGCATTTAGAGAGCTCGGGAAATCTTTATCTCTCTTTTTTTTTCTTGATGTCAATGGTTGACTTGCTTCTAGCGGAGAACTCAAAAGATCTCAACACTGGAGAGGAGCTTATGTGTTGTATTTCTGTTGTGCTTCCGGGAAAATTCTTATTTTCGACAGAGAACTATAGATTCTCGATGCCGGCGGTTGCTTCCGAGAAGGCTTCTGTTGTCAGCAGAGAACTCTAGGTTCTCGATGCCAACTTATGTTTAAGGCAGAGAACTCTTATATTCTCGATGCCAGCTTCCAAGAAGGCCGTTCCACCACCTTGTCAGCGTCTTCATCTTCCCTACTTGTCATCAAGCTGGAAAATACCAGTTCAGCTACCGTCCAACCACCGGCCAAAGTCATCATTGAATGCGGCCGGCACGGAATGACAATTGATGTACTGAAATTCTCCAGCATATCTTCTGCTGCAAAGACACAATATAAAGAAAATAGCTTTTCTTTAATTAGTCCAGCTTTATTATGTCTGTAATGCATACTTTTATTTTGTATGCTTCTTCCTTGAGTAATACTATCCTTGTACATTTTTACACCCTACGCTTGCCGGAATGCTTTCCGGTGCACATGTTTCAGTCGGCAGCGCTTGAGGGAACAGGCCCTTAGCAGCTTGCCGAAAACACCGCCTCCCGAAAAGGTTTACCTTGTCGGTCCTAATGCAGCTGCTCACGTTGCCGAGCGGACTCGAGGAAACTAGGAGCGCAACTAGCCCCGAGAAGGCTCCTTCGCGTGTAGGTTTACGTACAAGGATAAAATCGTTCAAGGAAGAAGGACAAGACTAACAGGAAATTAACTCAAAAAATTTCAACTTAGCTTTTTCTGCTATCCATCCTGCCCATGGTGCATTCAATTTCTTTCCTGAACGTCACTGAATTTGGGGTATCACACCTTCAGAGCCCCCTGGAAACTTACGCGCGAAGGTGCCTTTCTCTGGCTCGACGAAAAGAATGAAAGCCCCCTTGTCGGAGCGCACAACTCAACAACAAGGTTTGCTATGCTTCCACCCTTGTCAGAGCATTTGGCTCGACGATAAGGGCGAAAGCCCCCTTGTCAGAGCGCACAACTCAACGACAAGGTTTGCTATGCTTCCACCCTCGTCAGAGCATTTGGCTCGATGACAAGAGCGAAAGCCCCCTTGTCGGAGCGCATAGCTCAACGACAAGGTTTGCTATGCTTCCACCCTCGTCAGAGCGATTGGCTCGATGATAAGAGCGAAAGCCCCCTTGTCGGAGCAAATCTCTGGTTTTGCCACCGGAAAAATCTTCCCAAGAAGGCTTCTGGTTTCGACAGAGAAATCCGTGATTCTCGATGTCGGCTTCCGAGGAAAGTTCCCAGGAAGGCTTTAGCCTCCGGCAGAGGACTTCAAAATTCTCGATGCCGGCAAGATCATCGCCAGAAAGGTTTAAACCTTAGCAGAGAACTCTAAGGTTCTCGATGCTGGCTTCCGGAAAGGCGTTTCCGGGAAGGCTTTTTGTTTTTCAGCGGAGAACTCTGGGTTCTCGATGCCGGCTTCCGGGAAGGAGTTTGCCAGGAAGGCTTGCGGTTTCAGCGAAGAACTTTGACGTTCTCGACGCCGGCTTCCAGCAAGGAACTTGCCGGGAAGGCTTGCTGTTTCAGTGGAGAACTTTGACATTCTCGACGCCGGCTTCTGGCAAGGAGCTTGCCGGGAAGGCTTGCGGTTTCAATGGAGAACTTTGATGTTCTCAACGCCGGCTTCCGCAATTACCAAAGTTGGTGCTACCGCGAAGCTATCTTCCACCCATTTACCTGCAACACTGATTCGGGCATAAAAATGCAGCAGCAGTGTTTTAGCATAATGAGTTAATTAGCATCTTAGTCGCACTTAACTCATGTGAAAACTTGATTTCTGCTGAATATTCCCCTCGCTTGCCGGAATGCTTCCTGGTGCGTACGCTCTAGTCAGCAGCGCTTGAGGGAACAGGCCCTTAGCAGCTTGCCGGGAACGCCGCCTCCCGAAAATGTTTACCTTGTCGGTCCTAGTGCAGCTGCTCACATTGCCGAGCGGACTCGAGGCAACGTGGAGCGCAACTAGTCCCAAAAAGGCTCCTTAGCGTATGGGTCACAGAAATCTTAAAAGAATAAAAACTTGCTAAGCCTTTTCCTTAAATGATTGAATTTTTGCATAATTAATCCCTACGCTCGTCAGAATGCCTTCCAATTGCGCATGATCTGGTCGATGGCGCTTAGGATCAGGTCCTGTTTAGCAGCCTATCAAGAACGCCGCCTTCTCGGAAGCTTAACACTCTAGAGACAAACGCAACTGCAGCGACATTGTTGGGCGGACCCAGAACAACCCAGAGTGCAGAAGGTTTCAAGAGCACTCCTCCGTGCATAGGTTATGCACAAAAAATTCCATTCGAGGAAAAGGCTAGATAACAGAAAGTAACTAGAGCGTTAGAACTTAGCTCTTTCTGTAGCACGGTGAGTACACTGCGATTCATCAGGGCGCCATGCAGGGTGCTCAAAGTGCCCATGAAGAACGCTGTGCCACCGGTGTCGCCGATGTGGTGGAAAGTTTGGCCACCGCCATCTTCACCGTCGCAAGCAGTTAAAACTGCGCCTCGGATGTAGACGCGGCGGCGATGCCCTTGCTCCTCTGGGACGCCGTTGATGATGAAGATGAAAACTGACGCTGCTAGAGCAGATTCGCGTACGCGAGTCCCCCTACCTGGCGTGCCAAAGATGTCATGCGTACGACCATCTATGGGACCAGCGAGGCCCCTTTACGGTTCGGCAGAGGGGATGCGGTACACAAAGAGCAGATCCAGCAGTTCGGCACACGGGGATTTACCCAGGTTCGGGCCGCTTGTGAAGCGTAAAACCCTACTCCTGCTTTGGTGGATTGATGGTTCTTTTGGAGCCCTACCATTAGAAGAGCGCGACCTTCCCAGCAAAGTGCTCGGAAGGTGCAGCTAGACAGTGCCATTGGACCGGGGTCCGACCCCTATACAGGTTGCCACGGGCCTCCTTTTATAGATGAAAGGGGCTACCACAATGGCAAAATAGTAAATACATAGGGTGAATATAATCTGGACACGCACTAGGACGGGTTTCAATAAAGGTGTTTCTAGAGCGGCGAGCGGCCATGTGTCCAGACAAGCTTCACCTAATCACCTGCCCGCTCGACACCTGTTGATAGGCGACTAATTGGCCGCTGAGGTGGAGCGGTGGAGGGGCGAAGGGAGCTTGCCGGCATGGAGCTTGCCGGGTCTTCACTTGCCGGCTCCGGCTTGCCGGGAAATCATGCCGCCAGGAAGGAACTTCTTCTCAACGAGCTCTTGTTCTTGCTTGGTGACGCAGCGCTTGCTGGAAAGACTGGTCTTTGTCGGGGCTGCCTTGCGACAACCCTAGATTGGCACAACTCCAAGTCCAGAAGGTTTGTGAGGCCCTGGTTCTCACTACACCGACACTGCCGGAGGGGGAATCGATCACGGAGGGCTTCTACATCAACCTTGCTGCCCTTCCGATGATGTGTGAGTAGTTTACCACAGACCTATGGGTCTATAGCTAGTAGCTAGATGGCTTCTTCTCTCTCTTTGATCTTCAATACAATGTTCTCCTCGGTGTTCTTGGAGTTCTATCCGATGTAATCTTCTTTTGCGGTGTGTTTGTTGGGATCCGATGAATTGTGAGTTTATGATCAGATTATTCATGAGAAATATTTGAGTCTTCTCTGAACTCTTTTATGCATGATTGTTATAGCTTTGTATTGCTCTCCGATCTATCGATTTGGTTTGGCCTACTAGATTGATTTATCTTGCAATGGGAGAGGTGCTTTGTGATGGGTTCAATCTTGCGGTGCTCAATCCCAGTGACAGAAGGGGACATGACACGTATTTGTATTGTTGCCATTAAGGTAAAAAAGATGGGGTTTATTCATATTGCTTGAATTTGCTTCTCTACATCATGTCATCTTGCTTAAGGCGTTACTCTGTTTTTATTAACTTAATACTCTAGATGCATGCTGGATAGCGATCGATGAGTGGAGTAATAGTAGTAGATGCAGGCAGGAGTCGGTCTACTTGTCTCGGACGTGATGCCTATATACATGATCATTGCCATGAATCCGTCATAATTATTTGCTTTTCTATCAATTGCCCAATAGTAATTTGTTTACCCACCGTATATTTATGCGCTCAAGAGAGAAGCCTCTAGTGAAAACTATGGCCCCCGGGTCTATCTTTATCATATAAAAAAACTAAAAATACCTTGCTGCAATTTATTTACTGTTATTTTAATTAGTATTTTAGTTTATCTATTTACCTCGATAAGATTTAATCCTTGCAAATAACCGCTAAGAGGATTGACAAGCCTCTTATTTGCGTTGGGTGCAAGTGTTTGCTCTTGTTTGTGCAGGTGCGCTTAACGGAATTTTGCTTGGTTCTCCTTCTGGATTGATAACCTTAGTTCTTAACTGAGGGAAATACTTATCTCTACTGTACTGCATCATCCTCTCCTCTTCGGGGAAATACCAACGCAGACTACAAGTAGCACTGTCCAGTGTTCCACTCCTGGATCACTCTGGTACCTCCCAGCCAAACTTATGTTAAGGCACACATCAAGTCTGGTACATAGCATGGCATACATGATAGAGCCTATGGTTGAGGCATAGGGGACGACTTTCATCCTTTCTCTTTCTTCTGCCGTGGTCGGGCTTTGAGTCTTACTCAACTTCACACCTTGCAACACAAGCAAGAACCCCTTCTTCGACTGGTCCATTTTGAACTTCTTCAAAACCTTGTCAAGGTATGTGCTTTGTGAAATTCCTATCAGGTGTTTTGATCTATCTCTATAGATCTTGATGCCCAATATGTAAGCATCCTCACTCAGGTCCTCCATTGAAAACCTCTTGTTCAAATAACCCTTTATGCTTTCCAGAAATTCTATATCACTTCCAATCAATAATATGTCATCCACATACAATATTAGAAATGCTACAGAGCTCCCACTCACTTTCTTGTAAATACAAACTTCTCCATAAACTTGTATAAAACCAAAACCTTTGATCACCTCATCAAAGCAAAGATTCCGACTCCGAGCTGCTTGCAGCAGTCCATAAATGGATCGCTGGAGCTTGCATACCTTATCAACATCCTTAGGATCGACAAAACCTTCCGGTTGCTTCATATACAACTCTTCCTTAAGGAAACCATTAAGGAATGTTGTTTTGACGTCCATCTGCCAGATTTCATAATCGAAAAATGCAGCAATTGCTAACATAATTCTAACAGACTTTAGCATCGCTACGGGTGAGAAAGTCTCATCGTGGTCAACCCCTTGAACTTGTCAAAAACCCTTTGCGATAAGTCGAGCTTTATAAACGGTGACATTACCATCAGTGTCCATCTTCTTCTTAAAGATCCATTTGTTCTCAATGTCCTTTCGGTCATCAGGTAAGTCTACCAAAGTCCATACTTGGTTTTCATACATGGATCCTATCTCGGATTTCATGGCCTCAAGCCATTTGTCGGAATCTAGGCTCATCATTGCTTCTTCATAGTTAGTAGGTTCACCGTTGTCCAACAACATTACTTCCAAGACAGGATTACCATACCATTCAGGGGCGGTACGTGTCCTGGTCGACCTACGAAGTTCAGTAGTAGCTTGATTCGAAATTTCATGATCATCATCATTAGCTTCCTCTCCGACTAGTGTAGGCATCACGGGAACTTCTTTCTGTGATGCGCTACTTTCCAATTTGATAGAAGATACGATTACCTCATCAAGCTCTACCTTCCTCCCACTCACTTCTTTTGAGAGAAACTCCTTAGAAAGGATCCATTCTTGGCAACAAAGATCTTGCCTTCGGATCTGTGATAGAAGGTATACCCAATGGTCTCTTTAGGGTATCCTATGAAGACGCACTTCTCCGCTTTGGATTCGAGCTTATCAGGCTAAAGACTCTTGACATAAGCGTCGCATACCCAAACTTTAAGAAATGGCAGCTTAGGTTTCTTGCCAAACCATAATTCATACGGTGTCGTCTCAACGGATTTAGACGGTGCCCTGTTTAAAGTGAATGCGGATGTCTCTAATGCATAACCCCAAAACGATTGTGGCAAATCGGTAAGAGACATCATAGAGCACACCATATCTAATAGAGTACGATTACGACGTTCGGACACACCATTACGCTGTGGTATTCCAGGTGGCGTGAGTTGTGAAACAATTTCACATAGTCTTAAATGCATACCAAACTCGTAACTCAAATATTCACCTCCACGATCAGATCGCAGAAATTTGATCTTCTTGTTACGATGATTCTCTACTTCACTCTGAAACTCCTTGAACTTTTCAAATGTTTCAGACTTGTGTTTCATTAAGTAAATATACCCATATCTACTTAAATCATCTGTGAAGGTCAGGAAATAACGATATCCACCGCATGCTTCAACACTCATTGGACCACATACATCGGTATGTGTTGGGATATTTCCCTGACATAGAGACCCGGCAGGAGGATGACCCGGCCAGAGAGCTATAAGGCTCAGCGGGTTATCTCGCTGCTGGGCCTTGAAGACTCCCAGTGGGCCGGCTTGATAGAGGCCCGGTGGGAAGAGGCGGCTCAGTGCGTGGACCGGCTTAAGAAGAAAGACAAGATAAGAAAGATTACCTTGAAGAACAAGTCAGTTGGAGTAAGAGTAGGATACGGGTTAAGATTACAACCCGGACTCTCATGTATACCTAGGGCTCAACCTGTTATATAAAGGGGAGTACCTAAGGCAGAAAGACTAAGTTGCAATCTCTCGAGAGCTAGGTTAGTGAATCCACATCCCTGTAATCGATATCCAAAGCAATACAATCAAGCAGGACGTAGGCTTTTACCTCCACCGTGAGGGGCCGAACCTGGGTAATCCCGTGTCTTCTCGTTCCCGATTAACCCCGTTAAGCTTCCACCTTTGTGCGATGGCCTCATCACTAAGTCCTTTCACGAGGGCATCTGTTGTGTTAAAACCACGACAGTTGGTGCCCACCGTGGGGCCAACGCACGGTGGAGTTGAGTTCTTGGCGGGAGCCCTCCCAGGGTTCAGGACGTATGCGATCGGCCAGATGATGAAGAGCCGCCGTGGAAAGCTCTACATCGACGACTCATACTGGGGCCCCGAGGCCGACTCGATTGAGTACGGGTACCGGGTCCCCTTCGGCAAGATCCATGTCTTCATCGGCGTTGTCGGTGAGCCGGCCGCTGGGTTGGAGGCTGTTACCAGCACCGAATCGGCCCGCCACGGCAGACCCCCACGAGCGAAACCCGGCCCGCCGAGAGCCGGTCGGACGCATGCCTTTGTCGGTTTCACCCAAGGGGTGACTCTGACTGAAAATTCACTGTCCGGAGACGAGACGCTCGTGCAATCTGATGGTGAATCATCGATGGGGGAAATCGAGTCAATCCGTCCCCTGTATGACGGGAGGCTCGGAGGATGCACTGAGGAAGTTTTCCCTGAAACCCTCGAGCCACCTCGGTTTGCTGCGGTTTACATGGCAGGCATGCAAGACCCGCCTCCCCTTCGCGACCCAGTGGATCCAGCGGCCAGGCAGAATCTTACCATCGCCAGCTCAGGAGGGGCCGGCGCGTCCGCCGCCGGCTCACAAAAGACCGGGGCGCAGGCGCTCGCGGAGCTGATGAACACTCTGGTGACTCTCCTGGCCGAGCCGGTGACAGTAGAGAACGCGGCGGCGTGCAACATAGATATAACGAAGTGCCATGAGCAGATGACCAAGATCCAGGAGGATATCAATGCTGAAAATACCCACATGGCGAAAGCACAAGCCCGACTTGTCAAGGAGACAAAGTGCTTGGAAGAGGAAGCCCTCTATCTGAGCCGACGGCAGGCGAAATCAGAATTCATTCACCGGAGGCAACATCAAAGCCGGCTTCCGGCCCAGATCGAGCCAACGCAGCTGTTTACCACGCCGAATGATCTGCGGGCTCCGGTGAACCAGGGGGCTAGCGTTATGTCCCCTGGAGGGCCACCACCACGGCAGTCGGCTCAGCAGAGAGAGACGGCTCAGCATCAGACATCGGTTCCAAAGCAGCAACTGCTGCCTCGCCGGTTCCAGACCCCAATTGGACACTATTCCAACCCGGTGGACAATGTCCTGGCGGCGACTCACAACTTGGCAGCAATTCCGATTGAAGGGGACGGTCCGGCTCAGGTGGAGGCCAGGAACTCCATTGAGATGCTCAAGACAGCAGTAATGCAGCAGGCAAACTATTCTCATAGCCAGCACGGCTTCACTCCACTCCGCACCAGGAGCCGACGCCTTGAGTCGCCAGCAGTTTCCAATAGCGCGCGGCGTAGGAGGGCCGCACAACCACTGGAGGATCAGCCGCCCCCCAGGATCCCAAACGCACAGGAGATCGTGGACACTGTGTGACACCCTGGTTTTTCCCAGCTTTTCTTTTCAAAAGTTAATTGAAAATTTTAGTTGGAATTTGGCCTGGTTTTGTTTCTGAATGGCTCTATGGACTTAAACTTGGGAATGTTTTCTTGATTTTCTTTCCCAAGTGACTCAGGCTCTCAAAAACTTCTCTCAAGTCATGTCACTTCCATTCTTGCTCAATCTCAATTGTATTCCAACCTAATATTCCTTTTTCCATTAAAGGAATAACCCTTGGAGCTCTAGGTTGTGAAGCAACCTATATTTATGTTCTTCCAAAAATCCCAAGAAAATTCTCATAAATACTTTGGACCATGTGAACATTGGATATGTGAAAATATTCAAGATTTACTCCTCATGGTGAGCACAGCATCTAATCTTTGATTCGGGTCATAATTTCAGTTTGTGAGGCAACTATATTTTATATTGCTTCGAAAATTCTGAAATTAATCCAGGACATTCTTCTACCCATATTATCATTCTCCACAAATTTCTGGCTCATTTTATTCAGCCAATTTCTCTATAAAATTCCTCCAAGTTTCTGTCCAGTGGGAAGTGTTGTGAAGGAAGTACCCTGTACACTAACCCATTTGGACTGAAATTTTTATAGCATGTTGGCATCATCAAATAACCCACCAATACCAAGTTTCAACTCCAGGAACCCAACCAAGTGAGTGCAACATCCTCTGCAAGATTTCTGGACCAGAGAGGCAGTTGTGAAGCAACTATGCTCTACACTGATTCATTTGGTCTGAATTTTTTCCAGTATGTGCACCTTCCTACTGCACTCCAGCATGGCAAACTTTCACTCTCAAAGCCCTAGCCATTTTACCTCAACTTGCTGCACAAGTTTCTCTCCAGAAACTTTCATGGAAGCTATCCAACTGTCCTAGCCACTTCCTGTTAGACCAGCTGCACCGAGAGGCCTCTGGAGGGAGGGACTATCGCATGGACACGACCGGGCAGGCCAGAGCGCGCCGCGTGCGCTAGTGCACGCGGTGACCACGCGTCTGGCCGAGCCAAAATCGTGCTCTGCACGTCGACCGCGTCGGACGCGACTGCTCCGGCCACCCCTCGATGCCTCTCCTTGTCCAAACGTGCCGACGTCGTCACCGCCGTCCACCTGGCCCGTCTAGAACTCTCTCCCCCTCCAGCGAAGCTTGCCGGCAGACACGGCCAAGCTCCGCCGCTGTGCACCGTACGGGCACTGTGGCCTAGCTGGCTAGCGTCTTCTGCCTCGAGCCGTCGCCATCGCATTGACTTCTCCCACCCCTCTCATCACTTCAGTCCACGCCGCGACGGCGAGCTCGCCGTCCTCGCCCGGCCAGCTCAACCGTGGTGGGATCTGGCTCGGCCACCCCTCGTTCACCTATAAAAGGCCCCTCCCGGCTTCTCCACCCCCTCACCACTCCACTCCTCTCCCTCTCAATCGCCACTAGCAGCGCTAGGGCAGGTCGGAGCGCCCTCCTTCTCCATCTCCGGCGAAGAGCTCCGCCGCTCTGCCCCAGCTCCGTCCGCTCACCTCCGCCCACCCCAGCCCCAGCCGAGACCACCAGTGAGCTTGTGAAGCTCCACTGACCATCCCCAGCACTTCCTCCGCCCGACAGCTCGCTGGAGTCGCCGGATCCGTTGGCCCCCGAAGCACGCCGCCGCCTGAGACGAAGGGGGCGACGCCGTCCGGCCATCTCCCGACGAGATAAGGGTACGGGAGTGCTCGCCGCCATCTGCTCGTTCCATCCCCGCCGTCGCCCAGCTCCGCCATGGCCTCTACGCCGGCCAACCGTCGCCGGTGAGCCGCCGTCCTCTGTTCTTCCTCTCCCTCTCTTTTAAAACTGACAGCGGGCCCCGCATGTCAGTGACTCCGCCAGCGCCCGAAGCGGTACGCGAGTGGAGGCGTACGCTGGGATTACGCCTTCGACGTGGTCGTCTCTGGGTTTTCTGTTTATTCTGTTTAAATTCATTTTAAATCCAGATTTGACTGAACTTTGACCATCAATATCTTTTAAACCATAAGTCCAAATGAGTTCATTCTTCTTGCAGTATTTTTCTTATGAACTCCTCTAGTTGCTGTAAAAATTTGGTATTTTTCTCTGCTGTCTAGAATTTCTGGTCAAAAGAAAATGCTTTATGTAGTATTTGAAAATGCTTTCAAAAATACTTTTCAGATTGTTTTGCCTAGTTGGTGAAGGCCAGGAGTACTCTACTACATTACCTTGGTGCAAGGCAAGCCACAACTCTCATTTGCATAATTGCATTGCAATATCATAGTTTAAATAATTATTTTAATGCCTAATATGAATTACTTATGAATGGATTAACTCATGCAATACTTTGAAGATTTTGAATAAGTTACTGTCATAATGATGGGATTATAGGACAGTAGTAGATTTCCAGATTTATGTCGTAATGCTGTCAGACTGTGAGATTACCGTCTATGATTATTTTGTGATTCCGCCGTCACTGCATATATGGGATTAGTAGTAGAAGTTGATCATGATGCTCATTGGATTTCTAGTTGGTTATTGTGATAACTTGGGTCACTTGCATATCGGAGTGTCAGTGATGACTATGATTACTCGGGATAAATTCCTTCATCGTTGATCAAGTGCCACTGAACCAAACTTTCCAGTGCAGCCACACCTGCCGGAATGGGACGGCCTTGGCTTGGTCTAACAGCGTGCTCTTTTATCGGTACCACCAAAGAGGGAAGGTTATGCATGTGTGCTGCCCTGATCAGGTAGACGACGATAACCTTGTGAGCCCAGTTTGGTTTTTGAGCTCAGGTCCCCGTTTGGGACAGTTGGTTGGCCACGACCGTGGCAGGTGTCAAGAGTGACACAGGGGCCACCCAGGGCATGACTCCGGGGGAGGATGATTGTCGGTGGTACTGTGGAGGAGTCACGGGTTAGGCAAGTTTCGTTGGAGCATCACCGGTCCACCCGGAAGGGAAGTGTACCGAGGTACGGGATCAGGAGCTTCATAGTGTGGGAAAAGTGCACAACCTCTGCAGAGTGTAAGAATCTATTCGAATAGCTGCGTCCACGGTATTGGACACAGTTCGTACTAAGTCACACTGTCTGATCAACACCAATGAGGGAATGACATGTTAATGATGGAAGAACTCGTCCCAGTGTAGTTAAGTGACCGATTCTTGAGGACCGCTGGTAACTATTGAGGATGATTCCCGGGGATGATTGTCTGAAGTTCTTAAGGTGACCATGAGTTGGTCACGAGAGTAAGTGGTTCAATCATGTGGCTTAGGGCAAAGTGGTTCCATAGTAGTAGCAAGATTGGTGGGTGTAGCAACAGCATGTTATGATTTTCTTCCACCCTTTTAGTAGCATTTAAATCTGATTTAATCAGGATTGCTATGACATTGTTATGCCTTGATGTTCTTGTTTGTTGCGAGCTTGCGAGTACATTCAAAGTACTCACCTGGCGTGTCATGCCAGTTTGCAGGTGCTGCCATGTTTGCATAGTGGAGGTGTTCGCGTTGCGAGCTAGGACGTGTCCCAGCCAGAGTCCCTGTGGAGTGGAGTCCATTTTGACGCTGTAATTCTGCTGCTAGGATTCGAGCCGCTGCTAGCATAGAACTACCATAGCAAGCGTAGCTTTGCCAAGGCAACCCTTTGTAATATCTCAAACTTTGTACCCCATTTACTAGTAATAAAGAGCTGATTTGTTCTATGCCAAGCAGTGCCGTATTCCAGAAGACTTGATCTCTAGGCTGGAATATGGGGTGCTCTGGTGACTCTGAGCCGGGGTGCACCAAGGTTTGGTATCAGAGCCAGGTTTGGCTATAGGACACCCTAGCTAACTCGGACGCTAGAAACGGTTAGTTTAGAGCCCCGCCTGCTTGTGTGTTGCATCTGAGTTGCTGCACTTGGTTGATGCATTTGTTTGTTGCATAGCATGCATATAGATTTGGCTCACTAATCAGTTGATTTTGTAGATGGCATACGTTCCAGTTGACTACAACTCAGCCCCTGCACCACTCAGCTTTGCATCCCTGCTTTGGGATGTCTGGCGTCTTCTCTATCCCAGTGGGGAGATGCCAAGGTACCAAGTGTTCCAGACCTCGCTTGCAGGAATGGTGCTTGAGTATCATGCCAGTGTCATTCTGTCAGTGGACCTACCTTTGGGGAAGTGCACATATAGTCTCCATGGTGGTTATGCCTCTACCCCGAATCGCGCTGTCCAACTTGCCGCTCTGGAAGGCCTCACTATTATTCGCCATCAGGAAAACACGATGCAAGAGAATCGTGCCTTCCAGTACTATCCCACCATGGCCACCACTCCCAGACGAATTAGATTTCCTCCTGTCTGCTCAGATGACGATGTCGCTGTGACATACATGTCTCGTTACATGGTCGCAGAGTACGTCCTCATGGCTGAGCTAGTCCGAGATGCAACTCGTTCCCGGAGAGCCCTTGGTATGGCTTTAGCTCTGTCAACCTCTCCGCCAGCTCCTTCGCTTTCCAGCAACCTGCCATCCAACCCTAGTACCTAAGTATTTGCGAAGTTCATGTTGCATGAGTTGTGGTAGTGCCAAGTGCTGTAAATTACCCTGAGTATCAATAAAGTGTGGTTTTGCAAGTTTGGTGCTTTTCCTTGAGTAGTCTTATTTGCTCTTCTTTGGTTCCTCGGTGTCATACTACCTTCTTTATGGAAGTTGCTCCTCAACTATCGGACATGAAGAGATAATGAGGATTGCAAGTGCCTGGAGGTTAATTTGAGTAGTATGAAATTCTCAGGATCACATTGCTCGAGGAAGCATTTGGTTGAAAGCAAACAGTATTCTGATCGGACTATTAGTGTCAAGTTTACATCAGCAATGCAATTATGCAAAAATGGTTAAACCAGCAGGAAGACCAGTATGTGCAAGGCCGGTAACATGTTTACAGTACAAGTCGGAACTCAAGAAGGATAGTCGGCCAACTCGTCCATAGGTAATCAACAACCGGAGTTATGTGGATGTACACATAGCAGCATGGCACAGCAATAAACTTCTAGTATAAGCAATCCGGTCGTCCTCCGCATGTCATCAGAGAAACCTACAAGGCAAGGCTCTTCGAGTCTTCCTCAGTACGATATCTGGATGGCTTCCAGCACAAGATACCCTGTCTTCCTCGATAAGCTACCATGAGAAAGCTTCCAGCATAAGGTACAGAATCTTCATCGACAAGTAACCAGGAGGGAAAGCTTCTGGGGAACGCTACCCAGCCTTTCTCAGCACGTTCTTCCGGCAGAAGCTTCGAGCACAAGCTATCTGGTCTTTTTCAGCACGATACCCGATGGCTTCCAACACAAGCTATCCAATCTTCGTCAGCACGGCCCTACAAACAGTTGGCAGCATTGGTATAAGTTAGTACACGGTGTATTGGCAGTACATTTCGAGAAGCTAAGCCATAATCGTTCGGTCAGAAATATGAGCTGGTCAGGACACAAAAGTCGGCCTTGGGAAATCAGATGATCAGCTACACATGTTTCTATATACATTGTGGAGTATTGCCCGAGTCATTACAGTCACTCGTACGGAAGTAACTACGTTTGCGCCGGATTACCAAAGGAAGGTAAGGACTCAGCCCCTGCATAAGTTATGCAAGTGAACGAAGGCCAGTATAACCATCGGCATGTTAGGAGGACTCACAAGCTTGGAACCACAATTTGGGCAGTGGATACCAAGGTACTTATGAACTTGGTATATGGTTCCGATAAACCCTTGCTTGCTTTTCCTTGGGCACAGCACCACGCCCGGGTGCTGAGCTATTTTTTCGGCCGTTCGGGGTGGATGTCGGCATTATATTTCTCTTTTCAACAATTGTCTTGTGTTCTGAGCTGTTTTTCAGCCGTCTCAGGCAGCTGTTGAGTTTCTTTCGATAGTGGTGACTCTACGTTCTGAGCTGTTCTTCGGCCGTCTTAGGGAGCCACTACATTCTTTTTATCAACATGGTCTCATGCTCTGAGCTTCTTTCCAGCCGTCCTGAGCCATGATTGAATTACTCCAGTAAAAGTCCCAGATCTGAGATGTAAAGACCGTTCTGGTGGCCACTGGTTTATTTGCCGATTTCATGCAAGGGGTTCGGACGACCATTACTTTATCATTACAACTTGTGAGATGAAAAGTTTGCCAGATAAGTGTGACTGCACTAGGTTAAGGACCATGCATGCTTGCCGGGATTTTGCACCTGATAACACCCATGGGGAGTACGTGACCAAGTTTCTGCGGCACAGGAATCAGGAAAGAGAACAATAAGGAAGAGCAAGATCGAAGATGCGGGTATAACGATCATTACAGAAACCACATGTTACGAATACCTAAGGTTGGCTGATTTCATATCAATCATCATGAATACACCCCCAAGTGGTCCGCTTCGCTCTATATTGAAGGATTTCATATCAGGCATCGCAAGACTTATGGATATTTCGAAAGGATGGGCGCTTGCAATGCTACACAACAACTTCGGATTAAATGCCCACGCATGCACTCCTCTGTCATGAGCAAGGTTAGTCTGCCAGGACAACCATCAGTCAAGGTATTGCTATAAGGTATTACTTCTTTGGATATGATGAATAGCAGCTAAATCGTCAATACAAAATGAAGACAAAACCGTCAGCTCAGAGGATTCAGCCACCCTGCAAACAGCCAGACCCACCAGGAAAAATATTGTGACTCTCAGCATTGTAACCCAATACAATAACCAGTTGGTTTGCGTCCACTAAGGAAAGTTGTTCATAATCCTTATTGGTACCAGACGGGAGCAGGACATGCTCATCAAGCATCGCTCCCGGACTTATGGGAGGGTGACTTACTCCAGTCAGGAAAATATGCCAGATGAACCAGCAGACATGGTAAGAATGAAGTCAACATAATGTGGGATATGCGAGGAAAGATCTTTCAGAATGTGGGTGCGGTAAAGCAAACCACCCCAGAGTAAGGAAGTGAAGTCGTATGAGATTCGTGGGGAAACATTATATCAAGAAAAAGGATACCCGAGTTGGAACCGGTTTTCCTTAAAGGCAGAATATTCATACTGGTTCCCTAAGCAACCAAATCTCGAGGACGAGATTTATCCTAAGGGGGGTAGGTTTGTGACACCTTGGTTTTTCCCAGCTTTTCTTTTCAAAAGTTAATTGAAAATTTTAGTTGGAATTTGGCATGGTTTTGTTTCTGAATGGCTCTATGGACTTAAACTTGGGAATATTTTCTTGATTTTCTTTCCCAAGTGACTCAGGCTCTCAAAAACTTCTCTCAAGTCATGTCACTTCCATTCTTGCTCAATCTCAATTGTATTCCAACCTAATATTCCTTTTTCCATTAAAGGAATAACCCTTGGAGCTCTAGGTTGTGAAGCAACCTATATTTCTGTTCTTCCAAAAATCCCAAGAAAATTCTCATAAATCCTTTGGACCATGTGAACCTTGGATATGTGAAAATATTCAAGATTTACTCCTCATGGTGAGCACAGCATCTAATCTTTGATTCGGGTCATAATTTCAGTTTGTGAGGCAACTATATTTTATATTGCTTCGAAAATTCTGAAATTAATCCAGGACATTCTTCTACCCATATTATCATTCTCCACAAATTTCTGGATCATTTTATTCAGCCATATTCTCTATAAAATTCCTCCAAGTTTCTGTTCAGTGGGAAGTGTTGTGAAGGAAGTACCCTGTACACTAACCCATTTCGACTGAAATTTTTATAGCATGTTGGCATCATCAAATAACCCACCAATACCAAGTTTCAACTCCAGGAACCCAACCAAGTGAGTGCAACATCCTCTGCAAGATTTCTGGACCAGAGAGGCAGTTGTGAAGCAACTATGCTCTACACTGATTCATTTGGTCTGAATTTTTTCCAGTATGTGCACCTTCCTACTGCACTCCAGCATGGAAAACTTTCACTCTCAAAGCCCTAGCCATTTTACCTCAACTTGCTGCACAAGTTTCTCTCCAGAAACTTTCATGGAAGCTATCCAGCTGTCCTAGCCACTTCCTGTCAGACCAGCTGCACCGAGACGCCTCTGGAGGGAGGGACTATCGCATGGACACGACCGGGCAGGCCAGAGCGCACCGCGTGCGCCAGTGCACGCGGTGACCACGCGTTTGGCCGAGCCAAAACCGTGCTCTGCACGTTGACCGCGTCGGACGCGACTGCTGCGGCATCCCTCGATGCCCTCCTTGTCCAAACGTGCCGACGTCGTCGCCGCTGTCCACCTGGACCGTCTGGAACTCTCTCCCCCTCCGGCGAAGCTCGCCGGCAGACACGGCCAAGCTCTACCACTGTGCACCGTACAGGCACTGTGGCCTAGCTGGCTAGCGTCTTCTGCCTCGAGCCGTCGCCGTCGCATTGACTTCTCCCACCCCTCTCGTCACTTCAGTCCACGCCGCGACGGCCAGCTCGCCGTCCTCGCCCGGCCAGCTCAACTGTGGCGGGATCTGGCTCAACCACCCCTCGTTCACCTATAAAAGGCCCCTCCCGGCCTCTCCACCCCCTCACCACTCCACTCCTCTCCCTCTCAATCGCCACTAGCAGCACCAGAGCAGGTCGGAGAGCCCTCCTTCTCCATCTCCAGTGAAGAGCTCCGCCGCTCTGTCCCAGCTCCGTCCGCTCGCCTCCGCCCACCCCAGCCCCAGCCGAGACCACCAGTGAGCTTGTGAAGCTCCACTGACCATCCCAGCCCATCCTCCGCCCGAGAGCTCGCCGGAGACGCCGGATCCATCGACCCCCGAAGCACGCCACCGCCTGAGACGAATGGGGCGACGCCGTCCGGCCATCTCCCGACGAGATACGGGTACGGGAGTGCTCGCCGCCGTCTGCTCGTTCCATCCCCGTTGTCGCCCAGCTCCGCCGTGGCCTCTACGCCGGCCAACCGTCGTCGGTGAGCCGCCGTCCTCTGTTCTCCCTCTCTTTTAAAACTGACAGCGGGCCCCGCATGTCAGTGACTCCGCCAGCGCCCGAAGCGGTACGCGAGTGGAGGCGTACGCTGGGATTACGCCTTCAACGTGGCCGTCTCTGGGTTTTCTGTTTATTCTGTTTAAATTCATTTTAAATCCAGATTTGACTGAACTTTGACCATCAATATCTTTTAAACCATAAGTCCAAATGAGTTCATTCTTCTTGCAGTATTTTTCTTATGAGCTCCTGTAGTTGCTGTAAAAATTTGGTATTTTTCTCTGCTGTCTAGAATTTCTGGTCAAAAGAAAATGCTTTATGTAGTATTTGAAAATGCTTTCAAAAATACTTTTCAGATTGTTTTGCCTAGTTGGTGAAGGCCAGGAGTATTCTCCTACATTTTCTTGGTGCAAGGCAAGCCACAACTCTCATTTGCATAATTGCATTGCAATATCATAGTTTAAATAATTATTTTAATGCCTAATATGAATTACTTATGAATGGATTAACTCATGCAATACTTTGAAGATTTTGAATAAGTTACTGTCATAATGATGGGATTATAGGACAGTAGTAGATTTCCAGATTTATGTCATAATGTTGTCAGACTGTGAGATTACCGTCTATGATTATTTTGTGATTCCGCCGGCAGTGCATATATGGGATAAGTAGTAGAAGTTGATCATGATGCTCATTGGATTTCTAGTTGGTTATTGTGATAACTTGGATCACTTGCATATCGGAGTGTCGGTGATGACTATGATTACTCGGGGATAAATTCCTTCATCGTTGATCAAGTGCCACTGAACCGAACTTTCCAGTATAGCCACACCTGCCAGAATGGGACGGCCTTGGCTTGGTCTAACAGCGTGCTCTTTTATCGGTACCACCAAAGAGGGAAGGTTATGCGTGCGTGCTGCCCTGATCAGGTAGACGACGATAACCTTGTGAGCTCAATTTGGTTTTTGAACTCAGGTCACCGTTTGGGATAGTTGGTTGGCCACGACGGTGGCAGGTGTCAAGAGTGACACAGGGGCCACCCAGGGCATGACTCCGGGGGAGGATGATTGTCGGTGGTACGGTGGAGGAGTCACGGGTTAGGCAAGTTTCGTTGGATCAGCACCGGTCCACCCGGAAGGGAAGTGTACCGAGGTACGGGATCAGGAGCTTCATAGTGTGGGAAAAGTGTGCAACCTCTGCAGAGTGTAAGAATCTATTCGAATAGCTGTGTCCACGGTATTGGACAGAGTTCGTACTAAGTCACACTGTCTGATCAACACCAATGAGGGAATGACGTGTTAATGATGGAAGAACTCGTCCCAGTGTAGTTAAGTGACCGATTCTTGAGGACCGCTGGTAACTGTTGAGGATGATTCTCGGGGATGATTGTCTGAAGTTCTTAAGGTGGCCATGAGTTGGTCACGAGAGTAAGTGGTTCAATCATGTGGCTCAGGGCAAAGTGGTTCCATAGTAGTAGCAAGATTGGTGGGTGTAGCAACAGCATGTTATGTTTTTTTCCACCCTTTTAGTAGCATTTAAATCTGATTTAATCAGGATTGCTATGACATTGTTATGCCTTGATGCTCTTGTTTGTTGCGAGCTTGCGAGTACATTCAAAGTACTCACCTGGCGTGTCATGCCAGTTTGCAGGTGCTGCCATGTTTGCATAGTAGAGATGTTCGCGTTGCGAGCTAGGACGTGTCCCAGCCAGAGTCCCTGTGGAGTGGAGTCCATTTTGACGCTGTAATTCTGCTGCTAGGATTCGATCCACTGCTAGCATAGAACTACCATAGCAAGCGTAGCTTTGCCAAGGCAACCCTTTGTAATATCTCAAACTTTGTACCCCATTTACTAGTAATAAAGAGCTAATTTGTTCTATGCCAAGCAGTGATGTATTCCAGAAGACTTGATCTCTGGGCTGGAATATGGGGTGCTCTGGTGACTCTGAGCCGGGGTGCCATACACTGCTTGAGCTCTACGAGCATTAGAAGAGGACAACGCGCGGGCAGTGTATAATCATCCCACGGCGCAGGACCATCCTACCACAGCCCAGGCGGCTGGTCGCCTTGGCGGCTTATCAAGTCGCATGATTGGAACTCCTTGTCTAGTCCCAGCACTGCAAGATGCACGCATGCCGCCAGACTTTAAGGGTCATCGCAAGGTTCCTAATTACACAGCAGATCTAGAGTCGGCCCAGTGGATTGAGAGTTATGAGTTAGCAATGGATCTATTGGGAGCTAGTGAAGCTGTGTGCGCAAGCTATCTACCTCTCATGTTGGAAGGTCCAACACGTACCTGGATGAAAAACCTGCCGGTGAATTCGATTAACACCTGGCAGGAGTTGAAGGAGCGCTTCATCAAAAAAATTCAGGGAACCTGCAAATGGCCTACCACAATCGTCGATCTTAAACATTGTGTTCAGCGTGAGGATGAGTCGGCACACCACTAGTCTCGACGAGTTGCGGAAGTCATCCATTCTTCGGATAGCATCACAGCGGCACAGGCGGTTCTTGTTCTGGAGCGGACTTGTAAATTTGAACCCCTGGTTCAGTAGTTAGGGCAGCTCAAGCGGAAGGTCTAGGACATGGGCGATCTTATGGACATCTTAACCCGGTATGCCGAGTCAGATAATACGAAGGACCCTACGTCTGATGATGACAAATCTGGCAAGGGCAAGAAAAACAGTGGCAAGGGTCACCAGCAGAACAATGGCAATGGGCAGGCCAATGGTAGCAACAAGCGCAAGAGTTATGAAGCCGGCTCCGATCTGGTAGCAAATACCAATACCGGTGGAAATAACCAACATCAGAACAACAGCTCTTGGAGGCCCTTTCCAGGTAACCACCCCCGCAGTTTTGAAGAGGCTCTCAAGGGTCCATGTCCTAAACACAGTGTTAATGGCAAGCCGTCTGCCCACTCCTGGGAGAACTGTTATATGATGCAAGAATTCTCCAAGAGGGTGTTTCGGAATCATCACAATGGAGGCGGTAACGGTGGACACCCCGGTAACCTCGGACCCGGCAATCAGGGAGCCGGCTTTCAGGGAGCCGGCTCACAAGGGCCCTTCGCAGGCCCCGGGTTCCAGGGAACCAAGGTCATAATGTCGGGTTTCAGGGGGCTGGTAATATGGGAGGCAGTAATCAACGCAGCCAGAGCAATTAGAATCAAGGTGGCCAGTCCGGATTCCAGAGTAATCTGAAGTAGTTGAATAGTGGTCAGTATCATGTCTTTACCACCAGTACCTGCAAACGGGATCGGAAAGTTCAGCGGAGAGCCGCCAACCTGGTTGAGCTGGCAGTCCCATATTACCTCAACTGGTCGGAGCAGCCAGTCACTTGGAGTCGGGCAGATCATCCAGAGTTTGTTGATCACCCGGGTCATCTGGCCTTGGTAGTGATGCCACAGGTCGGCGGGTATACATTGACAAAGGTGCTTATGGATGGCGGCAGCAGCATCAATATACTTTACTATGATACTTTCAGACGGATGAATTTATCTAAGAAACAACTCACCCCTTCCACCACAGTCTTTCATGGCATCGTCCCTGGCAAGTCAGCTTATCCCATTGGCAGAATTTCTCTGGAAGTAGCCTTTGGCGACGAACTTAATTACCGCTCGGAGTTTTTATCCTTCGAAGTGGTGAAGCTTAAAAGCCCTTATCATGCCCTCTTCGGAAGACCGGCTTACGCGCGGTTCATTGCGCGGCCGTGCTATGTCTATCTGAAGTTAAAAATATTGGGTCCAACAGGAACGATTACTGTTGAGGGCAACCGGTGGGTTGCGCTGGAGTGCGAAGAAGGAGATGCGGCTTATGCAGAGACGGCTTGTGCTGCCGAGGAGTTGAAGTACTACAAGGATAACGTCGACCCGGCTGACAGGAACTCCCTCAAGAAGCCGACGACCGAGTCTGATCCTTTGCTCAAATTTAAGTCGGCCAGAGATACAAAGCAAATTGACTTTGTCCCGGGTGATTCATCTGAGCAGTTCACTGTTGGGGCAAACATGGACCCTAAATAGGAAAGCGCGCTCATCGAGTTCATCCGTGAGAATCGGGACATCTTTGCATGGAAACCTTCTGACATGCCAGGCGTACCGAGAGAACTCGATGAGCACTCCCTTAATGTGGATCCTAAGTTTAAACCTGTTCGACGGTACCTCCGTCGATTCAATGAAGAAAGGCGGAAAGCTATTGGCGAAGAAGTGGCTCGGCTCCTAGCTGTCGGGTTCATTGTGGAGGTGTTTCATCCTGAATGGCTGGCTAACCCGGTTCTTGTTCTGAAGAAAAACGGGGCTTGGCGAATGTGTGTGGATTACACAGATCTGAATAAGGCTTGTCCTAGTGATCCTTTCGCGCTGCCCCATATTGACCAGATCATTGATGCTACGGTGGGTTGTGAGTCCTTATGCTTTCTGGATGCTTATTCTGGTTATCATCAAATCAAGATGAAGCAGGAGGACCAGGAAAAGACGGCTTTCATTACACCGTTTGGAGCTTTCTGCTACACGTCCATGCCGTTTGGTCTGAAATGTGCACAGGCGACTTATCAGCGTTGCGTTCAAAATTGTTTCCACAAGCAGATTGGGCGTAATGTTCATGCATATGTTGATGATATTGTGGTTAAATCTTGAAAGAAGGAGACCTTGTTGGATGATCTCAAGGAAACGTTTGACAACCTCCGAGTTTATCAGATGAAGCTTAACCCGGAGAAGTGTGTCTTCGGTGTTCCTGCAGGGAAGTTACTGGGATTCCTCGTTTCTGAGCATGGGATTGAGGCCAACCCGGAAAAAATCAAAGCAATCACATCCCTGGCCAAGCCGGCCAATCTCAATGCCGTCCAGAAGCTGGCTGGGCAGGTTGCGGTGTTGAGCCGGTTCGTAAGCCCGCTTGGAGAAAAGGCAATCCCACTTTACCAAATGCTCCGGAAGTCAGATAATTTTGTTTGGAGCGATGCGGCAGATCGGGCTTTTGAATCTCTTAAGAAGCAGTTATCTGAGCCGCCCATCCTTGCTGCCCCTCAGAAGAAGGAGCCCATGCTGCTATATATTGCAGCTAACAATAAAGTTGTCAGTGTTGCAGTTGTTGTAGAGCGAAAGGAAGCAGGCAAAGAGTATCCAGTTCAGCGCCCGGTGTATTATATCAGTGAGGTTTTAACAGAATCCAAGCAGTGGTATCCGCATTGACAGAAGCTGGTATATGGTGTGTTCATGGCAAGCCGGAAGTTGAAACACTATTTTCATGAGCACCCAATTACTGTGATCAGTTCAGCACCCCTTGGCGACATCATTCAGAACAGAGAAGCCACTGGCCGGGTTGCCAAGTGGGCGATTGAGCTGGGGCCGCATCATCTCAAATATATGCTGCGAACTGCTATTAAATCTCAAGTTTTGGTGGACTTCATCAATGACTGGACTGAATTACAGGCTCCGAAGGAGAAGCCGGATACCACGTATTGGTCTATTCACTTTGATGGTTCCAGGCAATTGGAAGGCTCGGGGGCTGGAGTTGTGATAACTTCCCCACGAGGTGACAAATTTTGTTATGTCTTGTGGCTTATGTTTCCTTCTACTAACAATGCAGCTGAATATGAGGCCTTGCTTTATGGGCTCCGTATGGCAAAGGAGATGAATTTGAACCGGGTCAGGTGCCTGGGCGACTCTGATTTGGTTGCTCAGCAAGTTTCTGGCACCTGGGATTCCAAGGATCCTCTCATGGCGGCTTATCGACGCGAAGTGACAAACATTGCTGGCTATTTCACAGGATATCAGGTGGATCACAATGATCGCCGGCTTAACGAGGCGGCGGACGCATTGTCTCGTTTGGGGTCTCAACGGAAGCCTGTTCCGCTCAATGTTTTTCTGGATGTGTTGCACAACCCGTCAGTCTAGTTACCGATGAAGGAAGGTCTTGTTGTTCCTGATCCGGAGGCGGCTCTAGTAGCTGCTGTTCATGCTATACCTGATTGGATAGTTCCTTATCTGGCTTATCTAAGCCATGGTGAGCTCCCAGCGGAGGAAATCATCACTCGACAGATTATCAGGCGGTCCAAGTCTATGACTATTGTCAATGGCGAGTTGCATAGACGGAGTGTCACGGGTGTTTTTCAGCGTTGTGTTTCACCTGAGAAGGGCCGCGCAATTCTCAATGAGATCCACTCTGGTGATTGTGGTCATCATGCCGGCTCAAGGTCATTGGTCGCCAAAGCTTTTCGTCATGGGTTTTACTGGCTCACAGCTCATGCGGATGCAGATGATATTGTACGCAAGTGTGATGGTTGCCAGAAGTATGCTCGTCAAGCACATGTGCCGGCTCAAGAGTTGAGGATGATTCCAATAACCTGGCCTTTTGCAGTCTGGGGGCTTGATATGGTTGGGCCCTTCAAGAGATCCAAAAATAAACATTCATTTACTGGTAGTTGTGGACAAGTTTACCAAGTGGGTTGAAGCAGAGCCAGCGAGTCGTTGTGATGCTGCTACAGCAGTAAAATTCCTCAAAAAGCTGATTTATCGTTTTGGCTATCCACATAGTATCATTACAGACAATGGTACTAATCTTTCCAAAGGAGTCATGAAACAGTTCTGTCAACAGGAGCACATCAGGTTGGACTTAGCATCTGTGGCACATCCTCAGTCTAATGGATAGGCGGAACGAGCTAATCAAGAGTTGTTGCGTGGCATCAAACCCCGGCTCACGGTGCCTTTACAACGCACGCCGGGTTGCTGGGAAGAAGAGTTGCCTGCAGTACTTTGGAGCATACGGACCACTCCCAACAGGTCAACGGGTTACATGCCGTTTTTCCTGGTCTATGGTGCAGAGGCTGTGCTTCCAAGTGACATACATCATGATTCTCCCCGAGTTGCAGCCTATGTGGAGGCTGATGACGAACAAGCTTGCCAAGATGCTCTTGATGCTCTAGAATAAGAACGTGAACTTGCCGCGTCCAGATCAGTAATTTATCAGCAAGATCTACATCGCTATCACAGCCATAGAGTTCAAAGCCGTACATTTCAGGAAGGTGACTTAGTGCTCCGTCTGATACAAGATCAGACAGGCATGCATAAGCTTTCGCCTCCTTGGGAAGGACCCTTCATCATCAGCAAGAATCTCAACAACGGGTCATATTACTTAGTTGATATACGTGAAGCAGACAAGTCACGTACCTCTAAGGAAGAGGGAAGCCTGCCCTGGAACATTGCGCATCTCCGGCCATATTATACCTAAGTCACAGATTGGGGAGTATCTTTTGTACATACCTTCATCATGTATATACATATTCTGATCAATGAAATAAAGCCGGCGTCTCTGTATAAGAGAGATTGTCGTTTCGCCTCAAATTGTGTGTTGAGTCTTTACTTTTTGATCAGCGGTTACTTGGGGGATTCCAACTCATCGAGTTTAGCTTTAACATCCCTTTAACCCGGCAACATGCCAAAACATTTTCTTGGTTAAACCTGCCTGTTAGCATGATGCTACTCCGAAAAGGTGACCCGGTGTACGCCCGACGAGTCAATCACAGAGTGACCCTGAACTTGTCTGAGTTAAAACACTGATTGGTCACGTGAGAGCCAGCTTTCAGAAAGCTAGGATAAACCAAAAGAGGCAATAAGCCTGCTTCATGAAAGCGAATCAGACTCGAGCCTCGAAAGCCGGTCTTTAAGTCGTGCCTTCAAAGCCGGCTCTTACATTTATGTTTTGCATTATTGTTATCTTTTGCATGCATGCATACATTCATACATGGCATATGTTTTATTAAAGTTCTTTCTTATTTGGCGGGTTATTATACCATCAAACTCATTTGGCAATCTTGACTACTAGTCTTGGAGATAAGCCGCCATTCATATTACCGGGTTTCAGATCATTAACCCAGAAGTTGTTGAAGATATGTTCCACAGCTGGCCTTCGTCAAAAGGTATAGCCCCAGAGGCTGAGTGGCCAAACAAACACTTTGAAAGCAGCAACAGAATTTCATGGCTGACAAACGGCAAGGTTTCAATAACAAGTTGTACAGGCAAAATAACACAAGTGCTCGATGGCACTTGCACCAGCAAAGTTTTCGCCTATTTCTATTACAAGCCGCCACCAGGCTGTGGTCAAACCAGATGTTCCATTATGTTTACATCACACTGAATCATGAGCCGGTGATCTACTCTTCCGGGTTATGACTTGCGCCGGAGGTTGATGGAGCGCCATGAGCCGACTCTTCACGTTCATCATCATCCACCGCTTCTTCCTGACTTGCCGATTCGCCGACTACGCACTGTATCGAGTGCAAAGCCTCAAATAATGCATTGGCTGTTATCACAGAGGAAGGGTCGACGTCAGGGGCAAAGGTTTGCTTACGCGGACGGGTGAGGGTAACAGGCTGAGGGTTAGGCGGCTCAATCCGCTTGTTTGATTCAGAATACTCGGCTTGATATTTGGAAAGATCAATCTCTTTCGTCATTGCTGTGGCGGCAACCCGGGTTTCCTTGACGCACCGCTGAAAATCTTTCTTAGTGAAGGGTGAGTCATCGACATTGAATTCAGGATATCCAGCGACAAGTTGAGCCGGATCGAGCTCCGGTGCATATGCCTTGGCACGGGCAAGGGCGGTCAGTGCTCCATGACGGCAAGCCGCCTTCTTCCACTCTTGAAACCATTGAGGCACCACCGACAGCTCTTTCAGCATATCTGCAATCAGTTGAGGCGGCGCCTTCGTGTTTTTTGCTGCCATGATACAGCATGAGCCGCCTATGTACAGCTGCTCTGCAAAGATATAGACGTCTTTCAGCTTTACCAAGGGCTGTTCCACGAGGTTATGGCTCCTTCGGCCTGAAATAAAAAGTGCAAATATGTCAGCAACCCGGCTAAGTATATCAAACCGGCACAGTTGGCGGTTGAAGAGGTCTTACCAAAGATGGTGTGGCACAGAGCGGTGATATGGCATTTCAATGTGGCTAGCTCCTGGGTCACCGGCTTCAGTTTGGCCTCGGCCTCTTCTGCGTGCTTGACCAAGATGGCCTTCTCTTTTTCAAATGTTTCCTCGGCCTCTTTCCGGGTCTCTTTCATTAGGAGCAACGACTTGTGGAAGTCTGAAGACATGCTTTCAGCCCTTTCCCGCAATTTGTTTTCTTTTTTTGCCTCCTTCTGGAAACGGG
This sequence comes from Elymus sibiricus, assembly GCA_039707655.1. Classification (NCBI taxonomy): domain Eukaryota; kingdom Viridiplantae; phylum Streptophyta; class Magnoliopsida; order Poales; family Poaceae; genus Elymus; species Elymus sibiricus. The sequence continues at coordinate 309,650,050 of CM077674.1, forward strand.
ATGCTTGGGATTCAACTTGATTCAGCATGTCCTGTATGGCAGATTTCACAAGGATACATAAGATATAAAGAAGTTTTGAGCCGCCGTAAGATTGACCCGGTACTTGGGGGCTACATCTGTTTTCTCCGAGTAAAACAAGTTCCATGAAGATGCAGGCATTCAACATGGCACTTGGGGGCTAATGCATATGTTTTTCATCAATACAAGCAGAGACCCGGCTCATCATACAATGATGAGCCGGCCCTCGGGGACTACCATTTGTTGTTCTGAATCCAGATGCATTTTTGGAAGACCCGGGTCATCATATAATAATGACCCGGCCCTTGGGGGCTACATATATATATATATATATATGTATGTATGTATCAAGCCAGGAGATAGGTGTTACCTCATACTTCCGTTTGAGGGTAGTCACCATGGCAATTTCTGTGTCCCGGCTCTCAGACAGCCGGGTCAAAATAGACTGGTGCAGTGAATGGATGTCTTGGCCTTCAAAAGAATGAAAGTCGAGAGCCGCCTTTCCTTTATTCTTCATTGGCGACTCAGCCTTAGCAGGAATCTTTGTCAAGGCGGTGGAGGTTGTTGGCGGAAGGTTCTGATTTTCACCCATCACCATTACCTCATCCTGAGCCTTTTTAACAGGCTGCTCTTCGTGCATATCTCCTTTCTCCATATTGTCAAGGGGAGGAGAAGCATGAGCCGGACTCATGGTAGTGTTTTGGTGCGGCGGATCATCTTGAAAGGCCGGCTCATCCGGAATCTTCGGGTCCTCTGTTGCGATTTCCTGAGGAAGGTCCTTCTGAACAACATGGTCAGATGACCCGGCGGCAGTTTTCTTTTTGATGGCTTTCGCGCTGCATAGAGTAAAAAGTTATTCAGTTAATGGATAAAGGTAGAAGTTTTAAGTATGACAAGTAAATAGTCAGATTTTGTACCCAGGATTGATGTTAAAAGCCGGCGCTTGGGTGGCGCTGGATTCATCTGAGGAAGCGAATGTTTGATAAGCCGAGTCGTTCAAAGGTAACGGCTCTTTGAAGCGGCCGGCTTGAGGAAGAGAAGGAGTGGGATTATGAGGCACTTCTGTCCGCGCTCTCCGTACAGGCGGCTCGTTGGTTAACCTGCCGCTCAGCTCTCCCTCACTACTCCAGGTCTTCCGTTTGGAGGTTCCTATGTGCTGCATTTTCTTCAAAAGAAATTGTGGGTCTAAATGAGCATCTCGGTGTGAAAATGGAACTTTTCGGACTGCAACCCGGAATTTCTTTTGGATGGGTATTGGTGAGTCAGAGTCTGAGAAGATCAAAGTTACCACTTGCTCGCCGGCGTGGCTAGTTTCAACCTGTTCCTGTGAGGAGGTGGCGTCAGCAAGTTGGTTAAACAGACGACCAAGGGAGTCGAGTTCTACCTCTTGGTCTTGATCGTCTTCCGGGTCTTCCTCGCTATCGTCTCGAGGAGTGGGGTCTTGAGGTTCGACCTTCCACCAGTCAGCGTCCTCCTGTGTAGCAACAGATTAATAAGTTTACATCAAAGGCAAGGCAGTGCACGTAAGACAAAGGAGAATAGTAAGGGTGGCTTACCACCGGTGCCGGGTTACCCATATAAAAGGGAGCAAGTCCCACGAGCTTAATGGAGTCCTTTGTTTCGCCAAGAAGCTTCTTAGCAAACTTGATGACATCCTTCTATTCGAGGTTGACCCGGCTGAATCGCAGCGGGTCTTCAAGCTCACCAGAGTAGGTGTGCATGAGCCGGTTTCTCAGGCCAAGGGGTTGGATGCGCCAGCTTACCCAAGTTCAGGTTAGATCAACACCAGTGAGGCCATGGGCAGTCAGAGCGTTGATCTTGGAATATAAGGGTTCTAAGGCTTCTCTTTCTTCCTTGGAGGCAAACCCTGGGAAGACAATAGAGGCGTCGAGCCGGTCCGCCCTATAACCCGGCAGAGGGTGTTGTTGGTCTGGGGAGGTATCCTTGCAGTAGAACCAAGTATTGTACCATCCTTTGGGGTGGCTTGCCGGCTTGGCTTCCGGGCAGGCAGAGTTCTTCCTTCTTTGAATAGTGACTCCACCAAGTTCAAGGCTGGGTCCACCTTTGTGTTTGGTCTAGTGGTTCAAGTAGAAGAATTCTTGAAACAAACTGATAGACGGCTCAATTTGTAGATAAAATTCACAGAAAACTTGGAATTGGCACAAGTTATGAATGGAGTTGGGGCCCAGGTCTTGTGGTCTGATAGCAAAAGAGTGAAGTATGTCCCGGAAAAACTTAGAACCCGGGGGACGAAAGCCTCTGTCCAAATGGTCGGCAAATAAAATGATCTCATTTTGACCCGGTTGTGGATGGATTTCTTCTTCAGGGGCTCGCCACTTGATTTCTTCCTTGGGCGGAAGCAACCCAAATTCTACTAGGGCTTGCAGCCTGAGCTCTGACATGTTAGACTTTGCCCAATTGACAATCTTAACTTTTGGAGCCATGGTTTCAGCTGCAGATGAAGTAGGGAAATGATATAAGGCGTCAGAATATAGAAGTTTGCCGGGTTATTGAAAAAATAGAAAGATGAGCCGGAACATTCCCGAGTCATAATTTCCGAGTTAAGTAAGTTGGTAAATCCTGAAGGTCATGGATTTTCACAAGTGTTGAAGCGGTGTGGACCGCGAGTTGGCAAAACAGCTTTTCAAACAGATTGCAAGGTTGCGAAGATCTAGAAATTAGCTTTAAATGAAAAATAAAAATCGGGGTCTGTGCTTAGCGGATATGGAAAGGTTACGGTGAGATTCAGAGAGGCAGTATAGCAGATCTACCAAATGCAAATATACTGCGGAGCTATCTCATGGGCTGACAAGAAAGGAATCAAGGATATTTGTGACCTATGGCGGCCATGGCGAAGAACTACAAAGAACAGGGAGGAACTAGCAACAATGGCGAAGGGGAACTTACAGATCTGGAGGTCCAAGCTTGAGATCTTCAGGAGTTGTGGATGCGGCCGCGCGGTGTTGGATGACTCCGGCGACGATGAGAGGGCGCGATGGGTGATGTCTCCGACGGCGGTGAGCTTGGAACGGTGCGGCGGCGTCGGGAGCAGAGGTGGACGAAGATGAGGAGTGAGAGCAGTAAAAGGTGGCTCTGTGAAGGCGCCGGCCTATTTAGAGGCGTGGTAGAACCCGAAACGACGAGTGCGGAGCCCCAGGCAGCGCAGTAAAGTTCGGCTAAATGGGCTCCTCAATTTTCGTGCCTCACAAGACAATACGAACCCACTCAAAGATTCGCTATGATGTCACCCCGGATTTTGCGGAAGTGGATTGTGACGTCATGAAGAAAAGTTATGAACAGATACCAAGTCTATGGAGGGTGGATAATCCGGCAAAATGGTTGAGCCGGCAAATATGACTGCAGATGAAGGACGCTGAAGAACCGGCTTGAGAGGCAGATTCAGAGATCCTTCGCAGATTTTTTTGATTTATTTTATTTTTCAGGATGGAGTTTAACATGGATAAATCCAAGTCAAACTGAGGGCTAATGTTGGGGATATTTCCCTGACATAGAGACCCGGTAGGAGGATGAACTGGCCAGAGAGCTATAAGGCTGAGCGGGTTATCTCGCTGCTGGGCCTTGAAGACTCCCAGCGGGCCGACTTGACAGAGGCCCAGCGGGAAGAGGCGGCTCAGTGCGTGGGCCGGCTTAAGAAGAAAGACAAGATAAGAAAGATTACCTTGAAGAACAAGTCAGTTAGAGTAAGAGTAGGATACGGGTTAAGATTACAACCCGGACTCTCATGTATACCTAGGGCTCAACCTGTTATATAAAGGGGAGCACCTAAGGCAGAAAGACTAAGTTACAATCTCTCGAGAGCTAGGTTAGCGAATCCACATCCCTGTAATCGAGATCCAAAGCAATACAATCAAGCAGGACGTAGGCTTTTACCTCCACCGTGAGGGGCCGAACCTAGGTAATCCCGTGTCTTCTCGTTCCCGATTAACCCCGTTAAGCTTCCACCTTTGTGCGATGGCCTCATCACTAAGTCCTTTCACGAGGGCATCTGCTGTGTTAAAACCATGACAGTATGTATTATTTCCAACAAGTCACTTGCCTGGTCCATTGTATCGGAAAATGGAGTTTTAGTCATCTTGCCCATGAGGCATGGTTCACATGTATCAAATGATTCAAAGTCAAGTGATTCCAAAAGTCCATTAGTATGGAGTTTCTTCATGCGCTTTACACCAATATGACATAAGCGGCACTGCCACAAGTATGTGGTACTATCATCATTCACTTTGCATCTATTGGCATCAATAACATGTGTATCACTACGATCGAGATTCAACAAGAATAAACCATTCACATTGGGTGCATGACCATAAAAGATATTATTCATGTAAATAGAATAACCATTATTCTTTGACTTAAATGAATAACCGTCTCACAATAAACAAGATCCAGATATAATGTTCATGCTCAACGCGGGCACCAAATAAAAATTATTGAGGCTTAAAACTAATCCCGAAGGTAGACGTAGAGGGAGCGTGCCAACGACGATCACATCAACCTTGGATCCATTTCCAACGCACATCGTCACCTCGTCCTTAGCTAGCCTTCGTTTATTCCGCAGCTCCTACTTCGAGTTACAAATATTAGCAACCAAACCAGTATCAAATACCCAGGCGCTACTACGAGCACTATTAAGGTACACATCAATAACATGTATATCAAATATACCTTTGTTGACGTTGCCAGCCTTCTTATCTGCCAAGTACTTAGGGCAGTTTTGCTTCCAGTGGCCATTCCCCTTGCAATAGAAACACCCAGTCTCAGGTTTGGGTCCAGCCTTGGGTTTCTTCATGGGAGCGGCAACTGGCTTACCATTCTTCTTGAAGTTCCCTTTCTTTCCCTTGCCCTTCTTGAAACTGGTGGTCTTTTTGACCATCAACACTTGATGCTCTTTCTTGATTTCTACTTCCACGGCTTTAAGCATCACGAAAAGCTCAGGGATCGTCTTCTCCATCCCTTGCATGTTATAGTTCATCACGAAGTTCTTGTAGCTTGGTGGCAGTGACTGAAGAACCCTGTCAATTGCTACTTCATCTGGAAGATTGACTCCCAACTGATTCAAGCAGTTGAAGTACCCAGACTTTTGAGTATGTGCTCGCTAAAGGAGCTGTTCTCCTCCATCTTACAACTAAAGAACTTGTATGAGGCGTCATACCTCTCGACACGGGCGTGAGCTTGAAATACCAATTTCAACTCCTGAAACATCTCATATGCCCCGTGGTGCTCAAAACGCTTTTGGAGCCCTGGTTCTAATCCATAAAGCATGGCGCACTAAACTATTGAGTAGTCATCACACCTCGTCTGCCAAATGTTCACAACATCCACGGTTGAGGGAGTGTGTGGCACACCTAGCGGTGCATCAAGGACATAAGCCTTCTGTGCAGCAGTGAGGATAATCCTCAGATTACGGACCCAGTCCGCATAGTTGCTTCCATCATCTTTCAACTTTTCTTTCTCTAGGAACGCATTAAAATTCAGGGGAGCTACAGCGCGAGCCATTGATCTACAACATAATTTGCAAAGACATTTAGACTATGTTCATGATAATTAGTTCAACTAATAAAATTACTAATGAACTCCCACTTAAATCAACATCCCTCGAGTTGTTAAGTGATACATGATCCAAATTCACTGACCCAAGTTCGATCATCACGTGAGATGGGGTAGTTTCAATGGTGAACATCTCCATGTTGATCATATCTTCTATATGACTCATGTTCAACGTTTCGGTCCTTCGTGTTCCGAGGCCATGTCTGTACATGCTAGGCTCATCAAGTTAACCAAAGTATTTCCGCATGTGTAAAACTGGCTTACACCCGTTATATGCGAACGAAGAGTCTATTACACCCAATCATCATGAGGTGCTTCGAAACGATGAACTTTCGCAACGGTGCATACTAATTAAGGGAGAACACTTTTATCTTGATATTAAGTGGAGGGATCATCTTATAATGCTACCGTCGTTCTAAGCAAAATAAGATGCATAAAGGATAAACATCACATGCAATCAATATGTGACATGATATGTCCATTATCATCTTGTGCTTTTGATCTCCATCTCCAAAGCACCGACATGATCTCCATCATCACCGGCATAGCACCATGATCTCCATCATCTCCAAGGTGCTGTCATGTAGTTGTATCTGCCAAATATTGCTTCTAGAACTATTGCTAACTCATAGCGATAAAGTAAAGCAATTACATGATGTTTTAATTATTGACACGCAGGTCATACAATAATATTAAGACAACCCTATGGCTCTTGCCGGTTGCCGTACTCATCGACATGCATGTCATGAACCTATTACAAAACATGATCATCTCATACATCAACATATATCAAATCACATCTTGGCCATACCACATCACATCACATGCCCTGCAAAAACAAGTTAGACGTCCTCTACTTTGTTGTTGCATATTTTACGTGGCTTCTAGGGGCAATCTATAAGAACGGTTCTTATCTATACAAAGCCACAGCGGTGATATACAAGTTGACTTTTAACATTCTACAAGGACCGCCATTGTCAAATCAGATTCAACTAAATTGGGAGAGACAGACACCCGCCAGCCACTTTATGCAATACAAGTTGCATGTCAATCGTGGAACCGGTCTCTTGTGCGATGACAAGTAAAGTTGGCCCAGGCCGCTTCATCCCACAGTACCGCTGAATCCAAAAATAACAAGGGAGGTAAGCAATCTGAACATCAATGCCCACAACCAATTTGTGTTCTACTCGTGCATAACGTCTACGCATAGACCTAGCTCATGATGCCACTGATGGGGAACATTGCATGGAAAACAAAAAAAAATTCCTACGAATCACCCAAGATCTATTCTATGGAGATGCTAGCAACAAGAGGGGGAGTTTCTACATGCCCTTGTAGACCAAAAGCGTTAACGATCTAAAGATCGTGGTTGGCGTAGTCGTACACCCTTCGCGATCCAATCCAATCCACCGCCGAACGGACGACACCTCCGAGATGTGCACACGTACGGCTCGGTGACGTCTCTGCCTTCCTGATCTAGCAAGGGAGGGTGGAGAGGTAGATGGGATCTAGGCCAGCATGACGGCATGGTGGTGGTGGTGGCAGCGGAACTGCAACAGGGCTTCGCCAAGCGTCTGCGCGGAGGAGATGGTAGGAGTTGGGAGAGACGGCGGCCAAGGGTCGAAGGGTGGCTGCCCCCATGCACCTCCTCTCTCTTTTTATAGGCTAGGGGGAAGGGGAGGGCAGCCAAAACCCTCCTAGGGCCGGCCAAAAGGGAGAAATCCCTTTAAATTTGGAGATAACATCTTATCTCTAGATTCAACCCTTTAAATTTAGAGATAAGACCTTATCTCTAGATTTAAACGACATGGCCTTGGGGCTGGTGCGGCCAGCCCATGTGGGCTGTAGTCCCACCCCTCGGTCCATGTGGGCCCTTCTCGGGTCGTTGGGCCCCATGGTGGAACCCCCGAAACCTTCTAGAACCTTCTCGGTACTCTACCAAAAATTCCCGAACTTTTTCGGAACCCTGGAAAACACTTCCCATATATAAATATTTACCTCCGGCCCATTGCGGAGCTCCTCGTGATACCCTGTATCTCATCCGAGGCTCCGAACAACATTCGGTCTCACAACTATTAATATCCCAATACTACCCTAGCGTTTCCGAACGTTAAGTGTGTGACCCTACGGGTTCGAGAACATGCAGACATGACCGAGACTCCTCTCCGATCAATAATCAATAGCGGGACCTGGATGCCCATATTGACTCCCACATATTCAACGAAGATCTTTATCGGTTTGAACCACGATGTCAAGGATTCAGATAATCCCGTATACAATTCCCTTTGTCCGGCGATATATTACGTGCCCGAGATTCGATCGTCGGTATCGCCATACCTAGTTCAATCTCGTTACCGACAAGTCTCTTTACTCGTTATGTAATACAAGATTTCCGTGACTAAACACATTAGTCACATGCTTGCAAGCTATTCATGATGTTGTATTACCGAGAGGGCCTAGAGATATCTCTCGTCACACGGAATGACAAACCCCAGTCTCGATCCATGCATCCCAACAAACACTTTCTGAGATACTTGTAGAGCACCTTTATGATCAACCAGTTACGAAGTGACGTTTGATAAACCCACAAAGTATTCTTCCAGTATTCGGGAGTGGCATGATCTCATGGTCTAAGGAACAGATACTTGACATGAAGAAAGATGTAGGAATTAAACTAAGTGATACGATATGATGCTAAGCTTACGGTTGGATCTGTCCATCACATCATTCTCCTAATGATGTGATCCCGTTATCAAATGACAACTCATGTCTACGGTTAGGAAACCTTAACCATCTTTGATCAACGAGCTAGTCTAGTAGAGGATTACTAGGGACATGGTATTCATTTATGTATCCACACATGTATTTAAGTTTCCGGTCAATACAATTCTAGCATGGATAATAAACATTTATCATGAACAAGGAAATATGATAATAACATATTTATTATTGCCTCTAGGGCATATTTCCAATAGATAGATTAGGAATCGTGATGAATGTTGGCTTAGGTCCATGGATGTTTGAGGGGGTAGTAGTGGTGGTTTGACCGGATGATAAGAGCCTTGAGTTAATGTGTGTCTTCTAAGTTTGCTAATGCATTGATCAGATGATACCCACCTCTCCCATAGTTGGTGTGGTTTCTCTTCCCCTTCGGCGGTAGCGGTCAGGGACGGAGCCAGAAAATGGTGATAGGGGGTGGGGGCCTCAACTAGAAGTATCGATCACAATCATAGAAGGCACACTCACATATCATGGTAACCATCGGAAGGTCTAGTCGTCTAGATTCTCAAAACATGTTCGATGTTCTGCAATATGAATAAAATTACATATCTATTAATCTGTATTTGGCTCTACGACCATCATGATTAACGGCCTCAATAATTTTTTCTGAAGTAAATTGGCTACTAGTTCCAATTGGCTTGAAAATATTCTCAACTAAACTCTTCCTCTTCATGTCTACATAAGCAAAATTGGAATATAAATTATTATAATTGTGGTTTCCTGTCATGTATCAAGACACACAACTTACCAAAACTAAATATTAAAAGATGATGGTAGGAATCAAGACTAACCGTAATCGTGTGTACGCCCACCACTGTAGACTAAGATGTTTGAGGAAACCGCCTCTCCTACCGGCAGGGCCGTCTCCAGGAATTTGGGGGCCCGGGACGAAATACAAAATGGGGTCATAAATTTTAAACTTTCGTATACTGAAGAACTATCCACAAAATACCTCATAGCTATCCAGGAAATACCTCATGTGAAAGCATACAAAAATTTTCTCAACTGCACAATATATATAGAATTTAAAGTCAATACTCAATGTTCAAAGAAGTATACAAAACATGACAAAAAATACAAATAGTAATAAGGGATACAAAAGAATGCCAAATCAATAGTTTGCTTTATCCATTCCTCCCATATGTCATATTTGTAGACACTCCTCTTTACTGTTGTTGATGTCACCAGTGAAAATAAATCTGTATCTTATTTTCTGTAACAGCAAATAAAATTGATATAAACATGCATCATTTTTGCATTTAATCCGTACATGCATACAGTTCTTTTTCAATTCAATATCAGTTGAATGTTCAAATTCATTAATCAAGAAATCAACACATACATCATGTCAGTTCAAATACATCTTGTATTGTCGTTTGCCTGTCTAGATCAAAGAAATTACTCACTGGTCAGTGGCCGAGGCAGCGAGGCTGCGAGTAGTGCCGATGTTTCTCAGATTTGGAGTCACTGCCAGTTTTGGGCGTGGCTAGGTATGGTCAGCACCCAGTGGCAGCAGCACCACGGCCGCGGCAGCCGTACAAAGGACGTGGAGCACTGCCAGAAACCATGCGATTGGCACTAGCGCGGAGCAGATACCAGGCGGGGCTAGACAGCGGGAGAGCGGCCGCCGCTGGCCGTATGCAACAGACCAGCAGTTGTCGAATTCGTCGCAGGGGATCATGCGAGATGGCCAGAGGCGGCGCAATATGCGTGTGCGAAGGACTGGGGAAGGGTCACGGGGCTAGGGCTCAGGCTGTAGCAGGCGATTCAACTCCGTTTTTTCCTCCAATCGGGGGCCCCAAGATTTGAGGGGCCCTGTGAGGTCGGCCACTTTGGCCCCCCTCATCGACGGGCCTGCCTACCGGCCTACCATAAGTCGTCAGCATGAAAGCTAGGCGTGTACGTCGCAACTTGGTGTCCACAAGCACCGAGTGGACGAGCTGAAGGCCAGCGGCGGAAGACCAAACATGACCAATCACATAACTGGTTGGTTTCTCCATTTTATGATATGTGGATGGAAGAGGATTTATGGCACGCAGGGAGCCAGGGACGGGGCACAGAGACCTGTGGCCACTCGATTGCGTTATGATTCGCAAATTGGATTGGTTCTCCGCATGTGTTTAGGACTTAACTGATGTAAAGGGGTCCACAAATGCAAATTTTGACCGAGAGTGCATGACTCACTCATCCCACCTCCCATGCTTTTTTGACTTGTAAATTTAAATCTATTATATGTTTTGCACAGAAAGTCCAATTTATATTTCGTTTGCATATTCGAGTTCCTTGTGGCGAGGACTTTGAAATAGGCCAATTTTGAATATGTTTTGACACATTTTTAAATTTTTGTTATGTTTCAACTGCTTAAACTTAATAGAAATGAACAAGAAAATCAGTAAGTTTCAGAACTGAAACTTAAAACCATGAGGGGCTCCATTGTCTTGACAAGTTTTAAAAACTTCAGCAAGTTTTAAAATCAATAGATTTCTAAAAAGCAAATGAAACTTGGTGAGACTTTGTTTTAAACTTGGTAAAAATAAATAAAAAAGTGTCTGGTAGTTTTATATTTGAAACTTTACAACTATCAAGTTTTATATTTGAAACCATGCTAAAGACCAACTCCTAGTGAGGTGATATGTTTAGCGAGATCGTGTGCTTTAAAGTTGAAGCCTCCAGACTCAGGGCCGACCCAGCAACGAGTGTTGCTATGTGTAGGCCTGTCGTCTAAGCGAGTGCAAGGTAACATGATTTTAGACCTTCTCCCCAGAGAGCTCCTGCTCGACGCTCATGAGCGTCAAAATGAAGACCTTTCACTGAAGAATTCGCGCAAACGGGCCGGCCCATTTACCATGCGACAAGCGAACGTAATAAAAATGTCAATGCAGCTAGCGACTGAGTTTGTCTTATATTACAGTGCTAAACTCAAAGTACTATGTACAGCGGCAGATTCACTTTTTTAATCTTCCTTAAAAAATAAATAATGTTTCTTAAACAAACTTTTGAAACGTGATTTTTTTTTTGAAAAACGTAAGCAATTATTGAAAACATTAACAAAATTTTAAGAAACAATACATTTATTGAATTTTTATATATACGATGAACAATTTTCAAATATACATTGCACATTTTGTAATATATACGCTGAACAATTTTTAACTACACAGTGAACATTTTTGTGATATATGTTGAACAAAATTTAAAACACATTAAACATTTTGGTGATATATGATGAACAAATGATAAATATAAATATATATATATATATATATATATATATATATATATATATATATTGAACATTTTTGTAATACACGTTGTACAATTTTTAACTACACATTGAACAATTTTGTGATATACGCTGAACAAACATTTAAATACACATTAAACATTCTGTGATATACGCTCAACAATTTTAAATTGTGAACTAAATTTTAGAAAGCGAACAAAATTTTAAAACCTTGAATTTTTATTGAAATCACGAACCAAAATTGGGATTTCAAAACATTTTCTTGATAACAAAGTATAAAAATAAAAAATAAAAATGCTCAAATGAAAGAAAAGGAAAAATAAAAGAAATAGAAACAGAAGCAGAAACAGAAACAGAAACAAAAAGACAGAAAAGAAAGAAAAAAAGGGAAAAAGAAAACAGGAAAAAACGACCGGACAAAGAAAAAAAAACGGTTCAGAGAACCTACGTTCCCAAAACCGGGTGCTTTCACGAAGTGGCCCGGCCCGTGTCGCCTGGTTCGCTCGCAGCGAAGCAGCAAAGATTGGACGCACACGGGCGTCATATAGGCTCTGCCGCTGCGGGCGAGTCAGAAGACCGCGTCGCCTGCAGTGAGCCGGTAGTGGGCAGGCCCAGTAACCACATGGTCCTGTCAGACTGATGTTGCGCGCATGTTTTTGTAGTTTTTTTACCTTTATTTATATTTAAATTTAAAAAATTAATAAATAGATATATTATGAAAAAAATAAACTATATAAATTTTCTAAAAGTGCTCATTGCATATTTAATAATGTAAATATAGTGTAAAAGAATGTTCCCTCAACATTTAGAATTTTTGGGTACCATCCAACTAAAATGTATGTGAAATTTAAAAATTGTTCATGTGTTTTAAAAAATGTGTGTGAAATTAAAAAAGGTTATACATGTAAATAAAATGTTCCTGTAATTCACAAAATATTTCATACCATTCATAAAAATACACGTTACATTTAGAAAAATGTTCACGCATTCCAAACAAAATGTTTGTGACAACTTAAAAAATGTAAATCCAATGTACAAAATGTATTAAAAAATGTACAAAAATGTTTGCATAGTTTAAAAAAATGTTTTGTATCATTCCAAAAATAAATCAACGTGTATTTGAAAAATTATTAACACATATTCGAAAAAAATTCAAACAAATATTTGAAAAATGTTTATCATGTATTGAAAAATGTTAAATGTGTTTAAAAAATCGTTCCAGATGTATGCAAAAATTTAAAACAATAATGAAAAATTAGATACGTGGTGGAACCGGAATAAATAATGAAAAAAAGGAAAAGAAAATAAAAATCGAAGGGAAAAGAAGAAAAACAGGAGATAACCAAAAACGCGAAGAATGCCGATGCAAACTAATGAACAAACCGATAAAACACACACACACACACACACACACACACACAAACTCGTGCGTAGCTACAGTATTGAGCCGGTCCAATACTATGGGCTGTAGGTGAGCTGTAATAGGAATTAGTACGGGCTACATATATGGGAGCTCCTTTTTTTAGGAACATATTGGAGCTCCTATTATGCACGTCACACGGTGAAAAGCGAGCAATCACGCACCTCCCCCCCTACCCCTCAACGTGCTTTGGGCCGACCCATGTGCGGTGCTGGAGCCCCTGTTGTTTTCGTATTTTTTTCGTTTTTATTTTATTTTTGAAGATCGAAACATGTTCACGAATGCCAATTTCGAAAAAATGTTCTGGATTTCAAAAAATGTTCACAAATCCCAAATTACAGAAATTATTCGGGATTTCAGAAAAAAAACTAAAAAAATGTTCATGAATCCAAAATTCAAAAAATGTACGGGGTTTCAAAAAAAATTCGGTATTCAAAAAGTTTTCGTGATTTCGCAAAATGTTCTCAAAATATATATTTTTTCACGAAGTCTAAAAACTGTTCTCGGATTTCAGAAAATATTCATGAAGTCGAAAATTTCAAAAAATTGAAAAAATGTTGCACATTTAAAAAATTGATGATTTCAAAAACTGTTTACAGATATAAAAAACGTTCATCAATTTGAAAATAAGTTATCTAATTATAAAAAATATTCACGATTTTGAGAGATGTTCTCAAATTTCAAAAAAAAAATGTATTTAATAATTGTTCCAAAAGTTCATGGATTTTAAAATTGTTTCCGTATTTAAAAAAGTTCATAGAAAATGAAAATAACGAAAATAACAAGAAAAGAAGAAAAATATGAAAAAAGAATGAAAAAAAGGAAAAGAGAAAAACCGAATCGGGAATGCGCTGGGAAACCAGAGAAACAACACAGAACAGACAAAATGGGCCGGCCCACTACCACTGGCGGGGTGCACGTTTGGTCGGTATCGCCCTACCCTTGCGGGGAATAGTATCCGACGACATGTAGCTCCGCGGACACATCCACGGACAGATAGTGAGTCCATTTTGCGGCATGGCATTGGAGATGCCCTTATTCATTTCTCCATTTTTCATCTTATAATTCATATATGGAACATCTTCGCGGAGAATCCTCTAAAATAATCCTATATTGAGTAAAATTTAGCGAGAAACTTTTTCCATGGAGAAAAAGCATGTTGAGCGGGTGTTAGTCGGTACATACCCAGAAATATTCCCTATAAATTATAATCATCACAGGTTGTTTAAAAATTTCACGCTGAATGCCCGATTCTTTTCTTTTACGCTTTAATTCTGAAGAGCGGTGCGCCTCGAAAGCGTTGAGAAATCATCAACCAGCGTGGCACACATGTCGTGTGCTGGGTGCATTGACATTCTAGCACGAGCTACTATCCACGCGTCCGCGCGCGGGAGCCGGACACCACGACTCGGCTACGCCGCTGCACCACGGACGCCGTTCTACCGGTGACTAGAGCTTGGAACTCAATCTACATTCACGCACCGGCCAGCAGAAAGACATGTAGTACATGAAAACATGGACAAAAATCCACACAAATGGAGATGCCATATCGACATCATCAACGTACAAAACCATCACCGCGACTAGTCATGCACATACAAATCAGGTCCCAATTATTTCGCCACCAGCAGTACGAACTCATCTACTAGTAGTACAATCTCCGTGCCGCGGCGCGGCGCACGCGGATCACGGGGCCGGCACGAACGGCCCCGCAGCTTATTGCTACCACCACCCGTCACCAACCACACACGAAGAGGCCGGCGTACAGCGTACTCGATCTTACTGCGAGGCGGCGCCATCGGCGGGGCAGCGGTCGACGACGGCCTCGAGCTTGTAGGGCGAGGCGTCGGTGGCGAGCCACTGCTCGACGGTGAAGAGCTGCTGGGCGCAGCCGCGGTGCGGGCCGGTGACGGTGACCTCGACGTAGTTGCAGTACCAGCCGTGGTGCGGGCCGGTGCCGTCGGACGACACCCTCATGCGGCAGGGCGCGCTGGCCATGCACGGCCCGCGCCCGCTGAAGATGTCCAGGTTGCCGCGCTCGAAGTAGGAGTGGCCCTGCCACATGAGCCCGCCCCACGACGGCAGGTCCGAGATCGCCACGCCGTCGGCGTTGCCCGCGGTGTAGAGCTCCAGGGTGATGTTGGCGTCCGTCCCGGCCTTCCAGATCGACCCCGTGCGCACGTACACCGTGTACACGCACTCCAGGCTGTCGCCGCCGACCGCGCCGCCGCCCTTGGTCAGCTGCGAACGGATCGGTCGAAGCCGGCAAGGTAAGCGCGATGAACAAAGCACGGGCCGGCAGAATATTACTATGCCAAGAGGAGAGCAGAGGGAGGGTGGTGAGTCACCTTGATCTGGGTCGGGAGGTCGCGGCCATGCGCCAGCGCGGTGGCGGAGACGGCGATGGCGAAGGCGAGGAGGAGCGCGACGAGCCGAGCCATGGTTGAGGGATGGGAGTGCGATCGAGCTTGGTGATGTCCTCAGATGCGGAGATTGCTGGGGGAGTGGATGGTATAAAATGGAAGTGGGTGATGAGGCCGCGTGGGGCCTTGGCTGTCACCGTGCCACCGTGGCGTCGATCCGATCCGGGAGCTTTTAAAAACTGTGCAGTTTTGTCCCTGCTCGTCTGAATCAATCGTGCATTATTCAATGGAGGCATCATGGCCGACAGGCAGACAGGGCCGTGCCACCCGCCCCGCTCCCTCCGCAGCTGCTCGTTCGAAGTGGAGTATCTAGTATCTTCCTACTGTTTTCATCGGAAGAAAAGATTGTTAAGCGATGAAATCTGAAATACGGAAATCCAATTTGGCTGTGCTCCTGTGTGCCAAAAAATGTTATTTCACCGACGAAGCATTACTATCCTATCACATGAAAATTGACAAGCACACTTGCTACACTAACATGAACATCTATAAAAAAAATCAGATTTTTTAAAATTTATTTACTATTTATTTCTTTTTTTGCGGGGTTATTTACTATTTATTTTGAATTGACTGTTTATTAGGGAGCATATGCTCCCTTGAGCCAAATCATCGCGTCTGATGAAATAGCCTTAAAATCCGATCACAAGCATTACAGCAAAAGGTCTTAAAGCCAAACATCTAAAGATCGGATCATACAAATATGATGGAATAGAGTGTAAACGTGAGTACTTACGGGGTGTCTTTCCTCCTCCTCAGGAAAAGTCTCCTTCCTCCTCCCGCCGGCGCCGTCGCTGATCCGCCCCACCTCCGATGGCCTTTGGGCCGTGGAGGTGCAGAGGATCTCGGTCCCCCGTCGGCGGGAAGGACCCCGTTCTCGTTTTTGTTAGGTTAATCGTCTTGGTTGGGGCTGTATGGCAGTGGCGATGTCCCTCGGTAGGAATAATGTCTCACACGTCCTATCCCCGTCCCGATGGTGCGAATAACGTTGTCGGAGGATGTGTGGAGGTGTGTCTCCGTCGGATCTCGCGGGATTCGGTTGGTGCTGGTCTTTGGTGGATCTATTTGGCTCCAGTTCGTCTTCGTTCGTGTGGTTACAGGTTTGATCTTTCCGATCTACAACTCTCTTCATCGGCGATGGTTGCTGCTCTGGTGTGCTGGTCCTTTGGGGCCTTAGCACGATGACTTCCCGACTGTCTACTACAACAAGGTTTGCTTGGCTCCGGTGAGGGAGGGGTGATGACGGCGGCGCGCCTTCGGCTCGCTCCAGTGCTTATAGTCGTCGCTAGGTGGTCCATGGACCTAGTTGTAAGTTTTATTACTTCTATTATTCTCTGTACTGCCATGATTGATGAATAGATTGGAAATTTCTATCGCAAAAAAAAAAAAAAAAAAAAACTCTGCACACGGGGTTCACCTTAAGACCCAAAAACCGATCTATACATTGTGGAATATTAAGCCAGCTATGACAAATATGATGGACCTATCTTATAAATAAAACCAAAGGAATCCCGGAAGACAAGGCCCTGGTAAACGGCACAGGGTACTAATAATACGATCACCATCGCGGCAGGACTGGATCTGTTGTTCCCCGTGGGTTGCTCTCATGTTGGCCATGTTATGTCACATGCCGCCACATTACTAGACCCACCTCGCACTTAAAATCTCCAGATTCAACCTATCCCTCGCCTTGATCAAATGCATAATTGGCTCAACACTGCAGGCTTCTACGATTAGCAAGAATCCAATGAGAATTGTGGACTATTATCTAAGATTTCCATGTCCCCTAGTTACAGCATAAAGCACAACCAGTTCAGTATTCAGGGCTTCTGTAGTTCGGAAGCCTCCTGGGAATTATGCCGAAATTTCACACAAGACACAGTTCAGTTACAGGTAGATTCAGGAAAATGTCCCGTGAAGCAAAAGATGGCCCGAGTAATTTACTTAAACCTGACTTCGCTGGAAACATTTTATCGGATACAGCTTACCGAACCAATCCGAGTGTGGCGGATAACTGCAAATACAAGAAACAAACCTTGGGACCAACCGGGCCGCAGTGATGCGAGCTTACCCAGGCAACGATATTGGATTCTACCTAGTGTACAGTTACAGACTAAGTGCAGCAGCACTCCTGGTGACACCAATCAGTCAAATTGTTGGCGCAGGGCCATCTCAGTTTCGCTCTTCCACGATGCATGTGACGATTGCCCTCTCATCCTCTTCACTTTCTCCTTGTCTTTCACAGCAGAACCCTTCTTCTTCTCCGGCTCTTTTGCCTGCACCGGTCTGTCGTTGCAAACAGGGCATACCATTCCTTGCGCATGTGAATAGGTCTTTGGTATACCACACTGGAGGCACATTCTAGAAATCAAAGAGAAAAAAACACAGTGAGGAGTTCTGTATAAGGCATAACCAGGAATGACAACAGATTGTACAAACAATTCAGCCATATATGTGCTCGGTATGCTTTTGTTTAGTTATTTCGTAGTTGTATTCGTGAAACAAAGTGGCCATCAGTTACCTTAGAAGCTCGGCAGCATCTTCTGGACCAGGATTTGCCGCGCCTATTTTCCTCTTTCCTTCAACAGAACCTGGAGGGTTGGCACCATTCTTCATGCCACTGCTAACTCGTTCGTGACCAGCAACCAACTGTGGTTTCGCCGACACAACCGCAACTGGAGACAGTTTTGTAGTCAGATTAGCCAAGTGATAATGAATTTGAAATAGAATAAGTAGCGCGAGCAGAAGTGCAGAACTAAGACTTCTATCACATGTTAGCACATATGATAATATCTGCTTTACTATCTATCGCATACTCAAGCATATTAACAAGCTACAATATTCCGCAGATAAGTAATTTTGCCGATCCTATTTAAAAAGGGAAAGTTATATCCATTCAATGAACATTCAACAGAACCTGGAGGATTGGCACCATTCTTCACGTCACTGCTAACTCGTTCACGGATGGCAACCATCTGTGACTTCGCCGCCACAACCGCACCTGAACATAGTTATTAGTAAGATTAGCCAGGAGCCAACTTGGATTTGAAATATAATAATTGCCATGAGTTAAACTAGGGATATTATCAGAAGCCAGCACAGATGATAAGATCTGCTTTACTATGCATCTCATATTCAAACATATTAACGAGCTATAAAATTATGTATCAAAATACAGATTCAATTCAAAATGGCCAATTATATCCATTTGATGTACTCAAGCAGAGGATGGCGGGGTATTGTTGACCTATTTCCTCCTGCAAGAAGTAAGCTAGATACCCAGATATATAGTCCTTCTAAGTCGTCTAACCAACACACCGAAGTAAGAACAGGATAATAGTCACAGCACAAAACACATTTACATATTTCTCGCCTTATCTTGTGATCTGAGAAATGGATGCCAATTCAATTATGCAATTTCTAGCACCAGCACATACATAGTGCACAACTAGCATATCACATTAATGTAATCACAACCCTCATTGTGTACATCAAACTAATAGAAGGCTAATATGTTGAATGCAGAACTAAACTGAAGACATCTGTCTTCATTTGTATAAATGTGTTCCATCTCTCTTTTCTATCCTAAATATGCTGGCCATGCCATCATCATGGCTTCATGATACTCCTGCATATAGCAATTAAGCATTAGGGACAGAAAACAACACCAGTTTCCCTGAGTTTACTCACTTATCACAAACAATAGACCGGACATGCCATTCTAGACTGTTGGACACCATAATTCACACCAAGACAACTACAGATAAACTAATTTTCATGTACAACACGAACCAGTGCATTGTAAGTTAGGCTAGAATCAAATCGACCAACTCTGGGCTCCAGCAAATAACAGTCGGGCCTCGCAATCGAAACACTAACCCTATGTCCCTATAGCAATGCAATTCCACAACCAGAGACCACTAAGAAAGTCGACACTACAGCAGCAACAACAAAACCTCCTCATATAATACGCTGACTGTGCCATGTTTGAACTATAGATTCTGATTTTACCACTAAATACTCATTGTAAGTGTCAAACACAGCCAGTTCTGAACCAGCCCAACGATCAAAGCACGATAATCTGCTGGAAAATTAGCAGTAGTTTAAAAGTCTCACCGGGAGGTGGCGGCTTTCTCCTCTTGGAGTTGGAGCGGCGATCGAGCACGCCGAGCGCCTCCCCGACCTCCTCGGGCTGGGCGACTCTGCGGTTGAGGAAAGCCGGGGGACCGGAGATCTCGGCGAAGACATCTAGCGCCGAGGGCAGCGAGGAGTCCCCATCTACGGGGCTAGGGTTTACGCGGGGACGGGGCTTCGCAGCCGGCTTCGGTGGAGCGGACTTCTCGTCTCCGTCAGATCCGGCATCTTCGGCTGATGAGTCGCCGGAGTCGTTCAGCTCGGCGCCGGCGCCGGCGGCGGGGTCGTCGTCCTCGGCGGAGGAGTAGCCCCCTAGAAGCGCTAAGCTCATCTCCGTGTCCGTTGTTCTTGGGCTTTCCTGGCTCGAGCCGCCGCAAATCTAATACAGTATACGTACTCCACCACGACTGAGGGGCCGCTCACCACTGGACCATTGGGCCGGCTCCATGTATCCGGAAAGAGCAGAGGGGCTAAACATGGACCGGGTCAGGGCATGAGCGGGCGGGCTCATTCCCATTTATGCTCACGACCACCATCTCCTTACTGGGAGCTCCTATCTGCCGCTTATTGCGGCAGAGTGTCGGGCAAGCGCACAGGCAACCGACTGGGCCGGCCCACTGGCGCACGAGCGGACCTGTACGGAGAAGCAATCGGGCACTGTAGCGATAGAGCAATCCAACATTTTCTTTTTCTTTTTTTTCCTTTTTACCTTTTTCATTTTTTTAATTTTTTGTTCAAAATTCCAATAAATATTCTTGATACTGAAATTTGTTCACAAATTCTAAAAAATGTACGTGTTTTCAGAAATTATTCGTATTTTCCAAAAAAATGTTCAGCATTTTCAAAAAACAAATCATGTTTATAGAAATCTGATTTGCTTTTTAAAAATAGAATGTTTTACGAAACACAAACACTTTTCAAATTTTTTTAACAAATTTTGAAAAAATACAGTGATTCTCGTAAAATGCGAACATTTTTTGAAAATCACCAACATTTTTTTGAACATATGAACATTTTTTTGAAAACGGGAAAAAAATTGAATCTCTTAACAAAATTTGAAAATTTGAACATTTTTGAAAACACCCAAACAAATTTCGAAAAATAGGAACATTTTTTGAAATTTGCAAATAATTTTTGAAAACAGGGATAATTTTTGGAAACACAAAAGTTTTTGAAAATGCAAACATTTTTTGAAAGTACGGAACAAATTTGAAAACATGAACAATTTTCGGAAATGCGAACATTTTTTGAAAACGAGAACATTTTTTTGAAATTTGCGAGCAATATTTGAAAACATGAACAATTTTTGGAAACACAATTTTTTTTTTGGAAAATGCAAAAAAAATTGAAACTGCGGAACAAAATTGAAAACGTGAACAATTTTTGGAAACATAAACATTTTTTGAAAATGAGATTTTTTTTAAACTCCCAATTTTTTGTAAAATGTGAAATTTTTAATAATTTTGTGATTTTTTTTCAAAAATAACGAACATTTTTTGGAATGAAAACGAAAAAGAAAAAGAAAAAGGAAAGAAAAAGAAACAGAAAAAGGAGAGAAAAGAAAAAAAAAAGAAACAGGAAAAAGGAAAAAAAGAAATTGAAACAGAAAAAAACCGGTTCAGGAACCTCCTAGACGGTTCCCAAAACCGGAAAAAACCAGCTAGGAACCTTCCAGGTTCCCAAAACCGGGATGGCTGAAGCGTTAGGCGGGCCGGCCCAGATCATCCATCGCTCGCGAACCCTTGTGCGAAAGCTCGACAACTTGACGCAACGTGCGTCATATAGGATTTTCCCTCCTTACTAGCTAAAAAACTAGCTAAAAAAAAGCTATGGGCTGTTTTTCGCTCATTGAAATTAGATCGACAAGCAAGTTTTGAAGCCGAACTCTATTTAGAGCCTTCAGCATCAATTAGTGTGTATTTTTTTAGAATTATCAATTAGTGTGTAATTGGTGCGGGGCGCACACCCCTGCTCGCTAGACTACTAATGGGCTGCCGGCTCATTTCTTTCCCTACCGGTTGGTTTTGTGAATCTTCTAGAAGACTCCCACCAGTTTTACTGGGACTGGGTTTCGGTAGTTTTTTCTCATACTTTTTTTTTCTTTTTTTTTTCTTTCTGTCTTCTTTTTTGTATTCTGTTTTGTAATTTTTTTCTATTTGTTTTTTTCGTTTTTTCAAATGCATGAAATTTTTAACAGTTTTAATTTTTTTTCTCAAAGTTGTGAGTTTTTTTAATTCGTGAAAAATCATATTTTTGAACTTTTTCAGATTATGAACTTTTCCAAGTCTTCATTTTTTATCAAATTTATGAAATTTTATCAAATTCATTACTTTTCCCCAAATATCATGAATTTTTCAAATTTATGAACTTTTCTCAAATTCATTACTTTTCCTAGAATATCATGAATTTTTTAATTTATGATTCTTTTCAAAAAATCTGATTTTTTTTCAAATTCATGAACATTTTTTTTCATATTTCATGAGTTTTTCCAGATTCATGAACATTATTTGAAGCCGTGGATTTTTTTTCAAATTCATGAACTTTTTTCTAATTCATGACCTTTTTTCAAATACGTGAACTTTTTAAATTCATGATTTTTTAAAAGTCATGACTTTTTTTTGAAATTTGTGAATATTTTTCATAAAAATAGAAATACATGCACTTTTTCCAAATGTCAACGGTCACTATTCAGTAGTCAGCGGTGAGTGGTAAAGATCAATGCTTTATCAAATGTATTATAGAAACCGAGTAGACAACCAATAGAAACAATGGGAAAGAAAAAACCAGCTATTGAACTGTAACACCCCAAAATTTTCTCTCGGGAATTTTAAAAAAAATTCTTTAAAATAAAATGCTTTGAATTATTTTGACCCTATTTTTCTTTTTCTCTTTCTTCTGTTCTGAAAATCAATTCAATTTTTAATTGGGTTTTCCAAAAAATTTAAATGGTTCTGATTTGGATGATTTAATTATTGGGCAATTATTTTTGGAAGATCAAAAAAATATTTCTCTTTAGAAAAGTTTTTGGAATGATTAAAATTACTCCATGGAAATTGCCTTTTCAAGTCTTCCAAAGCCTTCTAAATTCTCCCAATAATTTATTCTGTCATTCTAAATTATCCCTCAAGTCATTCTCACATCCTAGGACAGTATCCACCACCTCTTCCCTCCACAAAAATATTTTTCTCATATTTTATAAATTCCAAAGTTGGAATTTATATTATTCTTAGTTTCTTGGAATTACAAAGGAACCATATCTTCTGTGATTCTTCTGCCTCCACCAAAATTATCCCAGCAACTAGATGGTACCCAAAACCCATTTCACCAAAAACATTGGGTTCCACAGTTCAAAAATTTCAAATGCCATACAATTCAAATTTGGACCAGAAACAATCTCTCTGATATAAACCTATTCTTAATTGCTCCAAAAATTCTGAAACTTTTTCAAACTCTCTCTTATGCAACAACACCTCACCACAAAAATTCCCAAAAAAATCCTAAAATGCCTAGACCCCTCTGTCATTTCATCATATACCTCATGGGCGCACTGTTCACATCTGTCAAAATTCAGTTAACTGAATTTTCTTCACTCAGCAGAGGAGATCGACGCCGTGCTCCTCACTCCACCACCTCTCCTTCTCATCCACGCCTCTCCTAGTCATCATTGAGCCGCCGTAAACCCACTGGTCAGTAACTCACCACCGACGAAACAGTAGCTGGCCGGTGCAGCTATCTCCGACCTCATCTGCGGCGGCCGAGCGGATCGGCTCGACCCCGCCCGCCATCTTCACTCCCCCTACTGCTCCCCTCCACCTAATCTCCTCCACGCGGTACCTCCTCCGTATCCTCTCCACGCCGACCACACCGTCCAAAACCCTGGAGCCCACTGTCAGTCGCCGGAGATGGATGCCGCAGCCGCACCCGTATGTGACCTCGCCGCGGATAAGGCCGAAGAGCCCACGCTCGTCCACGATAGCGCTTCCAGAGCACTCCACCGTCCTCACTTATCACTCGCCGCCCATGACCACCGCCTCCCAACCACCTCGCCGGCCGAATTTATTCCGACGTCGCCCGCAAGCCTCGGCCACCTTCGGATCCCCTATAAATAGAGCCCCCGAGCTCCATTCACTTCACACACCACCCACACCACATCTCAATCGACTCCCAGTACACTCCCCTGACCCCGAGAGGGTCTTCTTCCCCGTCTCCGACCACCAGCTCCGCCGCGGCACCCGAGAAGCTCCCGTCGCCGTTAGTCCATCTCCGCCTCCAAAACTCCACCTGTGACCTCGAATCACTCCCTCTCGTCGATCCCGCGCACCAATTCGGAGTTTCCCCGTCTCTCCGGCGAGATCCAACCACACCCGAACCACCCTCCGCCGCCGTCGACCTCGTCGTCGCACTGTTGCTCGCCGGCGACCACCACCACCACCCTCCGACGCAGAGTTCCACTCTGAACACATTCCGACCACCGCCACCTTCCAGAACCCCGGCGACCGTCGCCGGCGATCGCCGCCGTCCTCTGTGCACGCGCGCGAGCGCTTCCAAATTTAAACCTGACGGGTGGACCCCACCCGTCAGCGTTTTATTCTTTTCCGGTTAAAAACAGAAGACGTATTCTGCCGTTTACGCTTTCTGATTTGGAAGGCGTATTCTCTCCCGAAGCGTTTTCTTTATAAGCGCACAGGGACTGGAATTTTTACAGAAAAAACCCTGAGTTTAAAAGTTGAATAACTTTTAAACTACAACTCCGATTGAGTTGAATATTTTTTTTGAAATTCTTACTTTTCTCTCTAGTTTTTTTTAGTATTTATTTAAAAATATTTTGAGACAAGTTTTGGTACTGTTGCCAAATTTTCAATTGGAGTTTAAATTTGAATTTTTTTTCAGAAAAAGAAGAGGGAAACTTTGCCGGGAATTTTGAGTGTTCTCCTTCTGACTACTTTGGACAAGGCAAGCATTTTGAACCTAGATATGGTGAATTGCATTGCATGTTTGCATTGATTTGAGTTTGCATCATATGTGTGGAGATAGTGCACGCATGCATGGTCATATCATATTTGCATTTGCTTGCACTTCACTCAAGTGAATTTCTACCGTGAATAAAAGTTGTGAGACAACCAGGAGTGCAGCTCCTGCCTTGGACGTGCTGGTGAGCACGGTCCTGTTGTGACACGCCGGTGTCACCGTGGCTTGTTAGACATGCCTGTCATAATAACAACACCTCCTGAGTCGACCTAGATCGAGTCTTGTTCCGTCACACCTAGCTAAACACCGTGCTGCCACGGGTCTTCCCGCAAGGGAAGTACGGTTTAGTAGGTTGCTAACCCCTGTCTGTGTACACACCACATAGAGGGCCATGATGAGGGTTTCCACGACCATGGACTAAATCCCGTCATCAGGTCAGGGGGCATGGGTGTATCCGGTCTGGGACCGAGGGGGTAGCACCCCTTTTTGCGCGCCGATATAAATATTGTGATCCCATGCTATTCGAGATTGTAGTCTCCCCGACTTAGAGTTTTTCTTGAACGGTGCTTTGGGTGATTCCTGGCATCCGGAAAGTTAATCTGGTGTGTGCTGGCCAGGTGTGTTTTCAACCCAAAGACCGTAGTGGGAATTAGTCAGTGCCACGGTGCTGACTAAAGAAATCTCATACACGTGGGTAAAGAGTACACCCTCTGCAGAGTTATAAATATTCGAATAGCCGTGTCCGCGGTCAAGGACGTTAGCTAGGAAGGGTCAAGTGTCGGTCCGGTGTCGGTCTTCGGAGGAAATAAATAAATTGAGCATCAGTTATTTTACAGATATTATTATTTCATCACTAACACTGTCATGGATATTTTTTATATCATGAATATTAAGGTTGTGAATATTATTGTTACTATGCATATTATTGTGGACTAACCCGTTTCTCTTATTTTATTTTTCCTGAGTGTCTCAGGGGCTGGCTAGACTACCCCGGGCACCCAGTTTTATTTTCAAGACCTCTCGTGGCGTCCCTCGAGTTCTCGGGCAGTCCTGTCTCGCCTGACTCTCTTGTGGATACCCGTTTGGCATTTCTTTTCAAGACCTACCGTGGCGTCACTTTTAGACACCCGACTGGCATTTCTTTTCAAGACCTCTCGTGGCGTCGCTTGAGTTCATGGGCGGTCTGTCTCGCCCGATACTCTTTTAGACACCCATTTGGCATTTCTTTTAACTTTCTTGGTTTATCACTAACAATTTAATTTTTTCCACACATGCTAAATATTTATCATGCCATGTTTTATATTTCAGTCCGCATGAGCATATCATTTAACCCATCATGATCATATGCATTCGGTATATCTTTTGTTCATAATGTTTGCGAGTACATTCAAACGTACTCACTGGCTTGTCCCTGGCTATTTCATTGGCCAGACCTGGAGGAGGACGAGCTTGTGGAAGGAGATTGCGCTAGCGAGCCCGACGCTTAGAGGTGTTCCCAGTCAGACAGCCTGTGAGATTGGAGTCTACCACATGTATCATCCGCTGTGTTTCCGCTACACCAATAAAATAGTCAAGCCTCACACTGACGCTTGACTCTATTTTATTGTATCAGTGTTGTTCTACCACCACACACTGTATTATTCCACCACCGTAGTATATTGGCAAGCTTGTAATAATTGTTGAGCACCCTGGCTCAACCCCTGTGTAATATTATATTTGTACTGGTTATCTGT
Source organism: Elymus sibiricus (assembly GCA_039707655.1). Classification (NCBI taxonomy): domain Eukaryota; kingdom Viridiplantae; phylum Streptophyta; class Magnoliopsida; order Poales; family Poaceae; genus Elymus; species Elymus sibiricus. The sequence continues at coordinate 309,676,333 of CM077674.1, forward strand.
ATCAAGGAAGTCTACCAGTTGTTCTTGGGGCTGGTATGACTTGAGGCTCTTCTGAGATTTATCCCAGAAATGGGCCTGACAAACCTTGGTATCAGAGCCAGGCTGACTGTAAGAAACCCTAGGCGTGGACGCTAGGAATAGAGTCAGTACTAACATTTTTTTTAGCATGCATCTCATGCATTTATAATTAAATCTTGCAAAATTAACTCTGCTTGTATAATTAAAGCTGCATGTGTGTTATAAACCGCCCCGTCCATGCACTTACATTTTTGGGGAGGGAAAAATATTTTCAAGACTTTTAAAAATTTTATTTCCTTCCTTTATATATTTTCTTTTCTTATCGGTGTTACACAAATACCCCCAGAAAGAAAATGCATCGTCCCTGGACACGTTCCATTCCCAGTCCGCCAGAGGACAACTTTGGACAGATGGGAAATGCCGTTTGTACGAGCAAAGTCAGCAACAGCACCAAGAGATGATGCAGCATTTAATCAATATGGGGAATCACCAAGGACAACATCAGCCCAGATCAAAATTATCTGAGCTCCAGAGGACCAATCCAATGGTCTTTTCTCACACAGACAAACCTCTGGAGGCAGATGATTGGCTGCGGGATATTGAGAGGAAATTGAACATCGCTCAGTGTACGGACCAGGAAAAGGTGTTATATGCCCCACACTATTTTTCTGGTACAGCGGCATCCTGGTAGGAAAATATATGTCACACTAATGGAGCAGATATGACATGGGAACAATTCAAGGAAAATTTCCGGGGAGCACATATCCCCAACAGTATTATGAAAATGAAGAAAAGGGAATTTGAGGATCTCAAACAGCGAGGCACCACGGTAACTCAGTACCTGGATCAGTTTACTCAGTTATCTCGGTACGCCAATGATGAGTACATGACAGAAAGCAAGAAGATGGAGAAATTTCTTGATGGACTCGTTCCATCTCTGAAGTGCCAATTGGTGGTCCACACCTTTCCAGATTTCCAGACTCTGGTAGACAAGGCCATTATACTGGAGAATGAGCACCGCAACATAAATGAAATACGCAAACGCCGTATGACCCAGTCAGTGCAAGTTCGCAGCAACAGGCCCCGGAATGAATTTCAGAGGCCTGTGGCACCCCAATCAGCAGTTCCAACACCACGACCGCAACAGAGCCGCAACATTTTCAACAACAGGACCAAGGACACAACGTTCCGTCCTGGCATTACCTGTTTCACCTGTGGAGAAGAAGGGCATTATGCCAGACAATGCCCAAAACAGGGGAACAATAATGTTTCGAAGCCCAACAACAATGGCCGCAGTGTTAATGCAGCCCCACGACACAGCAACCCCAACAACAACCAAAGGAAGGGACAAGTGAATCACATGACCTTTGAGGAGGCACAAAATGCACCAGACATCGTGTTTGGTACGTTCCCTGTCAACACAATTAATGCTGCAGTTTTGTTTGATTCTGGACCTTCCCACTCATGCATTTCCAAAAGATTTGCTTCGAAGAATCAGTTTTCCTTTTCGCCTTTACAAAATTCAATGATTATTCAGTCCCCGGGATCGAGGCAAAGCACTCAATGGTACTGCAAGGATGTGAATATTGAAATCAAAGGAATGAAGTTTCTAGCCAATCTCATTGTGCTGGGAGCAGTCGATCTAGACGTTATTTTGGGAATGGACTGGTTGACCACAAATAAAGGTTTCATAGACTGTTACAACCGTACAGTGACTCTCATTAATTATCAGGGGAAGACAATAAAATTTGGCACAAGGAAGATTTCTGCTTCACAGGGAAAATTAAATCAAGTGGATATGACAGAGTTGAGCAAGGTTCATGTGGTGTGCGAATACCCTGATGCATTTCCAGAGGAGCTACCAGGCATGCCGTCGGATCGTGAAATTAAAATTGTTATTGAGCTAGCACCTGGAACAGCACCCATATACAAGAAGCCTTATCGTATGGCTCCAACAGAATTGGCTGAGCTAAAGAAACAAACTAAGGAATTAATGGAAAAAGGTTATGATCGACCCAGCTCATCACCATGGGGATCGTCGGTTTTATTTGCTAAGAAAAAGGATGGTACCCTGAGGTTATGTATTGATTACAGAGGTTTAAGGTCAAAGGAAAATTGGCACTGAGATTTATTGAACCATTCAGAATAATTGCAAGGAGAGACAAGGTTGCCTACTAACTGGAGCTACCCGCAGAATTATCGGATGTTCACGATGTATTTCACGTTTCACAGCTACGGAGATGTGTCAGTAACGCAGAAAAAAAAATCCAACATCAAGACCTGGATATCCAACCAGACCTCACATATAGAGAGAATGACCTATAATTTTTTTGGAGGAGTCTGAACGGAGGACCCGGCAGAATGTGATAAAATTTCTTTCAAAGTTCAGTGGAATAATCACACCGAGGAAGAAGCAACATGGGAAAAAAAGGATCACCTGAGGGCTGAATATCCGTACCTGTTTGAAGGACAGCTGAAATCTCGGGGACGAGATTTTTCTTAAGGGGGGTAGGTGTTGTAACACCCCAAAATTTTCTCTCTGGAATTTTAAAATCTTTTCTTTAAAATAAAATGCTTTGAATTATTTTGGCCCTATTTTTCTTTTTCTCTTTCTTCTGTTCTGAAAATCAATTCAATTTTTAATTGGGTTTTCCAAAAAAAATAAATGGTTCTGATTTGGATGATTTAATTATTGGGCAATTATTTTTGGAAGATCAAAAAAATATTTCTCTTTAGAAAAGTTTTTGGAATGATTAAAATTACTCCATGGAAATTGCCTTTTCAATTCTTCCAAAGCCTTCTAAATTCTCCCAATAATTTATTCTGTCATTCTAAATTATCCCTCAAGTCATTCTCACATCCTAGGACAGTATCCACCACCTCTTCCCTCCACAAAAATATTTTTCTCATATTTTATAAATTCCAAAGTTGGAATTTATATTATTCTTAGTTTCTTGGAATTACAAAGGAACCATATCTTCTGTGATTCTTCTGCCTCCACCAAAATTATCCCAGCAACTAGATGGTACCCAAAACCCATTTCACCAAAAACATTGGGTTCCACAGTTAAAAAATTTCAAATGCCATACAATTCAAATTTGGACCAAAAACAATCTCTCTGATATAAACCTATTCTTAATTGCTCCAAAAATTCTGAAATTTTTCCAAACTCTCTCTTATGCAACAACACCTCACCAAAAAAAAATCCCAAAAAATCCTAAAATGCCTAGACCCCTCTATCATTTCATCATATACCTCATGGGCGCACTGTTCACATCTGTCAAAATTCAGTTAACTGAATTTTCTTCAGTCAGCAGAGGAGATCGACGCCGTGCTCCTCACTCCACCACCTCTCCTTCTCATCCACGCCTCTCCCAGTCATCATTGAGCCGTCGTAAACCTGCTGGTCAGTAACTCTCCACCGACGAAACAGTAGCTGGCCGGTGCAGCTATCTCCGACCTCATCCGCGGCGGCCGAGCGGATCGGCTCGACCCCGCCCGCCATCTTCACTCCCCCAACTGCTCCCCTCCACCTAATCTCCTCCACGCGGCACCTCCTCCGTATCCTCTCCACGCCGACCACACCGTCCAAAACCCTGGAGCCCACTGTCAGTCGCCGGAGATGGATGCCGCCGCCGCACCCGTATGTGACCTCGCCGCGGATAAGGCCGAAGAGCCCACGCTCGTCCACGATGGCGCTTCCAGAGCACTCGACCGTCCTCACTTATCACTCGCCGCCCATGACCACCGCCTTCCAACCACCTCGCCGGCCGAATTTATTCCGGCGTCGCCCGCAAGCCTCGGCCACCTTCGTATCCCCTATAAATCGAGCCCCCGAGCTCCATTCACTTCACACACCACCCACACCACATCTCAATTGACTCCCAGTACACTCCCCTGACCCCGAGAGGGTCTTCTTCCCCGTCTCCGACCACCAGCTCCGCCGTGGCACCCGAGAAGCTCCCGTCGCCGTTAGTCCATCTCCGCCTCCAAAACTCCACCCGTGACCTCGAATCACTCCCTCTCGTCGATCCCGCGCACCAATTCGGACTTTCCCCGTTTCTCCGGCGAGATCCAACCACACCCGAACCACCCTCCGCCGCCGTCGACCTCGTCGTCGCACTGTTGCTCGCCGGCGACCACCACCACCACCCTCCGACGCGGAGTTCCACTCTGAACACATTCCGACCACCGCCACCTCCTAGAACCCCGGCGATCGTCGCCGTCCTCTGTGCACGCGCGCGAGCGCTTCCAAATTTAAACCTGACGGGTGGACCCCACCCGTCAGCGTTTTATTCTTTTCCGGTTAAAAACAGAAGACGTATTCTGCCGTTTACGCTTTCTGATTTGGAAGGCGTATTCTCTCCCGAAGCGTTTTCTTTATAAGCGCACAGGGACTGGAATCTTTACAGAAAAACCCCTGAGTTTAAAAGTTGAATAACTTTTAAACTACAACTCCGATTGAGTTGAATCTTTTTTTGAAATTCTTACTTTTCTCTCTAGTTTTTTTTAGTATTTATTTAAAAATATTTTGAGACAAGTTTTGGTACTGTTGCCAAATTTTTAATTGGAGTTTAAATTTGAATTTTTTTTCAGAAAAAGAAGAGGGATACTTTGCCGGGAATTTTGAGTGTTCTCCTTCTGACTACTTTGGACAAGGCAAGCATTTTGAACTTGGATATGGTGAATTGCATTGCATGTTTGCATTGATTTGAGTTTGCATCATATGTGTGGAGATAGTGCACGCATGCATGGTCATATCATATTTGCATTTGCTTGCACTTCACTCAAGTGAATTTCTACCGTGAATAAAAGTTGCGAGACAACCAGGAGTGCAGCTCCTGCCTTGGACGTGCTGGTGAGCACGGTCCTGTTGTGACACGCCGGTGTCACCGTGGCTTGTGAGACATGCCTGTCATAATAACAACACCTCCTGAGTCGACCTAGATCGAGTCTTGTTCCGTCACACCGTGCTGCCACGGGTCTTCCCGCAAGGGAAGTATGGTTTAGTAAGTTGCTAACCCCTGTCTGTGTACACACCACATAGAGGGCCATGATGAGGGTTTCCACGGCCATGGACTAAATCCCGTCATCAGGTCAGGGGGCATGGGTGTATCCGGTATGGGACCGAGGGGGTAGCACCCCTTTTTGCATGCCGATATAAATATTGTGATCCCATGCTATTCGAGATTGTAGTCTCCCCGACTTAGAGTTTTTCTTGAACGGTGCTTTGGGTGATTCCTGGCATCCGGAAAGTTAATCTGGTGTGTGCTGGTCAGGTGTGTTTTCAACCCAAAGACCGTAGTGGGAATTAGTCAGTGCCACGGCGTTGACTAAAGAAATCTCATACACGTGGGTAAAGAGTACACCCTCTGCAGAGTTATAACTATTCGAATAGCCGTGTCCACGGTCAAGGACGTTAGCTGGGGAGGGTCAAGTGTCGGTCCGGTGTCGGTCTTCGGAGAAAATAAATAAATTGAGCATCAGTTATTTTACAGATATTATTATTTCATCACTAACATTGTCATGGATATTTTTGATATCATGAATATTAAGGTTGTGAATATTATTGTTACTATGCATATTATTGTGGACTAACCCGTTTCTCTTATTTTATTTTTCCTGAGTGTCTCAGGGGCTGGCTAGACTACCCCGGGCACCCAGTTTTATTTTCAAGGCCTCTCGTGGCGTCCCTCGAGTTCTCGGGCAGTCCTGTCTCGCCTGACTCTCTTGTGGATACCCGTTTGGCATTTCTTTTCAAGACCTACCGTGGCGTCACTTTTAGACACCCGACTGGCATTTCTTTTCAAGACCTCTCGTGGCGTCGCTTGAGTTCATGGGCGGTCTGTCTCGCCCGATACTCTTTTAGACACCCGTTTGGCATTTCTTTTAACTTTCTTGGTTTATCACTAACAATTTAATTTTTTCCGCACATGCTAAATATTTATCATGCCATGTTTTATATTTCAGTCCGCATGAGCATATCATTTAACCCATCATGATCATATGCATTCGGTATATCTTTTGTTTATAATGTTTGCGAGTACATTCAAACGTACTCACTGGCTTGTACCTGGCTATTTCATTGGCCAGACCTGGAGGAGGACGAGCTTGTGGAAGGAGATTGCGCTAGCGAGCCCGACGCTTAGAGGTGTTCCCAGTCAGACAGCCTGTGAGATTGGAGTCTACCACATGTATCATCCGCTGTGTTTCCGCTACACCAATAAAATAGTCAAGCCTCACACTGACGCTTGACTCTATTTTATTGTATCAGTGTTGTTCTACCACCACACACTGTATTATTCCACCACTGTTGTATATTGGCAAGCTTGTAATAATTGTTGAGCACCCTGGCTCAACCCTTGTGTAATATTATATTTGTACTGGTTATCTATATCAAGGAAGTCTACCAGTTGTTCTTGGGGCTGGGTATGACTTGAGGCTCTTCTGAGATTTATCCCAGAAATGGGCCTGACATGAACCTTCTAGAAGATTCCCACAAGTTTTACTGGGTCTGGGTTTCGGTAGTTTTTCTCAAACGTTTCTTTTTTTTCTATTTTTTCAAATGAGTGAAATTTTTTTTAAAATTGAAAACTTTTTCTCAAATTCGTGAAAGAAAATCATTTTGCGAACTTTTTCCAATTATGAACTTTTTCAAGTCTTGAGTGTTTTTTCAAAATTTGAAATTTTCTCAAATTCATTATTTTTCCCAAATATCATGAGACTTCTCAAATTTACGATTTTTCTTAAAAAACCTGAACTTTTTTCAAACTCATGAACTTTTCTCATGTTCGTCAACTTTTTTTTTCAAAGTTCATGAGTTTTTTCAAGTTAATGAACATCTTTTGAAGCCGCGGACTTTTTTCAATGGTCAATGGTTTTTCAAATGTATTATCAAAACCAGCATGTTTGTTTTCCTAGTAATCACTAATAGAAGAAATGCGAAAGGAAAAAAACATTTGTTGAAGCGAGCGAGCGAGCAAGCGCACAAATGGACCGTGACCGTTAGCAATAGCGCGGGCGCCGGTTTGGCTCCCTAGCGCTTAAGGTGCTGGAGAGGAGGTCTCAGTTTTTTTACCTTATTAGAGTAAAAACTAGGAAGATTTGGACCTACTTTTGATTAAAGCCCATCCACACTCTTTTATTTTGAACGCTGGACTAGAGTTGTGATTTTTATATTATCTAATAAAGTCGTGTGTATGCAACAAAACCATTTCCTATTTGGGGGAGTTCCTATTTGACGCGTTTTGCGCCAAATATGCTCGTGACACACACAGTGCCCCGACTGGGCTGGCCCATTGGCAAGCGCACGTGTTTCCTAATGTAGCGCAACAGTATAAAAATTCACGAAAAACCACGGCAACTACGTCTCTCCCGTACCGATTCATATTAGGAATCGCCTATGGGTGGACGCTATCGGGCCAGCCCGACACATTAGTGTAAGTTTTTTTTCCTGTTGTTTTTTTGTTTTTGGGGTTTTCACTGGTGTAGCAACTTTTTCAGTTTTCTTCCGGATTTTTCTTGTTCTTTTCGGTTTCATGTTTCCTGTTTTCATTTTTATTTTTCTTTACCTTTCTTTTTTGTTCTCTTTGTTCTTTTGTCGGTTTTCTTTCTTTCTGGTTTGTTTTCCTTTTTTCAACACGTGTCTACTATATTTAATGCACTATGTACATTTTTCAAATAGACAAGGGACATTTTGTATACTCGATTAACTTCTTTAAAATGCATGACTGCTATTTTTAATATATTTTTAAATTCTTCCCACTACGTGTTAAAAAAATTCAAATACACGTTGGAACATTTTTGGAATGATAAAGAACATTTTTTAACTATGCAAACATTGTTTACATTGTACAAACATTTTTCGAAATGTTACAAACGTATTTTTGATACTCGTGATTTTTTTTAATGTAACGTACGTCTTTTGACAATATGAAACATTTTTTTTAAATACATGGTCATTTTTTTAGATTGCATAAACATTTTCTAAAATGTTGCGTACATTGTTTTTGAAACGTGTGACATTTTATGCATTTTAACATTTTTCTAATGCATGGAAAATATTTTAAAAAATTTATGTAAAGTGTTTTTGTGGTATAGATATCTAGGGTATTTCGAAAAACAAACAAAAGTATATAATAAAGCAAAAAAATGTGAAGAAAAATTGAAACGAAAAAGCAAAAAAACATGCATGACTCTCTGCGGGCGGCACATAGACACACCTACAAACAACTGTGCCTTCATAAGGATTGAAACTCTAGACATATCACTGGTTAAGGACTGTTGCAAGCTAGTGGAACTGACAAGTGTAAGTAACCAATAAGAACTAACTGCGGAGGTAAATCTGAACACTTTGAAAATTCTTGAAAAATTCTTGCACTTTTTTAAAAGGCAAATAATTATTTAAAATCCAAAGATGTTTCAACAACACAAATCAAATTTGACTTTTCAAACATTTTTTTGAAAAACGCAAGCAATTTTTGTAAAATGTGAACATTTTGAAATTGTTTTAAAAAAATTCTTAATATTTTTTTAACCACGCCAAAAAAATGTTTTTTTTTGAAATAGCGCAAACTAAGTTTAGATTTTTGCACTTTTTTTTTGAGAAAAGTGAACTTTTCTTGAAATTTCGAACAATTTTTTAAAAATACGAAGAAAAATACTCCCTCCGTCCCAAAATAAGTGACTCAAAAATGACTCAACTTTGTACTAAAGTTAGTATAAAACTGAGTCATTCTTGAGTCACTTATTTTGGGACGGAGGGAGTATATGAAAATTCAGGCGACATGTGTCAAATAGGTAATTCCCTATTTGGCTCTGGTTGCACGTGATAACATGCATATCCTGCAGAACGGACACCCCGCTACAGCTTCCCTTCCAACGACCCGGCCCATACAGCGAAAAAAATGAAGTGTTTGTGTTCTGGTTTCAGGAACATTCCAGAAGTTTCCACCACCTGGTTGCTTCCCTTTTCTTTTGTGTGTTTCAGGAACATTCACCAGTTTTCTTTTCTAGTTTTCCCTTTATCCTTTCCTTTTTTTTCATTTTCATTTTTAATTTTTTTCATTTTAAATTTTTGAATAAAATTTTGAATTCATGAACATTTTCTAAATCCGCAAATAAACTTTCAAATAAATTGAACATTTTTTTTCCAATTCGTGAACCATTTTACATTTGTGATTTATTTCAAATTTTGTGAATATTTTTTTCTAATCCTCGCACTTTCCCTTGAATCACTCGAACTTTTTTCAAAACCATTTTTTTAAAAAAATATGAGAATATTTGCAAACTAGCGAACTTCCTTTTCAAATTAAGCAAACTTGTTTATTCAAGTTAATTAATTAACTTTTTCAAACTACGTGAAAATTTTCCAACTTACTTGTTTTTTTTTGTCGAATTCCATGAGCATGTTCAAATCGACGAACTTTTTTCAATTGCGCAAACTTTTTTTCAAATTATACAAACTTTTCTCATATCAAGTGAATATTCTATGGTTTCACCATTCATGATTAGTTTCCTAAATGTATGAACTTTTAATGTATATTAAACATGAAAAGTGTTTTTAACTGAAGGAGTAGTTGTTGGTTTATTTACTGGCCAGGGAAGGACCGAAGGTCGATCGACCGAGCAGGAAGCTCTTGAGGAGAACTAGCACACTTAATGGGTAACGGCCAACATGCACTAGAGCTTAATGACGCGTGATCGCCATGTAGGAGCTCTCACGGACCCATTTCCTTTTTGGAGTATGTTGCGCCGGATAATGTGCATCTTGTAGGGAATGCAGCAGAAAACAAAAAAAATTCGACCTACGCACCAGCCCAGGACCACTATGGAGACTGCATACAAGGTTTGATCTTTTCGTTACCGACTCGTAGCGCAGCGGAAGTAGAGTCGATGACGATCGGCGGTGCAGATCCCCGCAGTTAGGATTTTACAACCTCCCAACCGCGAGGATGTACTCCCTCGTCAGCTCACCGGACGGATCTCCGGACAGCCCTTCGGGAGGCCTCGGGACAGTCCCTCAGATAGTCCCACCGGACGGATCCTCGGACAGCCATTCGGGAGGCCTCTGGACAGTCCCTCGGATAGTCCCACCGGACGGATCCTCGGACAGCCCTCCGGGAGGCCTCTGGACAGTCCTTCGGATAGTCCCACCGGACGGATCCTCGGACAGCCCTCCAGGAGGCCTCACTGACAGCCCTTCGGGCGGGTCACTCGGACAGCCCTTCGGGAGGACCCCCGAAACTCGGACAGTAACTCGGACAACCCTTCGGGAGGACCCTCGAACAGCCCCTCGGGGAAAAAGATCGAACCTACGACCTCTCTACGGGGTTCCACACATACGGTGTCATCTATCCGGCAGGGCTTTGCCGTCCAGAACTAGTTCCCACCGGAACCCAGACAACCTTTCGGCTCTACGAAACTATTTCGCGGGGAGGGTGAGAAGAAGGCCAGATCATGCATGGCTTGTGTATGTTGAGAAAGAGTGTCTCTTTAGGCAGCCCTCTCCACCCCTATTTATAGGCCAAGCCCAAGGGTAGCTTCTCCAAGAAACTAAGGGGAAAAGTACCAAAAGGCCCTCAAGGTAGCTTCTCCAAGAAGACACCCAAAAAGCATTTTCACTATTCACGGAACCATTTTTCCGCGACCGTTAAATCCAAAAATATTTCTGTGGGTCTTAGAATAATTTCAGTACCCACAAAAATGATTTTGGACGCGTTCCGAAACAATTTCGGATTAGTGATTTTCATCTGCGAAAAGCAAACAAAGCGGTTCCGGCAGCTCCGGAACATTTCTGGTTTTTTTCTCCGAAAAATCACAGAAATTTCCAGACCAATTCTGGCACCCTCCAAGAATTTTCAAGCGTGTGCCGAAACCATTTTGACTTAATGGTATACTCCAAAACAACTTTTCGGTTTTACCGAAACTATTCCGGTGCTCTCTCTCCGGAACTTTTCCGTTGTCTCCGAAACTTTTCCGGTGACTTTCTCTCAGACTCCCTGTTTAGTATTCAGCAGATAGATGACCCTTAAGCGTGTGACCCTATAGGTTCGGTGAAGCATAGATATGACCGGAACTCTTTCCGATCAATGATCAACATCGGAGCCGTGGACACCCATATTGACCCCTATACCCACACGAATAAATATTCGAGTGAACCTCCAGTTGCAGTGTGCTATTCCTGTTGCTTCGCGATATGTTACAAAACCCGAGGTGAGATTTATCGGCATCCCCGTGGATCAACAACTTGTCCACTATGCCAGTTACCTCGTTACCGGTTTTGTTTCTTTTCTCGTTCCTGTGTTCCGGCATCCCTGTGATCAAATCACAATGTGTCTGGCCAGACGATGGTGGATACCGTAACACCGAGAGGGCCCAGAGATATCTCTCCATCATCGGAGGAGCAAATCCCAATCTTGAGCTATCAAGTCCCTTGACATACTTTCCCATGAACCCGTAAGCCGCCGTAATAGCCACCCATTTACGGATGACGTTTAACAAACCCCAAAGTTCATGAAGTAAGCATGAAGAAACTCAACACTCTCATGGTCTAAGGAATTATGCAAACATTAACTTTCTCTGTGTTATTAACCATTAACTTGTGACGAATGTATCTCATAGCATAACATCAATTCGGGTCGATTCAACACAAGTGTTCTCCTAACATTGTGCCCTCAAAATTGCCGGCATAGTCATGCCCATGATCAGGAAAACAGAACCATCATGCAACACTTGAGCTAGTCTTGGAGGCCAGACTAGGAATACATATTACCGTTTATTATTCCACACGTGCATATGAGTCTTCCTCCGAGCCTCGTGGTTATTGTAGACTCGAGAACCATAGCAGTTATAGCATGGAAAATAAACATAATTATGAACATGGAGATAAACAATAACATTTATTATTGCCTCTAGGGCATATCTCCTACAGACTCCCACTTGCACTAGAGTCAATAATCTAGTCAATGCTAATGCACTTTACACCTATGGCATACCGGTGTAAAAAATGCTTCGCTTGTGGTATAGCCTGATGTCCAACGGATCTGACAACTTCAGTTCCGTGTGTATCTTTGCATCTCCTCGCGTTTTCACGCTTTCACAAAATTCATATTTTGTGTGGACTTGGCTTTGTATATATGTGAATCACAGGTCAAACCTTGATTCCTCGGACTGATCTATGGAGCAACTATCTGCAATAGTGTCCCATTGACCAAAGCCATTTTGGAACCATACTAAGTTCATGAATGAACTATATGATTCAACATCTTCTTTGTCGCTTCCAAAGCGTCAACATACTTAGCCTTTGTTATAGAATTCGCCACAGTAACCTGTTTGGAACGATTTCCAAACACCGTGCCACCATATTGTGTATTACACAAAACCCTTAACTTAAATCGAAAATCGCATGGAGCATTGATGAAGACTGTATCGATGTAATTACTTACAACGAGCACTTCATAATCTCTGCTTGCGAGAAAACATGTCATCAGTGCTACTTTAGTACTTAATGACATTTTCCACTGTTGTCCTATGATCAGTACTTTGATCACTTTGGTATGTATACTCGCAACAGCTTTGGGAGTATCGGACATATCTGGTTGTTTTACATACCATGGAATACATGATTAATCCAAACACAAGAGTGTGTGGAATCTCCATCATGTATTTTGCTCATCAGTGTTTTGGGACACCGAGTCTTGCAAAACCCCTTTCCATGTGACTTCGGCAAGAATCACTCCTTGGCGTTTTAATGCTAAACTGTTTTAGCATCTTGTCAATATGTATTTTTGGCTTTAGCTCTATCAGGAAATTTTATCTCGTAGATAATTATGCCTAATACTGAGGCTATTTAGCCCAAGCACTTCATCGAAAAACTATTTTCAATGAAGTCCTAATTCGTGTCAAGAAATTTACATTATTTCCAATCAACAATGTGTCAAGCACACAAGGTTTTTAGAAATATTATTATGCTCCCACTTACTTTCTTGTAATCACAAGCATCTTCATTATCCATTGATGAAATCAAACTCTTTTGACTATTTCATCAAAAACGAAGATTCCAACTCCATTTTGCTCCCTTCTGTCCATTGCTGGAACTCTGAAGTTTGCATACTTACTAGCATCCTCTGGATCGACAAAACACTTCGGACTGTATCACATACAAGTCCTAGTTTGTATTTCCATTTCATGGAAATCCTTTTGGCATCCATGTTTCATATCTCAAGATTGAAATATGTATTAATTGCTAGTTTAACCCGATCTGACTTTAAGCATCGCTATGGTGAGACAACCTCATCGTAGTCAACTCCTTGAACTTGTTATTGCAACAAGTCGAGCTTTATGGATAAAACATTTTATCCATATCAGTTTATAGTTCCATTAATGTTCGTTAGACTCCAAGTCTTCCGAAGAGTTTATCAAGATATAATCTTGAATCATTTATGGAAACTATCTCGGATTATATTGGCATTTAGCCAATTCCGGAGTCAGGGCCCATCAACACTTCCTTGTGTATCGTAGGTATACTGTTGTCTAACAACAATATCTCGCTTGCGCACCTGAGAGGTTTGCACGAGTTTTGCCTACGTGGTTCAGTTGCAAGTTCGACCGAAGTCCATACATCTCATGTAGAGGCTTCCGTATCAGTCGTAGTAGGAAACCCTGGAATTACTTCCAAGGTTTCTTTCCTTTGATCTGATGACGAAGATACTGTTATCTCGTCGAGTCGCACTGTCCTCCCACTCACCTTTTTGCAAGAAACATTTTCTTCAAAATCACACCGTTCTTTGTGGCAAACATTTTTGCCTCGGTATAGTGGTGGAGGAATTCCCAATTACTTGGGATAACCTACAAAGTAGTACTTGTCTGATTTGGAATAGGTTTCTAAATATTTTACACAAGCCTCATATTCCAAATGTTAAGAAAAGACAAAGCATGGTTGGGCGTACCATACCATGGCGTCATTTCAACAGACCTGATGGTGCTCTTTTCAGTGTAAAAGCCGCAGTCTCTAAAGCATTACTTTAAAAGGGATAATGGCAAATTGATTTATGTCATCTTTGATCTTACCATGTCACAAATGGTTTGAATACATCTTCACGGACGTACCACTCACAGTGGAGTTCCGGGAGGTGTAAGTTATGAAACCTTTTTCACAACTCATCAGGCATTCGCTAAGCTTGTAACTCAAATATTCCTTTCCGCAATCAAATTGCAGAAACATAATTTTCTTGTTACAATAATTTCTACTTCATATTGAAAACCTTATGAATGATTTCAAAAGATCCAGACTTGCGTCTCATTTAGTAAATATCCATATATCCACTTGAGTCATTTCTGAAGATAGATAAATCCACTGCCAGCAACAACATTTATTGGACTACACACATCAAAATGTATGATCACCAATAAGTTTGTTGCTCGTTCCTTATGGCCTATGAACAGTATTTCAGTCACTTCACTTTTCGGAGGAAAGTTGCAAGTGTCAGATGATTTATAATCGAACGACTTCAAAATCCATCATTATGGAATTTCTCCATGCGGGTTTCTCCAATGTGACCAAATGCAGTGCCACACATGTGTGGTATTCTTTTAGTCTTGCGACATTTAGCGTCAGTGTTATGGATGTATCATATTACCATCAATATTCATAACATACATCCCATCCACGATGGAAGCATGGCCCTTATGTTATTCATAACACTGAACAACAATTGTTCTTTTATGAACAACCCTTTTGCAACAAACATTATGCAATGGGCTAGAGTGTGTAAAAACTCTAAAATGAATTATGAAAGTAAATTCGGAGGTAATATATTATTATCAATATTCATAACATACATCCCATCCATGATGGAAGCATGGCCCTTATGTTATTCATAACACCGAACATCAAAAGTTCTCTTATGAACAACCTTCTTGCAAGATACTTTATGCAATGGGCTAGAGTGTATAAAAACTCTAAAATGAATTATGAAAATAAATACATAGGTAATGTACCGAGTATAGCAACTTTTACTATGTTCCCAGCGCATATCTAAACCTCACTCCGGCAAGTCTTTTAGGCCGTAGTAGTCCTTGCATCGAGTCGCAGCAGAATGCAATCGAGCGGGTACCTTTTGTGATCAACTCACAATACCCAAGAATTAGTGATTAACATGTTTAATCATAATTCCCAAGAACTATTTCTTTGACCAGCCTTCCATACATCTATAACTCGTATGACATTCATACAAGAGCTGGATATTCCAGTCTTCACTCTTTTTGCCTTTATACTTCTAACAATTTAACTTTTAGTATTTCTCCTACTCTCAGAAGAAGCACTCAACTTAAGAGTGGCGTTGGCCCCGGACTTCCTAGGCGTGTAAGTCACACTAACACCCTTTGGACATTTCCTTTAATTTGTTGTTTTATTCACCTTCATCATATGACAGGCGTTCTACTGGATCCCTCTGTTATTAGTCAAATGCATAGTAAACACTTTTACTAATAGTTTGCAAAACAAACATTGCTTTGGATATCCCATATCTTTTAGCCTTTGTTTGTGTCTGAAAATGATTTTTAGTTCCATGAATATCACATAGCTATCCCTAACTTTTGAAGTTCGGGTCTCATGGAAGCAAACATATTGCACTTGACCATAACGGAATTCTAGCTTTTGGATCGAAGGACGAGAGTCACGTTATCCATAGCATTAGCGGGAGAATACCAAAAGCATGCGATAGGACAAAGTCCTTCTCGGCACTTTTGAGGACAATCCTCACATTACGTTACCAACCATAAAGTTTTAACTAGATATTTAATAGCTTATTCAATTTTAACAGGGAAGGTGGAAACGCGAGCCATAATTCTACAACTATTATGCAAATTACACTTTAGACAAAGTTCATAATTAATTGCACTGAGAATTAAACAAGTTAATTCTACAGTGCGCTCCCACTCAAATCAATATCTCTCAAAATTGATTATGAGTGATTCAAGATCCACATTTCAATTCAACATCATTGATGTGGACATCACTGATGACGAGAATTTCAATCGGTAGGCCAACTTGCCGATCACATCTCTATGTGACTCCTGTTCATCTTTCGATGGGCGTGTTCCGAGCTCAGGACTATCCTGCCTGAACGTCAAAGACAACCAAGTGATCTTGCTGCAAGGTCTGACCTCACCCGCCTCATTCCTCTTGATTCATTCGTACCCATGTGAACATGGCGCACCCCGGAAAGATACGAATTTCAGATGGTGCTACACTTGGGTGAACACTAACTACTTTGATATTTTAAGTGAGAGATCACCCTAATAAAAAGCGACTACCGCGCAATCAAAAGGGTGCACCATAAGGGATAAACATCTCAGGCAATTCATAATAGCATGATATGGTATAGCCCTTTCTGACGGAGAAGTCTTGTATTTCTTCGTCTTCGGTATTCGCGTCGGTGTTCACCTTCGCGAAGTTTGCCACCACCTTGTTGATGCACCAGATAATATTGCTATCTCTATAGCTAATAAAATAAGTGCATCACTTAAGGTTGACACGCAGGTCATTAAAGTGACAATCATATGGCTCCAGCCATCATGCCGAATCATGACACGCAGGTCATGTTAATTTACATTATATAGTCATCTCATACATAATCGAATTAATATGAGCATTGCTATACCACATCACATGCACACCATCCTGCAAAACCAAGTTAGACGCCTCTAATCGATTCATACAAAATTTCATTTTACGTGGCTTCTAAGGTTTCGAAGCAAACCGAAGCTACCAACGTCCATCATCAAGTATGATTATTCAAGTCGCTAGATTAACTTTGCGGGGTGTATGAAACACGAGATAATAAAATCTCGAGCCCCATACTGAACTTCGTCATACGCATGACCCCCGTGCAAATCATATCTGCATTGCCCTTTCGTCTGCGAAATTTCATCTTTCTTTTTAACTATGGTGGAATTTAAAGAACTGTTTGTAGGGGAACGCGACAGAAAACAAAAAATTTCGGTATAGCGAGCACGCCCAGGATCACTATGGAAACTGCATACAAGGTTTGATCTGATCCGTACCGACTCGAAGCGCAGCGGAAGAAGAGTTGGTGTAGATCGTCGGTGCAGATCCCTGCAGCTAGGATTTACAACCTCCCAACCGCAAGGATGAACTCCCTCGCCGGACAGCCCTTCGGGAGGCGGTCGGACAGTCCCTCAGACGATGTCGCGGACAGCCCTTCGGAAGGACCCTCGAAACTCGAACCGAAACTCGGACAGCCCTTCGGGAGGACACTCGAACAGCCCCTCGGGCAAAAGATCGAAACTACGAACTCTCTACGGGGTTGCACACATACGGTGTCAGCTATCCGGCAGGGCTTCGCCGTCCAGAACTAGTTCCTGCCGGAACCCAGACAGCCTTTCGGCTCTACGAAACTATTTCGCTGGGAGGGAGAGAGAAGCCAGACAAGTCAAATGGCATGTGTATGAGAGCAAGGATGAAGCATATGGGGCTGCCCCCTCACCTCTATTTATAGGATAGCCAAGGGGTAAAGATGGTATTCACAAATACCAAAAGTGCCCCCACTTTATGCCTTTTCTAAAAAGAATAAAGCAAAAAGGGGTGCCATGTGGAGCTCCAAGGAGCTCCACCATGCTTGGCCGGCCACACTTGCCCCCCCCCCCACATGGGGGTGCCTTGGCTCCCAAGTCCTTCTAGAAGGCCTTTTGGAAATATCCCAAAAGGTGCTTTCCCAAAAATATCCAAAAAGCACTTTCACTATTCACGAAGACATTTTTCTGCGTCCGTTAAATCCCAAATTATTTCTGTGTGCCTAGAATAATTCCAGTACCCACCAAAATAATTTTGAACGCATTCCGAAACAATTTTGGAACAATGTTTCTTCTGCGAAAAGCAACCAAAGCGGTTCCGGCTGCTCCGGAACATTTCCGGTTTTTGTCCCGGAAAATTCCCAGAATTTTCCAGAACACTTCTGGCATCCTCCAAGAATTTCCAGTCGTGTGCCAGAACCAATTTGACTTAATGGAATACCCTGAAACAACTTTTCAGTTTCACTGGAACTATTCCGGTGTTCTCTCCGGAACGTTTCCGTTTCGTCCGAAACTTTTTCGGTGATTTTCTCTCAGACTCCCTGTCTAGTATTCAGCAGATAGATGACCCTTAAGCGTGTGACCCTATAGGTTCGGTGAAGTATATACATGACCCGGAACTCTTTCCGATCAATGATCAACATCGGAGCCGTGGACACCCATATTGACCCCTATACCCACACGAATGAATATTCGAGTGAACCTCCAGTTGCCGTGTGCTATTCCTGTTGCTTCATGATATATTACAAATACCCGAGGTGAGATTTATGGATCCCCGTGGATCAACAACTTGTCCACTATGCAAGTTACCTCGTTACCGGTATTGTTCTCTTTACTCATTTCCGTGTTCCGGCATCCCTGTGATCAAATCACAAAGTGTCTGGCCAGACGATGATGGATACCGTAACACTGAGAGGGCCCGAGAATATCTCTCCATCGTCGGAGGAGCAAATCCCAATCTTGAGCTATCAAGTTACTTGACATACTTTTCCATGAACCCGTAAGCCGCCGTAATAGCCACCCATTTACGGATGACGTTTAACAAACCCCAAAGTTCATGAAGCAAGCATGAAGAAACTCGACACTCTCATGGTCTAAGGAATTATGCAAACATTAACTATCTCTGTGTTATTAACCATTAACTCATGACGAATGTATCTCATAGCATAACATCAATCGGTCGATTCAACACAAGTGTTCTACTAACATTGTGCCCTCAAAATTGCAGGCATAGTCATGCCCATGATCAGGAAAACAGGATCATCATGCAATACTTGAGCCAGTCATAGAGGCATGACTGGGAATACATTTTCCGTTTATTATACCACACGTGCACATGAGTTTCCCTCCGAGCCTCGTGGTTATTGTAGACTCGAGAATCATTGCAGTTATAGCATGGAACATAAACATTCATTACAAACTCGGAGATACAAAGTAACTGATATTACTGCCTCTAGGGCATATCTCCTATAGACTCCCACTTGAACTAGAGTCATAATCTAGTTACATGGCTTCCCTAACACCAATGGTTGTCCGGTGCTGCTCATGCTTTGCTCGTGGTAGAGGCTTTGTCATCGGGTCTGACACGTTCAGATCCGTGTGAACTTTGCGTACTTTCACTAAACCCGCTTCGACATGATGTCGAATGAGTTTATATTTGCGTTCAATATGTCTTGTCTTATGGTGCGAACTTGGCTCCCTTGCTTGAGCCACGGTGCCACTATTATCACAATAGATCTCCACCGGGTCCAGAGCACTTGGAACCACACCAAGGTCTTCAAGAAATTGCTTGATCCATACTGCCTCCTTGGAGGCTTCTGAAGCAGCAACATATTCCACCTCCGTCGTAGAATCCGCTACAGTCTTTTGTTTGGAACTTTTCCAATCAACTGCGCCGCCGTTCAGCATGAAAACATAGCCTGATTGAGATTTGAAGTCATCTGGGTCAGTCATGAAGCCTGCATCAGTGTAACCATTTACAATGAGCTCTTCATCACCTCCGTACACAAGGTGTAAATCCTTGGTCCGTCTGAGGTACTTAAGAATACCCTTGACTGCCGCCCAGTGTTCCAATCCTGGATCACTTTGGTACCGGCTGCTAACACTTAGCGCATAGGAAACGTCCGGTCTTGTACATAACATGGCATACATAATAGAACCAACTGCCGAGGCATATGGAACATCATTCATTTGTACTCGCTCATCGAGAGTCCGAGGACACTGATTCTTGCAAAGCACTGTGCCAGGTGACATGGGGAGTAGTCCTTTCTTGGAGTTCTCCATGTTGAACCTTTTCAACACCTTGTCAATGTACGTGCTTTGGCTAAGCGCTATTAGGCGTCTTGATCTATCTCTATAGATTCTGATTCCCAATACATATGCCGCTTCGCCTAAGTCTTTCATTGAAAAACTCTTTTTCAATGAGTCTTTTATTTCGTTAAGAAAATTCACGTCATTTCCAATCAACAATATGTCATCCACATACAAGATTAGAAATGCTTTTGCGCTCCCACTAAACTTCTTGTAAACACAAGATTCTTCGTCATTCCTGATGAAGCCAAACTGTTAGACCACTTCATCAAAACGAATGTTCCAGCTCCTTGACGCTTGCTTCAGACCATAAATGGCTTTCTGAAGTTTGCATACCTTTCCAACATCCTTATGGACGACAAAACCTTCTGGCTGTATCATGTATACATCCTCTTTGAGGTTTCCATTTAGGAAAGCCGTTTTGATGTCCATCTGCCATATTTCATAATCGAAATAAGCAGCAATTGCTAGTAATATCCGAACAGACCTAAGCATAGCTACGGGCGAGAAAGTCTCGTTGTAGTCCAGTCCTGGAACTTGCGTGAACCCTTTCGCGACAAGTCTAGCTTTGTGGATAGTAATGTTACCATCCGCGTCCGTCTTTTTCTTGAAAATCCATTTACAACCAATGGGCTTTACGCCTTCTGGAAGTTCTTCCAAGTTCCAAACTTGGTTTTCGTACATGGATTCCATTTCGGATTTCATGGCCTTGTGCCTCCTTTGAGCTGGGCCCCGCCATCGCTTCCTTGTAGTGCGCAGGTTCATCGTCTTCAAGAATGAAGATTTCGTTATGAAACCATCCAGGTGGCTGGATAGCCCTACCTGATCTGCGCGGTTCAGTTACAACATTGTCTGAAGTTTCCGCATCGCATGCGACAACTTCCGGCTCGGTTGTAGGGATAATTAGCGGAATTTCTACCGGTTCCTTAGCCATATCAACGGTCGCCGAAGATTCACTAATTTCATTAAGTTGTACTGTCCTCCCACTTGGTTGTTTAGCGAGAAATTCTTTCTCGAGAAAGTGTCCAACCTTTGCGACAAACACTTTGCCCTCGGACTGGTTGTAGAAGGAATACCCAATGGTGTTATTGGGATAACCTACAAAGTAACATTTGTCTGATCTGGGATCGAGTTTGCTTGGCTGTAAACGCTTTACGTATGCCTCACAACCCCAAATTTAAGATGCGACACACTGGGAATCTTCCCATGCCACATCTCATGTGGTGTCGTCTTAACAGACTTAGACGGTGCTCTGTTTAATGTATAAGCGGAGTGAGTAGTGCGTGACCCCAAAAAGATATCGGCAGATCTGTAAGAGACATCATCGACCTTACCATGTCTAACAGGGTTTGGTTACGTCTTTCCGACACTCCGTTTCGCTGTGGAGTTCCGTAAGGCGTAAGCTGTGAAACGATTCCACGATCACTCAGATGTTGGCCAAACTCATGACTAAGGTATTCACCTCCGCGATCAGACCGCAGAAACTTAATCTTTTTGTCACGATGATTTTCTACCTCATTCTGAAATTCTTTGAACTTTTCAAAGGTTTCCGACTTATGCTTCATTAAGTAGATATAGCCATACCGACTTAAATCATCAGTAAAAGTCACGAAGTAAAAATACCCACCCCGTGCGGCTGTGTTCATTGGAACACATACATCACTATATATTATTTCCAATAATTCACCCGCCCGTTCAGGATGACCCGTGAATGGCGTCTTGGTCATTTTCCCCATCAACCAAGCTTCACATGTGTCAAATGATTCAAAATCAAGGGATGGTAAAACTCCATCTTTATGGAGTCTTTGCATGCGTTTCTTTCCGATGTGGCCAAGCCGACAGTGCCACATGAAAGTGGTGGTGGTGTCAGCCTTCTTAAGGCGTTTAGCATTCACATTAAAGACATCATTTCCACATTCAAGATTTAGAATGAAAAGGCCCCCAACAATGGGTGCAAATCCATAAAACATATCCTTACAATAAAGTGAACAACCATTGTTCTCAGACTTGTACGAATACCCATCGTGTACTAAACATGATCCGGAGATAATGTTTCTACACAACAGTGGAACAAACTAACAGTTATTCAGTTCTAAGATAAATCCCGAAGGGAGACGTAGAGGCATAATGCCGACGGCTTGAGCGGCGATCCCAGCGCCGTTCCCGACGCGCATCACGACTTCATTCTTTGCTAGCTTGCGCACCTTCTGAAGTCCCTATATCGAGTTGCAAATGTGAGCAACCGATCCAGTATCAAATACCCAAGACTTAGAATTTTCTCTAGCAAGCAAAACGTCAATGACATTAACTTGTATAACAATTATACCTTTTCCGGTTTTCCCGGACTTCTTATCTTCCAGATACTTCTTGCAGTTTCTCTTCCAGTGTCCTGTGCCCTTGCAGTAGAAGCACTCAGTTTCATTCTTGGCTCCACCCTTAGAATTGCTTTGGGAGCCGGTCTTACCGGCGCCCTTGCCCTTCTTTGGCTTGCCTTTCTTTTTGAAGCTGGCGGTTTTATTCACAAGCAACACTTGCTTGCGATTTTTCTGCAGTCCTCCTTCTGTAGTTTTCAGCATGGCGAGCACCTCTTCCGGTGTCTTCTCCATCCCACTCATGTTGTAGTTCATGATAAAACCGTCGTAAGACGGGGGGAGTGAAGAAAGCAGCATGTCCATCATATGGTCAGGTGGAAGTGGAAACTCCAGGGTTTTAAGCCTTTCAGCATAGCCAATCATTTTGACTACGTGCTCGCCAACTGAACTACCCTCAGCCATCTTGCATTCCATCAAGGCCTTCATGACATCAAATCATTCAGACCTTGCGGTTTCCTTGTACAGGGCATCCAAATCCCGGATCATATCGCAGGGTTTATGGAATTCAAAACGTTTTTGAAGCCCTGCACTCATGCAAGCTAGCATGAGGCACTGCACTAAGTTATGATCATCATCCTTAGTGGCCCAGACATTTTGTTCCTCTTCCGGGGCAGTGGCCGCCAGTTTGGCTGGAAGAGCATTTTCAAGCACATACATTTTCTTAGCGCTCCTGAGGACAATCCTCAGGTTGCGGACCCAGTCCGCATAGTTGTTTCCAGTCGCAGCTGACTTCTCTTTCTCTAACATCGGGCCTAAGTTGAACGCGGTGTTGCGAGCCATTTGATCTACAACGGAAAACACAAGTTTCACTTAGACTTTGTTTATAATGATTTTGGCACTAGTGAATAAACAATTTTATTTTAAAGTGCGCTCCCACTCAAATCAATATCTCTCAAAATTGATTATGAGTGATTCAAGATCCAAATTGCAATTCAACGCCAAGGATGTATCCATCTCAAGTGACGAGAATTTCAATTAGTAGGCCAACTTGCCAATCACATCTCTATGTGACTCTTGTTCATCTTTCGATGCGTGTGTTCCGAGCTCATGACTTTCATGCCTGAACGTCAAGACAACCAAGTGATCTCGCTGCGAGGTCTCAACTCACCCGCCTCACACTTCACTAATCGTTCGTACCCATGTATCCATGTGGTACCCCGAAAAGATAGGTGCCATGATGGTGCTACACTTGGGAGAACACTAACTACTTGATATTTTTAAGTGAGAGATCACCCTAATAAAAAGCGACTACCGCGCAATCAAGAAGGGTGCATCATAAGGGATAAACATCTCAGGCAATTCATAATAGCATGATATGGTATAGCCCTTTCTGTCGGAGAAGTCAAGTATTTCTTCGTCTTCGACATTTGCGTAGGTGTTCACCTTCGCGAAGATTGCCACCACCTTGTCGATGCACCAGATAATATTGCTATCTCTATAGCTAATAAAAATAAGTGCATTACTTAAGGTTGACACGCAGGTCATTAAAGTGACAATCATATGGCTCTAGCCATCATGCCGAATCATGACACGCAGGTCATGTTAACAAATTTACATCATATAGTCATCTCATACATAATCGAATTAATATGAGCTTTGCTATACCACATCACATGCACATCCTGCAAAACCAAGTTAGACGCCTCTAATCGGTTTATGCAAAATTTTATTTTACGTGGCTTCTAAGGTTTTTACTTAAACCGCAGCTACCAACGTATTATCATCAAGTATGATTATTCAAGTCGCTAGATTAACATCTCGGGGTGTATGAAACACGAGATAATTAAATCTCGAGCCCCATACTAAACTTCGTCATACGCATGACCCCCGTGCAGATCATATCTGCAATGCCCTTTCATCTGCGAATTTCATCTTTCTTTTGACTATGGCGGAACCCAAAGAACTGTTAGCACTTCGTTGATCAACCAGGATCGCGGATTGCCAGAACTTTGTGAAATTCCACCATGTTGTCTCGAGATCAGAAATACGCAAATTCTAGGGAAGCAACAAGAACATCGGGTAACAGATTTCATCTGTCACCCGCATAAATAATTTTCAGCAATAGATCTCATCTACTCCAAAATTATATTATGCAATACCCATACATCTCCATGTATTCTAGATCGTAACCTGCATCTACGCATAGCATGGCTCATGATGCCACTGTAAGGGAACGCGACAGAAATCAAAAAAATTCGGTATAGCGAGCACGCCCAGGATCACTATGGAGACTGCATACAAGGTTTGATCTGATCCGTACCGACTCGAAGCGCAGCGGAAGAAGAGTCGGTGTAGATCATCGGTGCAGATCCCTGCAGCTAGGATTTACAACCTCCCAACCGCAAGGATGAACTCCCTCGCCGGACAGCCCTTCGGGAGGCGGTCGGACAATCCCTCGGACGATGTCGCGGACAGCCCTTCGGGAGGACCCTCGAAACTCGAACCGAAACTCGGACAGCCCTTCGGGAGGACACTCGAACAGCCCCTCGGGCAAAAGATCGAAACTATGAACTCTCTACAGGGTTGCATACATACGGTGTCAGCTATCCGGCAGGGCTTCGCCGTCCAGAACTAGTTCCTGCCGGAGCCCACACAGCCTTTCGCCTCTACGAAACTATTTCGCTGGGAGGGAGAGAGAAGCCAGACAAGTCAAATGGCATGTGTATGAGAGAAAGGATGGAGCATATGGGGCTGCCCCCTCACCTCTATTTATAGGATAGCCAAGGGGTAAAGATGGTATTCACAAATACCAAAAGTGCCCCCACTTTATGCCTTTTCTAAAAAGAATAAAGCAAAAAGGGGTGCCATGTGGAGCTCCAAGGAGCTCCACCATGCTT
The DNA here is from genome assembly GCA_039707655.1 of Elymus sibiricus. Lineage (NCBI taxonomy): Eukaryota > Viridiplantae > Streptophyta > Magnoliopsida > Poales > Poaceae > Elymus > Elymus sibiricus. The sequence continues at coordinate 309,701,465 of CM077674.1, forward strand.
GGCCGGACACACTTGCCCCCCCTCCCACATGGGGGTGCCTTGGCTCCCAAGTCCTTCTAGAAGGCCTTTTGGAAATATCCCAAAAGGTGCTTTCCCAAAAATATCCAAAAAGCACTTTCACTATTCACGAAGACATTTTTCTGCGTCCGTTAAATCCCAAATTATTTCTGTGTGCCTAGAATAATTCCAGTACCCACCAAAATAATTTTGAACGCATTCCGAAACAATTTTGGAACAATGTTTCTTCAGCGAAAAGCAACCAAAGCGGTTCCGGCTGCTCCGGAACATTTCCGGTTTTTGTCCCGGAAAATTCCCAGAATTTTCCAGAACACTTCTGGCATCCTACAAGAATTTCCAGTCGTGTGCCAGAACCAATTTTACTTAATGGAATACCCTGAAACAACTTTTCAGTTTCACTGGAACTATTCCGGTGTTCTCTCCGGAACGTTTCCGTTTTGTCCGAAACTTTTTCGGTGATTTTCTCTCAGACTCCCCGTCTAGTATTCAACAGATAGATGACCCTTAAGCGTGTGACCCTATAGGTTCGGTGAAGTATAGACATGACCCGGAACTCTTTCCGATCAATGATCAACATCGGAGCCGTGGACACCCATATTGACCCCTATACCCACACGAATGAATATTCGAGTGAACCTCTAGTTGCCGTGTGCTATTCCTGTTGCTTCACGATATATTACAAATACCCGAGGTGAGATTTATGCATCCCCGTGGATCAACAACTTGTCCACTATGCAAGTTACCTCGTTAACGGTATTGTTCTCTTTACTCGTTTCCGTGTTCCGGCATCCCTGTGATCAAATCACAATGTGTCTGGCCAGACGATGATGGATACCGTAACACCGAGAGGGCCCGAGAATATCTCTCCATCATCGGAGGAGCAAATCCCAATCTTGAGCTATCAAGTTACTTGACATACTTTTCCATGAACCCGTAAGCCGCCGTAATAGCCACCCATTTACGGATGACGTTTAACAAACCCCAAAGTTCATGAAGCAAGCATGAAGAAACTCGACACTCTCATGGTCTAAGGAATTATGCAAACATTAACTATCTCTATGTTATTAACCATTAAGTCATGACGAATGTATCTCATAGCATAACATCAATCGGGTCGATTCAACACAAGTGTTCTACTAACATTGTGCCCTCAAAATTGCCGGCATAGTCATGCCCATGATCAGGAAAACAAGATCATCATGCAATACTTGAGCCAGTCATAGAGGCATGACTAGGAATATATTTTCCGTTTATTATACCACACGTGCACATGAGTTTCCCTCCGAGCCTCGTGGTTATTGTAGACTCGAGAATCATTGCAGTTATAGCATGGAACATAAACATTCATTACAAACTCGAAGATACAAAGTAACTGATATTACTGCCTCTAGGGCATATCTCCTACACTGTTAGCACTTCGTTGATCAATCAGGATCGCGGATTGCCAGAACTTTGAAACTCCACCATGCTGTTATCAAGATCAGAAAAATGCAAATTCCAAGGAAGCAACAAGAACATCGGGTAACAGATTTCATCTGCTACCCGCACAAATAATTTTCAGTAATAGAACTCATCTACTACAAATTATATTGTGCAATACCCATACATCTCTATGTATTCTAGATCGTACCCTGCATCTACGCATAGCACGGCTCATGATGCCACTGTAGGGAACGCAGCAGAAAACAAAAAAATTCCGACCTACGCACCAGCCCAGGACCACTATGGAGACTGCATACAAGGTTTGATCTTTTCGTTACAGACTCGTAGCGCAGCGGAAGTAGAGTCGATGACGATCGGCGGTGCAGATCCCCGCAGCTAGGATTTTACAACCTCCCAACCGCGAGGATGTACTCCCTCGTCAGCTCATCGGACGGATCTCCAGGCAACCCTTCGGGAGGCCTCGGGACAGTCCCTCGGATAGTCCCACCGGACGGATCCTCGGACAGCCCTTCGGGAGGCCTCTGGACAGTCCCTCGGATAGTCCCACCGGACGGATCCTCGGACAGCCCTCCGGGAGGCCTCTGGACAGTCCTTCGGATAGTCCCACCGGACGGATCCTCGGACAGCCCTCCGGGAGGCCTCACTGACAGCCCTTTGGGCGGGTCACTCGGACAGCCCTTCGGGAGGACCCCCGAAACTCGGACAACCCTTCGGGAGGACCCTCGAACAGCCCCTCGGGCAAAAAGATCGAACCTACGACCTCTCTACGGGGTTGCACACATACGGTGTCATCTCTCTGGCAAGGCTTCGCCATCCAGAACTAGTTCCCACCGGAACCCAGATAGCCTTTAGGCTCTACGAAACTATTTCGCGGGGAGGGAGAGAAGAATGCCAGATCATGCATGGCTTGTGTATGTTGAGAAAGAGTGTCTCTTTAGGCAGCCCTCTCCACCCCTATTTATAGGCCAAGCCCAAGGGTAGCTTCTCCAAGAAGCTAAGGGAAAAGTACCAAAAGGCCCTCAAGGTAGCTTCTCCAAGAAGACACCCAAAAAGCACTTTCACTATTCATGGAACCATTTTTCCGCGACCGTTAAATTCGAAAATATTTATGTGGGTCTTAGAATAATTCCAGTACCCACACAAATGATTTTGAACGCGGTCCGAAACAATTTCGGATTAGTGATTTTCATCTGCGAAAAGCAAACAAAGCGGTTCCGGCAGCTCCGGAACATTTCTGGTTTTTTTCTCCGAAAAATCCCAGAAGTTCCCAGACCAATTCTGGCACCCTCCAAGAATTTCTAGGCGTGTGCCGAAACCATTTTGACTTAATGGTATACTCCGAAACAACTTTTCGGTTTTACCGAAACTATTCCGGTGCTCTCTCTCTCGAACTTTTCCGCTGTCTCCGAAAGTTTTCCGATGACTTTCTCTCAGACTCCCTGTCTAGTATTCAGCAGATAGATGACCCTTAAGCGTGTGACCCTATAGGTTCAGTGAAGCATAGACATGACCGGAACTCTTTCCGATCAATGATCAACATCGGAGCCGTGGACACCCATATTGACCCCTATACCCACACGAATAAATATTCGAGTGAACCTCCAGTTGCCGTGTGCTATTCCTATTGCTTCGCGATATGTTACAAAACCCGAGGTGAGATTTATCGGCATCCCCGTGGATCAACAACTTGTCCACTATGCCAGTTACCTCGTTACCGGTTTTGTTCTCTTTTCTCGTTCCCGTTTTCCGGCATCCCTGTGATCAAATCACAATGTGTCTGGCCAGACGATGGTGGATACCGTAACACCGAGAGGGCCCAGAGATATCTCTCCATCGTCGGAGGAGCAAATCCCAATCTTGAGCTATCAAGTCCCTTGACATACTTTCCCATGAACCCGTAAGCCGCCGTAATAGCCACCCATTTACGGATGACGTTTAACAAACCCCAAAGTTCATGAAGCAAGCATGAAGAAACTCAACACTCTCATGGTCTAAGGAATTATGCAAACATTAACTTTCTCTGTGTTATTAATCATTAACTTGTGACGAATGTATCTCATAGCATAACATCAATTCGGGTCGATTCAACACAAGTGTTCTCCTAACATTGTGCCCTCAAAATTGCCGGCATAGTCATGCCCATGATTAGGAAAACAGAACCATCATGCAACCCTTGAGCTAGTCTTAGAGGTCAGACTAAGAATACATATTACCGTTTATTATTCCACACGTGCATATGAGTCTTCCTCCGAGCCTCGTGGTTATTGTAGACTCGAGAACCATAGTAGTTATAGCATGGAACATAAACATAATTATGAACATGGAGATAAACAATAACATTTATTATTGCCTCTAGGGCATATCTCCTACACATCTCGTACAAAACGCACACACCCACTACTTTATCTTTTTCTTTTTTCTTTTTTCAAAATTTCATTTTCTCCACTTTTAAAGATTTGCGAACATATTTAGAAAATCATGAACATTTATTAAATCTACAAACTATTTACAAATCTTTGATTGTTTTCCAAATTTAATATTTTTTTTACCTTCATGATTTTTTTCCAAAACCCATGAACATTTTTTTTCTAACCCACGCACTTTTTTTCAAATTACACAACATTTTTTAAAAATGATGAACTTTTTTTTCAAATTCCATGAACCTTTTCCAAATAACGAGATTTTTTAAATTACCCAAACTTTTTAAAATTCAGTGAACTTTTTTCAAATTACACATTAAATAATATATATGAATATTTTATGATTTCACGATTCATGATTTTTGTCAAAATGTATGATTTTTTAAAATCTATATTAAACCGAAGAACGATTTTTCCCTGGCCCGGTAACTATTGGTTTATTTACAGGCTAGTTAGCGACAGAAGGCCGAACAAGCACGGGAGAAGGTGCCGAGGGGTACTAGTGCTTAACGAGCCACGACTCACATGCACTGTGCGCGAGCTCCCTAGATATTCACGGTGCGTGAAGCGCCATATAGGAGCTCTCAGATGCCGTCCAATGAACCAAATATCCAGCGAATATCAATCCGCTAAAACAAAATTCATCGTAGTGCACCAACCGAAAGTGAATGTGAAATGTGTTCTAGCTTCGAACAAACACATGCATGCCCTTCGGAGTATATCCCACGCGCTTCATTTACAATTTTTCTAACTAACCTGCTTCGTTTTATAGGGGTTTGCCGCGTGCCCACCTCCCGCTTCATTTTTTCACGACTGCTGGTTACTGGATTTTTAAGGTCAATTTTTTTACTAATTTTTTAGGGGAACTAGTTATTGAATTACTAGTGCTTATAAATCCATACGTAATGGCACACATTTTCCATAATGAATTAGGTTGCTAACTTCTGATGGGTAAGAAAACCAGACAACAAGATAAGAAAAGGAATGGACTGAAGAAAAATAAGAACCGTATCATTGGTCTTCTTTCCATATCATGTGAGTATTAGTCATGTATCTTGAATAAAATGTTCATGAAACTCGTGAATAATGTTCATGTATCGCAAAACTACTCTGTCACACATAAACATACATAGTTCAAATATTCTTTTTTTAAATGATGATAATCGTAGGAATACCCGTGTACAACAAAAAAAACTCTTGTATTTATATTAACATCTATAATTTTTTGTGTATTTAAAATATATGTTTATGTAAATGTTCATGTATTTTCCAAAGTTACAAAAGAAAAGAAAAATAAATGGCAAATGAAAAATATATTCAAATATTGAGACAATTTGAACAATAAAAGGAAACATACATGTGGAAGAAAAAGAATAACAAAAGAAACAACAAACAAGAATAAAAATATTTATTCGCAAGTAGGAATGTCAACTCCTACTCAGCGCCCGTTGCGCCAGTTAAAGTGCAATCGGTAAAGTGCTCATAAGATAAATGAGATCAGACGTGTCTGATGAAAAGGATTTAGGCTTAGCTCAAATAGGCAGAGAAGCAAATGGAGCTAGCCATCTGTTAGCATGTTTAGGCCGGTCTCGGCAACTTACTAAGTGTTGGTTGAGGCACTCCCCTGAGGAGATTGCAGACATTGTGGCCGCAGCAGATTGTAACAAGCCTATTTGAGTAGTGAAATTCCCTTTCCCGCAAAAGAAAAAAAGGCGCACCCCTTCCTTCCTACGTTTGAATGGGCCGGTCCACCCAACTGAAGCACGTGCTAAAGCTCCCAGTTTTGGGAATCTTCTAGAAGCTTCCCAAGCCGTTTTGGGAAGCTTCTAGCTGTTTTTTTTTCTGGATGGTTCTTATTCTTTTTTCTGGTTCCTTTTTCTTATTTTTTTAAATGAGTGAATTTTTTTAATTTGAAACTTTCTTCAAATTGGTGAACTTTTTCGAACCCACAAACTTTTTTGGAAAATCCGTGAACTTTTTTCAAATTCGAGAACTTTTTTACAAAATCGATGAACTTTTTTTAAAAATCCACGAACTTTATTCTAATTTGTTTTTATTTTCAGAATAAATGAACTTTTTTCAAATTCATTGATTTTGGGGCGTGCTACGCGTCGGCCGGCGGATCTTTTAAAAAGATCCGCCACCTCCGCAGCCATTAGATGTGAAGACATCGAACGACCCAACCTCGTCCTCCTCACTATTGCAACAAAGGCAGTGTTGCAGAACTTTTGCAACAGAGCTCATGTTGCAAGAAAATATTTGCAACAGAGGTTGTGTTGCAGAATTTTTTTTCCAGGTTTGCAACATAGATGATATCACAGAAAAGACTTTTGCAACATGGATGATGTGCAGAATTTTTTTGCAATAAAGATGTTGCTGCAACATCACTAGCATCGTTGTCGTCTCCGTATTACAACTGTGCCGTTGCTGCAGAAATTTGTCGGCGTGCGGCCGCATGGCCTGGTGGGCACGCGCGGCTTCCGCTGCGCGAGGCCGAGCCGGCGGTCTCGCGACGCTGGTCCTGCACCCGCTTCGCCGTCGATGACGGAAACCTCCTGCCAGGCTCGCACCGCGGCGGAGGCGGCAAGGGGGATGCGCGCCGTCCGCCAGGGAAGGCTGCATCGTTCTCGCAGTCCCCCTTGGGTTCACTGGACGAGGCTCTTCCCTGTTAGTACCTGGCCAGCATCGACGGCCACCGCTCGGGTCCGGCCACCCTGGTCGCTCCGCCATGATCGGGGAGTTACCTTCTAGTCGGTCTGCAACATACCATTTGTTGCGGTTTGCTTTCTGAAACAGGTGACTAATTGCAGGAATGGGAGTGGCTACAGAAACACATTAGTGGCCAGTGTTCCAGGGAGATAAGGATGAAGGAGAGATGCGGTGCGTGGGCATAATCAAGACGCGGCGGACGTAAGAGAAAAGATCGGTTGGTTGAACACCAGCTTTTCCCTTTCCAAAATCAATTATCTTTTTTCAAATCTGTGAACTTTTTTTTTTAAAATCCACGAACTTTTTTCAAAATCGATGAACTTTTTTGAAAACCCGCAAATTTGTAAACCTTTTTTTCGAAAATCATGAACTTTTCCTGAATTCGTGAGCTTTTTAATTTTGCAAACTTTTTTTTTCAAATCCATTAACTTTTTTTGAAACTCGTGATTTTTTTTGAATTCGTGACCTTTTTTTATAAAATTCGCATGTTTTATACCGGTCAACGCGACGAGCGAACTGGAAAAAACATGCGTGCTGCTCGGCTCCTTGTTGGGCCGGCCCACGATGGGTGCAAGTTTGGGCTGGCTACACTCCCTGTCGCTTAAGTCGCTGTGGAGGATCTCTCACTAGGAATACAAACAAATATTTAATGAAAAGGAAACTAAAGAGAAATAGAGAATGAGAGGAAGATACGGAATGAGAGGAAAATGGGCGAGGACAAAAATCGACAATACACGGACGGGTCTCCGCAAACGCACAAGGCGCTTGCGTCATGGCCTCGCCTAGTCAGCTTTGTTACCAAGCGCTTATCTACTCCGGTTTTCTAGCGATTTTTGTTTCCTTTGTTTTCTATCGGTCTTATTTTCTTTTTTCATAATAAACAAACATTTCTTACAAGAATACAAACCCTTTATAAAATTGTGTGGACATTTTTAAACAATGTGGAACGTGTGTTTAAAAATATATTTTATCATGTATTGAAAAAGAATTCATTGTGCATTTTAAAATGAGCATAATTTATTTTAATAAAATTTATTGTATATTAAAAGATATCCACCGTGTCTTTTAGATTGTTTAATGTATTTATTAATTATTCCATGTATTTAAAAAATGTTCATGGTGTATTTAAATTAGTCGCATATTAAAATAAATATTCATCTTATATTTTAAAATATTCACCATCTATTCGTAAGTTGCTCGTGTATTCTAAGAAATATTCATGTTCTAGAAAAATGTTTTGTGTTTATAAAAAGTATATATTTATATTTAAAGAGGAACAAAAAATGGAAAAGCAAAAAAGGAACAAAGAAAAATTCAAAGGTAGATAGGAAAGAAAACATGATTATCTCTACTCCTAATGGAGCACTTGGTAGACTGGTATGGTTTATTTTCGTCCGGTTTTTCTTCGTCCCACCTCCCACTGGTTTATTTTCGCCTCACCTTCCACCACCGCCTCCCGTTAAAAACCGAATCAATTCCTACTATACTTCCTCTCGCTTTTCTATCCTGGTACTTCCCATCCCGTATGATTCTTTCCTTCTTGGGGTAAAGATCTCCCTCTTCCTGATTTTTAAACAATCATATCTTAACTTTCCTTACTTAGGCGGACACTTCCCAAATCACAAAGGAGTCTAAAATCTTTACTTTGGTCTCATCTAGATCGTGTCCCTCTCTCCCGAACTCTTCCTCACCCCCACGGCTGCTAGGACTAGCCCATGGACGTGGTGGCCTTGCGGACTAGGGACGATGCGGCCGGGGCTCGGTCCACTCGATGACTTCTCCGCAGCTGAGAAGGTTGTGTAGGAGATATGCCCTAGAGGCAGTAATAACAGTTACTTTGTATCTCCGAGTTTGTAATGAATGTTTATGTTCCATGCTATAACTGCAATGATTCTCGAGTCTACAATAACCACGAGGCTCGGAGGGAAACTCATGTGCACGTGTGGTATAATAAACGGTAAAATGTATTCCTAGTCTTGCCTCTAAGACTGGCTCAAGTATTGCATGATGATCCTGTTTTCCTGATCATGGGCATGTCAATGCCGGCAATTTTGAGGGCACAATGTTAGTAGAACACTTGTGTTGAATCGACCCGAATTGATGTTATGCTATGAGATTCATTCGTCACAAGTTTGGTTAATAACACAGAGATGGTTAATGTTTGCATAATTCCTTAGACCATGAGAGTATCGAGTTCCTTCGTACTTGCTTCGTGAACTTTGGGGTTTGTTAAACGTCATCCGTAAATGGGTGGCTATTACGGCGGCTTACGGGTTCACGGAAAAGTATGACAAGAAACAAGATAGCTCAAGATTGGGATTTGCTCCTCCGACGATGGAGAGATATTCTCGGGCCCTCTCGGTGTTACGGTATCCATCATCGTCTCGCCAGACACATTGTGATTTGATCACTGGGATGCGGGAACACGGAAACGAGTAAAGAGAACAAAATCGGTAACGAGGTAACTTGCATAGTGGACAAGTTGTTGATCCACGGGGATGCAATAAATATCACCTCGGGTATTTGTAATATATCGTGAAGCAACAGGAATAGCACACGGCAACTGGAGGTTCACTCGAATATTCATTCGTGTGGGTATAGGGGTCAATATGGGTGTCCACGGCTCCGATGTTGATCATTGATTGGAAAGAGTTCCGGGTCATGTCTATTCTTCACCGAACCTATAGGGTCACACGCTTAAGGGTCATCTATCTGCTGAATACTAGACGGGGAGTCTGAGAGAAAATCTATCCGCTTTGGTTGCTTTTCGCTGAAGAAACATTGTTCCAAAATTGTTTCGGAATGCGTTCAAAATTGTTTTGGTGGGTACTGAAATTATTCTAGGCACACAGAAATAATTTGGGAGTTAACGGACGCAGAAAAATGTCTTCGTGAATAGTGAAAGTGCTTTATGGATATTTTTTGGAAAGCACCTTTTGGGATATTTTCCAAAAGCCTTCTAGAAGGACTTGGGAGCCAAGGAAGCCCCCTCATGGGGAGGGGGGGGGCAAGTGTGGCCGGCCAAGGGAGGTGGAGCTCCTTGGAGCTCCACATGGCACCCCTTTTTGCTTTATTCTTTTATGTAAAGGCATAAAGTGGGGGTACTTTTGGTATTTTTGAATGCCAACTTTACCCCTTGGCTATCCTATAAATAGAGGTGAGGGGGCTGCCCCAAAACTCATCCTTGCTCTCATACACATGCCATTTGACTTGTCTGGCTTCTCTCTCCCTCCCAGCGAAATAGTTTCGTAGAGCCGAAAGGCTGTCTGGGTTCCGGCAGGAACTAGCTCTGGACGGCGAAGCCTTGCCGGATAGCTGACACCGTATGTGTGCAACCCCGTAGAGAGATTGTAGTTTCGATCTTTTGCCCGAGGGGCTGTTCGAGTGTCCTCCCGAAGGGCTGTCCGAGTTTCCGTTCGAGTTTCGTGTGTCCTCCCGAAGGGCTGTCCGAGTTACCGTTCGGGTTTCGAGGGTCCTCCCGAAGGGCTGTCCGCGACATCGTCCGGGGGACTGTCCGACCGCCTCCGGAAGGGCTGTCCTGCGAGGGAGTACATCCTTGCGGTTGGGAGGTTGTAAATCCTAGCTGCAGGGATCTGCACTGACGATCTACACCGACTCTTCTTCCGCCGCGCTACGAGTCGGTACGGATCAGATCAAACCTTGTATGTAGTCTCCATAGTGATCCTGGGCGTGCTCGCTGTACCGAATTTTTTTGTTTTCTATCGCGTTCCCCTACAGTGGCATCATGAGCCGTGCTATGCGTAGATACAGGTTACGATCTAGAATACATGGAGATGTATGGGTATTGCATAATATAATTTTGGAGTAGATGAGATCTATTGCTGAAAATTATTTATGCGGGTGACAGATGAAATCTGTTACCCGATGTTCTTGTTGCTTCCATAGAATTTGCGTATTTCTGATCTCGAGACAGCATGGTGGAATTTCACAAAGTTCTGGCTATCCGCGATCCTGATTGATCAAAGAAGTGCTATCAGTTCTTTGGGTTCCGCCATAGTCAAAAGAAAGATGAAATTCACAGACGAAAGGGCAATGCAGATATGATCTGCACGGGGGTCATGCGTATGACGAAGTTTAGTATGGGGCTCAAGATTTTATTATCTCGTGTTTCATACACCCTGGAAAGTTAATCTAGTGACTTGAATAATCATACTTGATGATAAAACGTTGGTAGCTGCGGTTTAAGTCAAAACCTTAGAAGCCACGTAAAATAATTTTTTGCATAAACTGATTAAAGGCGTCTAACTTGGTGTTGCAGGATGTGCATGTGATGTGGTATAGCAATACTCATATTAATTCGATTATGTATGAGATGACTATATGATGTAAATTTATTAACATGACCTGCGTGTCATGATTCGGCATGATGGCTGGAGCCATATGATTGTCACTTTAATGACCTGCGTGTCAACCTTAAGTAATGCACTTATTTTATTAGCTATATAGATAGCAAATATTATCTGGTCGATCGACAAGGTGGTGGCAATCTTCGCGAAGGTGAACTCCGACGCAAATGCCAAAGACGAAGAAATACTTGACTTCTCCGTCAGAAGGGGATATACCATATCATGCTATTATGAATTGCCTGAGATGTTTATCCCTTATGATGCACCCTTTGATTACGCGGTAGTCGCTTTTTATTAGGGTGATCTCTCACTTAAAAATATCAAGTAGTTAGTGTTCTCCCAAGTGTAGCACCGTCACGGCACCTATCTCTTCGGGACATCACATGATCTCCATGGGTGCGAACGATTAGAGAAGTGTGAGGCGGGTGAGTTGAGACCTCGCAGCAAGATCACTTGGTTGACTTGACGTTCAGGCAGGACAGTCCTGAGCTCGGAACACACGCATCGAAAGATGAACAAGAATCACATAGAGATGTGATCGGCAAGTTTGCCTACCAATTGAAGTTCACACCGTTTGTGTTCATCTCGAACCGTGGCGCTGAATGGAAATGTGGATCTTGAATCACTCATAATCAATTTTGAGAGATATTGATTTCAGTGGGAGCGCACTTTAGGATAAAATTGTTTATTCACTAGTGCCAAAATCATTATGAACAAAGTCTAAGTGAAACTTGTGTTTTCCGTTGTAGATCAAATGGCTCGCAACACCGCGTTCAACTTAGGCCCGATGTTAGAGAAAGAGAAGTTAGCTGCGACTGGAAACAACTATGCGGACTGGGCCCGTAACCTGAGGATTGTCCTCAGGAGCACTAAGAAAATGTATGTGCTTGAAAATGCTCTTCCAGCCAAACCGGCGGCCACTGCCCCGGAAGAGGAACAAAATGTCTGGGCCACTAAGGATGATGATCATAACTTAGTGCAGTGCCTCATGCTAGCTTGCATGAGTGCAAGGCTTCAAAAACGTTTTGAATTCCATAAACCCCGCGATATGATCCGGGATTTGGATGCCCTGTACAAGGAAACCGCAAGGTCTGAACGATTTGATATCATGAAGACCTTGATGGAATGCAAGATGGCTGAGGGCAGTTCAGTTGGCAAACACGTAGTTAAAATGATTGGCTATGCTGAAAGGCTTAAAACCCTGGAATTTGCACTTTCACCTGACCATATGATGGACATCATGCTTTCTTCACTCCCCCCGTCTTACGACGGTTTTATCATGAACTACAACATGAGTGGGATGGAGAAGACACCGGAAGAGGTGCTCGCCATGCTAAAAACTGCGTAAGGAGGACTGCGGAAAAATCGCAAGCAAGTGTTGCTTGTGAATAAAACCGCCAGTTTCAAAAAGAAAGGCAAGCCAAAGAAGGGCAAGGGCGCCGGTAAGACCGGCTCCCAAAGCAACTCTAAGGGCGGAGCCAAGAATGAAACTGAGTGCTTCTACTGCAAGGGCACAGGACACTGGAAGAGAAACTGCAAGAAGTATCTGGAAGATAAGAAGTCCGGGAAAACCGGAAAAGGTATAATTGTTATACAAGTTAATGTCATTGACGTTTTGCTTGCTAGCGAAAATTCTAAGTCTTGGGTATTTGATACCGGATCGGTTGCTCACATTTGCAACTCGATACACGGGCTTCAGAAGGTGCGCAAACTAGCAAAGAATGAAGTCGTGATGCGCGTCGGGAACGGCACTGGAATTGCCGCTCAAGCCGTCGGCATTATGCCTCTACGTCTCCCTTCAGGATTTATCTTAGAACTAAATAACTGTTATTTTGTTCCACTGTTGTGTAGAAACATTATCTCCGGATCATGTTTAGTACACGATGGGTATTCGTACAAGTCTGAGAACAATGGTTGTTCACTTTATTGTAAGGATATGTTTTATGGATTTGCACCCATTGTTGGGGGCCTTTTCATACTAAATCTTGACTGTGGAAATGATGTCTTTAACGTGAATGCTAAACGCCTTAAGAAGGCTGATACCACCACCACTTACTTGTGGCACTGTCGCCTTGGCCACATCGGAAAGAAACGCATGCAAAGACTCCATAAAGATGGAGTTTTACCGTCCCTTGATTTTGAATCATTTGACACATGTGAAGCTTGCTTGATGGGGAAAATGACCAAGACGCCGTTCACGGGTCATCCTGAACGGGCGGGTGAATTATTGGAAATAATACATGGTGATGTATGTGGTCCAATGAACACAGCCGCACGGGGTGGGTATTTCTACTTCGTGACTTTTACTGATGATTTAAGTCGGTATGGCTATATCTACTTAATGAAGCATAAGTCGGAAACCTTTGAAAAGTTCAAAGAATTTCAGAATGAGGTAGAAAATCATCGTGACAAAAAGATTAAGTTTCTGCGGTCTGATCGCGGAGGCGAATATCTTAGTCATGAGTTTGGCCAACATCTGAGTGATCGTGGAATCGTTTCACAGCTTACGCCTCCCGGAACTCCACAGAGAAACGGAGTATCGGAAAGACGTAACCGAACCCTGTTGGACATGGTAAGGTCGATGATGTCTCTTACAGATCTGCCGATATCTTTTTGGGGTCACGCACTACTCACTGCCGCTTATACATTAAACAGAGCACCATCTAAGTCTGTTGAGACGACGCCATTTGAATTATGGTATGGGAAGAAACCCAATGTGTTGCATCTCAAAGTTTGGGGTTGTGAAGCTTATGTAAAACATTTACAACCAAGCAAACTCGATCCCAGATCAGAAAAATGTTACTTTGTAGGTTATCCCAATAACACCATTGGGTATTCCTTCTACCAACAGTCCGAAGGCAAAGTGTTTATCGCAAGAGTTGGACACTTTCTCGAGAAAGAGTTTCTTGCTAAAGAATTAAGTGGGAGGACAATACAACTTAATGAGATTAGTGAATCTTCGGCAACCGTTGATAGGGCTAAGGAACCGGAAAAAATTCCGCTAATTATCCCTACGACCGAGCCGGAAGTTGTCGCATGTGATGCGGAAACTTCAGACAATGTTGTAACTGAACCGCGCAGATCAGGTAGGGCTATCCAGCCACCTGAGTGGTTTCATAACGAAATCTTCATTCTTGAAGACGATGAACCTGTGCACTACAAGGAAGCGATGGCGGGGCCCAGCTCAAAGGAATGGCACAAGGCCATGAAGTCCGAAATGGAATCCATGTACGAAAACCAAGTTTGGAACTTGGAAGAACTTCCAGAAGGCGTAAAGCCCATTGGTTGTAAATGGATTTTCAAAAGAAAGACGGACGCGGATGGTAACATTACTATCCACAAAGCTAGACTTGTCACGAAAGGGTTCACGCAAGTTCCAGGAGTGGACTACGACGAGACTTTCTCGCCCGTAGCTATGCTTAGGTCTGTTCGGATATTACTAGCAATTGCTGCTTATTTTGATTATGAAATATGGCAGATGGACGTCAAAACGGATTTCCTAAATGGAAACCTCAAAGAGGATGTATACATGACACAGCCAGAAGGTTTTGTCGTTCATAAGGATGCTGGAAAGGTATGCAAACTTCAGAAAGCCATTTATGGTCTGAAGCAAGCGTCAAGGAGCTGGAACATTCGTTTTGATGAAGTGGTCAAACAGTTTGGCTTCATCAGGAATGACGAAGAATCTTGTGTTTACAAGAAGTTTAGTGGGAGCGCAAAAGCATTTCTAATCTTGTATGTGGATGACATATTGTTGATTGGAAATGACGTGAATTTTCTTAACGAAATAAAAGACTCATTGAAAAAGAGTTTTTCAATGAAAGACTTAGGCGAAGCGGCATATGTATTGGGCATAAGAATCTATAGAGATAGATCAAGACGCCTAATAGCGCTTAGCCAAAGCACGTACGTTGACAAGGTGTTGAAAAGGTTCAACATGGAGAACTCCAAGAAAGGCCTACTCCCCATGTCACCTGGCACAGTACTTTGCAAGAATCAGTGTCCTCGGACTCTCGATGAGCGAGTACAGATGAATGATGTTCCATATGCCTCAACAGTTGGTTCTATTATGTATGCCATGGTATGTACAAGACCGGACGTTTCCTATGCGCTAAGTGTTAGCAGCCGGTACCAAAGTGATCCAGGATTGGAACACTGGGCCGCAGTCAAGGGTATTCTTAAGTACCTCAGAAGGACCAAGGATTTACTCCTTGTGTACGGAGGTGATGAAGAGCTCATTGTAAATGGTTACACTGATGCAGGCTCATGACTGACCCGGATGACTTCAAATATCAATCAGGCTATGTTTTCATTTTGAACGGTGGTGCAGTTGATTGGAAAAGTTCCAAACAAAAGACTGTGGCGGATTCTACGACGGAGGCGGAATATGTTGCTGCTTCAGAAGCCTCCAAGGAGGCGGTATGGATCAAGCAATTTCTTGAAGACCTTGGTGTGGTTCCAAGTGCTTTGGACCCGGTGGAGATCTATTGTGATAATAGTGGCGCCGTGGCTCAGGCAAGGGAGCCAAGTTCGCACCATAAGACAAGACATATTGAACGCAAATATAAACTCATTCGACATCATGTCGAAGCGGGTTTAGTGAAAGTACGCAAAGTTCACACGGATCTGAACGTGTTAGACCCGATGACAAAGCCTCTACCACGAGCAAAGCATGAGCAGCACCGGATTGCCATTGGTGTTAGGGAAGCCATGTAACTGGATTATGACTCTAGTGTAAGTGGGAGTCTGTAGGAGATATGCCCTAGAGGCAGTAATAACAATTACTTTGTATCTCCGAGTTTGTAATGAATGTTTATGTTCCATGCTATAACTGCAATGATTCTCGAGTCTACAATAACCATGAGGCTCGGAGGGAAACTCATGTGCACGTGTGGTATAATAAACGGTAAAATGTATTCCTAGTCTTGCCTCTAAGACTGGCTCAAGTATTGCATGATGATCCTGTTTTCCTGATCATGGGCATGTCAATGCCGGCAATTTTGAGGGCACAATGTTAGTAGAACACTTGTGTTGAATCGACCCGAATTGATGTTATGCTATGAGATTCATTCGTCACAAGTTAATGGTTAATAACACAGAGATGGTTAATGTTTGCATAATTCCTTAGACCATGAGAGTATCGAGTTCCTTCGTACTTGCTTCGTGAACTTTGGGGTTTGTTAAACGTCATCCGTAAATGGGTGGCTATTACGGCGGCTTACGGGTTCACGGAAAAGTATGACAAGAAACGAGATAGCTCAAGATTGGTATTTGCTCCTCCGACGATGGAGAGATATTCTCGGGACCTCTCGGTGTTACGGTATCCATCATCGTCTCGCCAGACACATTGTGATTTGATCACTGGGATGCGGGAACACGGAAACGAGTAAAGAGAACAAAACCGGTAACGAGGTAACTTGCATAGTGGATAAGTTGTTGATCCACGGGGATGCAATAAATCTCACCTCGGGTATTTGTAATATATCGTGAAGCAACATGAATAGCACACGGCAACTGGAGGTTCACTCGAATATTCATTCGTGTGGGTATAGGGGTCAATATGGGTGTCCACGGCTCCGATGTTGATCATTGATCGGAAAGAGTTCCGGGTCATGTCTATACTTCACCGAACCTATAGGGTCACACGCTTAAGGGTCATCTATCTGCTGAATACTAGACGGGGAGTCTGAGAGAAAATCACCGAAAAAGTTTCGGACGAAACGGAAATGTTCCGGAGAGAACACCGAAATAGTTTCGGTGAAACTGAAAAGTTGTTTCAGGGTATTCCATTAAGTCAAATTGGTTCCGGCACACGCCTGGAAATTCTTGGAGGATGCCAGAAGTGTTCTGGAAACTTCTGGGAATTTTCCGGGATAAAAACCGGAAATGTTCCGGAGCAGCCGGAACCGCTTTGGTTGCTTTTCGCTGAAGAAACATTGTTCCGAAATTGTTTCGGAATGCGTTCAAAATTGTTTTGGTGGGTACTGGAATTGTTCTAGGCACACAGAAATAATTTGGGATTTAACGGACGCAGAAAAATGTCTTCGTGAATAGTGAAAGTGCTTTATGGATATTTTTTGGAAAGCACTTTTTGGGATATTTTCCAAAAGCCTTCTAGAAGGACTTGGGAGCCAAGGAAGCCCCCTCATGGGGGCCCCCAAGTGTGGCCGGCCAAGGGAGGTGGAGCTCCTTGGGGCTCCACATGGCACCCCTTTTTGCTTTATTCTTTTATGTAAAGGCATAAAGTGCGGGTACTTTTGGTATTTTTGAATGCCAACTTTACCCCTTGGCTATCCTATAAATAGAGGTGAGGGGGCTGCCCCAAAACTCATCCTTGCTCTCATACACATGCCATTTGACTTGTCTGGCTTCTCTCTCCCTCCCAGCGAAATAGTTTCGTAGAGCCGAAAGGCTGTCTGGGTTCCGGCAGAAACTAGCTCTGGACGGCGAAGCCCTGCCGGATAGCTGACACCGTATGTGTGCAACCCCGTAGAGAGATTGTAGTTTCGATCTTTTGCCCGAGGGGCTGTTCGAGTGTCCTCCCGAAGGGCTGTCCGAGTTTCCGTTCGAGTTTCGAGTGTCCTCCCGAAGGGCTGTCTGAGTTACCGTTCGGGTTTCGAGGGTCCTCTCGAAGGGCTGTCCGCGACATCGTCCGGGGGACTGTCCGACCGCCTCCCGAAGGGCTGTCCGGCGATGGAGTACATCCTTGCGGTTGGGAGGTTGTAAATCCTAGCTGCAGGGATCTGCACCGACGATCTACACTGACTCTTCTTCCGTTGCGCTACGAGTCGGTACGGATCAGATCAAACCTTGTATGCAGTCTCCATAGTGATCCTGGGCGTGCTCGCTGTACCGATTTTTTTTGTTTTCTGTCGCGTTCCCCTAAAGGTTGTGGCCAGGGACGGTGGATCCGGCTATGAGCCTGGCGGCGGCCGGATTGTCCCGATGGGCAAGGCGGTAGACGGCCGGATCCTCAGATGGAGGTATGTGTGCTTGCTTGTTGATGTGTGTCTGTTTGAAGTGCTTGCTGCCATGGTCGAGATGCATCTGTGGTTGACGTCAGCTTGCTTAGGACGGTGTGGTCCACGTGCTCAACCACAGCGACAACCACCAGGACGGCGGTGGCCACACGGACGACGACGTGCTCACGCAGGGCGGCCTCCTACCGGTCCACGACGTGCTCCTGGGTGGCGGCACCCATGAGGTCGTCCACATTGGCTTCAACAAGACGCCGGCGTCTACACGGAGGATGAATTGCTTGCAGAGAGCGGCGTACGCCCGGACGACGGCGTGCTGCCGACCTCGCAGAGGGCAGCATCCACCTGGACGATGGTGTGCTGGTGGAGTGCGGCGTCCAGCAGAACGATGGCAAATAATGTGGCGAACGACGACGACAACCAGCCACTCGTCTACTAATAGTGCGGCTTCCTTTCTAATCATTGTGCCTCGACTAATTATTTATTTTCTGCACATTTAGTAGCTCTCAGTCTGAATATGATTGTTGTCATGTTTGAGATTTAACAGCTTGTCCCTTGTAGGATATCATACTCTGAAATGTCGGCAGTTATTGCCATGCTTCTCAAACACTTCATCAATTGCAGATTATTATCAACAGTGGGGATGATTGACGACAGGAGCACTTAGCTGTACAGCTTGCTGCACACTTTTATGGTAAATGTGTATAACAACACTATTGTTATCATGATAATAATCAATTTTATGTTGATTGTTGAGCTCGTGCAATTTTGCTGAACATTACTGTTGTATTGCTATTTGTGGCTCTTTTGTAGTTGAATGGTGCTTCATGAAGTTGACTAGGTTGGTCCTCATACCATGGTACGTAGCCTCTTGCAGCATTCGCTCCCGGTAACTGTTCAACACCATGACTCCATAAAGACCAAGAGAGATGCAACAAAACAATGAATATATGTATACACTGAGCATGTAGGGGCAGAATAACCAGTTATTGTTGTTCTTCTTGACTCGTGGTCAGGTTGGTCTTGATGTCCATGATGCCATCCTGAATCTATATATCTTCTGTAGATATGCTAATTTTCCATGCATTGAGTTTTAATTACAGTAAATGATTTTGCTTTGTAGGCTGATTAGAGCAACTTAAATTAACAAGTCAATAACCTTTGAATCTGTAGAGCACTAATGAGTAGATTACAGTCGAGCTTACAAATCTCAATGTTCAGTATGCATGTATACGATTTGCTATTTTTTTTTCTTTTCCTCTTTGCGGCTTGTTTTTCCATTGATCTACAATTAGATAATGAAACTTACATGAATATAGATGGCAAAATATCATCACTCATCTTACATTGATGTCGTTGATAGCTTAACCTTCTGAACATTCATGGGACTTCTAGGATCAATGAGGTATGCTTTAACATTACACTGTGAGTGCCTACAGGGAACCAAGATTTTAGGCATCCACAAATTGTTTTGATACTGCTGAAAAGATTTCCTTTATAGTTTGACCAGATGGAGTTTTTTATTTATGCTTAAACGTCTCATTATCTCTCCATCTGTAACTGAAAATTGATGAAAATTTGCCTGAGGGCAGAATATGGAGCAGAGAAGAGGTTGCAAGAGAAGAGGTAGTGGCATGAGAAATTCTGTATTATTTGAGGCTCTTGTAATGTGTTATCCTCATTTCATGAAGAGGATCCTATACTATGTCTATTATTCTTTTTTTAGCAAGCTATGCATATTATTCTGAATCTTTTTGCCATTGTATAAAATGAGTTCCATTTGACTTGAGAAAGACTTGCTTAAACATTTTATGGTTGTAGGTATTTAGTACAAAATTGGTATCATAGGTGAATGTTTTGAAACCATATCTGAATGTTCTTGGTACAATACCACACCACCTACGTCATCCATCATGACTACCACAATTGTTTTCCTTATGTTTCTTGCGGTCACAAATTAAAGTGTTACATTTGTTGTCGTCGAAGAATAAGGAGAGACGGACATTGTCATTATACTATGTGCATTTTGTAAACAAGATTAATGTGATCCCGTTTTAGATGGGAAGCTTTTCTTTTTCTTTGTAAATCAGACATACACTGCACCATCATCTCTTGCAGTATGTTCAGAACTATTTCATAGATTTGCTATGTTAAGGTCAGATGGCAGACTTTTGAACGGGCGATGATTTTAGAGAAAGAGACAGATCTTCTTGCAGGAACACGATATTAGAGGATTGCCAAGGACGAAGCGGAAGAGAAAGTAGTTTGTCAGCTACATAAATAGAAATCATATTACATTCTAGTCGGTACACATTTTTTAACTGAAACAACTGTTTGATCGGCGTGTTTGTATTTTTTTCAATTAGTAATTAGGCCCGCAGATAATTAGACATGCCGTTAATTAGGTCTGTAATAATTAATTAATTAGGCAGACAGATAATCGCGCTGAATTAATTTGAAAGCGCTTGCGGGCGAGGACGGTCTCGCCGATGTTGGCGACTGCCACAGGCTCTCAGCAACACGGCCGGCCAGCGCTTGCCAACATAAACAACGGTCACCACACGCTCGTGACATGGGCAACCAAGCATTCGCCTGGTTGTATTCATGATGTTTGCACTCGGATCGTGCCAAGATGAAAGAATAAAACACAACCAATTTCAGCTAAAATAACTTCTTTTGAGCTGATTGTCAAAAGAAAAGATGTGTATTAGCTGAGACGGCATTGTTCTCGGTTATTTTAGCTCCATGAATAGTATCTTAATTTTTCTTAAAGCCCGTGGCAACGCACGGGCATTCTACTAGTTAGGAGTAAACCAAGAGATAAAAAAACACATTGAACCAAAGAAAAATGTAAAAGTGAATAGAGATTAGTGGTTTGGGAATAAACCCGTCGCTAATCCTTCTTATTCCCCTCATGTCACCGCCATAGTGCGTCGCCGGGCAAAGCCCATGTGCCGGCGGCGGCGGCCGGGAGGTCCTCAGGCCTGGATCTGGTGTCCAGCAGCGTGAACGGCTTGGTTCAGGCTTGGTTTAGGTAGTCTTCGTGTCTTGGTTGGGGTAATGAAGCAGTGGTGTTGTCTCGTTTAGGAATAATGTACTTTCTCACTTCACTAACCTCGTTTCGTCTGTGCGCTTAGCGCCGGCTGTGGCGCATGGAGGTGTGCCTTCGGGCAGATCTTCCTGGATTCAGTCGGTTTTGGTTTCCGATGGATCCATCTGGATTCGGCCGGCGCTTGTGGTCTTTGGAGTGTTTGCAGGTCCTTTTCGGCGTTTTCTCCTCTGGAACAACAATTTGCTATGCAGATCGCGGCCATCGGCATCTTCTGGTCTACATCTTGTCTGCTGCTTATACAAGCACCTAAGGTTTGCTCGGCCGAGACGGTGGCCCAGAGGCGGCAACGAGCTTTGCTCACGGCGCGCCGCCAACATATGTAGGAGGAAGAAGGCTTCGGCACCCCCAAGGATTCAGATTTTTTCTTATTTTTTCGAGTGTACTTTTAGGGACACATGATACTTAATGTATGGCCTTAGATCTTTCCGCAAAACAGTGGAATTTTTTGGCAACATGGGCCGGCCCAAGATGCGCACTGAGCGTTGAATAGGATTCTCCTCCGCCATGGATGAGAGAAAGTGTGGAGGGACTTGCCCTCACGGAGCGCGGCGACTATTTGTCGCATTAAGCGAGGGGCAGGGGAACTCTCGCTGAAGCATCTACAACGACGGGCCGGCCCAGCAGCTTTCACCGAAAAGAGAAATAATAAGATAAGAAAAAAGGGCGAGCACCAGGAGTCGATCCCGTGATCTCGTGATAGTAGACAACGCCGCTAGCCACTGCGTTAGCTTCCCATTTCATGATAATAAGCTAGGGCGCGACCTACTTAGAGGGAAAAAAATCTGGTTTTTCATTGGTTTTGTCATTCTTTTTCATTCTTTTTTGTATTTTCATTTTTCTTCTCCATTTTCTGTTTGGTTTTATTTTTTCTTCTCCATTTTTTGTTTGGTTTTCCTTTTTCTTCTCCATTTTTTGTTTTTCTTTTGTTTTTCCTTATGTTTATTTTTGTTTTCACTCTACATTTTCGTACATGTCAAAAACAATTTTTGTAACAAGTGATCAGCATTTTTTGTATACACGTTCAACATTGTCCGAACACTATTTCAACATTTTTCAAATACTTGTTCAACATATTTCATATACTCGTTCAACATTTTTTAATACCTATTCAACATTTTTCAAATACTTGTTCAACATTTTTAATACTTATTCAACATTTTCAAATACTTGTTCAACATTTTTCATATTCTTGTTCAACATTTTTAAATACTTGTTCAACATTTTTTCATATACTGGTTCAACATTTTTTAATACATATTCAACATTTTTCAAATACTTGTTCAACATTTTTTAAATTCTTGTGCAACATTTTTTAATACTTACTCAACATTTTCAAATACTTGTTCAACATTTTGTCAAATGTATTTTTGAAGAGTGTGTTTTGTAATACATATATTTAGAATATTATAAAGTATTAACAAAAGTAAAAAAAGCAAAAAATGAAAACAAAAAACGTGAAAAAAAAGAAACAGAAAACATGCTGATGTATCCCGGACGCGTGGGCCGGCCCAAGTGGTGGTTCCCCTTCAGCGAGGGGTTCGCTCGCTCTCGCAGAAAGCGAGAAATAGGGGTTCCCCTCACGGAGTGGTCTAACTGGCAAGTTTTGAGCCTTCTTTTGCTTTTGCTTATGGCCCATCGCACTCTTTCAATTTGAATTTGAAAGCAGACCTATCCACACTCAGTCGTGTGTATGCGGCCCTAAAAAAACGGATACGGTCCAACGAATCGAATCTTCAGGGAATACGAATCCGCTAAAATAAAACCCGTCGCAATGCACCAACCGCAAAGTGAATGAAAAATGCGTTCCAACTTCCAACACACAC
This sequence comes from Elymus sibiricus, assembly GCA_039707655.1. Taxonomy (NCBI): domain Eukaryota; kingdom Viridiplantae; phylum Streptophyta; class Magnoliopsida; order Poales; family Poaceae; genus Elymus; species Elymus sibiricus. The sequence continues at coordinate 309,724,334 of CM077674.1, forward strand.
ACACATGCACGTTCTTCGGCTCACCGCGCCTTAGACGCCCGTACATTCCATGCGCTTCATTCTAGTATAATTTTTCTGGCTAACCCGCTTCATTTTATACCCGTGTGCCCACCTGCCGCTTCATTTTTCCACGACTAGTTACACGATTTAGTAGTACTATATAAAAAAAACCCGTAACCAACGGCTGGCACACATTTTCCACGGTGATTTTCGGCTGCTAACCTATGACGGATAAGAGATTCGGACGGGCGATGATTGGGCGCTAGAGATATTAGTTTCACTTCACATCACATCACATGCGGTGCCAGGTCGGACGCGAAGTTGACCCGCGACTTCTCGAGAAAGACAAAGGCAAGGAGCCGGGGCTGATGCCGAGCACAGTCAGATCCATGGGTGATGCTACCTGCGATTTCGTTTGCTCACCACGATCCCATTCTTTAGCGCGCGGCGTCGTTATCATATCTCACCACATAGCCGCGCGCGTACCTGTACCTTAAGGCTTCGCTAGGAGATGCACTGCACTTTCTTAAATCCAACAATGGCCGACGCACCGTCCGATTTCATTTCTTATTCTTAATCCGCGCGCGTATATATATTTGCGAGGTATCTTTGGCCACACGGAGTTTACTACATTTTCTGTGGGTGTAGTCGCTTTCGCCGCCGATGCCAGAATTTGAAGGACCTGGAGCACGAATAATCATATGCGCAGCGAAGATGCGCCAACCGTCACTTTAGAAGTGTCGACTAATCACCACGCAGCGACGGTTTAATCACCCCGGGAGGGAGGGAGAGGCCACAAATGGGTTGACCGTTTGTTTACTCGATACTCAAAAGGAGTATACAAAGCTGGGATTTAGTTTGGGCAGAGCTGGTCGCCAGTGCCAATCAGGTCAAAAACTAGACTCCTAAAACAATCAGGTCAAGAAGTAGACTCTTAAAACTAATCACGCGAAGAAGCGAAGAATCCGCCTAAGAGCATTCTTTGCTTGCTCTACCAGATCGATTGGACTTTTGGCGGTTTCATTTATATGATATGGTGATTGAGTTTGACAACGGATTCCTGCAACTTTGTTGTGAATATTGCCTTGTCCCTTTCTGGCTTTCTGCTATGTAAATTCCAATGAAGGTCCGCGTGCGTATGTAGAAAATGGCGCCATCATTTTTATTTGTTCAAGTTTGCACCTCAATGATTACCACTTAGCATAATAAAGTACTCCTACTAGCTATTACATAGAAGAATAACATTAGCACATCCATTCAACTAATTAAGCAAGCGAGAATCAAAGCAATCAACAATTGGTTGGATGGCTACATGGGTGTTTGTACTCCATCCATTATTTTTTACTACACGGCATATAAAATTTGTCTGAAGTCAAACTTCGTAAAGTGTGATCAAATTTATATTAAAAAATATCAACATCTACAACACTAAAGCTATACAATATGAAGAATAATTTCATGATGCATCCTATAATATTAATTTCGTGTTGCGAATGTTGACTTTTCTCTATGAAGTTCGGCAAACTTGACGAAATTTGATTTCAGACTAATCTTATATGCAGAGTAATAAAAAGGAGGGAGTACCTTAGCCTGCAATGTATAGAAACTCTTTTCATTGCTGAACACAACATTACATGACATTTTGTTTCTGATAAAAGGTGTTTTTTATTGACTCATAATGTAACATTGAGGGATATATACAATTACAATGAGCAAACACCCGGCCTCTGCATTATTATGATGCACACAACACACACACACACACACACACACACACACACACACACACACACACACACACACACACAAGCAGTGGCGGAGACAAGGGGACCAGCAGGGGCCCTGAGGGAGAGAAAACAAAGAGATCAAAAAAACGATCGACGATATACAACAACGACCATAGACACCAACCATTTTTTGAAAACACAAGGACTGCGAGAAGGGTTCTTCGAAAGCAATACCTTCAGAAAGGGAATGATGCACAAGCGTCGCCGTCGCCGGATCCAACCACTGATGGCCAGATTATGCGTTTTCTCCTTGAAGATCAAGTTCGAGCAAACTCCGAGCAATGCCTTCAACAGGGTAACGAAGCAAAAACGCCGTCATTGCCATGTATAACTGTTGGAACATCCTCCTCATGTGGGTTGTGAGCAGATGACTATTTGAAGCCTTTTAGGCAGCCCAAATGTGTGCAAGAGCCCATTACCCATTAGGGTTACGACCTAGGGTCATTTTTAGACTTTGCACGTGAGGGAAGAGGGATGCTTACCCTCCCATCCAGCACACACCAAACAGTGTGACAAATCTGAGTTGAGCCTCTATTGGAGAAGAAGAGAGAAAACCAAGAGAGAGGTGGAAAGAGAGGAAGATGAAGGAAGAAGCTTTCCTCAAGCAAAGGGATCCAATCGGTCATTAGATAAGAATCCAAAGATAAAGAGTGCCCAAGGTTGTGAATTCCAAATCCACCACCTTGTCTCCTTCAAGTTGCGGTTCCACCACCTTTGGTGAGATAGTTCTAATCCCAACCTCCTGCAGCCCAAATCTTGTTGTTACTATCCAAGATACAAAAATAACCTTGATGTATGAGATCCTCTAGTGCTACCTAGAGAAGAACTTATTGTATCCGACATGTGATTATGGTAGAAGAAGATTTACGTGGCTTCGGCCCATGGTTTTTACCCCAACTTGGGAGTTTTACACGTTTAAAAAATTAGGTGTTGATGTTTTGTTGCTATCCAGAAAGTTTCTCCTGTAACTAGACATCGCCTGAGGAGCATATGATGTGTTGTGAGAGTTACTTACTACATATATGCTGTTGCAAATGTTTCATTCCGTGCTAAGCAACGATCCTTGAATTGGTACATGATGTGGTGTTGAGATTACTTTGTTTCGGCTGCAGTTTTCAGTTCACCACAAATGTGTTTGTCTGCTAATTCCAAACGATAACCAACTAGCGTCTGACATAAGGTTTTCACCTTGGAGCTCGAGACCGGGTACTCGAGGAGCGCCACCCAATAGAAGCCATCATATGTCATCTCCTCCACTTTCAACGAACCCAGAAGCACAACACGACATAGATTTGGACGAGGGGGGAAGGTCACATGCACCGCCAAAATCCCGAGTTTGGGACGCTCCGACGTTCCCGCACCATCCTCACAAGTGGCATTGATGACCAACCTGCATGAGACAACATCACCAATTCACCACATGCCGCCACTAACTTTGTCGTCCTCGTATGTGGCAGCAGATTACTCCCGCATGGAGGACATGGCCGCCATCATGCATCGTCATTAGCAATGATGATCACGAATCGAACCTCACCGAATCTAAAGGTCCAAGCCCCCTCCGACCTTCTGGCACCCGCCGTCGAGCCGATGACACATCCACAAAGATAGTGGTAGCAAAACAAGCACGATTGACACCGACTAGCAGTGCGCATCTGGTGCATGGCCACCACACATCCCAACCGGAGGTGTGGGCGTTGGCTTACTCTAGAGCAACACCGGCTCTCCAGATCGGGGTACATGGCGGTGATTGTTGGGGATATTTCCTAGCGTGTAGACCCGGCAGAAAGATGACCCGGCCATAGAGCTGAAGGGCTCAGCGGGGCAACTCACTGCTGGGCCTTGGAGATGCCAAGTGGGCCGGCTTAACAGGAGGCCCGGTGAGAAGAGGCGGCTCAATATACGGGCCGGCTTAAGAAGAAAGATAAGACAAGGAAGATTGTCTTGAGGAGTAAGTAGAATAAGAGTAGGACACGGGTTAAGTTTACAACCCGGACTCTCATGTAAATCTAGGGCTCCATCTATATATATAAAGGGGAGTGCCTACGGCAGAAAGACTAAGTTGCAATCCCTCGAGAGCTAGGCTAGCGAATTCACACCCTTGTAATCAAGATCCAAAGCAATACAATTAAGCAGGACGTAGGCTTTTACCTCCGCCGTGAGGGGCCGAACCTGGGTAATCCCGCGTCTTATCGTTCCCGATCAACCCCGCTAAGCTTCCACCTTCGTGCGATGGCCTCATCTCTAAGTCCTTTCACAAGGGCATCTGCCGTGTCAAAACCAAGACAGTTGGCGCCCACCGTGGGGCCTACGCACGGTGGAGTTGAGTTCTTAGCGGGAGCTCTCCCAGGGTTCGGGAAGTACGCGGTTGGCTTGATGACGAAGAGCCGCCGCGGGAAGCTCTACATCGACGATTCGTACTGGGACCCCGACGCCGACTTGATCGAGTACGGGTGAGGGTGTCCCGGACTAGGAGGGTACTCGGGCTACCACCTATCTCTCGTAGGCCGGACTAGTGGGCCGCTCTTTACTCATCAAAGGAAGGCCGGATTGCGGGCGACCCCGTGCACCAGAAGGAAACCTTCGAAGACTTGGCGTCTCCTCCAAGAAATATTTAGTGTAACCGGCATGTTTATCCCCTGGTGGCAACCGACCATATGTAACCCTAGGTACCTCTGGTGTATATATAAACCAGAGGGTTTAGTCCGTAGAAGGGGAGAACCATCATCATCATACCCACCTAGGGTTTAGCCTATCCGATCTCGAGGTAGATCAACTCTGTAACCATCATACAATCACATCAATACAATCTAGCAGGACGTAGGGTTTTACCTCCTCGCGAGGGCCTGAACCTGGGTAAACACCGTCTCTACGCTCCATGTTACTCATTGACTCCAAGATCCACAGTTCGGACCCTCTACCCGAGATCTGCCGGTTTTGGTACCGACATTGGTGCTTTCATTGAGAGCTCCGCCGTTAGATCGTCAAGGATCAATGGTTCGTCTACTCATCAACGATGGCATCCGCAGCGGGGACATCTTCCTCCCCGGCTAACTCTTCGCGTTCGGCAGCGTCGTGCTGCACGCCGACCCAACCGGTCACCTCGACCAGGTCGACAGCTTCGCCCCTGATCAGAAGATCAGGTTCGGCAACCTAGAGTACGTCGCAGACTCTCGGGGCGATCTGACCTTTACTGGGTTCTCAGCTTTACCTGAGGAGCCTAGTAATCCCGAGGCCTTGACCTCGGATCTTCTCCTCGGCCCTGTCTCCGGGCCGGCCCTCAGTTTGGATCCGGCCTCAAGTTCGGATCCGATCCCGGCGCTTGAAAACCAAGGGTCGCCCTTGACCGAACATACTCCCGACGCCGGCACACCAGAATTCGACTCCGAAGTATGCCCAAGGATGGATCCAGTGGACCTCTCGTTTTTAAGCGAGATGTTAGATCGGATCCAGAAGATAAGTCTCGCGGATGGCCCGTCCTCGGCCCATGAGCAGATCGGACTTGAGGCCGACCGCGGGGAATTTTGCGTCCCACCCACCACCCACTTAGTAGCCACTGTCGAAGATTTAACCGACATGTTGGACTACGCCTCCGAGGAGGCTGACGACATGGACGAGGATATCGACGTCCCGCCGTATATGGATCCCTCCCTCGCCACTCCCAACACCGGAAAGTGGACCGCCACCTCCACCTACGACGTTTACATGGTCGACACCCCCAAGAAGGATGGCGATGCGACCAAGAAGGACGGTGACGGCCCCACCGAGGAACCGCCCAAACGACGTCGAAGGCGATCCAGGGGGCGAGGAAAGGGCAAGGAAAACAACACAGACACGAATGGTACCGGAGACAACGAGACTCCGGACAACATGGGGGAGCTCAGCGACAACACCCTCGAACAGCACCACGACGCCCCGGAAGGGCACGAGGACCAGGGCAACCCTGAGGACCCCGAGGATTCCGAGGACAGTAACTACCTTCCTCCGTCCGAAGAGGAGGATAGCCTCGGACCCGAGGATTTTGTCGTCCCAGAGGACCCCCTGGACCAGGAAAGATTCAAGCAGCAACTCATAGCCACTGCCCGAAGCTTAAAAAAGAAGCAGCAGCAGCTAAAGGCCGAACAAGACACACTCAACGATAGGTGGACGATGGTCCTAGCAACCGAAGAGGGCTTCGACCATCATTGCCAGGATCAATACAAAAGCTACCCACGACGGCGTCTGCTACCGTCATTTGAGGACGAGGCCCTTGAGCCCATGCCTCCCAGACAAACTTACACAAGCCAGCCCGACCGCCCCCCTCGAGGACGGGATAGGACGGCTGGAGAAACCGAATACCCACCCGCGCCCCCTCGCCGGGCGGGCAAGGATCCGGTTTAACCGGACAACCCATATGATCTGCGGCATGATCTACACGCCAGCGGGATACCGTCAAGATCCATCTACGGACACACACCCGCTAGACGGGACGGATACCAAGCCTGGCGCGATAGAAACGATAGAGCTCGGGAGCAGCACCGTATCCAGATGACAACCAATCTCCGGCACGACGTGGCCCGAGTCAGGGGCGCCGTTCACCCCATGTGCTTTACGGACGAGGTGATGCAGCATCAGTTCCCCGAAGGGTTTAAACCCGTGAATATAGAACAATACGATGGGACAACTGACCCAGCCGTGTGGATCGAAGATTTTCTTCTCCACATTCATATGGCCCGAGGAGATGACCTCCATGCCATTAAATATCTACCGTTGAAACTCAAAGGACCAGCAAGGCATTGGTTGAACAACCTACCCGAAAACTCCATCGGGAGCTGGGAAGAGCTCGAGGATGCATTCCGAGCCAACTTTCAAGGCACCTATGTTCGGCCACCGGACGCCGATGACCTGAGCCATGTCGTTCAGCAGCCCGGGGAGTCAGCTCGGCAATTCTGGAACCGGTTCTTGACTAAGAAGAACCAGATCGTCGACTGTCCGGATGCCGAAAAAATCGCCACATTCAAGCACAGTATTCGGGACGAGTGGCTCGCCCGCCAGCTCGGCCAGGATAAGACGAGAACAATGTCGGCCCTCACCTCCCTAATGACCCGCTTCTGCGCGGGTGAGGATAGTTGGTTAGCTCGTCGAAGCAACCACCCCGAAGACCCCGGCACTTCAGAGGCCCGGGACAGGAACGGGAAACCCCGGTGCAACAAGAATGATAAGCGCCGACACACAAACAACGGCAATGAAGCCGATGATGCAGCGGTAAACGCCGGGTTCAGCGGCTTGAAATCAGGACCGCGGAAAAAACCTTCTAAAGGGAACCGGGACGGCCCGTCTGCACTAGACAAAATCTTGGATAGGCCCTGCCAGATTCACGGTACCCCGGATAAGCCCGCCAACCACACCAACCGTAACTGTTGGGTAATCAAGCAGGCCGGCAAGATCACAGCCGAGGAACAGAGCAAGGGTCCCCGCAGCGAGGATGACGACGAACCTCGCGGGCCGAACAATGGAGGCCAGAAGCAGGTCCCTCCCGAGGTAAAAACCGTGAACATGATTTACGTCACGCATATACCCAAGAAGGAGCGGAAACGCGCACTCCGGGATGTCTACGCCTTAGAGCCGGTGGCCCCGAAACTCAACCCATGGTCGGCTTGCCCGATCACTTTCGACCGTCGAGACCACCCGACCAGTATCCGTCATGGAGGAACGGCGGCTCTGGTGCTCGACCCCATCGTGGATGGATTTCACCTCACCAGAGTCCTCATGGACGGAGGCAGTAGCCTCAACCTGATTTATTCAGATACAGTGAGGAAAATGGGGATCGACCCGTCAAGGATCAAACCCAGCAACACCACCTTTAAAGGTGTAATCCCAGGCATCGAGGCACGCTGCTCGGGATCCGTGACATTGAAGGTGGTCTTTGGTTCGCCCGACAACTTCTGCAGCGAAGACTTAATCTTCGACATTGTTCCCTTCCGCAGCGGTTACCACGCACTCCTCGGCCGGACAGCGTTCGCCCGCTTTAACGCCGTCCCGCACTACGCATATCTAAACTCAAGATGCCAGGACCCAAGGGTGTTATTACCGTTAACGGTAACACCGAGCGCTCACTCCGAACAGAGGAACACACAGCGGCATTAGCCGCCGAAGTCCAAGCCGCCGAAGAAGCGTCGCAGGCCCAGTCTACCAGCAAGGCACTGGATGCACGCAAACGCGCCCGAGCTATGGCCTCGGTCCTGGAGCACTCCCGTGCTCACCCTAAATAGGGATACGCGCCCCACAGCAAGACCCACCCAGCCGCGAAATACGTGCCTCGAGTGCACAACTTTGCGCTCAAGATTCCATGGGCAGCTGTGGGGGCAAAACAACTCAAGGGCCGAGAGCTCGGTTCGACCAGGCCATGGCTGAAGATGTCCTCGGGACACTACGAAACTATAGGCACCATCTAGGGCCAGAACAGCGTTAAGCTTTTACAGCGCGGCGACTTCTCAAAACCCTCCCCCAAGGACTCGTCCGCCGAACATTACCACTTCCGCCGAGCATACAGTCGACAGCTACACTCACACGGAAGCCTCCTACATAGCAAAGGCGCAGACGTGCGGCAGGGCGCAGTAGGGACGTCAAGCCACTCATGAAGGCCTTGTGTAAACCCTTCCTCTAATGTATTTATTTCTTAAAGTATCTATAAAAGTTACTTCGGCAGTTCGGATTGTACGGATAGACGTCACGAATTTAAAGGAAATAATGACCATTTCTTCCGGTCATACTGCAGTTAATTATGTTGCACCTTCCTTTCTGCTTTTCGGCCGAAGTAAACTATTATGATACATTTCCTTTTTAGATGTGATCGACAAATAGACCGGGGGCTCGAACTTCAATCTAGCCCCAAACATCATTCCGGCAGCAATTTTATTACATGTGCTCGGTGTCACGGATATTGCATTATATGAATCAGTTCTGAATTATGTCTTTGGTCAATGGTTAGGTTGCCCGGCTCCTGTGTTTGCCCTCCTACGTTCCGCTTTGTTCGGCTAGGGGGGTAAAGGGAGAACCGCTGCGATTGTACTTCTAGCTAGCCTGGTTAAGTACCTCAGTGGAGAAAGCCGAAAACCGCCCGTCATAATAAGCGAGAACTGGTCGGCGATCCAATGACAAGTGTCAAACTAAAATCGATGGAGGTTCATCCATGTTAAACGAAGGGTTTGTTGTCACAGAAACCAGGTGATAATGGTATCAACCTCGGTACGTCCGGACATCACATACACTGGGGGCTAGTCACTAGCCCCCGTAGTCAAGCTCCTATGGCTAAGTGAAAGTACTAAAGCCGCATAGTCCAATTGCCTCGTTTTCCTTACACACAACCGCCTCCGGGCACCGAGACGTCGGCTAAGCGTTAAGGTGTTAAGAGAAAACACCCCACGCAGTATCTGGAAGGGGGCTGAAGCCGACGACTGGTAACTTTCAGTTTAGAAGCGGCCGCACATGAGTCAAAATACGCATAGCAGGCATTATATTTACATCCAACAATTTGCATTTCAACAAAACAAAAGTTTCAACTCCTCGGATACAAGGAAAATAAATCTACTCATAAATTACATCTTTTGAGCACTGGGCCTCTATTGCCCGAGCACCATCCATCATGATGGGAAAGTACTGCTCGGGGCGCCTGTGCTCCTTCCCAAGAGGCGGCGGTCCGGTGGCCACTTCGGTTGGCTTGATCTTCGGCCAGTGCACCATGGTCTTGCCGAAGGCCATCCGAGCTCCCTCAATGCATACGGAGCGCTTCCAGGCATCGATCCGGGGCGTGGCGTCGTACAGCCTCTGCACCAAACCGAAATAGCTGCTCGGCAGCGGCTCCGAAGGTCACAGCTTGACACAGAGGTCCTTCATCGCCGGCTCCGCCATCTGATGCAACTCCATCAGCTGCTTCATCTGGTTATTGAGGAGGGGAGGGTGTTCGGGCGCTTGAAATTGCGCCCAAAACAGCCTCTGCTCGGCCCGACCCTCCTGGGCGGCGGAGAACCTAGCCGCATCAGCCGCACTCCTCGGGAGGTCCGCAAAGGCGCCTGGGGAACGCCACACTCATGTAAGCAAAGCGAACCTGTTACCACCAAAGACACTTTGCAGCAAGTACGGCTTACCATCCGCAATGAGTTTCACTTGGCGGAGTTCTTCTTGGTAGCCGCGTGCCTCCGTCCGCGCTTCCTTGGCCACCGACCCCAATGAGGTTAGCTCGGCGGCCTGCTCTTTATTCTTCTGCTCAAGGGCGTGACATTTCGTGACGGCATCCTTGAACTCTTGCTGCACTTCAGACACTCTGGCCTCGTGCTTCTAGCTAGCGGTTCTCACCGTAGCCAGTTCGGCAGCTGCCTGTTCGGCCGCCGACCTCTGCTCCGCCGCTTCCAGCTGAGCCTTCCCCAGCGCGGCCTTGAGGTTCTCGACCTCCACGGCAGCAGCTGTAGTCATATCAATTGACCCCGTTTAGGCTGCTTACTTCAAACCTTTACTTAACAAACAAAAACAAGAAACTGCTGTAATAAACACTAGCGCGGACTTGCCTTCGCTTCGTCGAACCGCTTGTTCAGCAGGCCGAGGTCGTCCTCGGAGCTCTTGAGCTTCCGATTTAGCTCGGCCAACTCCTCGGCGTTGGCGGCTGCCGCCGAGGTTGACGCCTGCATATCACTCTACGCACATTAGGATCCGAGTTATCGATTTTCGATCCTCCGACCGGCTTTACTCAAGCTAGTCAGAGTCTCGGGGGCTACTATGTATGAGGTTATGCATTCATATAAAAGAAATTTTCCAAGGGAAAAAACATTACTTGGCCTACCTTGAAGTCTGTGAGAAGGCCGCTGAAGGCCTCCTTTAGTCCGTTGTCCACGGACCGAAGACTTTGCAACACCGCGCCCATAAGGGCACGGTGCTCTTCAGCGATAGAGGAGCTGGTTAAAGCATCCTCCATCTCGTCCGGCCACCCAGTCGAAGTCCGCTCTGGGGTGCGTGGGGGTAGCGGGGGCACCTCGGCTCCTCCTCTCGCGGAAACCGGAATGCTCGACTCCGGGTGCCTTGATGGCTCCGGAGCCGCTCTCGGGGAGAGCTCGGATCGTCCGGGCTCCTCCTCTTCGTTTACCAGAGGGGCCCTCCCCTCCTGTCTTCGGCGGCCGAGGAATGCATCTCGGCCATAACAGTGTCGCCCCCTCCCCCTGTGTGCGGCATGGGAGGGATCCTCCTCGACAGAACCTCCTCGGCCTCTTCGACGATTGGAGGAGGCGAGGTGCGCGATTCGGTCCCGCTCTCCGCTAGCACGGCCGGTGGAGAATCCCCCTCCGAGACTCGGTCGGTGGGAAGGTCGCGCAGCGGGCTGCGATGTTAGAGGCAAAGGATCTTAGGACACGTACCTTTGGGCCAGCGGCTTGACCCTGGGGGTCCTCCGAGGAACCTCTTCAGAGGTCTCGGAGTCCTCGGCAGAGGCCGAGCTATTGCCGGACAAGGCCACCTTGGCCCTGCACGGTCTTTTGGGGGCGGGCTGAGGCAGCTCCTCCTCGGCGTCCTCGGACACCGCCCACTTCTTTGTTCGGGAGGAATCACTTTCCTCCCCCTCGTCTCCCTGCTCCCTCTTCTCCTCTTGTGCGGAGGGAGCATGGGTGTCCCTAGATCTAGTGTCCGGGGGTCCTCGGGAACGGAGGCCTTCTCTGGCCTCCCTCTTCTTTTCCTTCTTCTTGTCCTTCCTCTCCAGCGCCTCGTATGGCTCCTCGGCCAGCATGGTCGTCAGCAAGGCCATCCGGGAGCCCTCGGGCAGCGGAGCCGGGCTATCGATCCGCTCGGCCTTCTTTAGCCAGCTTTGTGGATGAGGAACAAGAGAATTGAATACCCTATCAAAAGGGAATAATCTGAATACAAGAGTGAAACTTAACATACCTCTCGAGGGGGGTTTGCGGCGTCAAGGCCGATGTCTTCCTCCTCGGCCGGCCAGTCCTTCTGCGGCTTGAACATCACCTTCCACAGCTGAGCGTGGGAAGTACGGTAGAAGCTGAGCACGGTGGCGGGGTCCTCGGGCTTGTATGCCCACATGGGAGAAGACCGGTCCTGGAAGGGGAGGATACGGCGGCAGAGCATAATCTGGATCACGTTGGGTAGCTCGACTCCCCGCTCTATCATCTTTGCTATCCGACTCTGCAGCAGCGCCACCTCCTTGTTTGACCCCCAGTCGAGGCCTTTCTTGGTCCATGAGACCAGCCTCGTGGGGGGACCGGATCGGAAGGCAGGAATCACCCCCCAATCCATGCTCCTTGGCTCCGTGATGTAGAACCACTCCTTCTGCCAGATCTTGATGGTCTCGATGAAGGTGCCCTCTGGCCACTCCACCCGGGGAAGCTTGCTGACCATCGCTCCCCCATAGTCCGCCTGCTGGCCATCAACAATCTTCGGCTTGACATTGAAGATCTTCAGCCACAGGCCGAAGTGTGGTCGGACCCGAAGAAAGGCCTTGCAGATAATGATGAAGGCCGAGATGTGCAGGAAGGAATTCGGGACAAGATTGTGGAAATCAAGCCCGTAGAAAAACATGGGGCCCCTAACGAAGGGGTGGAGGGGAAAACCTAAACCTCGGATGAAATGGGGTAAGAACACCACCCTCTCGCCCTGTCGCGGCGTGGGGATGACTTGGCCCGCCTCTGGAGCGTGGTGGGCGACGTTGGCGGGGAGATAGCCCACGCTCTTCAGCTCCAAGATAGCGTTCTTGGTGACGATGGATGCCTCCCACTTGCCCTTAGACCCGGAACCGGCCATTGCTGGATTGGACGGGTGGCTGGAGAGGCTCTGTAAGGGAACGCAGCAGAAAACAAAAAAATTTGCACTACGAACATGCCCAGGACCACTATGAAGATTGCATACAAGGTTTCGATACGATCGTTACCGACTCATAGCGCAGCAGAAGGAGAGTCGGTGTAGATCGTCGGTGCAGATCCCCACAGCTAGGATTTACAACCTCCCAACCGCGAGGATGTACTCCCTCATCCGCTCCTCGGACAGCCCTTCGGGAGGCGGTCGGACAGTCCCTCGGACGGTGTCACGGACAGCCCTTCGGGAGGACCCTCGAACAGCCCCTCGGGCAAAAGATCAAACCTATGACCTCTCTACGGGGTTGCACACATACGGTGTCACCTATCCGGCAGGGCTTCGCCGTCCAGAACTAGTTCCCACCGGAACCCAGACAGCCTTTCGGCTCTACGAAACTATTTCGTGGGAGGGAGAGAAGAAAGACAGATCATGCATGCCATTTCGTGAGAGAGTTGGAGTGAGCGTGGAGAGATCCTCTCCACCTCTATTTATAGGGAAGGAGGAGGTGGTGGTGGCTGAAATTTCAGCCCAAAAGGTGGGTGGCCCCCACATGGAAGTGGCTCACAAAAAGCCACCAAACATGGGTGCTCCCTCCCCAAAAAGCCACCAAACATGGGCTCCATAAAACATGGATGCTCCCTCCCCAAAAAGCCACCAAACATGGGCTGCTCCCCAAAGGGGGCGCCCCAAAAAATCAGCCCACGAATCGTGGGATCTTGTCCCCTCACGCTGGGACAAGATGTTTTCCGCGACCGTTTCTTCTGAAAATTTTCAGAAAATCCCAGAACATTTCCGGCACTCTCTAAAATCATTCTGGGCACGTTCTGAAACATTTCTGATATGGTGGTTTAATTCCGAAACATTTTCGTTAACTCCTAAACACTTCCGGTTTTCTCTCCGGAACTTTTCCGTCATCTCCGAAACTTTTCCGGTGACTTTCTCTCAGACTCCCTGTCTAGTATTCAGCAGATAGATGACCCTTAAGCGTGTGACCCTATAGGTTTGGTGAAGTATAGACATGACCGGAACACTTTCCGATCAATGATCAACATTGGAGCCGTGGACACCCATATTGACCCCAATACCCACACGAATAAATATTCGAGTGAACCTCCAGTTGATGTGTGCTATTCCTGTTGCTTTGCGATATGTTACAAATACCTGAGGTGAGATTTATCGGCATCCCCGTGGATCAACACTTGTCCACAATGCCAGTTACCTTGTTACCGGTTTTGTTCTCTTTTCTCGTTTCCGTGTTCCGGTATCCCTGTGATCAAATCACAATGTGTCTGGCCAGACGATGATGGATATCGTAACACCGAGAGGGCCCAGAGATATCTCTCCATCGTCGGAGGAGCAAATCCCAATCTTGAGCTATCAAGTCCCTTGTCATACTTTCCCATGAACCCGTAAGCCGCCGTAATAGCCACCCAGTTACGGATGACGTTTAACAAACCCCAAAGTTCATGAATCAAGCATGAAGGAACTCGATACTCTCATGGTCTAAGGAATTATGCAAATGTTAACTTTCTTTGTGTTATTAACCACTAACTTGTGACGAATGTATCTCATAGCATAACATCAATTCGGGTCGATTCAACACAAGTGTTCTTCTAACATTGTGCCCTCAAAGTTGCCGGCATAGTCATGCCCATGATCAGGAAAATAGAACCATCATGCAACACTTGAGCTAATCTTAGAGGCCAGACTAGGAATACATTTTACTGTTTATTATTCCACACGTGCATATGAGTCTTCATTCGAGCCACGTGGTTATTGCAGACTCGAGAACCATAGCAGATATAGCATGGAACATAAACATAATTATGAACATGGGGACAAATAATAACATTTATTATTGCCTCTAGGGCATATCTCCTACAGACTCCCACTTGCACTAGAGTCAATAATCTAGTCAATGCTAATGCACTTTACACCTATGGCATACCAGTGTAAAATATGCTTCGCTTGTGGTATAGCCTGATGTCCAACGGATCTGACAACTTCAGTTCCGTGTGTATGTTTGCATCTCCTCGCGTTTTCACGCTTTCACAAAATTCATATTTTGTGTGGCCTTGGCTTTGCATGTATGTGAATCACAGGTCAAACCTTGATTCCTCGGACTGAGCTATGGAGCAACTATCTGCAATAGTGTCCCATTGACCAAAGCCATTTTGGAACCATACTAAGTTCATGAATGAACTATATGATTCAACATCTTCTTTGTCACTTCCAAAGTGTCAACATACTTAGCCTTTGTTATAGAAATCGCCACAGTAACCTGTTTGGAACAATTTCCAACTACCGTGCCACCATATTGTGTATTACACAAAACCCTTAACTTAAATCGAAAATCGCATGAAGCATTGATGAAGACTGTATTGATGTAATTACTTACAACGAGCACTTCATAATCTCTGCTTGCGAGAAAACATGTCATCAGTGCTACTCTAGTACACAATGACATTTTTCACTGTTATCCCATGATCAGCACTTCGATCACTTTGGTATCTATACTCAGAACAGCTTGGGAGTATCGGACATATCTGGTTGTTTTACATACCATGGAATACATGATTAATCCAAACACAAGAGTGTGTGGAATCTCCATCATGTATTTTGCTCATCAGTGTTTTAGGACACCGAGTCTTGCAAAACTCTTTCCATGTGACTTCGGCAAGAATCACTCCTTGGCATTTTAATGCTAAACTATTTTAGCATCTTGTCAATATGTATTTTTGGCTTAGCCCATTAGGCAATTCTATCTCTGTAGATAAATATGCCTAATATCAAGGCTACTTAGCCCAAGCACTTCATCAAAAAAACTATTTTCAATGAAGTCCTAATTCGTGTCAAGAAATTTCTATTATTTCCAATCAACAATGTGTCAAGCACACAAAGTTTTTAGAAATATTATTATGCTCTCACTTACTTTCTTGTAACCACAAGCATCTTCGTTATCCATTGATGAAATCAAACTCTTTTGACTATTTCATCAAAAATGAAGATTCCAACTCCATTTTGCTCTCTTCTGTCCATCGCTGAAACTCTGAAGTTTGCATACTCACTAGCATCCTCTGGATCGACAAAACACTTTGGACTGTATCACATACAAGTCCTAGTTTGTATTTCCATTTCATGGAAATCCTTTTGGCATCCATGTTTCATATCTCATGTTTGAAATATGTATTAATTGCTAGTTTAACCCGAACTGATTTTAAGCATCGCTACGGTGAGACAACCTCATCGTAGTCAACTCCTTGAACTTGTTATTGCAACAAGTTGAGCTTTATGGATAAAACATTTTATCCACATTAGTTTTATAGTTCCATTAATGTTTGTTAGACTCTAAGTCTTCCGAAGGGTTTATCAAGATATAATCTTGAATCATTTATATGGAAACTATCTCAGATTATATTGGCTTTTAGCCAATTCCGGAGTCAGGGCCCATCATCGCTTCCTTGATTATCGTAGGTATACTGTTGTCCAACAACAATATCTCATATGCGCACCTGAGAGGTTTGCACGAGTTTTGCCTACGTGGTTCAGCTGCAAGTTCGACCGAAGTCCATACATTTTATTGTAGAGGCTTCCCTATCAGTCGCAGGAGAAAACTCTGGAATTGCTTCCGCGGTTTCAATCCTTTGTCATGATAACGAAGATACTGTTATCTCGTCGAGTTGCACTGTCCTCCCACTCACCTTTTTGAAAGAACCATTTTCTTCAAAATCATACCGTTCTTTGTGGCAAAACTTTTTGCCTCGGTATAGTGGTGGGGGAATACCCAATAAATTAGGATAACCTACAAAGTAGCATTTGTATGATTTGGAATAGGTTTGTAAATATTTTACACAAGCCCCATATTCCAAATGTTAAGAAAAGACAAAACATGGTTGGGCGTACCATACCATGGCATCATTTCAACAGATCTGATGGTGCTCTATTCAGTGTAAAAGCCGCAGTCTCTAAAGCATTACTTTAAAAGGGATAATGGCAAATTGATTTATGTCATCTTTGATCTTACCATGTCATAAATGGTTTGAATACATCTCCACAGACATTCCACTCACAGTGGTGTTCCGGGAGGTGTAAGTTATGAAACTCTTTTCACAACTCATCAGATATTCGCTAAACTTGTAACTCAAATATTCCTTTCCGCAATCTAATTGTACAAACATAATTTTCTTGTTACAATAACTTCTACTTAATTATTGAAAACCTTTTGAATGATTTCAAAAGATCCAGACTTACATCTCATCAAACAAATATCCATATATCTTCTTGAGTCATTTTTTGAAGATAGATAGATCCACTGCTAGCAACAACATTTATCAGACTACATACATCAAAATGTATGATCACCAATAAGTTCGTTGCTCGTTCCTTATGGCCTGTGAACGGTATTTTAGTCACTTCACTTTTCGAACGAAAGTTGCAAGTGTCAGATGATTCATAATCAAATGACTTCAAAATCCATCGTAATGGAATTTCTCCATGCGGGTTTCTCCAATGTGACCAAATGCAATGCCACACATGTGTGGTATTCTTTTAGTCTTGCGACATTTAGCGTCAGTGTTATGGATGTATCATATTACCATCAATATTCATAACATACATCCCATCCATGATGGAAGTATGGCCCTTATGTTATTCATAACACTGAACAACAATTGTTCTTTTATGAACAACCCTCTTGCAACAAACATTGTGCAATGGGCTAGAGTGTATAAAACTCTAAAATGAATTATGAAAGTAAACACAGAGGTAATATATTATTATCAATATTCATAACATACATCTCATTCAAAATGAAAGTATGGCCCTTATGTTATTCATAATACAGAACATCAAAAGTTCTCTTATGAACAACCTTCTTGCAAGATACTTTATGCAATGGGCTAGAGTGTATAAAACTCTAAATGAATTATGAAAATAAATATAGACGGTAATACACCGATGGAAGGTATAGTAACATTTACTATGTTCCCAGTGCGTATCTAAACCTCACTCCGGTAAGTCTTTTAGGCCGTAGTAGTTCTTGCATCGAGTCGCAGCAGAATGCAATCGAGCGGGTATTTCTGCGATCAATTCTAATCACAATACCCAAGAATCAGTGACTAACTATTTAATCACAATTCCCAAGAACTATTTCTTTGACCAGCCTTCCAAACATCAATAACTTGTATGACTTTCATACATGAGCTGGACATTCCAGTCTTCTCTCTTTTTGCCTTTATACTTCTAACAGTTTAACTTTCAGTATTTCTCCTACTCTCAGAAGAAGCACCCAACTTAAGAGTGGCGTTAGCCCCAGACTTCCTAGGCGTGTAAGTCACACTAACACCCTTTGGACATTTCCTTTCTCTTTAAGTTGTTATTTTATTCACCTTCATTATATGACAGGCGTTCTGCTGGATCCCTCTCTTATCAGTCTAATGCATAGTAAACACTTTACTAATAATTTGCAAAACAAACATTGCTTTGGATATTTCATATCGTTTAGCCTTTGTTTGTATCTAAAACTAATTTTCAGTTCCATGAATATCACATAGCTATCCCAAACTTTTGAAGTTCGGGTCTCATGGAAGCAAACATATTGCACTTGACCGTAACAGAATTCTAGCTTTTGGATCGAAGGACGAGAGTCACATCATCCATAGCTTTAGCGGGAGAATACCAAAAGCATGCGATAGGACAAAGTCCTTCTCGGCACTCTTGAGGACGATCCTCACATTATGTTACCAATCGTAAAGTTTAACCAGATAAATAACAACTTATTCAATTTTAATAGGGAAGGTGGAAACGCGAGCCATTATTCTACAACTATTATGCAATTTTCACTTAGACAATGTTCATAATCAATTGCACTAAGAATTAAAAGAATTAATTCCAAAGTGCGCTCCCACTCAAATCAACATCTCTCATAATTGATTGTGAGTGATACAAGATCCATATTTCAATTCATCGCCATAGAATCATCATCTCATGACGGGAATTTCAATTGGTAGGCCAACTTGCCGATCACATCTCTATGTGACTCTTGTTCATCTTTCGATGCGTGTGTTCCGAGCTCAGGACAATCCTGCCATGAACGTCAAGACAACCAAGTGATCTCGCTGCGAGGTCTGACCTCACCCGCCTTACACCCGTACAATCGTTCGTACCCATGCATCCATGGCGCACCCCGAAAGGAAAGATGTTGTGACGGTGCTACACTTGGGAGAACACTAACTACATGATATTTTAAGTGAGAGATCACCCTAATAAAAAATGACTACCGCGCAATCAAAAAAGGGTGCATCATAAGGGATAAACATCTCAGGCAATTCATAATAGCATGATATGGTATGGCCCTTTCTGACGGAGAAGTCTTTTATTTCTTCGTCTTCGGCATTCGCGTCGTTGTTGACCTTTGCGAAGATTGCCACCACCTTGTCGATGCACCAGATAATACTGCTATCTCTATAGCTAATAAAATAAGTGCATTACTTAAGGTTGACACGCAGGTCATTTAAAGTGACAATCATATGGCTCCAGCCATCATGCCAAATCATGACTCGCATGTCATGTTAATTTTACATCATATAGTCATCTCATACATAATCAAATTAATATGAGAACTGCTATAACACATCACATGCACATCTCATGTCATCCTGCAAAACCAAGTTAGACGCCTCTAATCCGTTTGTGCAAAATTTTATTTTATGTGGCTTCTAAGTTTCGAAACAAACCGAAGCTACCAACGTTCATCACCAAGTATGATTATTCAAGTCGCTAGATTAACTTTGCGGGGTGTATGAAACACGAGATAATAAAATTTTGAGCCCCATACTGAACTTCGTCATACGCATGACCCCCGTGCAGATCATATCTGCATTGCCCTTTCTTCCGCAAAATTTCATCTTTCTTTTAACTATGGTGGAATTCAATGAACTGTTAGCACTTCGTTGATCAATCAGGATCGCGGATTGCCAGAACTTTGAAACTCCACCATGCCGTTATCAAGATCAGAAATACGCAAATTTCAGGGAAGCAACAAGAAGATCAGGTAACAGATTTCATCTGCTACCCGCACAAATAATTTTCAGTAATAGAACTCATCTACTACAAATTATATTGTGCAACACCCATACATCTCTATGTATTCTAGATCGTAACCTGCATCTACGCATAGCACGGCTCATGATGCCACCGTAAGGGAACGCAGCAGAAAACAAAAAATTTCCGCACTACGAACATGCCCAGGACCACTATGAAGATTGCATACAAGGTTTTGATCCGATCGTTACCGACTCGTAGCGCAGCGGAAGGAGAGTCGGTGTAGATCGTCGGTGCAGATCCCCGCAACTAGGATTTACAACCTCCCAACCGTGAGGATGTACTCCCTCGTCCGCTCCTCGGACAGCCCTTCGGGAGGCGGTCGGACAGTCCCTCGGACGGTGTCACGGACAGCCCTTCGGGAGGACCCGCGAACAGCCCCTCGGGCAAAATATCAAACCTACGACCTCTCTACGGGGTTGCACACATACAGTGTCACCTATCCGGCAGGGCTTCGCCGTCCAGAACTAGTTCCCACCGGAACCCAGACAGCCTTTCGGCTCTACGAAACTATTTCGTGGGAGGGAGAGAAGAAAGGCAGATCATGCATGCCATTTGGTGAGAGAGTTAGAGTGAGTGTGGAGATCTCCTCTCCACCTCTATTTATAGGGAAGGAGGAGGTGGTGGTGGCTGAAATTTCAGCCCAAAAGGTGGGTGGCCCCCACATGGAAGTGGCTCACAAAAAGCCACCAAACATGGGTGCTCCCTCCCCAAAAAGCCACCAAACATGGGCCCCATCAAACATGGATGCTCCCTCCCCAAAAAGCCACCAAACATGGGCTGCCCCCCAAAGGGGGCGCCCCAACAAATCAGCCCACGAATCATGGGATCTTGTCCCCTCACGCTGGGACAAGATGTTTTCCGCGACCGTTTCTTCTGAAAAATTTCAGAAAATCCCAAAACATTTCCGGCACCCTCTAAAATCATTCTAGGCACGTTCCGAAACATTTCCAGCATGGCAGTTTAATTCCAAAACATTTTCGTTAACTCCGAAACACTTCCGGTTTTCTCTCCGGAACTTTTCCGTCGTCTCCGAAACTTTTTCGGTGACTTTCTCTCAGACTCCCTGTCTAGTATTCAACAGATAGATGACCCTTAAACGTGTGACCCTATAGGTTTGGTGAAGTATAGACATGACCGGAACACTTTCCGATCACTGATCAACATCGGAGCCGTGGACACCCATATTGACCCTATACCCACACGAATAAATATTCGAGTGAACCTCCAGTTGCCGTGTGCTATTCCTGTTGCTTCGCGATCTGTTACAAATACCCGAGGTGAGATTTATCGGCATCCCCGTGGATCAACACTTGTCCACAATGCCAGTTACCTCGTTACCGGTTTTGTTCTCTTTTCTTGTTTTCATGTTCCGGCATCCCTGTGATCAAATCACAATGTGTCTGGCCAGACGATGATGGATATCGTAACACCGAGAGGGCCCAGAGATATCTCTCCATCGTCGGAGGAGCAAATCCCAATCTTGAGCTATCAAGTCCCTTGTCATACTTTCCCATGAACCCGTAAGCCGCCATAATAGCCACCCAGTTACGGATGACGTTTAACAAACCCCAAAGTTCATGAATCAAGCATGAAGGAACTCGTTACTCTCATGGTCTAAGGAATTATGCAAACGTTAACTTTCTCTGTGTTATTAACCATTAACTTGTGACGAATGTATCTCATAGCATAACATCAATTCGGGTCGATTCAACACAAGTGTTCTTCTAACATTGTGCCCTCAAAGTTGCCGGCATAGTCATGCCCATGATCAGGAAAACAGAACCATCATGCAACACTTGAGCTAGTCTTAGAGGCCAG
The DNA here is from genome assembly GCA_039707655.1 of Elymus sibiricus. Taxonomy (NCBI): domain Eukaryota; kingdom Viridiplantae; phylum Streptophyta; class Magnoliopsida; order Poales; family Poaceae; genus Elymus; species Elymus sibiricus. Next base: position 309,745,864 of record CM077674.1, read on the forward strand.
ACTAGGAATACATTTTACCGTTTATTATTCCACACGTGCATATGAGTCTTCCTTCGAGCCTCGTGGTTATTGCAGACTCGAGAACCATAGCAGTTATAGCATGGAACATAAACATAATTATGAACATGGGGATAAATAATATTTATTATTGCCTCTAGGGCATATCTCCTACATGCTCTTGGAAGGGAGAGCAGATCTGGGCGCTGGACCTCAAGAGATTGGGAGGGCAGCGGCGAAAAGAAGAGGTGAGAGCATGCGAAGGAAATGGAAGCCGCTCCCCTTTTATGGGCTGTAAAACCTAAGGTCCCTTTACTGCGCTGCAGGCTTCGCCGTTTCCCCGTGTAATCGTGCCATTATGCGCGCGTGGGATGGAGAAAATTATTGATCATATCCCTTGAAAATAAGGCACAATCTCCATATCGATGGGATGCGCCAATGAAGGAACCGCTTCGAACCGCGAATCGAGTTTTCATAAACCAACTCGTGGTCGTGGCGGGCTGTGACCCTTCGGTAAAAGTTGTCAGATGAGGTCACTGTTCACATCAATGCGACTAGCCTTCGGGGCTAAGTAATCTGTACTCCTCGGCAACCGAAGCATCGTTCGGGGAATGTGCGGCTAGGCAACACTTGAGAACTTGATTTAGAGCGGGGAATGTGTGGCTAGGCAACACTTGAGAACTTGATTTAGAGGGGATGCAAACTTAACACAAGAATCACGGAAGGGAAGGAACTGGTCCACAAAGCAGATGGTGTTCGGCATATACCTCGGCTTCGAAGACTAGTTCGGGGGCTACTGAGGGTGTCCCAGACTAGGGGGGTACTTGGGCTACCGACCTATCTCTCGTAGGCCGGACTAGTGGGCCGCTCTTTACTCATCAAAGGAAGGCCGGATTGCGGGCGACACCGTTCACCAGAAGGAAACCTTCGAAGACTTGGCGTCTCCTCCAAGAAATATTTAGTGTAACCGGCATGTTTATCCCCTGGTGGCAACCGACCATATGTAACCCTAGGTCCCTCTGGTGTCTATATAAACCAGAGGGTTTAGTCCGTAGAAGGGGAGAACCATCATCATCATACCCACCTAGGGTTTAGCCTATCCGATCTCGACGTAGATCAACTATGTAACCATCATACAATCACATCAATACAATCTAGCAGGACGTAGGGTTTTACCTCCCCGCGAGGGCCTGAACCTGGGTAAACACCGTCTCTACGCTCCCTGTTACTCATTGACTCCAAGATCCACAGTTCGGACCCTATACCCAAGATCTGCCGGTTTTGGTACCGACAACGGGTACTGGGTCCCCTTTGGCAAGATCCCTACCTTCATCGGTGTTGTCGGCGAGTCGGCCGCCGGATTGGAGGCTGTCACCGGCGTCGAGTCGGCTCGCCGCCCCAGTCCAAGCCAGGCAAGACCCGGCCCGCCACAAGCCGTCCGGAAGCATGTCTTTGTAGGGTTCACCCAAGGGGTGGCCTTGTCGGAGAATGCTACTTGTAGCTTGCATTGATATTATCCCCGAAGAGGAAGGGATGATGCAGCACAGTAGAGATAAGTATTTCCCTCAGTTATAAAACCATGGTTATCGAACCAGTAGGAGAATCACACAACACCTCGTTAGCAGTACCTGCACACAAACAACAAACCCTTGCACCCAACGCAAACGAGGGGTTGTGAATCCCTCGGCGGTAAATTGCAAGATTAAATTGTATGTGATAGATTGATAGATTGAAACAAAAATTCAAAATAAAATAAATAAAAGAAAATGGCAGCAATATTTTTAGGGTTTTAGTAATATGATTTATATAGACCTGGGGGTCATAGTTTTCACTAGAGGCTTCTCTCAAGAAAATAGCATATGGTGGGTAGACAAATTGCTGTTGGGCAATTGATAGAAAAGAAAATAATCATGACGATATCCAAGGCAATGATCATGTATATAGGCATCACGTCCAAGATAAGTAGACCAACTCCTGCCTGCATCTACTACTATTACTGCACACATCGACCGCTATCCAGCATGCATCTAGTGTATTAAGTCCATAAAAGAACGGAGTAACGCCTTAAGAATGATGACATGATGTAGACAAGATAAACTCATGTATGAATAAACCCCATCTTTTTACCCTTAATAGCAATGATACAAACGTGTCATGTCCGTTTCTGTCACTGGGATTGAGCACCGCAAGATCGAACCCATTACAAAGCACCTCTTCCCATGGCAAGATAAATCAACTCAGTTGGCCAAACCAAATCAATAGATCAGAGAATAAATACGAGGCTATAATAATCATGCATAAAAGAGTGCAGCAAAGACTCAAATAATATTCATGGATAATCTGATCATAAACTCACAATTCATCGGATCCCAACAAACACACCGCAAAATGTGATTACATCGGATAGAACTCCAAGAACATCGAGGAGAACATTGTATTGAAGATCAAAAAGAGAGAAGAAGCCATCTAGCTACTAACTATGGACCCGTAGGTCTGTGGTAAACTACTCACGCATCATCGGAAGGGCAGCAAGGTTGATGTAGAGCCCCTCCGTGATCGATTCCCCCTCCGGCAGATTACCGGAGAAGGGCCCTAGATGGGATCTCTCGAGAACAGAAGCTTGCGGCGGCGGAAAAAGTATTTCGTGGACTTCCCTGAGGGTTTCTAATTTTTTCTGAATTTATAGTGGAGGAATTAGGTTAAACAGAGCTCTGTGGGCCCCACGAGGTACCAGGGCGCGCCTGCCCCTCCCAGGCGCGCCCTGGTGCCTCGTGGGCACCCCCTGGGGCTTCTGGCCTCCTCCCGAAGCTTATAGTGTTTATCTTGGCCAATAAAAAATCTCCAAAAAGTTCCGTGGCATTTGGACTTCGTTTGGTATTGGTTTTCTGTAAAACAAAAACAGGGCAGAAAACAGCAACTGGCACTGGGCACTAAGTTAATAGGTTAGTCTCCAAAAATGATATATAATTGTTGTAAATGCTTATAAAAACATCCAAGATTGATAATATAACAACATGGAACAATCAAAAATTATAGATACGTTGGAGACGTATCAGCATTCCCAAGCTTAATTCCTGCTCGTCCTCGAGTAGGTAAATGATAAAAACAGAATTTTTGATGTGGAATGCTGCCTAACATATTCATGACGTATTCTTTTCTTTTATAGCATGGACATTTGGACTTGAATGATTTAAAGCAATAGTCTATAATTTGACATGAAAATATAGATACTCAAGCATACTAACAAGCAACCATGTCTTTCAAAATATTAGTGCTAAAGAAAGTTATCCCTAGCCCATTATGCTCAATCATTGATCCATTCATGAAACACACTCAAATATTAGCTACATCCAATGCACAAGTATGACAATAGTGCTCTCTAGTTGGTGCTTTATAAGAGAAGATGGAGACTCAAATAAAAATAAAAATTGCATAAAAGTAAATAGAAAGGCCCTTCGCAGAGGGAAGCAGAGATTTGTCAAATGTGCCAGAGCTCAAAGCTGAAATTAAAGAGATAAAATATTTTGAGAGACATGCTTTTCCTGTAAATGAAAACGACCGAGAATTCCCAATATCTTCCATGCTAGACACATCATAGGCGGTTCCCAAACAGAAAGTAAAGTTTATTTCCTTTCCACCATTCTTTAACAATCCATGGCTAGCCATATCCACGAGTGCCCTCCATACCAACACTTTCCAAGGAATTTTGTTGTTATTAATTTTTGATTTCATTGTGGGACTGGGCATCCCTATTACCAACCATTCTCTCGTGCAATGACAAGTGAATAAACACTCATTGTGAGAATAACACACCTAGCATGGAAAATATTGGCCACCCCCTGCCACTTCATGAGCGGTACGGGCACACAAAACGGAAAAATTATTTTGAAAATTAGAGTTGGCACACGCAAATTTACTTGGAACGGCATTGAAATACCGCATATAGGTAGATATAGTGGACTCATTTGGCACAACTCGGGTTTAAGGATTTTGGATGCACAAGCAGTATTTCCGCTTAGTACAAATGAAGGCTAGCAAATAGATTGAGAAGCAACCAACCAAAAAGCGAAAACGGTCATAAACATGCATTGAACATAACTAACACCGAATAATGCACCATAAGTAGGATATAATTTCGTTGCATAACTATTGACTTGACGTGCATGCATAGGGAATCACAAACCTTAACATGAATATTCTTACTTAATCACAATTACTCACTAACATGACTCACATATCATCATCTCCATATCGCAAAACTATTGCAAGGAATCACACTTATCATATCCAATGATCTATATGAAAGTTTTTATTATATCCCTCTTGAATATTCATCACTTTGGGACCAAATTCATATCTTGTGCAAATTACCATTACTTTCATCAACTCTCAAAAAGATTTAAGTGAGGCATGAGAGTGCAAATATTTCTTCAAAATTTTCATCTTATCAATTCTCAAAATAATATAAGTGAAGCATGAGAATTTATTTCTTCAAAATTTCAATCAACTTTCAAAATAATATAAGTGAAGCATGAGAGTTTATTTCTTCAAAATATAGCCACCACCGTGCTCAAAAAGATTTAAGTGAAGCACTAGAGCAACTGCCTAGCTCAAAAAATTTAAGTGAAGCACATAGAGTATTCTAACAAATTATGATAATGTGTGGCTCTCTCAAAATAGGTGTGTTCAGCAAGGATGATTGTGACTAACTAAAAAGCAAGCAAAGCAAAGACTCATATAATACACGACGCTCCAAGCAAAACACATATCATGTGACGAATAAAAATATAGCTCCAAGTAAAATTACCGATGGTTGGTAAAAGAAAGAGGGGATGCCTTCCGGGGCATCCCCAAGCTTAGACGCTTGAGTCTTCCTTGAATATTACCTTGGGGTGCCTCGAGCATCCCCAAGCTTAGGCTCTTACTACTCTTATTCCTTCATCCATCATGATCTCACCCAAAACTTGAAAACTTCAATCACACAAAACTCAACAAAACCTTCGTGAGATCCGTTAGTATCACAAAATAAATCACTACTTTAAGTACTGTTGCAAACTCATTCATATTTTATTTTTGCATTATACCTACTGTACTCTAACTTCACCATGGCTTATACCCCCCGATACAATCCATAGATTCATCAAAACAAGCAAGTAGTGCATCAAAAACAGAATCTGTCAAAAACAGAACAGTTTGTAGCAATCTATTTAAAAGACATACTTCTGTAACTCCAAAAATTCTGAAAAAATAGAAAAACGTTGGCAATTTATATACATATACTGTGTAAAAATTTCAGATTTTTTTCACGCTCCAGTACAGAAACAAAATTCGGGCACTGGATGCAAAACTTTCTGTTTTTCAAACAACATCAATTATATTATCTTCCAAATCATCCCAAAGGCTTTACTTGGCACAAACACTAATTAAAAACACAATCATACCAGTAGCATAATTGTGAAAACACACAATAACAGAAACAAAAGATAAAAATTTATTTTATTCATTGGGTTGCCTCCCAACAAGCGCTATTGTTTTATGCCCCTAGTTAGGCATAATGCATAGTTTCAAGTGTTGTCATCCTTCTTCTTCTTATCCAAAGATGTAATTTTATCAGAGGGTTTTTCAAAGGTAATATGAAACACATCATCCATACAAATTTTCGCATTAGCAAGTTGTCCATCTGTAAATCCCTCTTGATTACCGGCTACAATCCAAGAGTATTGTCTGTTAACACTATTGAAAACTTGTTGGATTATATTCAAAGGAGGAACTTCTTTTTTAATATTCTCATCAAAGATGTGGTCATTGAGGAACAAATATCTCAACAAGTAATCATTATTATAAAGGATCTCATCTATTACCGGTTTTTCACGGTTCATACCATAAAAATCAATGATCTCCCTAGCTTCCTGCACTATGTGATCAAATTCATTCATGAGAACAAGAGTGGCTATTTTCTTAGCTCTAGGATCTTTTATAACCGGTAACTCATAAAATAATCTTTGCAAAGTAGGATGGGTGCAAATAAATCTTCTTTCAAGTTTAAGAATAAGTGCGGAAATAGCATCGGCATAATTCTTAGTTTCTTTAAGTATAGGAGCATCATCAAAAGCCAAGGTCCCAATGCAATTAAAGAATTCTTGGATGACACTTTTTCCTATAACATTACCCTGTCCCAACACAAAAGTTTTAACATCAAGATTGGTAGAACTTCCAATTTTAGGGGTTCTACCATCATCAGTTTCTGCCATTCCAAAATCACTCATGATAACGATCTTCAAGCAAGCGAACAAGCAAACAAGAAAAAGGAAAAAAGGAAGCGGAAAATATTTATGTATTTTTGTAAAAATGTTTTAAAAGTAGGGGAGATGAAAACGCGAGGCAAATAAAGTAAATGCAAGGAGATGAGAGTTTATGCAAAGGTACTTGATAGTTGTTGATGATGTCTCCCCAGCAACGGCGCCAGAAATTCTTCCTGCTACTTGTAGCTTGCGTTGGTATTATCCCCGAAGAGGAAGGGATGATGCAGCACAGTAGAGATAAGTATTTCCCTCAGTTATGAAACCAAGGTTATCGAACCAGTAGGAGAATCACACAACACCTCGCTAGCAGTACCTGCACACAAACAACAAACCCTTGCACCCAACCCAAACGAGGGGTTGTTAATCCCTCGGTGGTAAATTGCAAGATTAAATTGTATGTGATAGATTGATAGATTGAAACAAAAATACAAAATAAAATAAATAAAATAAAATGACAGCAATATTTTTAGGGTTTTAGTAATATGATTTATATAGACCCGGGGGCCATAGTTTTCACTAGAGGCTTCTCTCAAGAAAATAGCATATGGTGGGTAGACAAATTACTGTTGGGCAATTGATAGAAAAGCAAATAATCATGAAGATATACAAGGCAATGATCATGTATATAGGCATCACGTCCAAGATAAGTAGACTGACTCCTGCCTGCATCTACTACTATTACTCCACACATCGACCGCTATCCAGCATGCATCTAGTGTATTAAGTCCATAAAAGAACGGAGTAACGCCTTAAGAACGATGACATGATGTAGACAAGATAAACTCACGTATGAACAAACCCCATCTTTTTACCCTTAATAGCAATGATACATACGTGTCATGTCCCTTTCTGTCACTGGGATTGAGCACCGCAAGACCGAACCCATTACAAAGCACCTCTTCCCATGGCAAGATAAATCAACTCAGTTGGCCAAATCAAATCAATAGATCGGAGAATAAATACGAGGCTATAATAATCATGCATAAAAGAGTGCATCAAAGACTCAAATAATATTCATGGATAATCTGATCATAAACTCACAATTCATCGGATCCCAACAAACATACCGCAAAAAGTGATTACATCGGATAGAACTCCAAGAACATCGAGGAGAACATTGTATTGAAGATCAAAAAGAGAGAAGAAGCCATCTAGCTACTAACTATGGACCCGTAGGTCTATGGTAAACTACTCACGCATCATCGGAAGGGCAGCAAGGTTGATGTAGAGCCCCTCCGTGATCGATTCCCCCTCCGGCAGATTACCGGAGAAGGACCCCAGATGGGATCTCTCGAGAACAGAAGCTTGCGGCAGCGGAAAAAGTATTTCGTGGACTCCCCTGAGGGTTTCTGATTTTTTCTGAATTTATAGTGGAGGAATTAGGTCAAACGGAGCTATGTGGGCCCCACGAGGTACCAGGGCGTGCCTGCCCCCCCCCAGGCGTGCCCTGGTGCCTCGTGGGCACCCCCTGGGGCTTCTGGCCTCCTCCCGAAGCTTCTAGTGTTTATCTTGGCAAATAAAAAATCTCCAAAAAGTTTCGTGACATTTGGACTTCGTTTGGTATTGATTTTCTGTAAAACAAAAACAGGGCAGAAAACAGCAACAGGCACTGGGCACTAAGTTAATAGGTTAGTCTCCAAAAATGATATATAATTGCTGTAAATGCTTATAAAAACATCCAAGATTGATAATATAACATCATGGAACAATAAAAAATTATAGATACGTTGGAGACGTATCAGAGAACTCCCTGTCTGGAGACGATACGCTCGTTCAATCTGACGATGAATCCTCGATGGGAGAAACCGAGTCGATCCGTCCCCTGTACGATGGAAGGCTGGGATATACTGATGAAGTCTTTCCAGAGGTCCTTGAGCCGCCTCGCTTTGCAGCGGTCTACATGGTGGGTAGGCAAGATCCTGCACGCGATCCGGTCGATCCAGCGACTGGGCAGAACCTCACCCTGGCCGGCTCAGGAGGAGCCGGCGCGGCTACTGCTGGCTCTCAGAAAACTGGGGCACAGGCGCTTGTGGACTTGATGAATACTTTGATGACTCTGTTGGCTGAGCCGGTTACTGTGGAGAACGCGGCTGCGCGCAACACGGACATCACGAAGTGTCGCGAGTAGATGATCAAGATCCAAGAGGATATCAATGCTGAAAACACCCGCATGGCGGAGGCGCAAGCCCGGCTTGCCGAGGAGAGATAGCGTCTAGATGAAGAGGCTCATTATTTAAGCCATCGGCAGGCCGAGTCAGAGGTCGTCCACCGAAGGCGACATCAAAGCCGGCTTCCGGCTAATATCGAGCCGACTCAGCTGTTTACCACGCCGAACGATCCGCCGGCTTCGGCAAACCCGGGGGATGGACTTGTGCCCCCGGGAGGGCCGCTTTTGCAGCAGCCGGCTCAGCAGAGGGAGCCGGCTCAGCATCATACACCAGTTCAACAGCAGCAGCTGCCGTCTCGCCGGTTCCAGACCCTAATTGGACACTATTCCAACCCGGTCGACAAAGTACTGGCGGCGACTCACAACTTGGCAGCAATTCCGATCGAGGGAGATGGTCTGGCTCAGGTTGAGGCTAGGAACGCCATTGTGATGCTTAAAACAGCAGTAGTACAACAAGCTAACTATTCCCATAGTCAGCACCGACTTCACTCAACCCCTCATCAGAGCCGCACCAGGAGCCAACGCCCAGAGTCGCCGGCGGTTTCTAGCAGCACGCACCGCAGAAGGGTCGCACCACCACTGGTAGATCAACAACAACCCGGGATCCCAAACGCACAGGATATTGTGGACACTGCTCGGGCTTTATGGGCGTTACAAGAGGAAAACGGGCGTGCGGTGTATAATCAGCCTACGGCGCAAGACCCTCCCACCGCAACCCAGATAGCCGGTCGCTTGGGCGGTCTGTCCAGCCGCATGATTGGAACTCCTTGTTTAGTCCCGGCGCTGTGAGATGCACGCATGCCCCCGGACTTCAAGGGTCCTCGTAAGGTTCCTAATTATACAGCGAATCTTGAGCCGACCGAATGGATTGAGAGTTATGAATTGGCCATGGATCTCTTGGGGGCGAGTGAGGCGGTGTGTGCGTGTTATCTACCTCTCATGTTGGAAGGTCCAACACGCACTTGGTTGAAAAACCTGCCAGTAAATTCTATTAACACCTGGCAAGAGTTGAAGGAGCGTTTCATCAAAAATTTCCAGGGAACTTGCAAACGACCAACCACGATTGTCGATCTTGAACATTGTGTTCAGCGTGAGGATGAGTCGGCACACCATTGGGTGCGCCGAGTTGCTGAGGTCATACACTCTTCAAATAGCATCTCAGCTGCGCAGGCAGTACTTGTTCTGGAACGAACTTATAAGTTTCAACCCTTGGTTCATTAATTAGGGCGACTCAAGAGAAAGGTCCAAGACATGGGTGATCTCATGGATGTCCTAACCCGGTATGCCGAATCAGATAATACGAAGGATCCAACGTCTGATGAGGAAAAATCCAGCAAGGGCAAGAAAAATGGTGGTAAGGGTCACCAGCAGAACAATGGTAACGGGCAGACCAACAACGGCGGTAAACGCAAAAATTATGAGGGCGGCTCTGATCTGGTAGCAAATACAAATACTGGTAATAAAAATCAGCGCCAGAACAATGGATCTAGGAGGCAGTTTTCTGGTAATCGCCCTCTCAGCTTCGAGGAAGCTCTCAAAGGTCCATGTCCAAAGCACAGTTTCAACGGTAAGCCGTCTAGCCACTCCTGGGAAAATTGCTATATCATGCAAGAATTTTCCAAACGGATCTCCCAGAATCACCATGACGGTGGTGGCAACGGCGGACAACCCGGCAATCAGGGATCCGGCTTCCAGGGAGCCGGTCCACAAGGGCCCTTCGCAGGCCCCGGGTTCCAAGGGAACAACGGGCCGAACGCCGGGTTTCAGGGGGCTGGTAATATGGGAGGCAGCAATCAGCGGAACAATCAAGGAAATCAGCATCAAGCCGGTCAATCAGGGTTTCAGAGTAATCTGAAGCAGTTGAATAGTGGGCAGTATCATGTTTTCACCACTAGTACCTGCAAGCGTGATAGGAAGGTGCAGCGGTGAGCCGCCAACTTGGTTGAGCCGGCAGTCCCGTACTATCTCAATTGGTCAGAGCAGCCGGTCACTTGGAGCCGGGCGGATCATCTAGTACTCCTTGATCACCCCGGTCATTTAGCTCTGGTGGTGGCACCGCAAGTTGGTGGTTATACGTTGACTAAAGTGCTCATGGACGGAGGCAGAGCATCAATATACTGTATTATGATACTTTCAAACGGATAAATCTGTCTGATAAGCAGTTGACTCCATCCTCTATAGTTTTTCATGGCATCGTTCCTGGCAAGTCAGCTTATCCCGTGGGCAGAATATCCCTGGAGGTGGCCTTTGGCTTAGAGGATAATTATCGTTCTGAATTTCTGTCCTTTGAGGTGGTCAAGTTGAAAAGTCCATACCATGCTCTGTTTGGTAGGCCGGCTTATGCACGGTTCATGGCGTGACCGTGCTACGTTTATCTGAAGTTAAAGATGCCAGGGCTGAAGGGAACCATCACAGTTGAAGGCAATCGGAGAATTGCGCTCGAGTGCGAAGAAGGCGATGCGGCGTACGCAGAGACGGCTTGTGCTACCGAAGAATTAAAGTATTACAAGGACAACGTTGACCCGGCTGACAGGACCTCCCTCAAGAAGCCAATGACCGAATCTGATCCATTGCTCAAATTTAAGTCAGCCAGAGACACGAAGCAAGTTGACTTTGTCCCAGGTGATTGCTCCGAGTAGTTCACCGTCGGGGCAAATATGGATCCTAAATAGGAAAGCACGCTCATCGAGTTCATCCGTGAGAATCGGGACATCTTTGCGTGGAAAGCTTCTGACATGCCAGGTGTACCGAGAGAACTCGCTGAGCACTCCCTTAATGTGGATCCTAAGTTTAAACCCGTTCGACAGTACCTCCGTCGATTCAATGAAGAAAGGCGAAAAGCCATTGGTGAAGAAGTGGCTCGGCTCCTAGCTGCCGGGTTCATTGTGGAAGTGTTTCATCCTGAATGGTTGGCTAACCCGGTTCTTGTTCTGAAGAAAAACGGGACTTGGCGAATGTGTGTGGATTACACGGATCTGAATAAGGCTTGTCCTAGTGACCCTTTTGCGCTGCCCCGTATCGACCAGATCATTGATGCTACGGCGGGTTGTGAGTCCTTATGCTTTCTGGATGCTTATTGTGGTTATCATCAAATCAAGATGAGGCAGGAGGACCAAGAAAAGACAGCTTTCATTACACCATTTGGAGCTTTCTGCTACACGTCCATGCCGTTTGGTCTAAAATGTGCGCAGGCGACTTATCAGTGTTGTGTTCAGAATTGTTTCCACAAGCAGATTGGGCGTAATGTTCATGCGTATGCTGATGACATTGTGTTCAGCAAGGTCTCCTTCTTTCAAATGTTTCCCGATCTGCTTGAGATCTTCCAGCAAATCTCGAAAGAAGGAGACCTTGCTGGAAGATCTCAAGGAAACATATGACAACCTCCATGTTTATCAGATGAAGCTTAACCCGGAAAAGTGTGTTTTCGGTGTGCCTGCAGGGAAGTTGTTGGGATTCCTTCTTTCTGAGCATGGGATTGAAGCCAACCCAGAGAAAATTAAAGCGATCACATCCCTGGGTAAGCCGGTTAATATCAATGCCGTCCAGAAGCTGGCTGGGCGGGTTGCGACATTGAGCCAGTTCATAAGCCGGCTTGGGGAAAAAGCTATCCCACTTTATCAAATGCTCCGGAAGTCAGATAACTTTGTTTGGAGCGATGCTGCGGAACAGGCTTTAGCGTCTCTTAAGGAGCAGTTGTCTGAGCCGCCTATCCTTGCGGCTCCTCAGGAGAAAGAGCCCATGCTGCTATACATTGCGGCTAACAATAAATCTGTCAGCGTTGCAATTGTTGTAGAACGAAAGGAAGCAGGCAAGGAGTATCCCGTTCAGCGCCCGGTATATTATATCAGCGAGGTGTTAACAGAATCCAAGCAGCGGTATCCGCATTGGCAGAAGCTGGTATACGGTGTGTTTATGGCAAGCTGAAAGTTGAAACACTACTTTCATGAGCACCCGATCACTGTGGTCAGTTCAGCACCCCTTGGCGACATCATTCAGAACAGAGAAGCCACTGGCCGGGTTGCAAAATGGGCGATTGAGCTGGGGCCGCATCATCTCAAATATATGCCGCGAACTGCTATTAAATCTCAAGCTTTGGTGGATTTCATCAATGATTGCACTGAATTACAGGCTCCGGAGGAGAAGCCTGATACCACTTATTGGTCTATTCACTTTGATGGTTCCAGGCAATTGGGGGGGCTAGAGTTGTGATAACTTCCCCACGAGGTGAAATTTTTTGTTATGTCTTGCGGCTTATGTTTCCTTGTACTAACAATGCAGCTGAATATGAGGCTTTGCTTCATGGACTCCGTATGGCCAAGGAGATGAATTTGAGCCGGGTCAGGTGCTTGGGCGACTCAGATTTCGTGGCTCAGCAAGTTTCTGGCACCTAGGATTCCAAGGATCCTCTCATGGCGGCTTACCGACGTGAAGTTACAAATATTGCTGGCTACTTTACAGGATATCAGGTAGATCACATTGATCGCCGGCTTAACGAGGCGGCGGACGCATTGTCTCATTTGGGGTCTCAACGGAAGCCTGTTCTGCCCAATGTTTTTCTGGATGTGTTGCACAACCCGTCAGTCAAATTGCCGACGGAGGAAGATGTGGTTGTTCCTGATCCGGAGGCGGCTCTAGTGGCCGTTGTTCATGCTATACCTGATTGGACTATTCCTTATCTGACTTATCTAAGCCACGGTGAGCTCCCAGTAGAGGAAATCATCGCTCGGCAGATCATCAGGCGATCTAAGTCCATGACTATTGTCAATGGCGAGTTGCATAAACGGAGTGTTACGGGTGTTTTTCAGCGCTATGTTTCACCTGAGGAGGGCCGTGCAATTCTTAATGAGATCCACTCTGGTGATTGTGGTCATCATGCCGGCTCAAGGTCATTGGTCGCCAAAGCTTTTCGTCATGGGTTTTACTGGCTTACAGCTCATGCGGATGCAGAGGATATTGTACGCAAGTGCGATGTTGCCAGAAATATGCTCGTCAAGCACACGTGCCGGCTCAAGAGTTGAGGATGATTCCAACAACCTGGCCTTTTGCAGTCTGGGGGCTTGACATGGTTGGACCCTTTAAATGATCTAAGAATAAACATACTCACTTGTTGGTGGCTGTGGACAAATTCACCAAGTGGGTGGAAGAAGAGCCAGCCAGCCGTTGTGATGCTGCTACAGCCTTCAAGTTTTTGAAAAAGTTGATATATCGCTTCGGTTATCCACACAGTATCATCACAGACAACGGAATCAATCTTTCCAAAGGAGTCATGAAACCGTTCTATCAACAGGAGCACATCCGGCTTGATTTAGCGTCGGTTGCGCATCCTCAGTCCAACGGGCAGGCAGAAAGAGCTAATCAGGAATTGCTGCGCAGAAGCAAACCCCGGCTCATGATGCCTTTACAACGCACGCCTGACTCTTGGGAAGAACATTTGCCTGCAGTACTTTGGAGCATACGGACTACTCCTAACAGGTCGACAGGCTATACGCCATTCTTCCTGGTCTATGGTGCAGAAACTGTACTCTCAAGCGATATTCGTCATGACTCCCCTCGAGTGGCGGCTTATGTGGAAGCAGATAATGAGCAAGCTCGCCATGACGCTCTTGATGCTCTGGAGGAAGAACGCGAACTTGCCGCGTCCAGATCAACAATTTATCAACAAGACCTATGTCGCTATCACAGCCGTAGAGTTTGAAGCCATACCTTTCAGGAGGGTGACTTAGTGCTCCGTCTGATACAAGACCAGATAGGCATGCATAAGCTTTCACCTCCTTGGGAAGGGCCCTTTGTTATCAGCAAGAATCTCAACAATGGGTCATATTACCTAGTTGATATACGTGAGGCAGATAAATCACGTACCTCTGAGGAGGAGCGAAGCCGGCCCTGGAACATTGCCCATCTCCGGCCATACTACACCTAAGTCATAGACTGGATAATGTCTTTTGTACATACCTTCCATCATGTATATACATATTTTGATCAATGAAATAAAGACCGGCGGCTCTGTATAAGAGAGTTTGTCGTTTCGCCTCAAATTATGTGTTGAGTCTTATTAGTTGATCATTGGTTACTTGGGGGCTTTCAACTCATCGAGTTCAGCTTACAAAATCCTTTAACCCGGCAAAATCCAAAACTTGGATAAACCTGCCTGTCAGCAAGATGCTACTCCGAAAAGGTGACCCGGCGTACGCCTGATGAGTCAATCACAAAGGTGACCCTGAATTCATCAGAGTTAAAACACTTGTTGGTCACGTGAGAGCCGGCTTTCAGAGATCTAGGATAAACCAAAAGGCCAAAGGGCCTGCTTCATGAAAGCAAATCAGACTTGTGCTTCAAAGGCCGGTCTTCATGTCGTGCTGCGTAAGCCGGCAATTTAAAATTCATGTTTTGCATTATTCGTACTTCTTGCATGCATGCATATGATACGTCTCCAACGTATCTATAATTTATGAAGTATTCATGCCATGTTTATTATAGTTTTGTATGATTTTGGTGCACTTTTATATGGGTTTTATATGATTTTCATGGACTAACATATTGACCTAGTGCCCAGTGCCAGTTGCTGTTTTCTGCTTGTTTTTGGTTTTCCAGAAAATCCATATCAAATGAAGTCCAAATGCAGCGAAATTTTTTGACGATTTTTTCTGAAAGGAAACAGACCCAGGAAGCTTCGGAGGAGCAGCAGAAGAGCCACAGGGGCCCCACGAGCCACATGGGCGTGCCTGCCCCCCCCCCCCCCAGGCGCGCCCTGGTGCCTCGTGGGCCACCTGTGACACCTCTTTGCGTGATTCCAACGCTGAAAAATCCTATATATTCAGAAACCCCCGAAAGTTAACCTAGATGAGTTTTTACGCCGCCGCAAGCCTCTGTACCTCCACGATCTCATCTACAGCCCTTTTTCGGCACCCTGTCGGAGGGGGGAAAGCATCACCGGAGGCCATCTTCATCATCCCGGCGGTCTCCATGACGAGGAGGGAGTAGTTCACCCTCGGGGCTGAGGGTTTGTACCAATAGCTATGTGTTTGATCTCTCTCTCTCGTGTTCTTGATTTGGCACGATCTTGATGTATCGCGAGCTTTGTTAATATAGTTGGATCATATGGTGTTTCTTCCCTCTCTATCTTTGTTGTGATGAATCGAATCTTTTCCCTTTGAGGTTTCGTTATTGTTGGATTGAATATTTCAGATTTGAGAACACTTGATGTATGTCTTGCATATGAATACCCGTGGTGACAATGGGGTATTATATTGATTCACTTGATATATGTTTTGGCACTCAACTCGCGGATTCCCGCGGTGAAATTGGGGTAATCTATGCATAGGGGTTGATGCACGTTTTCATTATCTTTTCTCCGATAGAAACTTTGGGGTGCTCCTTGGAGTTCTTTGTGTGGATTGAATATTATGATTATGAAGTTGTTTGATGCATATCGTATAATCAACTCACGGATACTTGTGGTGACATTGGAGTATCTAGGTGACATTAGAGTTGGTTGATGTTTATCATATGGTGTTATTTTAGTACGAACTCTAGGGCTGTTTGTGACACTTATAGGAATAGCTCAATAGATCGATCCGAAAGGATAACTTTGAGGTGGTTTCGTACCCTACAAACAATTTCTATCTTATGTTCTCCGCTAATAGGAACTTGGGAGTGATTCTTTATCGCACATTGAGGGATGGTTATATGATCCAATTATGTTAGCATTGTTGAGAGATTGCACTAGTGAAAGTATGAACCCTAGGCCTTGTTTCTAAGTATTGCAATACCGTTTATGCTCACTTTTGTTACTTGCTACCTAGCTGTTTTTTATTGTTCGCACTACAAAAACCTATATCTACTATCCATACTACACTTGTATCATCATCTCTTCGCCGAACTAGTGCACCTATACAATTTACCATTGTATTGGGTGTGTTGGGGACACAAGAGACTCTTTGTTATTTGGTTGCAGGGTTGTTTGAGAGAGACCGTCTTCATCCTACGCCTCCCACGGATTGATAAATCTTAGGTCATCTACTTGAGGGAAAATTGCTACAGTCCTACAAACCTCTATGCTTGGAGGCCCAACACGAGTCTACAAGAACAAGTTGTGTAGTAGACATCAGCATATACTTTTTGTTTTCACACATTCTGCATTACAGTCATCTTTTCTTCATCCGGTATCAAGATTTGCCGGGTTATTTTTTCTTACACCACTGGTGTGAGCACGTAACTAATGCAGCTGGTTCTATGCTCGTATTCTGAGCAGCCGAAGACTTATCATTACAAGCAATTAAACAAAGTTTATACAGGCAAAAACAACAAGTGCGCGATGGCACTTGCATCAGCAGCAGTTTACGGTTGCTAAGCTATTACAAGCCGTCTCAGGGCTATGGTCAAGGCAAATGTTTCAACACCACACTTTCATTAAAAGACGGTTTTCTACTCCTTCGGGTCTAGAGTAGCGCCAGAGGCTGATGGAGCGCCATGTGCCAGCTCCTCTTGTTCATCGTCATCCGCCGCTTCTTCCTGACTTGTCGATTCATCGGCTGCCCACTGATACGTCTCCAACGTATCTATAATTTTTGATTGTTCCATGCTATTATAGTATCAATCTTGGATGTTTTTATATACATTTACAACAATTATATATCATTTTTTGGGACTAACCTATTAACTTTGTGCCCAGTGCCAGTTGTTGTTTTTTGCTTGTTTGGTTTTCCAGAATATCAGTACCAAACGAAGTCCAAATGCCTCGAAACTTTTTGGAGATTTTTTTCTGGACATAAGAGACACTAGAAGCTTTGGGAGGGGACGAGAATATGAAGCAATGGCCCACGAGGCGCCACGGCACGCCCCAGGGGGGGCGCGCCCTGGTACCTCGTGGGGCTCACAAGGCTCCGTTTGACCTAATTCCACCTCTATAAATTCTTGAAAATCGGGAAACCAACAGGGGAGTCCACGAAATACTTTTTCCGCCGCCGCAAGTTCCTGTTCTCGAGAGATCCCATCTGGAGGCCTTTTCCGGTACTCCGCCAGAGGGGGAATCGATCACGGAGGGGCTCTACATCATCCTTGCTGCCCATCCGATGATGCGTGAGTAGTTTACCACAGACCTTTGGGTCCATAGTTAGTAGCTAGATGGCTTCTTCTCTCTTTTTGATCTTCAATACAATGTTCTCCTCGATGTTCTTGGAGTTCTATCCGATGTAATCACTTTTTGTGGTATGTTTGTTGGGATCCGATGAATTGTGAGTTTATGATCAGATTATCCTTGAATATTATTTGAGTCTTCTCTGAACTCTTTTATGCATGATTATTGTAGCTTCGTATTTCTCTCCGATCTATTGATTTGGTTTGGCCAACTAGATTGATTTATCTTGCAATGGGAGAGGTGCTTTGTAATGGGTTCGATCTTGCGGTGCTCAATCCCAGTGACAGAAAGGGACATGACACGTATGTATCGTTGCTATTAAGGGTAAAAAGATGGGGTTTATTCATGCGTGAGTTTACTTTGTCTACATCATGTCATCCTGCTTAAGGCGTTACTCCGTTCTTTATGGAGTTAATACACTAGATGCATGCTGGATAGCGGTCGATGTGTGGAGTAATAGTAGTAGATGCAGGCAGGAGTCGGTCTACTTGTCTCGGACGTGATGCCTATATACATGATCACTGCCTTGGATATCGTCATGATTATTTGCTTTTCTATCAATTGCCCAACAGTAATTTGTTCACCCACCGTATGCTATTTTCAAGAGAGAAGCCTCTAGTGAAAACTATGCCCCCCGGTTCTATCTTAATTATATATTGAAAATCCTAAAAATACCTTGCTGCATTTTTATTTTATTTTATTTATTTTGTATTTTTGTTCGATCTATCTATCTATCACCATACAATTTAATCTTGCAATTAACCGCCAAGGGATTGACAACCCCTTGTTCGCGTTGGCTGCGAGGATTTGTTGTTTTGTGTGCAGGTACTGCTAACGAGTTGTTGCGTGATTCTCCTACTGGATTGATAATCTTGGTTTCATAACTGAGGGAAATACTTATCTCTACTATACTGCATCATCCCCTCCTCTTCGGGGAAATCCCAACGCAGCTCACAAGTAACACCCACTGGATTGAGCGCAAGGCTTAAAAAAAGGCATTGGCTGATATCACAGAGGAAGGGTCGACGTCGGGGGCAAAGAATTGCTTACGCGTACAAGTCAGAGTCACAGGCTGCGGGGTTGGCGGCTCAATCCGCTCATTGCTTTCAGAATACCCGGCTTGATATTTGGTAAGATCTGTTTCTTCCGCCAGGGCTGTGGCTGCGACCCGTGTTTCCTTTATGCATCGCTGGAAATCCTTCTTGGTGAAAGGTGAATTGTCAACATTAAATTCAGGGCTCCAGTATGGCAAGCCGCCTTTTTCCACTCTTCAAACCATTTGGGCACCACCGAGAGTTCCTTTAGCATATCAGCAATCAGTTGAGGTGGTGCCTTGGTATTTTTTGCGGCCATTATGCAGCGTGAGCCGCCGATGTAGAGCTGCTCCGCCAGGGTATAGACCGCCTTCAGCTTCACCAATGGCTGCTCAGCAAGGTTATGAGTTTTACGGCCTGCAAGTACAAAGTGGAGAATAACGTCAGCAAAGCCGGCTTGATGTGTTAAGGTGATGCATTTGGCGACTTGTAAGTTCTTTCTACTTACCAAAGATAGCAGTACACATCATGGTGATATGACCCTTCAAGGTGGACAGTTCTTGGGTCATCGGCTGCAGTTTTACCTCGGCCTCGTCAGCACGTTTTATCAAGTTGGCCCTCTCCTGGACAAAAGCCGCCTCAGTTTTCCTCAAACTGTCTCTTACAACGAGTAAGGACTTGTGAGCTTCTGCAGATGATTGTTCTGCCGCTTCCCGGAGTTTCTTCTCTCTTTTTGCTTCTTTTTGGAAGCTGGCGGCTTGCGTTTCCACTTGGTTCAACATGTCCTACATGGCAGTTTTACGATTACAGACAATACATAGTAAGTCCCGAGTAGCCATCCTGGTCGACCCGACACTTGGGGGCTGCATTATTTAGCGTTTTATTAAATACAACAAGTCCCATGCAGATGCAGGCATTCCACATGGCACTTGGGGGCTAATGCATAATTTGTTCTATGTCACTACATGCAGAGACCCGACATATCATATCATGATAAGCCGGCCCTTGGGGGCTACAGGATTGATCACAAATCTCAGATATACAAGTCCCTGATCAACATGGTATAATGACCCGGCCCTTGGGGGCTACGTATAATATGGGCATATTAAGTCAGGAGACAGAAAGTTACCTCATACTTCCGTATAAGGGAAGTCACCATGGCAATTTCAGTATCCTGGCTCTCAGACAGCCGGGTTATAACAGACTGATGCAGCATGTTGATGTCTTGCTCTTCAAAAGAATGGATATTAAGAGTTGTTTTTTCCTTTATTCTCAATGGGCGACTCAGCCTTGGCAGGAATCTTTGTTAAAATGGTGGAGGTTTCTGGCGGAAGATTCTGAACCTCACCAGTCACCATTATTTCATCTTGAGCCTTATCAAAAGGCTGCTCTTCAATTAAAGTTTCTTTCTCCTGACTGGCAAGAGGAGGAGAAGCGTGGGCCGGGTTCGCAGTAATGTCCTGGGGCGGTGGGTCGTTCTGGAAAGTCGGCCTGTCCGGAACATCCGGATTAGCCACTGTGGCTTCTTGAGAAGGACCTGTTTGCACAACCAGGTCTGACGACCCGGCGGCAGTCTTCTTCTTAATGGCCTTTGCACTGTACAAGGAGTAAAAGGGTCATTCGGTTAAAGGATAGGAGCAAGAATCTTTCGTATAAAAAGTAAGTAGTCAGATTGTTTACCCAAGATTGATGTTAAAGGCTGGCGCTTGAGTGGCGCTGGATTCATCCGAAGAGGGAGACGTTTGATACGCCGAGTCGTTCAAAGGCAAGGGCTCCTTGAAGCGACCGGCTTGAGGAAGAGAGGGAGTGGGGCTGAGATGTGCGTCTGTCCGTGCTCTCTGTGCAGGCGGCTCATTGTTTAACCCGCCACTCAGCTCTCCTTCGCTGCTTCGGGTCTTCCGTTTGGAAGTCCCTGTGTGCTGCGCTTTCTTCAAAGAAAATTGCGGGTCTAAATGAGCATCTCGATGTGAAAATGGAACTTTTCGGACTGCAACCCGGAATTTCTTTCGTACGGGTATCGGGGAGTCAGAATCTGAAGGGATCAAAGTTACCTCTGGCTCGTCGACGTGACTGGTTTCAGCCTGTTCCTGTGAAGAGGTGGCGTCATCAAGTTGGTTAAACAGACGGCCAAGGGAGTCAAGTTCTACCTCTTGATCTTCATCATCTTCTGGGTTTTCCTCGCTATCTTCTCAAGGAGGAGTGGGGTCTTGAAGTTCGACCTTCCACCAGTCTGTGTTCTCCTGCAAAATGACAGGTTGATAAAATTTCGACAAAGGTAAATCAGCATGAACAAGATGAAGGGTAACAACAAGGACGGCTTACCGCGGGTGCCGGGTTATTCATGCAAAAGGGAGCAAGTCCCACGAGCTTAATGTCATCTTTTGTTTCACCAAGTAGCTTCTTGGCAAATTTTAGGACCTCCTTCTCCTGGAGGTTGACCCGGCTAAATCGAAGTGGATTTTCCGGATCGCCAGAGTAAGTGTGCATAAGCCGGTTCCTCAGGCTCAGAGGTTGGATACGCCACTCTACCCAAGTCCGGGCCAGAGAAAATAGATACGTTTGAGATGTATGCGTCTCCAACCCTAGTTCTACGCTACTCATCAATTCATCATCAGGTTTGTCTCCAAAGGTTGTGGTGATCTGATCCACCACAACTGTCTTCTTCAATCCGCGTTTACACCATCTTCGGCGAGATTGTTTCCATCCCTAGCTCTTGAGCCCCAAATCGTGTTGCTTCCATCCAAGATTCATAGATATTGGTGTATGAGAGCCTCTAGTGCTATCTCAATTCTGTAACCTATATTAAAAGTTGGATCGACTTCTGGTGCTTTCCAGAAATAACTTAATGTATCCCACATTTGATTATAGCGGAGGAAGACTTGTGTGGCCCGTGTTTTTTACCCCAAGTTGGGGGGTTTTCCATATAAAAATACTGGTGTTCATCTCTACTAATTTTCTGCTGCTGTTATTTGTGATTTCGCTTGGCACCATACACCTCCGAGACAGATGTTTGAAGTGCATCGCTGCGCTGGAGAAACTGAAGACAAGTACGTATTAAGTTTTGGCTAGGAAAACTTACTCCACATATGCAGTCGCATATGTTTCCTTCCATGATTGAGCTACGATCCGTGAGTTAGTATATAGAGGGTGGTGCTAAAGTTACTCGCTTCAGTGTTTCAGATCATCATTATGCGTGTGCTAGTTTCCAATAGTCACCAACTAACAGACATTACAATTGCATGCTTTTGAAATAAAATTGGAGCGACAGTTAAAAGGAAGCCAATATCATCTACTCCTATGACCTGTCCACAACACATGATCGTGAAGGAGGGAAAATTCTTTTGAAACGAGACCCCACATGACCTTAGGTGCGTACTATAAAAAAATGGTCAATTGTACACCAGAATCCTATCTATATTTGGGCGATTAGCTAGTAAGCAGAAACTAAGTGCAAGACAAGCACACAGGTTGGACTCGGCCGGGTACCATCAGGCAGAGGCATGTACTGCACGCATAATTATCAGCTGGGTTGGCTCATCAGATGGATAAACCTGTGGAGTAGTCACATGCATGCTAATGCTACGGCCCCTATGACGAGCCAACACGTACGCGCGTCGATCTGTGAGAGCACGCCGCACCTATCTGCGCGCGCGCATAAACAAATTCACACGAGGAATCTTTACGTACGCACGGCGCGCGCACAATCGATCGCGTTGGAGAGACAAGCGGATCATGCACCTGCAGCCGGCCGGCCGGGCTCGTCGCCGATCGAGTTTACTAGCTAGACTACCAGTCAACCGCTTAAGTTTACTAGTATACGACGTGAAGATCTCCCAGGAAAAGAACAAGCAATAGGATGAGCGACCCATCAACCCCGGCTGCTCGTGCTCGTGCTCGGCTGAGTGAAAACCACCGGTACGTCCCGGCAAACCGCGGCCGGCGTCCGACCCATGACCCATCAATCGCTACCACCTCGCGGCTGGGGCGGCGGACGCATCAGTCACGGTCAGGTGCCCACCCGCAGCCGCCACGGCCGAGACGACACGTACGAGTCGACCGCAGAGGCCCCCGCCGGCGACACGCCACGCGTCCGTGTTCGTACGTGACGACCGACCGTGTCCTCCCCATGCCGCGCGGTCGCTAGCTTTTGGACCCGGCCGGCGGCAAAATTTCGTGTTTTGACCCTTTTTCGAAACTTAATCGAGATCTGACCCTGCCTTGCAAAAATTTCGGGATCTGACCCTTTTCTTACCGTCAGGGGCCATGGCGGTAGGGTATAACAGCCTACCGCCAGGGACCTTGGCGGTAAGGTTGCACGCGCCTACCGGAAAAAAATTCTAAGTATGGAACACAGTGCATACTCGCACCTACCGCCGGGCACCTTGGCGGTAGGGTATAACAGCCTACCGCCAGCCTGTTTGGCGGTAGGGGTGTTTCCTACCGCCAAGGTCCCTGGCGGTAGGCTGTTATACCCTACCGCCATGGCTCCTGGCGGTAAGAAAAGGGTCAGATCCCGAAATTTTTACAAACGGGGTCAGATCTCGATTAACTTTCAGAAAAGAATCAAAACACGAAAATTTGCCCCGGCCGGCCAGCCCAGCACCGCGCGCCGGGGCCTAGCCTAAGCCGATCGATCGGGTTCGGTGGTCGATCCGACGTCCGCGTCGACTCTCTCCTAGCTTTCCCTCGCGCGCGGAAAAAGCCATGCATGCGATGCGATGCGAGCGCGCGACCCATCTGACGCCGCACGGCCCCCCCTCCCTACCAAAAGCTGCGCGCTCGCGCGTGAGTTCAGGGCCGGCACGCCGGCGCCAAAGCCGCGCGCACAGTAGTTGTCGTCAACTCAAACGCATGCACGCCACTGCCACTTTTCTTTCTTCCTTTCTTTCTCCGGTAGATAGACAGTTCGAGAGGCTTGCAAGCAACGCACGAGAGGAACCAATGCAAACGCACGCGCGTGGTAATTTTATACCACTAGCCAAAGCCAACTATAATAAGCTACGCATGATTTGATCTAGGTTCGATATACCATCTACTACTCTTGTATATATGCAAGATTTGATCTATGCATGCTATGCTACATTGCCACGTACAGTGGGGCTAGCTAGCTAACCGGTATGGAGTATCAACTTATGCAAGGCTATAGACCGGGACCGAGGCTCTGTTTGTACGTTTGCCAAAGCTTTTGGAGCAAGTTGGTAGCATAAGATCATCTACAGCCGGGCGCCTCAAACCCCCCTCAAACGCCCGGGCGGGCTGCCCGGTCACAATTTTTCGACCCAGCCGGGCACCTCAAACGGGCCTCAAACGCCCGGCCTGACCGGCACCCCTCATATCCAGCCCAAATATGGAGCGGATATGGGGGCACCCGGGCGCGCCCGGGCACGCCCGCCACGTCGGCCTGGCCCGCGCTGGCCCGCCTCGACCCCACATATATTCCTCCCGATCCGGTCGCCGGACCAAACCCTAGCCACTTCACTCCACTCCACTCTGCCACCCAAGCTCACCTGCACCGATCTCCGGCCATCTCCGGCATGGCGGGGAGCGGATCCGAGTCCTTCACCTCCAGATCCGTCGACTCTGAGCTCATCCCACACGGCCCCGAGGAGGAGATGGCCGTCCGGCTTGCGCTTCGCCGCTCTCGGGACGAGGCCCGTGCGAGGCAGCGTGCGGACCCCTTCCGTCGGGAATCCATCGCGTCTGCCCAAATGGCGCATGGATCCGGCACTCGGGGTGCCGTGGCTGCCTCACCGGAGGCGGTGCGGTCCGCCTGGCGTCCGAACGCGGTGGCGGACGCGCAAACCCTCCGTTGGCGCGTGGAGCAGCAGGACGCGCCATGGTTGCCGTCCGACGCAAACATGGCGCGGCGTGCCCGGCGCGCGAGGCGGCGGCAGCCCTCGCGGCGGCGGACGGCGGCGAGGCGGAGTCGCATTCTCCTGCGTCCCGTATGGTGCAGTCCGGGCGCCGCAACCGCGTCGTGGTGGATGTCGGCTCGTCCCAGGACGGATCCATCATCGACCTGACGTCCACCGGCACCGTCCGAGTTACGGGCTCCGACGAGGAAGAGTAGGGCATGGGAGACGGCGGCGCCTTGAGTCCCGTGAGTCCGCTCGTGTCCCATGCTTTACTCTACCTTGCCGGCGACCGGACCAACAGTCTGGGGAGTGCAGCCGGCCGCCGGACATGGGCACGGCGGAGCCGGACGAGCTCCGCTTAAAGATCGATTTACGTTGCATGTAATAATATGGATTTGAGGTATCCGGATGTGGAATGCATTATTTGAGGCGTGACCGGTCAGTGTCCGCGGACGCGTCCGTGGGCGTTTGAGGGGCCGGATTTGCCATATGCGGCTGTAGATGCTCTAAGCTAGTATAGTAGTGATGCAGAAGGCTGCCGGCACGCGAGCATGGGGATAAAAAGATCTGGCATTGGCGGGAACAGTTGTTCTTCTCCTAACACCTGGCTACGTACGTAGATTAGGTCCATCATTGGCAGCCACTAGATTCTCGGGCGCTGTGCTTGCATTGCATTGCAGTGCATTCATTCTTGTGTAGGTTGAGTTGCAGCCCAAGGAAGCTATGGACTGACTCGTCAAACCCAACACAACTGCATGCTCGAACGTACTAGTGCTGCCAGGCGCCAGGGCCAGGCGGCATATGCACCAATAATGAGGGCCATCTAGGGTTAGTTATTTTTATACGGGGATTAGGCACCCACCAATCATGAGCTATAAAGCACAGTGGACTCTGCAGCTTTCCACATAGGAAAATGGAGGCATCTCAATTTAGTGTGTGCTGGGGGGACACTTGTCAGATGTCTCTAGTTACTCTATAGACTTAGCCCGCAGGTGTTGCTGCAGAGAAGAGAAAAGCACCCCGCCTTTAGTGGATTCCAACTCCCTTCTCAACCATCAGATTCCTTTACACATAATTTGTGCCTCGATCGCCAGTCACCACCTTCCTTTTGATCTACCTAAAAAAGGCATAATAGTAGTAGTAGGGCAGTATCACTCGAACAGAAATTGCTCCTTTTTCTCGACTCCCTTTTCTTCTTGTCTGTGATCTAGCTTTCAACCCTTTTTTTTGCCAACAATATCTTACTTCCACACTCCACTGTGGAAATGAAACGTTGCAAAAAGATGGTAGCAACACAAAATAGCACATGTAAATTAACCTCCCGAGTGTGGAAATTAATAATTGGTACCTCCATCCAGAATTACTTGTCGCGGAAATGGATAAAAATGAATGTATCTATAACTAAAATACGTCTAGATACATTCCATTTTCGTGACCAGTAATTTCGGACTGAGGGAGTACTACTCAGCTCCACAACAACACATTTGACAATCTCACTCAACTACCGAAGCAGACCATGTAATTAACCAGCTGGCGTAGGCGTAGTGCAACAATATATATTGAGCCATGTAAAACCATATAGTGCTGCTGGTGCACATCATGATATGAAGTACTGTACAAGATTGTTTAATTAGGCGAATAGCAGCAGGCAGGTACTACCGGGTAGAGAGAGATCTCTCCTCTCCACCTGGGAGCCATGTGGGGCTTGTGGGGGTCCGGCTCGCCAATGTCCCTCCGTTCAAGGGCAGCAGCCAGCTTTCTCCTCCGAGGCCTTTGGCGCGCGTAAAATATACATCCACGCAAAGCAGCTTGGATCCGTATAAACTAGCATTGTTTCCCTGCACCCTATAATGGTTGCATCCCGTATTCTATTGGCGCCGATCCTCCCTCTTGTTAGTTTAGCCGTGGGGTTTCGGGTTAAATGGGGGATCTCAATGCCAGATTAGGGAGGCAATAGTATATGGTTGGCCTGCCTTTGTGTGGGTTTATTAGTGCATGTTGGCCTGGGTTGCAGTGTAGGAACATAGGAAACAGCGTGGGCAGTTAGCTGTTGTGACGCCCCCGACTTAATCGTGCACTAATCATACACGTAAATGCACACGATCAAGCATAGGGACTCACTTGAAGATATCACAACACAACTCTACATAAATAAAAGTCATACAAGCTTTATATTACAAGCCAGGGGCCTCGAGGGCTCGAATACATAAGCTCGATGTCATACAAACATTAGCGGAAGCATTAGATATCTGAGTACAGACATAACGTTAAACAGATAGGCCTTTAAGAAGGCGGGGCGAAATAAAAACACTGGATCGAAAGGCGCAGGCCTCCTGCCTGGGAGCCTCCTATATACTCCTGGTCGTCGGCGGTCACCACGTAGTATTAGGCTCCTCCAGAGGGGTAGTAGTACTCGTCGACTGGGGCGGCTGACTCTGGGGCTCCGTCATCTGGTCGCAGCAATCGGGTATGGGGAAAAGGGAAGCAAAACAACCGTGAGTACTCATCCAAAGTACTCGCAAGACTTACATCAGATCTATTCTACTTATGCATAGGTTT
This sequence comes from Elymus sibiricus, assembly GCA_039707655.1. Taxonomy (NCBI): domain Eukaryota; kingdom Viridiplantae; phylum Streptophyta; class Magnoliopsida; order Poales; family Poaceae; genus Elymus; species Elymus sibiricus. The sequence continues at coordinate 309,772,914 of CM077674.1, forward strand.
CAAAAGAAGGGTTGTATCTGTGGACTAGACTGCAGAAATGCCAGAAAAGAGAGAAAGGCCTAGCCTATCGAAAACTAGCATTTTCAGCGTCTTGCAGCATTAGAAGAGTGCAGATTAGTAACATAACATAAAGTAACAAGTTGTTGTAGCAAAGCCTAGCGGTCCTTCCGCGACTCCCTGCGAGAAAGCGATCCCGGAGCTTCCAATTAATTAACTTGTATCCAGTTCAAGTAGTAGTAGATCGGGATACTTTACTGAGCGTCCTGTTACCGTGGACACGTCTATTCGAATAGATATATCTTCCCTGCAGGGGTGCATACTGTTATCCAACACGCTCGATTAACTCTGGCCGGACACACTTTCCTGGGTCATGCCCGGCCTCGGCTGATCGACACACCGCAGCCCTACCTAGAGCTCAGCAAAGAGGTCCCCGCCGGTCTACATCCTAAGTGCTCAGGGTTCTTGGGCCCATCGCCCTTTGCACTCTGGGTCGTTGTGAGCAGGGTGGATACTACCAGCGCCACCCCTGTACTACATGGCACGATCCGACCGTGCCACAATGCTGAACTGGACATCTGACAGAGCTTTCGGCTGATGCATACGGTGCAGAGGGCCCCATTAAACCATTATCCCGCGTGGTGGTAGTGCGTATAGGCCAGTGGCCAACTCAGATCAAATACCCAAATCCGTTAAGTGCATTGGGAGCTCGCGGAACGAGCAGAGATCCACGAAACATGTGGCCCCGTCGCCCCGTCTCGTGGACTTACGACAAGGGCTAGGAATGCCCGGCCGTGCCACGTAATTATCTCGCGGGTACCCTCATGGTCAACCCGACTGCACATCTCTCGCGGGTACCCCTCAGGGTCGACCCGTCTTTATTCAGTATCTGTAGAAAAGTCACAGTACCCGTGTGTCCAAAGCATCAAGAAGTAGTCCGAGGAATCACCCTCGTTGGATTCCCTCTCGATGTAACCATCAAGGTGAACCCGGAGGAATCACCCCCGTGGGAATCACTCTTGGGGAGTTGCACGACAAAGGCTTTATCGGAGATGGTGAAAGAGGAATCACTCTCGTTAACCCACAACCGACTAGCTATGCTACAGAGGCAACATCAGGAGTGAGATAACAGGTATCACCCTCGTCACTCGATGGTAGCTCTGCAGAGTCGAGCAACTTAGGGGGGTGTGTGGTGATGTGCTGGTCTCAGCCCGTCGATCACATCGATCGGGGCACTGATAACTAAGCGGGGCAACTAGGACAAGGAAGAGGGGCCACAGATGGTTTACCAACCAACCTACACTAAGCATTTAGGATGTCAGGTAAAGTATCAAAAGGCTGTTTACAAAAATAGGCCATGCATCAGAATAGGAGAAAATAGAGTAGTAGCAATTTCTAATGCAAGCATGAGGGAGAAAGAATAGGTGATATAGGCATGCGTCAAGGGGGGTTGCTTGCCTGGAAGCTCTGCGTCAAAGGAGGGATCGTCAACAGTGTAGTCGGTCTCTGGAGCTGCGTCGGTCTCAGGGTCTACCGGATAAGAAGAGGGGGAAGAAACAATAAATAAAAGCAAACCGATGCAACACAATGCATGGTATGGCAGTATGCAGCGTTAGTGATGACCTAATGCAATGCTACATGTCGCAAACGAAACGGAAAAATATCTGGGATATTTTCCCGGCGTTTAGGCAGATTTCGGTATACTGAATCGGAGGGGAAGGTTCCATGTTTAGGTAGTTAGGAGTGATGGTGAAGCATTTTGACCACGTATTCGGATTCGTCTATTTTTTCTGATCAACTTTCATGATGAAAACTTTTCGATCCGAGCTACGGTTGAATTTCTACGAATTTTCAAAGATTTAAATAATTTTTAGAATTTCTGAATTATTTTAATTATTAAATTTGAATTATCCAAAACAGTAGCCCATGACGTCACCAAGACATCAGAGTGACGTCAGCGGTCAACCCAGCTGGTCAGGGTCAAGGTCAAACCTGACCAGTGGGTCCCGCATGTCATACACAGCAGTTAATCCAATGGGTTAAATTTAACTAAAAAGGATTAATTAGAGGGTGGGTCCCACTGTCAGTGTCTGATTAGTTTAACAAATTAAGTTTTAATTATAATACAGTTTAATTAGTTAAATTAACAGAGGGGCCCACGTGTCAGGGTCAACCGTGCATAGTCAGCACCATTGACCCGGTCAACTGGGCCCACGGGACCCAGCTGCCAGTGGCTCGGGGTGGCCCACCGGTCAGGCCACGTCGAACGCCGGCGCGGCAGAGAGCCACGGCGAGCTTCGGATTTTCGCTACGGGGCACCAAATCGCGCGTTTTTGGGCTCGTTCGAACGAGCGAGGAACGCCGCATCCATCGACGGCGGCTACGCGAGCTGGGGTGGCCTAAAACTACGGCGGCGTCGACCAGAGCGGCACCGGAGTTCGGGCTTCTCCAAAAACAGCGCTACGCGCCGCGTTCGAGCTAACTGATGTCGCCGGCGAGCTCTATGGACCTCCAGGAACTCGACGGAGGCCCTGGCTTGGCTCGGAGGTGGCCAAAACGAGCGCAACGAGCTCGCGGCCATGGCAGTACGCGGCAATGGCGGCGGCAGCACGGAGGGCTAGATACGGCGCGATGGGACGAAACAGAGGAAAGATGGGGTGCAGGGGCTTACGGCGCGGCTCACGGTGGCCCTTGGAGTGCTTAGTAGCAGCAGAGGGAGTGGATCGACGAGGCGGAGCTCCGGTGGCCGACGGCGAACACGTGGTCGATCCCGTCAATGCGGTGGCCTCCGGCTTGCAAAGAGGGGCGTAGTCGACGTAGCCGAAGTAGGGGAAGCTCGGAGACACGACGGCGAGGCTGGGCGTCGATGGTGGCTGCGCGGGCGCGGCGGCGCATCCACGGCAGCGCTCGGGTAGGGGTGGAGAGAGCGAACAAGTGCGGGAGAGAGGAAGAGGAGTGGCCAGGGGAGATGGCGTGAGGCAGGTGAGCTCGGCCTTATCCCCGCGAGGGCCTCGGGTGTCGGTGTGGCGCCGTCTCACCGGAGCGCGCGCGCGCGACCACGGTCGGCACGACACGGCGGCGGGAGCAGGTAGGAGAACAGTGAGGTGGACTGGGCCAGCCTGTAGCTGCGGCCCAGAGGCCAGGTAAGTTTTCTATTTCTTCCGTTTTTGCATTTATTTAAATACAACAGAGACAGTAAAGATTATTTGGGGCCACCTAATGACTTGGGAAAAATGTGGAGCTGGCCCACATAAATCCATTGCATTTTTAGGCACTGGCACAAAAAGTTTGGGAATTTTTTGAACCCAATTGGAATTTTCATAAATGAATTTGCATTTTAAATTGCTGGAATGGCACTGTTTTAAATGCTAATGTTCATTTTAGCAACATGGTGATGTTGTTTTCCTTAACAAATATTAGTTAGGGAATATTTGCTAAATGATGAACATTTTTGCAGCAATTTTTGAGCAACTTCAAAATTTCACTTGCATTTGAATTTGAATTTAGTGGAGGAATTTGAAATGAGATATGATTTCACTGCGATCATTCTTTGCAAAAACTAATTAGCTTAGTATTAGTTTGAAGATCACTGTGGCTCATTACTCAGGGGTGTTACAATTCTCCTCCCCTAAAAGAAATTCTCGTCCCGAGAATTTAGGAGGCACAAGGGAAAGGGGTCGGGGCATTCGTGGAAATTTTCCCAGAAGTACCCCTAGAAGTCGCGAACGATTGGGACATTGTAAATCCACGAACTTAATGCCACGCATGTATGCAAAATTTTTTGGCATGAATGAGTACGTTGCATCACGAATAATTTAAAGCAGAAGTTGATACTGAGTTTACAAGAGAAGTACCCTTCACAGTAGCTGGCTGATCTTGAGCTTCACTCAGATCAACATGGTAAGCTTGACCACGACCATAAGAAGGCCTGGCATTGTTGTTGCGGTGCTGATTGTTACCATGGCCATTTCCACGGCCAGCAGGAGGAAGTGCCAGTTGATTCAGATTCTGAGGGCATTCTCTGGAACGGTGACCTGGACGGCCACACTTGAAGCAGAGTCCACTGTCGGGACGGGGAGCAGGAGCTCGAAACATTGGAGCTTGAGGTCTTGGCTGCCCCGGCGGTGGAGGAGATGCGGCTGGATGGTACATGCTGTGAGGAATCCAGATGCGGCGCTTCTGGGAAGACGAGCCCGAAGATGAGCCCGCTTCACGGGTGCGCTTGAGAGCGTCCTTGTGTTCCTTCAGACCAGTCTCAACCTGGATAGCCTTGTTCACCAAGGTGGCGAAGTCGGCAAAGTCCTGGACTAGCAGTGCAAGCTTGATATCTCGGTTGAGCCCTTCACGGAACTTTTCCTGTCTGCGGGCATCAGTATCAATGTCCTCCTCAGCGTAGTGAGATAGCTCCAGAAATTCCCGCTGATAGGCTTCCACAGTCTTGTTGCCCTGTGTGAGGTTGCGGAACTCGCGCTTCTTCCGGTCCATAACTCCCTGAGGTATGTAATGGGCACGGAAAGCAGCTTTGAACTCCACCCAGGTGATGATAGCTCCAGCAGCTAAGGTACGCCTGTGAGTGTCCCACCACTGGGCTGCGGGACCCTTCAGAAAATAAGACGCAAAGGTGACGTAGCTGGCAGGGGCCACATCCGCAGACTCCATCTCGAAAGTGATGTCGCGGAGCCAGTCATCAGCGTCAAGCGGCTGAACTGAGTTGCGGAAAATGGTTGGGTTCAGGCGCACAAACTCTTGCAAAGTGATTGCGGCTTGCTGCTGGTTGGCATTCGGGCGAGGAAACTGATCTATGAGCCCTTGCATGAACTGGCGGTGCATTTCAAATTGTTGCATCATTGCAGCTATATAGTCGGGCGGTGGTGGATTGTTGTCACCATGGCCACGACCACTACCTGCTGGTCTAACCATCCTGCTAAAATTCAACAGGAGGTAGTTTAGCAACGAGCATTGTCGTAGTATGGATTCATTCATGAAGCAACGTGCACAACAAAAGAAGTGCAATAGATACATCAACATAGTCAAACATGGCATACAGATCCATACATAGATTCGGTTACAGGCCAGCGTTACAATAATGAAAAGGAAAGCTAGACAACTAGGCGGCACGCAGGCACGCGGTGGAGGGATAAAACAACGGGGCATAGCGATATGCTACATCAACGTCGGAGAAAACCACTGAAGCCAGTCAGCTGCAGGTGACGACGCAGGGTACCCTCGATGTAAGGATCCTGCGCTCCGTGAACACTCTGGTGCAGAACCCGGTCCCGGACTGGAAGAAGAGGACCACGTGGAGGGGTAAGACCTCCAACAGCAGGCCACTCAAGACCTGGTGGCATCTCCGTCCTGCGCGGGTAAAGGATATACTCTGGATACATCCTCACACTGACTGCTGATAGCAACTGTGTCAGAGCGTCGTAAAGACGAGCACGAGTAGCATACAACTCGACAGCAAGAGCTCGAGCAGTGCGGTCCAGAGCCTGAGTGTACTGTACCAATACCTGTGGGTCATAGCGACGTAGCACGTAAGGAGTACATGTTGGGGAACGTTGCATGGGAAACAAAAAATTTCCTACGCACACACAAGATCTATCCATGGTGATGAGCATCTACGAGAGGGAGAGTGAATCTACATACCCTTGTAGATCGCTAAGCGGAAGCGTTAAGAAACGCGGTTGATGTAGCCGAACGTCTCCGCGATCCAAATCGCAAGTCGTCCCTCGATCCGATCACGAACTAGTGCCGAACGGACGGCACCTCCGCGTTCAACACACGTAGGGCTTGATGACGCCTTCACCTCCTCGATCCAGCGAGCGATGGTGAAGTAGTAGATGAGTTCCGGCAGCACGACGGCGTGGTGATGATGGTGAGGAACAATCTCTGCAGGGCTTCGCCAAGCACTACGGAGATTATGACGGGAGAACTAGAGGGTTAGGGTTGCCGACACACGGCTTGGGAAATCTTGATGTGTCCCGTGTGCTAGCCCTGCCCCTCTATTTATATGTTGAGCCTTGGGGTCTAAACTTGGAGTAAAAGCCTCCTCCAGGTCGGTTTTTCCCGCACAAGGTCGGTTTGGCCCGCAGGGAAAGAGTCCAACTCGGATCCCTGCAGTACCGCGCACAAGCGGTAGTACCGCTCACGAGCGGTAGTACCGCTTATGCGGTAGTACCGCTTCACACAAGCGGTAGTACCGCTTACGCGGTAGTACTGCCTTACCAGCGGCAGTACCGCTTAAGGCAGCAGCAAAACTTCCTTTTGCACTTTCCAATACCTCGTGGGCTTTACCCCTTTGTCTCATATAAAGTGTTGCTACACCCGAACACTTCGGTAAACATCCGGAACCTCTTCCAGTGAATTCCGGAACCCTTCCGGAGATCAAAACACTATTATCACATATATCAATCTGTACCTCCGGACTCTTCCGGAGATCCTCGTCATGTCCGGGATCTTATCTGGGACTCCGAACAACCTTCGGTCACCAACAAAATAACTCAACTATACTAATCGTCAACAAACGTTAAGTGTGTAGACCCTGCGGGTTCGAGAACTATGTAGACATGACCGAGACACTTCTACGATCAATAACCAATAGCGGGACCTGGATGCCCATATTGGCTCCTACATATTCTACGAAGATCTTTGTCGGTCGAACCTCTATGTCAAGGATTCTGTTAATCCCGTATACTGTTCCCTTTGTTCTTCGGTATGTTACTTGCCCGAGATTCGATCGTCGGTATCTCTATACCTAGTTCAATCTCGTTACCGGCAAGTCTCTTTACTCGTTCTGTAATACAAGATCTCGTGGCTAACACTTTAGTCACATTGCTTGCAAGGCTCATTGTGATGTTGTATTACCGAGTGGGCCCTGAGATACCTCTCCGTCACACGGAGTAACAAATCCCAGTCTTGATCCATGCCAACCCAACAGACACCCTCGGAGATACCTGTAGAGCATCTTTATAGTCACCCAGTTACGTTGCGACGTTTGATACACACAAGGTACTCCTCCGATGTCAGGGAGTTGCATGATCTCATGGTCATAGGAACAGATACTTGACATGCAGAAAACAATAGCAATAAACTGACATTATCATATGCTATGTTTATAGTTTGGGTCTTGTCCATCACATCATTCTCCTAATGATGTGATCCCGTTATCAAATGACATCTCATGTCTATGGCTAGGAAACCTTCACCATCTTTTGATCAACGAGCTAGTTAACTAGAGGCTTACTAGGGACACAGTGTTGTCTATGTACCCACACATGTATTTGAGTTTCCAATCAATACAATTATAGCATGGATAATAAACGATTATCATGAACAAGGAAATATAATAATAACCAATTTATTATTGCCTCTAGGGCATATTTCCAACAGTCTCCCACTTGCACTAGAGTCAATAATCTAGTTCACATCACCATGTGATTTACATTGTAATGAATCGAACACCCATGCAGTTCTGGTGTTGTTCATGTTTAGCCCTTGGAAGAGGTTTAGTCATCGGATCTGCAACATTCAGATCCATGTGTACTTTGCAAATATTTATGTCGTCCTCCTTGATGTAATCGTGGATGGAATTGAAACGTCGCTTTATGTGTCTGGTCCTCTTGTGAAATCTTGGTTCCTTGGCTAGAGCAATGGCACCAGTATTATCACAAAACAGAGTCATTGGGTTAAGCGCACTAGGCACTACCCCAAGATTTGTCATGAACTCCTTCATCCAGACACCTTCGTTCGCCGCCTCCGAGGCAGCGATGTACTCCGCTTCGCATGTAGAATCAGCTACCACGCTTTGCTTGGAACTGCACCAGCTAACCGCACCCCCATTAAGAATAAATACGTATCCGGTTTGTGACTTAGAGTCATCCGGATCAGTGTCAAAGCTTGCATCGACGTAACCCTTTACGACGAGCTCTTGATCACCTCCATAAACGAGAAACATGTCCTTAGTCCTTTTCAGGTACTTCAGGATATTCTTGACCGCCGTCCAGTGTTCCATTCCTGGATCACTTTGAAACCTTCCGACCATACTTATGGCAAGGCTGACATCGGGTCTTGTGCACAGCATTGCGTACATGATAGAGCCTATCGCTGAAGCATAGGGGATGACACTCATCTTTTCTCTATCTTCTGCAGTCACTGGGCATTGAGTCTTACTCAACTTCACACCTTGCAATACAGGCAAGAACCCCTTCTTGGACTGATCCATTTTGAACTTCTTCGAAACTTTGTCAAGGTATGTGCTTTGTGAAAGTCCTATTAAGCGTCTCGATCTATCTCTATAGATCTTGATGCCTAATATGAAAGCAGCTTCTCCTAGGTCCTTCATTAAAAAACTCTTGTTCAAATATCCCTTCACGCTTTCCAACATTTCTATATTGTTTCCGATCAGCAATATGTCATCCACATATAATATTAGAAACGCTATAGAGCTCCCACTCACTTTCTTGTAAATACAAGCTTCTCCGTAAACTTGTATAAACTCGAACGCTTTGATCACCTCATCAAAGCGAAGATTCCAACTCCGAGATGCTTGCACCAGTCCATAAATGGATCGCTGGAGTTTGCAAACTTTGTCAGTATTCTCTGGATCGACAAAACCTTCTGGTTGCATCATATACAACTCTTCCTTAAGGAAACCGTTAAGGAACGCTGTTTTGACATCCATCTGCCAAATTTCATAATCGAAAAAGGCAGCTATTGCTAACATGATTCTGACGGACTTAAGCATCGCTACGGGTGAGAAGGTCTCATCGTAGTCAACTCCTTGAACTTGTGAAAAACCTTTTGCCACAAGTCGAGCTTTATAGACGGTGACATTACCGTCCGCGTCCGTCTTCCTCTTAAAGATCCATTTGTTCTGAATGGCCTTACGCCCTTCAGGTAATACTTCCAAAGTCCATACTTTGTTTTCATACATGGATCCCATCTCGGATTTCATGGCCTCTAACCATTTCTCGGAATCCGGGCCTATCATCGCTTCTCCATAGCCCGTAGGTTCATCGTTGTCCAACAACATGACCTCTAAGACAGGGTTGCCGTACCACTCAGGAGCAGTACGCGTCCTTGTCGACCTACGAGGTTCGATAGCAACTTGATCCAAAGCTTCATGATCATCATCATTAACTTCCTCTTCAGCTGATGTAGGCTCTACAGAAACATCTTTCTACGCTGCGCTACTCTCAGGTTGAAGTAAAGGTTCAACAACCTCATCAAGTTCTATCTTCCTCCCACTCAATTCTTTCGAGAGAAACTCTTTCTCAAGAAATGTTCCGTTTTTAGCGACAAACACTTTGCCCTCGGATCTAAGGTAGAAGGTATACCCAACTGTCTCTTTTGGGTATCCTATGAAGACGCATTTCTCCGCTTTGGGTTCCAGCTTTTCAGGCTGAAGCTTTTTGACATAAGCATCACATCCCCAAACTTTAAGAAACGACAACTTTGGCTTCTTGCCAAACCAAAGTTCATATGGCGTCGTCTCAACGGATTTCGATGGTGCCCTATTTAAAGTGAATGCAGCTGTCTCTAATGCATAACCCCAAAATGATAGTGGCAAATCGGCAAGAGACATCATAGATCGCACCATATCTAATAAGGTTCGATTACGACGTTCGGACACACCATTACGCTGTGGTGTTCCAGGCGGTGTCAGTTGTGAAACAATTCCACATTGTCTTAAGTGACTGCCAAACTCATAACTCAGATATTCTCCTCCTCGATCAGATCGTAGGAATTTAATTTTCTTGTTACGATGATTCTCAACTTCACTCTGAAATTGTTTGAACTTTTCAAATGTTTCAGACTTGTGTTTCATTAAGTAAATATACCCATATCTACTTAAGTCATCGGTGAAGGTGAGAAAGTAACGATAACCACCGCGCGCCTCAATACTCATCGGACCGCACACATCAGTATGTATGATTTCCAATAAGTCACTTGCCCGTTCCATTGTTCCAGAGAACGGCGTTTTAGTCATCTTGCCCATGAGGCATGGCTCACATGTGTCAAGTGATTCAAAATCAAGTGACTCTAAAAGTCCATCAGCATGGAGCTTCCTCATGCGTTTTACGCCAATATGACCTAAACGGCAGTGCCACAAGAAAGTGGTATTATCATTATCAATTCTACATCTTTTGGCATCAATGTTATGAACATGTGTATCATTACTATCGAGATTCAATAAGAATAAACCCCTCACATCGGGTGCATGACCATAAAAGATATTACTCATATAAATAGAACAACCATTATTCTCTGATTTAAATGAGTAACCGTCTCGCAATAAACAAGATCCAGATATAATGTTCATGCTTAACGCAGGCACTAAATAACAATTATTCAGGTTCATCACTAATCCCGATGGTAATCGAAGAGCGAGCGTGCTGACGGCGATCACATCAACCTTGGAACCATTTCCCACGCGCATCGTCACTTCGTCCTTTGCCAGCCTCCGTCTATTCCGCAGTTCCTGTTTTGAGTTGCAAATATGAGCAACCGCACCGGTATCAAATACCCAGGCACTACCACGAGAGTTGGTAAGGTACACATCAATAACATGTATATCATATATACCTTGTTTGTTGTTGGCCGCCTTCTTGTCAGCCAAATACTTGGGGCAGTTCCGCTTCCAGTGTCCAGTTCCCTTGCAATGAAAACACACAGTTTCTGGTTTGGGTCCAGCCTTGGGTTTCTTCACGAGAGGAGCAACTGCTTTGCCACTCTTCTTGGAGTTACCCTTCTTACCCTTGCCATTTTTCTTGAAACTAGTGGTTTTATTGACCATCAACACTTGATGCTCCTTCTGAATTTCAGACTCAGCGGCTTTCAGCATCGCAAACAGCTCGGCGACTGACTTGTTCATCCCGTGCATGTTATAGTTCAACACGAAGCTCTTGTAGCTAGGTGGCAATGATTGAAGAACTCTGTCAGTGATAGCCTCTGGCGGAAGGGGCATCCCCAATTCAGCCAGACGGGTGGAGTACCCAGACATTCTGAGTACGTGATCACTGATAGACCCGTTCTCCTCCATCTTGCAAGCATAGAACTTATCGGAGATCTCATATCTCTCGATCCGGGCATTCTTCTGAAAGATAAACTTCAACTCCTGGAACATCTCATATGCTCCATGACGTTCAAAACGTCTTTGAAGTCCCGGTTCTAAGCCATACAATATTGCACATTGAACTATTGAGTAATCTTCAGAACGAGCCTGCCAGGCGTTCACAACGTCTAGAGACTCAACTGGAGCGGGTGGATCACCAAGCGGTGCATCAAGGACATAATCCTTCTGGGAAGCCGTAAGGATAATCCTTAGATTACGGGCCCAGTCCACAAAGTTACTTCCATCATCTTTCAACTTAGCTTTCTCTAGGAACGCATTAAAATTCAGGGGTGCTACTGCGCGAGCCATGATCTACAACATAAATATAGCAAAGACAACTTAGACTATTGTTCAAGATAATGAGTTTAGTTAATCATATTAATTAAAAAACTCCCACTCAAATTGACATCCCTCCGGTCATTCGAGTGTAACATGATCCAAATCCACCAACTCAAGTCCGATCATCACGTGAGTTGAGGTGGTTTCAATGGTGAACATCTTCATGTTGATCATATCTACTATATGACTCATGTTCGACCTTTCGGTTTCTTGTGTTCCGAGGCCATGTCTGTACATGCTAGGCTCGTCAAGTTTAACCCGAGTGTTCCGCATGTGCAACATGGCTTACACCCGTTGTATGTGAACGTACAGTCTATCACACCCGATCATCACGGCGTGTCTCGAAACGACGAACTTTCGCAACGGTGCACACTCGGGGAGAACACAATTTATCTTGAAATTTAAGTGAGGGATCATCTTATAATGCTACCGTCGTCCTAAGCAAAATAAGATGCATAAAAGGATTAACATCACATGCAATTCATAAGTGACATGATATGGCCATGAACTTGTGCTTTTGATCTCCATCTCCAAAGCACCGGCATGATCTCCATCGTCACCGGCATGACACCATGATCTCCATCATCTTGATCTCCATCAACGTGTCGCCATGAGGTTGTCGCGCCGACTGTTGCTTCCACGACTATTGCTAACTCATAGCGATAAAGTAAAGCAAAACGGCGAAAATAATTAAAGACAACTCTATGGCTCCTGCCAGTTGCCGTACTCATCGACATGAAAGTCGTGATATTCTATACAACACATGATCATCTCATACATCACATATATCTCATCATGTAATTGGCCATATCACATCACAACATACCCTGCAAAAACAAGTTAGACGTCCTCTAATTGTTGTTGCAAATTTTACGTGGCTGCTACGGGTTTACAAGAACCGTTCTTACCTACGCAAAACCACAACGTGGTGTAGTGATTGCTTTTTGATCTTCTAAAAGAACCCTCTTCATTGAAATCGATTCAACTAAAGTGAGAGAGACAGACACCCGCTAGCCATCTTTATGCAACGAAGTTACATGTCAGTTGAAGGAACCGGTCTCTCGTAAGCGTACGAGTAATGTTGGTCTGGGCCGCTTCATCTCACAATACCGCCGAATCAAGTATCAACTAGTAACGGCAAGCAATATGTATACACCCACGCCCACAACTCGTTTGTGTTCTACTCGAGATCTCATCTACGCATAGACCTAGCTCAGATGCCACTGTTGGGGAACGTTGCATGGGAAACAAAAAATTTCCTACGCACACACAAGATCTATCCATGGTGATGAGCATCTATGAGAGGGAGAGTGAATCTACATACCCTTGTAGATCGCTAAGCGGAAGCGTTAAGAAACGTGGTTGATGTAGTCGAACGTCTCCGCGATCCAAATCGCAAGTCGTCCCTCGATCCGATCACGAACTAGTGCCGAACGGACGGCACCGCCGCGTTCAACACATGTACGTCTTGATGACGCCTTCACCTCCTCGATCCAGCGAGCGATGGTGAAGTAGTAGATGAGTTCCGGCAGCACGACGGCGTGGTGATGATGGTGAGGAACAATCTCTGCAGGGCTTCGCCAAGCACTACGGAGATTATGATGGGAGAACTAGAGGGTTAGGGTTGCCGACACACGGCTTGGGAAATCTTGATGTGTCCCGTGTGCTAGCCCTGCCCCTCTATTTATATGTTGAGCCTTGGGGTCTAAACTTCGAGTAAAAGCCTCCTCCAGGTCGGTTTTGCCCGCACAAGGTCGGTTTGTCCCGCAGGGAAAGAGTCCAACTCGGATCCCTGCAGTACCGCGCACAAGCGGTAGTACCGCTCACGAGCGCTAGTACCGCTTGAGCGGTAGTACCGCTTCACACAAGCGGTAGTACCGCTTATGCGGTAGTACCGCTTCACACAAGCGGTAGTACCGCTTACGCGGTAGTACTGCCTTACCAGCGGCAGTACCGCTTAAGGCAGCAGCAAAACTTCCTTTTGCACTTTCCAATACCTCGTGGGCTTTACCCCTTTGTCTCATATAAAGTGTTGCTGCACCCGAACACTTCGGTAAACATCCGGAACCTCTTCCGGTGAATTCCGGAACCCTTCCGGAGATCAAAACACTATTATCACATATATCAATCTGTACCTCCGGACTCTTCCGGAGATCCTCGTCATGTCCGGGATCTTATCTGGGACTCCGAACAACCTTCGGTCACCAACAAAATAACTCAACTATACTAATCGTCACCAAACGTTAAGTGTGTAGACCCTGCGGGTTCGAGAACTATGTAGACATGACCGAGACACTTCTACGATCAATAACCAATAGCGGGACCTGGATGCCCATATTGGCTCCTACATATTCTACGAAGATCTTTATCGGTCGAACCTCTATGTCAAGGATTCTGTTAATCCCGTATACTGTTCCCTTTGTTCTTCGGTATGTTACTTGCCCGAGATTCGATCGTCGGTATCTCTATACCTAGTTCAATCTCGTTACCGGCAAGTCTCTTTACTCGTTCTGTAATACAAGATCTCGTGGCTAACACTTTATTCACATTGCTTGCAAGGCTCATTGTGATGTTGTATTACCGAGTGGGCCCTGAGATACCTCTCCGTCACACGGAGTAACAAATCCCAGTCTTGATCCATGCCAACCCAACAGACACCCTCGGAGATACCTGTAGAGCATCTTTATAGTCACCCAGTTACGTTGCGACGTTTGATACACACAAGGTACTCCTCCGATGTCAGGGAGTTGCATGATCTCATGGTCATAGGAACAGATACTTGACATGCAGAAAACAATAGCAATAAACTGACACGATCATATGCTACGTTTATAGTTTGGGTCTTGTCCATCACATCATTCTCCTAATGATGTGATCCCGTTATCAAATGACATCTCATGTCTATGGCTAGGAAACCTTCACCATCTTTTGATCAACGAGCTAGTTAACTAGAGGCTTACTAGGGACACAGTGTTGTCTATGTACCCACACATGTATTTGAGTTTCCAATCAATACAATTATAGCATGGATAATAAACGATTATCATGAACAAGGAAATATAATAATAACCAATTTATTATTGCCTCTAGGGCATATTTCCAACAGTACTAACAGTAGTGTAATATCCAGTCTCATCCCCAGCGGGTGCATACAGAATGTATCTGAAAGCAGTCTCCTCCAAGCGACTGTTTTGCTCTCCACGGAGACGGGTAATAGCATTATAGGCAGCATCATGGACAGCCATGTCGACAGTCACTCCAACACCATGGAAGGTGTGCAACTCAGTGATGGAGATGTCCTGGCGATCAAAGATGCGAACCACAGCATGGTACTGCTCCTGGTTGAACTCGCGGTAATCCTCGTAAACTGTGTACTCGGGGCACCAACGATATCCCAGCCTGGTCAGAAGATCGACCAAAATGGCCGGAAACCCAGTCGCATCAACAGTCATAGTCTGGCGCACAAGCTATCTTGCGGGACGCATCTGAAACAAGGAGTGCAAGATGTCAAATGACAGTGTGAGAAGCATCTGATAACTTGGAAAGAAAGGTTAAACAGACCAATGGAAAGGAAAAGGTGATTATCAGATTAACCAGACCAAAGGAAAGGATTAGTTGCAGACAATCCAGCTCTCCGGGTGAATGTGAATACGGGAACCTAATGTCAATGTTAGCAAAATCATTTAACCCGAATAGAAGAGGATTCAAAGTTCCAGAGTATAGAAGAGAAATAAAAGATCCTAATACCACCCATTGGCGACGTGGGCCCGTAAGACACACAGCCATGTTAGTAAAACTGTTTTACAAAGACTAGACTCAACTTCGGCCAAGGAGTTGGAAAGGGGCTTCCTACAGGCAGTCGGCTCTGATACCAACTTGTGACGCCCCTGACTTAATCGTGCACTAATCATACACGCAAATGCACACGATCAAGCCTAGGGACTCACTTGAAGATATCACAACACAACTCTACATAAATAAAAGTCATACAAACTTTATATTACAAGCCAGGGGCCTCGAGGGCTCGAATACATAAGATCGATGTCATACAAGCATTAGCGGAAGCATTAGATATCTGAGTACAGACATAACGTCAAACAGATAGGCCTTTAAGAAGGAGGGGCAAAATAAAAACACTGGATCGAAAGGCGCAGGCCTCCTGCCTGGGAGCCACCTATATACTCCTGGTCGTCGGCGGTCTCCACGTAGTAGTAGGCTCCTCCAGAGAGGTAGTAGTAGTCGTTGACTGGGGCGGCTGACTCTGGGGCTCCGTCATCTGGTCGCAGCAATCGGGTATGGGGAAAAGGGAAGCAAAGCAACCGTGAGTACTCATCCAAAGTACTCGCAAGACTTACATTAGATCTATTCTACTTATGCATAGGTTTCAAAAGAAGGGCTGTATCTGTGGACTAGACTGCAGAAATGCCAGAAAAGAGAGAAAGGCCTAGCCTATCGAAGACTAGCATCTTCAGCGTCTTGCAGCATTAGAAGAGTGCAGATTAGTACCATAACATAAAGTAACAAGTTGTTGTAGCAAAGCCTAGAGGTCCTTCCGCGACTCCCTGCGAGAAAGCGATCCCGGGGCTTCCAATTAATTAACTTGTATACAGTTCAAGTAGTACTAGATCTGGATACTTTACGGAGCGTCCTGTTACCGTGGACACGGCTATTCGAATAGATATATCTTCCCTGCAGGGGTGCACTACTGTTATCCAACACGCTCGATTAACTCTGGCCGGACACACTTTCCTGGGTCATGCCCGGCCTCGGCTGATCGACACATCGCAACCCTACCTAGAGCTCAGTAGAGAGGTCCCCGCCGGTCTACATCCTAAGTGCTCAGGGTTCTTGGGCCCATCGCCCTTTGCACTCCGGGTCGTTGTGAGCAGGGTGGATACTACCAGCGCCACCCCTGTACTACATGGCACGATCCGACCGTGCCACAATGCTGAACTGGACATCTGACAGAGCTTTCGGCTGATACATACGGTGCAGAGGGCCCCATTAAACCATTATCCCGCGTGGTGGTAGTGCGTATAGGCCAGTGGCCAACTCAGATCAAATACCCAAATCCGTTAAGTGCATTGGGAGCTCGCGGAACGAGCAGAGATCCACGAAACATGTGGCCCCGTCGCCCCATCTCATGGACTTACGACAAGGGCTAGGAATGCCCGGCCGTGCCACGTAATTATCTCGCGGGTACCCTCATGGTCAACCCGACTGCACATCTCTCGCGGGTACCCCTCAGGGTCGACCCGTCTTTATTCAGTATCTGTAGAAAAGTCACAGTACCCGTGTGTCCAAAGCATCAAGAAGTAGTCCGAGGAATCACCCTCGTTGGATTCCCTCTCGATGTAACCATCAAGGTGAACCCGGAGGAATCACCCTCGTGGGAATCACTCTTGGGGAGTTGCACGACAAAGGCTTTATCGGAGATGGTGAAAGAGGAATCACCCTCGTTAACCCACAACCGACTAGCTATGCTACAGAGGCAACATCAGGAGTGAGATAAGATGTATCACCCACGTCACTCGATGGTACCTCTGCAGAGTCGAGCAACTTAGGGGGTGTGTGGTGATGTGCTGGTCTCAGCCCGTCGATCACATCGATCGGGGCACTGATAACTAAGCGGGGCAACTAGGGCAAGGAAGAGGGGCCACAGATGGTTTACCAACCAACCTACACTAAGCATTTAGTATATCAGATAAAGTATCAAAAGACAGTTTACAAAAACAGGCTATGCATCAGAATAGGATAAAACAGAGCAGTAGCAATTTCTAATGCATGCAGGAGGGTGAAAGAATAGGTGATATAGGCATACGTCAAGGGGGGTTGCTTGCCTGGAAGCTCTGCGGCAAAGGAGGGATCGTCAACAGTGTAGTCGGTCTCCGGAGCTGCGTCGGTCTCGGGGTCTACCGGATAAGAAGAGGGGGAAGAAACAATAAATAAAAGCAAACAGATGCAACACAATGCATGGTATGGCAGTATGCAGCGTTGGTGGTGACCTATTGCAATGCTACATGTCGCAGACGAAACGGGAAAATATCTGGGATATTTTCCCGGCGTTTAGGCAGATTTCGGTATACTGAACCGGAGGGGAAGGTTCCATGTTCCGGTAGTTAGGAGTGATGATCAAGCATTTTGACCACGTATTCGGATTCGTCTCATTTTTCCGATCAACTTTCATGTTGAAAACTTTTCGATCCGAGCTACGGTTGAATTTCTACGAATTTTCAAAGATTTAAACAATTTCTGGAATTTCTGAATTATTTTAATTATTCAATTCGAATTATCCAAAACAGTAGCCCATGACATCAGCAAGACGTCAGCGGTCAACCCAGCTGGTCAGGGTCAAACCTGACCAGTGGGTCCCGCATGTCATACACAGCAGTTAATCCAATGGGTTAAATTTAACTAAAAATGATTAATTAGAGGGTGGGTCCCACTGTCAGTGTCTGATTAGTTTAACTAATTAAGTTTTAATTATAAAACGGTTGCATTAGTTAAATTAACAGAGGGGGCCCACGTGTCAGGGTCAACCGTGCACAGTCAGCACAGTTGACCCGGTCAACTGGTCAACTGGGCCCGCAGTACCCAGCTGCCAGTGACTCGGGGTGGCCCACTGGTCAGGCCACGTCGGACGCCGGCGCCGGAACAGCTCCGGCGAGCTCCGAACGCGGCGGAGAGCCACGGCGAGCTTCGGATTTTCGCTAGGGGGCACCAAATTGCACGTTTTTGGGCTCGTTTGAACGAGCGAGGAACGCTGCATCCATCGATGGCGGCTACGCGAGCTGGGGTGGCCTAAAACTACGGCGGCGTCAACCGGAGCGGCGCCGGAGTTCAGGCTTCTCCGAAAACAGCGCTACGCGCCGCGTTCGAGCTAACTGATGTCGCCATCGAGCTCTATGGACCTCCAGGAACTCGACGGAGGCCCTGGCTTGGCTCGGAGGTGGGCGAAACGAGCGCAACGAGCTCGCGGCCATGGCATTACGTGGCAATGGCGGCGGCAACACGGAGGGCTAGATACGGCGTGATGGGACGAAACAGAGGAAAGAGGGGGTGCAGGGGCTTACGGTGCGGCTCACGGTGGCCCTTGGAGTGCTTAGTAGCAGCAGAGGGAGTGGATCGACGCGGCGGAGCTCCGGTGGCCGACGGCGAAGACGTGGTCGATCCCGTCAATGCGGTGACCTCTGGCTTGCAAAGAGGGGCGTAGTCAACGTAGCCGAAGTAGGCGAAGCTCGGAGACACGACGGCGAGGCTGGGCGTCGACGGTGGCTGCGCGGGTGCGGCGGCGCAGCCACGGCAGTGCTCGGGTAGGGGTGGAGAGAGCGAACGAGTGCAGGAGAGAGGAAGAGGAGTGGCCAGGGGAGATGGCGCGAGGCAGGTGAGCTCGGCCTTATCCCTGCGAGGGCCTGGGGTGTCGGCGTGGCGCCGTCTCGCCAGAGCGCGCGCGCGACCACGGTCGGCACGACACGGCGGCGGGAGCAGGTAGGAGAACAGTGAGGTGGACTGGGCCGGCCTGTAGCTGCGGCCCAGAGGCTAGGTAAGTTTTCTGTTTCTTCTGTTTTTGCATTTATTTAAATACAACAGAGACAGTAAAGATTATTTGGGGCCACCTAATGACTTGGGAAAAATGTGGATCTGGCCCACATAAATCCATTGCATTTTTAGGCACTGCCACAAAAAGTTTGGGAATTTTTTGAACCCAATTGGAATTTTCATAAATGAATTTGCATTTTAAATTGCTGGAATGGCACTGTTTTAAATGCTAATGTTCATTTTAGCAACATGGTGATGTTGTTTTCCTTAACAAATATTAGTTAGGTAATATTTGCTAAATGATGAACATTTTTGCAGCAATTTTTGTGCAACTTCAAAATTTCACTTGCATTTGAATTTGAATTTAGTGGAGAAATTTGAAATGAGATATGATTTCACTGCGATCATTCTTTGCAAAAACTAATTAGCTTAGTATTAATTTGAAGATCACTGTGGCTCATTACTCAGGGGTGTTACAGCTGTTTACCTCGTGATCAGTCGTGGATCGATCATCATTCGCGCAGGCGCAGGGACCTGAGATTAGTCGTTTCTTTGGACCTTTTCTGTTACTCCAACCGCTTGCATTTTCTTCTTCTTTTTGCTACATAGGTTGATAGGTAGTTGCTAGCTGCAAGATGAGATAAGATGGTGACAGCGCAGTAACAATGACTCGGTCATTCATATGTATTGTTAGAAGGGATAGAGAAGGATTGGTGGAATCGATGATAATATTGCTTGAGCCTCGTGGGCATATTTATAGAAGTACATGATCAACTTGGAGTACAAGACAAAGCAGGAACAAATCCTAGTCTATCCTATACTACCTAAATAATCACGATACTCAACATCCCCTCGCAGTCACAACGGTAGCGACGCAGACGGTGAGACTGGAGAAGAATCCGAAGGTAAGCCGACGGACACCCCCCCACACACACACAGTCGTAACGGTCGATGCATCGCGGAAGTCGTGGCTGGAGTGGAAACCAACGAGGTTGTTCAAGCAAGGCGGTAGCCCTTTGTGCCGATATCAATGTACTCGACAGCGTAGGGTGGTGTAGCCGTGGTCGAGGTAGCCGTGCGAAGAATGCCATGGTCGATGTCGAGTCGGGGTAGCCGGTGTCGAGGAAGTCGCCGTGGAACCGCGGGAGCAAGGAGGCGCCGAGTTAGTCATGGGCGCAGTGGTGTCGAAGTAGTGGTGCGCCGGGAAGGAGACGGTGTTGACGATGCGTCGCGCTGGGTTTGCCAAGCCCGGGGACACGTCGTGGACGAAGGCACGCATCGGTGTTGCCAGCACCGGGCATGCGTAGACGGACGAAGACGAAGTTGACGAAGCACCGCACCAGGCTTACCAGGCCCAGGGACACGTCGTGGACGAAGGCACGCATCGGTGTTGCCAACACCGAACATGCGTAGACGAGGGACCTGCATGAGCTGTACGCCACGTCGAGGAGTCGGAGGGGCCAGCAGAGAAGGACTCAACGACGGTTGCAGTGCCAATCGGCGCGGGGCCGATGTCGCCAACGGTGGTCGGAGTAGACGAAGTGGTCGGGGAAGATGACGGTGACGTTGGCGACGAGCTGGCGTTGGACGAAGACGAAGGGGGTGGACTGGCGGCGCGGCTCAGGTGAGCGAGCGGCAGCGACGCCGAGGAAGTAGAGCGGCGGCAGCGGCCTGAGGAGGCGGCGGCGGCGACTAGGTTAGGAGCGCGGCGGTGATGCTCGAAGTAGGCGAGGAGAACCCAACAACGTGACGAAGACCGGCGCGGACGGTGGCATTCCCGCGCCGATGGAGGCGGCGCGACGCATACCACGGGAAGTCGACGTGTGGGGACGACAGTGTGGACCGCGTGCCGTGGCGCTACGGCCCGAAGGGGTGACGCAGCGGCAGCGCGCAGGTCGGGGCGACGGCAGGGAAGACCTCAGGGCGGCGGCAGGGACCGCGTGCCACGCTCGCTACGGCCTGATGGGGCGACGAAGCGGCAGCGCGAGGGTCGATGCAGCCACGGGGACGGCCTGGCGGACGGCCTCGGGACGGCGGTGGACCGTGGGCCGCAGCACTACGGCCCGAAGGGGCGACGCAGCGGCAGCGTGCTGGTCGGTGCAGCCGCGGGAAGAACCACGGGGTGGTGGCAGGGACCGCGTGCCACGCTCGCTACGACCCGATGGGGCGGCGCAGTGGCAGCGCGAGGGTCAGTGTAGCCACGGGGACGGCCTGGAGCGGACGTCCTCGGGGTGGCGGTGGACCACGGGCCACGACACTACGGCCCGAAGGGGCGACGCAGCGGCAGCGATGCAGCGGCAGCGCGCAGATCGATGCAACTGCGGGGAAAACCACGGGACGGCGGCGCTGCGCCCGACGAGGCGACGCAGCGACAGCCCGTTGCTTGATTGGTGGAGGCGTGCTGTACTCGAAGACGATCTTCATCGGATCCTGCGAAGCTGGCAGGAGACATGTGCAGGAAGGCTGATCCAGGTTGCAATAGGCATGTGAGCACAAACACCCGCGTGAGACGCAAACGCGATCACGGATCAGCCAAGACATGCACACGCGTGTGATCCAAGCCATATGAGATGCATCGGCTTGACCTGGTGGCCCAACGCGAGCGGCCGCCCGCGTAGGCGCGCGTGTAGCCATCCACGTCCGTTTGGGAGATTGGAGGAGGATTATGGATGGTGGTCCGTGGCTTTTCAGAAGGCAACCAGTGGTGATACAGGAGTACGATGGTTTTTCTGATGTCTTGGGATATAGATTGAATAAGATACCTGTATGGGCAAGGATAAAGGGACTGCCCGATGGCCTTACAAGGAAGAAAGCTCTTGCTGAGAAGGTAGCAGCGAAGGTGGGAGAACCACCTTTCAACGTGATTGTCAATGAGGGGAAAATAAACCCGTCAAGCACTTTGCGAGTACGGGTATATCTGGATGTTAATGTACCTCTAGTCCGATTTGTTCCGATTACCTTGAAGGAGAGCAAGAAGTACAGTGTGTACTATGAAAAGCTTCCAGATTTTTGCTTTGTTTGTGGTCTGATGGGTCATTTGGCGGAAGAGTGCGGTGATGGGGTTCATGACCCGAGAACTTTTGAATGGGGGGAGTGGCTCTTATGGGCGCCGGATCCTCCTATGGACAGACCTATGGGCGGACGAGGGGGAAGGGAAGGCAGAGGAGGTCGTGGTAGGACAGGGGGAAGGGGTGATACAGGAGGTCGAGGTGGTTGGGGTGGAAGAGATGGAGGGGGAAGTGGTGCTTTGATGAACCAGGGAGATGTGGACACTGGTAGGGTGGGGATGGAGCACATACATCAGGAAGGCACTGGTAATGATAGGGGTGCAAGGAAGAGATTGATTGCTTCGGATGGCTCTGTCAATATCACTGGACAGTCAGTACCAAACCTGGCGGGTAAAGTGGCAGATGCAGTTCTGATGATTGAAGGGACTACTCCGGTTTTGAATGCACAAGACCCAAATACTACCCCGGAGAAAACTCAGATTATCAAGAGAAGGAGGCAGGATGGAGGTGAAGAGTACGTCGAGATGGATTACACGGAAGAACAGGAACATGCTACACGGGTTCAGGCGGCCTCCCGAGAGGAGGACCGCCCATCGCAATGAATACGTTATGTTGGAACTGTCGTGGTTTGGGCAACCCCGCGACAGTTCGAGAGGTCCGTGTTCTCACGGCCAAATTTGCCCCGGCAGTACTGTGTTTAGTGGAGACTCAGTTATCTAATGTACGTGCCGAGATATTAGCTCAATCTTTTGGCTATGATAGATCTTTTGCTGTAGGAAGCTCCGGGAGGAGCGGTGGACTTGTAATTTATTGGAATGATGCAATAAAGTTAGAAGTTAAGGGTTATTCAAGATATCATATTGATGTTAATATAGGAGAGCTTGGACCGAGACCGTGGAGGCTAACCTGTGTGTACGGGGAAGCCCAAGTGATAGAACGTTACAAGACATGGGAAACGTTATGCTCAATAGCAGGAACGTCAGATTTGCCGTGGGTGGCGCTAGGAGATTTCAATGAAGTGTTACTGCAATCGGAACATGATGGAGTTAACCCGAGGGGGCAAGGGCAGATGGATGGATTCCGGGACGCCTTAGATATTTGTGGTCTTGCTGATCTTGGATACAAAGGGAGGATGTGGACTTTTGAGAAAAAGGTCTCAGGTGGATCATACACCCGTGTTCGCCTAGACCGGGCGGTTGCAGATTCGGAGTGGAACTCGATTTCCCCCTTTGCAGAAGTGGTAAACGAAACGGCGGCATGCTCTGATCATGGTCCTATAGTTCTGAAGATGCTGGAAGATAACAGTGAGAGTCATCAACCAAAGAATTTTAAATATGAAATGATGTGGGAGAGGCACCCAGATCTGAATACTTTTGTAGAGGCCAAGTGGAATGGAGAACACAAGGCGTCATCGGCGGCAGAGGTACAGGAGAAGTTAAAGGAACTTGGTGAGCATTTGTACACCTGGGACAAATACACCTTTGGTAGTGTTAAGAGGGAAATAAAACAGCTTATGAGGCAGCTCAAAGTTCTGAAGGACATACCAGGCCGGTCTGGGCCTAGCCATTTAGAAATAAAGGTAACGGACAGGCTAGCAGAGCTGTACCAAAGGGAAGAGATATTGCACAGGCAGAGGTCTAGAGTGGATTGGCTTACGTATGGGGACAAGAATACGAAGTATTTTCAACAGAGAGCGTCGATGAGGAGAAGGAAGAATCGTATCACAGCTCTTACTAAGTCAAATGGGCAGGTAACAGAAGACAATGAAGAGTTGGAAACTATGACGACACAATTTTACAAGGAGCTGTACACTTCGGATGGGTGCACAAACATGCAAGTAGTACTCGATTCAGTCCCTCAAAAGATAACAGATGATATGCGCGCCCTTTTGGATGCTGAGTACACAGAGGATGAAGTGAAGATAGCTCTATATCAAATGTTCCCTACCAAGTCACCTGGTCCAGATGGGTTCCCCGCGCATTTTTTCCAGAAACATTGGGGTGTGTGCGGGCAGGAGGTAACAGCGGCTGTTCTAAAAATTGTCAGAGGCCAAGAGAGCGCAGAAGGTATAAACAAAACATTCTTGGTCCTAATTCCGAAGGTAAAAAATCCAACTTTGTTATCACAGTTCCGCCCCATCAGTTTGTGCAACGTTTTATATAAGATAGCTTCCAAGGTTATTGCTAATCGTTTGAAGCTAGTCCTTCCTGAGATTATTTCGGCAGAACAGTCAGCATTTGTTCTGGGTCGGTTGATTACAGACAACATCATTGTGGCCTATGAGTGTTTACATTTTATGAAGCGAAATAAAGCAGTCAAGCACCGTCATTGCGCTCTGAAGGTGGACATGATGAAAGCGTATGATCGAGTGGAGTGGGACTATTTGAGAGCTATAATGTTGAAGCTGGGCTTCTCTCAGAGGTGGGTGGAGATTGTGATGAATCTTGTTAGCTCGGTTTCATACTCAGTTCTGTTTAATGGAAAGAAATTGGAGGAATTCAAACCTAGCAAAGGTATTCGGCAGGGAGATCCAATCTCCCCTTACTTGTTCTTGTTGGCAGCGGAGGGCCTTTCGGGCCTGTTAAAAAATCTAAGTGAGCCATCTCAACTTGGTGGGATTCAAGTGGCGCCGTCAGCACCGCCTGTTAACCACTTGTTATTCGCAGATGATAGCCTGCTGTTCTTCAAAGCAACTGGTGGAGGGGCGACAGAAGTATCAAACCTGTTGGATAAATATTGTCTAGCTTCAGGTCAAAGAATCAATTCTTCCAAGTCATCAATTTTCTTTAGTAAAGGTTGTCCTTCACATATCAAAGAAGAGATAAAAGGGATTCTGAATGTGCCAAATGAGACTTTGAATGACAAGTACCTAGGCATGCCTTCTGACATAGGTACTTCCAAATTTGGTGCTTTCAAATATCGAAAAGATAGGCTATGGAGCAAGGTGAAAGGGTGGATAGAGAAGTCACTGTCCTCAACTGGGAAAGAAGTTTTAGTAAAATCAGTGGCACAAGCTGTACCAGTTTTCTCTATGTCTTGTTTTAAATTACCAAGGGGTCTCTGCGAACATCTTAACAAGCTCATTAGGCAATTTTGGTGGGGGAGTAAGGAAGGAAAAAGGAAGCCAGCTTGGGTGTCATGGAAGACTAGGACTCAGCCAAAATACATGGGAGGCCTTGGTTTTCGTGATTTTGAGCTCTTCAATCTAGCACTTTTGGCACGGCAATCATGGAGGATGCTACAGCAGCCAGATTCTTTGTGTGCTCGGATGTTGAAGGCGGTCTATTTTCCCCAAGGAACCATTCTAACAGCTGAATTGGGCAACCGGCCATATCAGGTCTGGCGGGCTATCCTAGAGGGGCGTGAGGTTATGTGTCAAGGTTTAATCAGGTGAATCGGTGATGGGTCAACTACAAGGATTTGGACAGAGAATTGGATCCCGAGGAATGCTTCCATGCGGCCGCTTGCTTGTCTCTCGGCTGACCCTCCTACCATGGTCAGCGATCTAATAGATCACACAAACGCGACATGGAATAGAGTGGTCATGGACCAGGTCTTTATAGCAGCAGATACAAATGCTATTCTCAGCATACCGCTTTGTACGCGGCCGATGGAGGACCAATGGGCATGGAATTATGAAAGGAACGGCATCTTCTCGGTTCGGTCAGCCTATCGCATGTTAGTTGATACGAAACGACGAAGGGAAAACTGGCTGGAGGGGAATGCAGGGTCCTCAGATTTTGAGACGGAAGCAAAGGCATGGACGTCTCTGTGGTCAGTCCAGGTGCCGGGAAAGATACGGAATTTTTTATGGAGATTGGCCAAGCATTCTATTCCTACGGAGGACGTCCGCCACACAAGGAACATGGCAGAGAGGGATTGCTGCCAATTATGTGGGATGCAAGACTCTTGGAGGCACTCCCTTTTAGAATGTTCAATAGCTCGATGTGTTTGGGCCTTGGTCGATGAGGATGTGGCAGAATATGTACAAGCCTCGACCTCTACAGACGCCAAACAATGGCTGTTCGCACTAATGGAAGAACTACCACATGCTACTATGATCAAATTGGTAGTCACGTTGTGGGCAATCTGGGTGGCAAGGCGTAAGGCTATACATGATGGGATTCTGCAGAGTCCGCATGCAACACATGCCTTTGTAATCAGCTTCATAGCTGAGCTAAACTCACTGCAATCACCAGCGAGGAATATGCAGCAAGCAACGACGCATGAAATAACAAGGACGAGGGGTGCACTCAGGTGGATCGCGCCCAGCCAAGGAGCAGCAAAAATACAAGTTGACGGAGGTTTTTCAAGAGATGGTTTGAGTGGTGCAGCGGCTTCAGTTTGCCGGGATCATATGGGAAATTTTCTTGGCTCATCGGCAATGGTTTTCAGGGGTATTACTGACCCAGCGACGCTAGAAGCGCTTGCATGCCGTGAAGCTTTGGCTCTTGCTCTCGATTTATCTCTAACTAGAGTGGTCATCGCATGTGATTGCAAGGCAGTTGTGCAAGAGATCAAGACTGGCACGGAGGGACGATATAGTGCTATAATTAAGGAGATCGTAGAACGATCCAAGGAATTCACGAGTTGCGAGGTCATTTTTGAAGGTCGTAGTTTAAATTTTGATGCACATAGTTTAGCTAAATTTTCTTCGTCTTTAGATGCGGGTCGCCATTTGTGGCTTGTTTCACCCCACGACCCTTTTGTCATCCCTGTAAACCGCACTCCGAGTTAATAAAAGGCTGGTTTACCGCTCAAAAAAAAATCCACGTCCGCGTGAAGCACGTGTGTGGCCCTGGGCTCGGGCCACTCGGCGCCGGACGACGGCCAGCGGACCGTACGAGCGGCCGCCACACCAGCGCAGGAACACGTCGCAGCGTGGGGCGCGGTGCAGCAACCAATCCAACTGGATGCAGACCAGGGCGACGATCAGGCGGACGAGGACGTGCAGATGTAGTCGATGCCGAAGTAGAGGCGGGAAGAGTCGACGGGCGGTGGGCGACGCAAATCGATCTTCGATCGGAAAACCAAAAAAGAAACGTCAATCAAGACAATCGGCGCGAGAGAAAAATCCGGATCAAAGGATCGGGAAAAAACTCTCTAGGGCAGCCGGTCAACACGACCGGTGGACGAACCCTAGGTACGGGCGGCGCAGCCCCCGGTGGCGATCATGGAGATCGACCGCCCTGGGGGCGGCGCGGTGCGGAAGCGGTGGCGGCGGCTAGGGTTTGGATCGAGATTAGGCTGATATCATGTTAGAAGGGATAGAGAGGGATTGGTGGAATCGATGATAATATTGCTTGAGCCTCGTGGGTATATATATAGGAGTACAGGATCAATTTGGAGCACAAGACAAGACAAGACAGGAACACAATTTGGAGCACAATTTGGATTGATCCCTTCCTATTTCATCGTATCGCTCCCTCCAGGGCGATCAGGGGGCCAACCCTAGCGCCCCGGCCGCCGCCCCCTCCCCTCCTCTCCTCCACCTCGTCGTCCCCGGAGACGTGCGCCGGCTAAGCCCGGGCGCCGCCGGTGATGGGGACGGCGGGGATCTAGGCTACAGTCCCGCGGTCTGGAGGGACCGGCGGCGCGAGATCACCCTTCGCTCTTCGTCTTTCCCGACGGTTCGACGCTGCTCCGGCGGCTTCGTGGGGAGGGCGGATCGGGAGGGGATGTGGCCATGGTGGATTGGTCGGCGGCGCCTCCGGTCAGATCAGATCTGGCTGGTGCCGCCGGCGGTGGTGGCCATCTCCTCCGTCGGAGGTGGTCGGCCTGAGGCTGGATGGTCAGATCTCGAGATCCGCCATCTAGTTCCGGCTACGAGTCGGGACGACATAGTTGCCGGTGAAAACCGAGCCGATGGCAGGCGATGGCGGCGTTCTGCGTCGTTACCTTGATGAAGGCATCGTCGTGTAACTACTGTCGACCCACTCGTGCTGCTCCGGGGGAAACCCTAGGATCTGGTCTTCCAGATCGGACGATGGCGGTGCTGCGGTGTCGTTTTCTCTCTTGGGAGCATCGTTTGTGGAGCAGAGCCGGAAGACAGAGGCAGGAGGTGGAGCGGCTTCGTCTTGCACGGAGCTTTCAGTGGAGATGTCAAGTCATGCCTAGCCGACAGGTGCTACGCTGTGTCATGCCTGGTCGGCAGGTGCTACGCACGACAGATCTTCCAGAATCTTCGCGTCTGGACGGACGAGCGCGGAGCGGTGGCGCCGTTGGGCGCCGTGGTGGCGTCGATGGATGGACGGACTGGTAAGGATGATGCAGATCTCTCTCCTGAAGATGGGTCAGCGGTTCGATGATGATGACGGCGTCTAAAACGTGTGCATGTGGTGTACGCTTTAGATCTGCTGCACCGGCTGTGGGTTCCGATACGTTATGTGGATGGATCGACGACGGCACCGGTTTTAGATATGGGGAGTGAGAGCACTCCACATTATCGAGTTTTGTAGGTGTGAGTGGTGGCTTCGGGTGGCTTGATGTATGTTCTTATTAGACCTATGTTGAATAATAAATAAAAATGGCCGTACGCATCGATTGATGCAGAGGCCGGGGGTCTTAACCTCGTTTTCAAAAAAAAAAAAAAGACAAGACAGGAACAAATTCTAGTCTATCCTATACTACTTAAATAATCACTATACTCAACATGTATGTATGAACACCACACCGAAAACGCCATATGCATCCGCGTCAACCTCGCCGTCGCAATGCAACAGCTCGCCTCGCTGTCGTCGGTGCAGGAGAATACACTACTGCCGAGGCGAGTAGCAGTAGCATATTTATCTTCTGCTGGTTTTAGCTAGGAGAATACACTTGTGCCGAGGCGAGCCAATGGTGGCCATCCTCCCAATTATAAAGGCAAAAAGAAGACATAAAGTACGACTGACGAGGCCTCTCCGAACCACTTTTCTTAGGAACAAAGCCGGGGGTCCAAACCCTACTACCACTATACCCTTGAGCTAGATGTTGTGACCATCAGAGACTGCAGATCGAGGACGATGGGTTTCTGCGGCTCGTTCGATGGGAGGGAGAGGGGATGCGTAGGTGCTTTCTGGTTGGCCGCGGTGAACGCGGGCTTGATAGCGATGCAGTATTCAATTCGAAGTGTTTCGATCGGTTGTTGGTGGATGTTTCTAGCTACAGTAGTATCAGATGCGCTAAACCGCCAACTGAATTTCATTTAAAAACGCAAAAAGATGCAGAGGATATATACCACAGTGGCGGCCAACCATAAACTGCATCCATCAGAATGTATATGTAGAGCAGTAACCACTAATGGCCTTGCTGGCTCCAGTAGCACAACTGTACACTCCATTGTGTGTACAGTCACTGATACAGTCATATATGTATGTATGTGCTACGCATGCAGGACAAACAGGGGAAGAACCCTACAAATAATATCAGCCCAGGCCCAGAGAAGGCGCATTATTGTGCGCGTCTGATTGGCAGTGCTTTCCATTTGCAGCTGCATTTGCTCCTTTGGTGTCATAGGAAACCTTCTTTTGGGGCAGGGAAAAAAAAGGTGGTGGTGGCATGATGGATGCCTGTCAGTAACAACGCACCAATGATATGCCGGTGGCCCCCAACAGTCAACTCTCTTGGCTTGCATCCATATGATTTCCGATACTGATAAAAAGGCAAACATTTCGAGCAGTGGCAGTACTCCTACCGGCCCTTTTCAGCGCCAGAACACGAGCTAGTGCTCTGGAAATGTACCACATGAGAATATGCATCGAATCATTGTGCATGAGGAATCGTCCGGACAGGGAGCAGCTAGCTAGAGGAAGGCTTCATCACTGACTTAATGTGCATCTACTACCGGTGATTGATTAATCATGATTGGGCTATACGAATGAGTGATCGTCTAAGGCGAGTTGTGGCCTAATCAAGTCCACAGGCTACAGGGATTGTTAATTAGGGATGCTCTTAGTAGCGTGCCAGGTTACCGGCCAATCTGATCATCTCTAGAACTCGCCTCGAATATTCAAAGATGCATTCACCGGCGTATACAATACATGCGTGCACACTGTCACTGAGCAGCAGGCAGCAAAGCTGGCTAGCTAGCCAGGACCACAGCATCGGCGTGCATGGCTGGATGAGCCGCCCGGCCGGCCGCCTATCGCTTGTCCCGATCACGGAATCATGGACGAATCCACGGCACGAGTTTGTATATGTGGCTGCGTGTAGATCTCATCATCTGATACACATTACCTGTAGTATTTATAGTACAAATGACCATCTTTATTCGCTGTTCCCGTAGTACAGTACAATACAAGCTGAAAAAACAAACACAAGCTAGCTGTACAGTAGCATCACGAGCTCGCACAAGCAATGGGGCCACTAAGCACGGCGATCCTGCAGGGAGATCACGCAACAGGCCCTTCACATGCCTCCTGGAGAGGGTGTTGTACGTCGTACGGTGCAGCATTTCTTTTTCTTACCGTTCGTTCATGGTCACATCCATCAGTGTACGTACGTATGTGCGTAGTTTATATCTTTACCGCAACGAAGGAGATCACATTCAAAGCGACGGATTAGACAAGCTGACACCCATGCATGCATGATGTACGAAATAATCACTGTTAACTGATGACATTACTGCATTTTACAGAGACAATTAAACATTGGACAGAGGGCGATCCTAGCTAGTTACATGGGTGAATGATAACGAAGAAGCTTCTTTCTCGTCGAGGCCGGCCGGCCGGGTCTGGGAACGGCAGGTAGCTTTGCACGTGCCTTCCGAGCCCGTGGGACAAAAAACAACAAGGGAGTAGTAGTAGTGGAGTACTAGTAGACCAGCAGCAGTAGTAGTACATTGCCGGCCGGGGAAGTGGCTAGCTAAGACACGGTCGGTCGGTCACTGCAGCTCCCAGCACACAGGCGTGCAGTTCGGGAGCAAGCGAGATCGTTTTCCACGGGGGTCGACCGAAGAACATGCACGTAACCACCGCAGGGTCCGCTTCGGAGGCCACCACAGAACCATCAGAGAAAACTTGGGCGGGGTGGGGTGGGGTGGGGGTGGGGTAGTGTTGGCACGACGGGACACCGATCGCGACGAGCTGGATTGACCGGTGGTCGACCCGACCGGCGTCTTGGATCTGTGCTACTAGGCTAGCTGGTGGGCCGGCGGGGGCTACACCCGCGGCCGGGCCATGGGCGGCGCCGACGACCTCCGCTTCCACTCCACGAGCCGGAGCAGGAACTCCATGACCTCGGCCGGGTCCTGCAGCGAGTAGGACGCGCTGGTCTCCTTGGCGCACTTGGACACGAGGATCCCCACGCCCTGGCCCCTCTTCCGCAGCACCTTGAAGGCGTCCTCGTCGGTGCGGTCGTCGCCGATGTACACCGGCAGGACGTCGCTGCAAGTGGCGAATCCTGGAGAGACGGGGCACAGTGTCAGCGCCCGGTTTTTTTTTTTTTTTTTTTTTTTTTTTACGAAACGACAGTGGTGTCAAACGCAAGTGAATAGAAAGAAACCGGGACCGAAAACGACTGTCGTGACACTGACACGAACGGAAGATATATAAGTGTGTGGAGTCGTTGCGTGCGTACCTAGCGATTCAAGCAAGAACTCCAGGGCCTTGCCCTTGTCCCACATAATGCTGGGCCGGAGCTCGAAGACCTATAAACAAATGGAGGTTCCAATCTTGATCAAGATCTTCACGAGGGAAAGGTCAACTAATGCTGCGGTTCGTCGCCGAGTTCATCGGCAGCACGGCATTAAACAATAACTCACCTTCCTCCCTTGGGTGAGCTTCAGCATGGGGTAGTCCTTGATCACGGCCTTGACCTGCTCAGCCAAGAAATTCCATCTCTGCATGCCGGGAGGAGAGTGGTTAGCTCAGACTTCAGACGAGACGACGATCGAGGACGGATGGTAACTAAACTAACCGCACATGATGCGGCATGCCTGCTAATTAAGTGGTGAAGTGGTTGGGTTTCCCAAGGTAGAGTAAGGCTCGCCTACCTTTTCATCCACACATCTGAAGTGGACGGACAGGCAGAACTTGTTGTTCTCCACCTTGGCTCCAGGTGTGGACTTCGTCTTTTCCACAAGCACCTTGTACACCTGACAAAAATGTGATTCACCATCATTAGCTAGCCTCCTCGTGCACCAACTACTACTTAAACACCACCGGCTAGATAAGCACGAATGGACAGGTGTTCTTCTCCTCATTTGTAAGGTAAATTGATTCAAGTGGTTGCTAGTGTAATTAAGTACCTCATCGATCATGGGGAGGAACTCGCTTGCAGGCTGGCACAGGACAGACTCAGGCTGCAGATTGGCATGAGGTGAGACTAGTCAGTGAGATTAATCAAAAGGGTTGATTAAGGATCGATGGTTAATGGTCGTAGCTAGAGAGTAGATGTTGTGGAGATGGAGAGGGGAATGGGCATACATTGGAGCCTGGTCCCTTGATGTCCATGCCGTGGCTGCCGGCGTAGTACAGCTCGGAGAGGCCGACGAAGTTGTGCACCTGCACGGGCGCGAGAGTAAAGCCAGATTAATCATCACGCGCACTCACGAGCTCGTCACTTGATACGGCAGAGAGAGGTGGCACGGGGAATGTACCTTGTCGCGGCACCGCCCGCTCACGATCGCCGTCGGGAAGTGCTTGGCGACATCGCGTACCGCCTCCCTCATCTGCACAGATACACCACAAGGCCCGGGAGACGACATCGATCAGCAAATATAGTGTTGGTTTTATTTTCTTTCAGGCTGGCCGGACGGCCGTGGAAAAGTTGAGTGTTGCAGAGCCGGCGACTTACCGCGTCGCTCATGTAGGCGGCGTCGGGGTTGGCGACGATGGGCGAGAGGGTGCCGTCGTAGTCCAAGAACATGACGATCTTCTTCCCCTTGGACGCGCTGGCGATTTGCTCGAACTTGCCTAGCGCCGACGGGTGCTTCCTCTGCTCAGAGCACAAGAGAAGCCAAACAAAGGTTAGAATCACCACCGGCCTGGAGGTAACCACCATGCACCGTGAGAAAACGACGCGCGCCGTGGAGGCAGGAGGGATAAGTAGGACTGACCATCCAGGCCGTGAGCTCGTCGACGTCGGCGCCGGGGCGGGAGCGAGTGGGCGAGGAGGCGCGCATGGCCTCGAGCTCGACCCATGTGCAGTTCGCGGAGCGCGCGGCGGCGGCGGCGAGGTCACGGTACGTCTGCCGCATGGACATGGCCCCGGCGCTGGCGGCGCTGCGGCACGCGAAGAGGCCCGCGGCGCCTGAGCCCGGCATGGCCGTCCCGCCCGCCCCAATGCCCATCTCCGAAACAACCACGTCCTGGCTCGTCGTCATGTCACTCGGCGCGCGGCGCAAGGCCAAACAAGCAAGCCCGGCCGGAGAACCAGCTGAAAGCTCGTGCAATGTACGCGAAGCCCGCAAGCTCCTGGTCTCGTTCCAAGGCCAAGCTCGGGCGAGACGGCGCACAAGCACAGGCAGGTAGCCTTGGGTTCGTGCGTGCGCGCGCGTGTGTGGTAGCTTCTCAGAGCGTGGGTGGAACCGGAGTGGGCGCGGGTACTTATAGCTCGAGCGGCGGGCGCGGTAGGGGCACGTGGGGCCTGCCCGTGGGATCCCATGCGGAGCCTACGTGTGGCGCCGCCTGCCTTCCCACGCCGTGGTCCTTGTGCGCCGAGTCCACGGTGGGTTTCCTGCTAACCTCCCGGTGCGCCGCCGAGGCCTCTGTCGTCGTTGGGCCAAAAGAGGCGACGGGGGTCTTTTTGGTACCAAATTTGTGAAGTGTGCGTGTACGCAAAGTGAAGGAAGAATCTTTGAACTAGCATGTTATATCATCGACACGCAGTTTAGGCCGATTTGCAAAAAGCAGCAGGCGTCCATGATTGATGAAGTGAAGGTAGGTGGAATTTCGACACGGGTGACAGTAAAAAGAAGGATATAAAAGTTGATAAATCGTAATCTGATTACGGGGTCCGGGCCCCGTGTAACCAAACATGGGACACGAAATCCACGGCTAGATGTTTTTAAAAAGTTTTACAATTTAGCTATATAACAGTCGCCTGAATTCTTCTTTTGGTTCAGTCGATTTTTTTTACTCGAACTTGCATGCATGCGTGAATTGCATGGGAAGTGGGGCTAGCTTTGGACGAGCTGAATGCATGCAATGCCATGCCTGTTGTATACCCTGCACCTTTTCTTTTTTTCTTTTTGTGCGTGTTTGTCTTTTTATGCGCCCGTGTGTGCGTGCGTGTGTGAGTGTGTTGTGTGTGCGAGACAGGACGAACAACCCTATATGAGATATAGCTTCGACATTTGTATGCGTTTTCCATTTTGTTTTTTGTTTTTTGGTCGGGTTTTTTCCATAGGGGTATTTTTGGAATTTTAGGTGAATGTAAATGTATAGACGCAAGAACTATATAATATAGGTGTAAATTATAATATAGTGTGAAAATTGCTCTATTATATTTTTATTCTTTTCATATTACAATATTTGCCATTTCAGTGCAAAATTATGTGCAAGTTTTTTTATTTTCTTTTTCTTAAGGGTAATACCAGAGTTCAATTCATAGACTTGGCACTGGTGCTCGCATTATGTGAGTGTCTAATTGTACTATGTAAAAAAATGCCACTATACATTCTCTCTTGGAAAAACTTCATTATTTTGATTTTTTTAGTTTTTGTTTCATTTTCTTCATTCCCTATATAAGGGTAATACCAATGCAACTATTCATTCTTTCTTAGAAAACTTCGATATTTTGATTTTGTTTTTGTTTTATTTCTTTCTTCTTTAAGGGGGAATACCAATGCCACCAATTCATTCTTTATAGAAAACTTTACTATTCTTATTTAGTGTTTTTATTTTATTTTCTTTCTTCTATAAGGGTAATACCAACACCAATAATTGATTCCTTCTTAGGAAACTTCCTTTTTGAGAAAATTTCACTATTATAGGCTTATTCCTGCATATTATGAAAAAGCGCAATTTTTGTGTAAATTAAGTGCATATTTTTTCATTTTTTTTCATTTTCTTTCTTCTGTAAGGGCAATACCAATGCCACTAATTCACTCTTCCTAAGAAAATTTCATTATTTTGATTATGTTTTAGTTTTTATTTTATTTTTTTTAATCTTTAAGTGTAATACCAATGCCATTAATCCGTTCCTTCTTAGCAAACTTACTTTTCAAGAAAATTTCACTATTATACACTTATTCTTACATATTATAAAAAGCGTAATTTCTATATAAATTGTGTGCAAAAAATTTCATTATTTGTTTTTATTTTATTTTCTTTATTCTTAAAGAGTCATACCAATGCCACCAATTTATTCTTCCCTAGAAAACTACATTCTTTTGATTTTGTTTTAGTTTTCATTTTCTTTCTTCTTTAAGGGCAATACCAATGCCACTATTCGTTCTTTATTAGAAAACTTCATTATTTTATTTTTATTTTAGTCTTTCTTCTTTAAGGGCAATACCAATGCCACTAATTTATATTTTTAGAAAACTTCAATTCTTATTGAGTTTTTGTTTTTATTTCATTTTATTTCTTCTTTAAGGGTAATACCAATGCCAAAAATCAATTCCTTCTTAGGAAACTTCCTTTCTGCAAAAAATTCACTATTATAAGCTTATTCCTGCATATTATAGAAAGTGCAATTTTTATTTATTTGTTTTATTTTTACATTTTATTTCTTCTGGAAAGGTAATACCAATGCCACTAATTCATTCTTCCTTAGAAAACTTCATTATTTTAATTATGATTTAGTTTTTATTTTATTTTCTTTATTCTTTAAGGGTAATACCAATGTCATTAATCCATTCCTTCTTAAAAACTGTTTTTCATGAAAATTTCACTATTATACACTTATTCTTACATATTATAAAAAGTGTTATTTCTGTGTAATTTTTTTAATTATTTATTATTTTATCTTGTTAAAGGGTGATACGAATGCCACTAATTCATTCTTCTTTAGAAAACTTTATTATTTTTATTTTGTTTTAGTTTTTATTTCATCTTATTTCTTCTTTAAGGGCAATACCATTGCCACTAATTCCTTCCTTATTAAAGAACTTCTTCTTTTCAAAAATTACACTATTATATGCTTATTCTTGCAAATTAAAAAAGTGCAATTTCTTTCTAAATTGTGTTCAATTTTTTCATTTTTTAATTTGTTATTTTTTTTCTTGAATGGTAATACTAATGTTACTAATTCATTCATCCTTATGAAATGTATACATGCAGGCACTAAACAGTAGGTGCATAAATTATACTAGAGTGTGAAAATCGAACTATTATATGCTTATTCTTTGCATATTACAAAAGGTGCAATTTCAGTGCAAGGCTGTGTGCATGTTTTTTAACGTTTTGTCATCTTCTATCTTAGTAAAGGGTACTAATGTCACTAAGTCATTCTTTCTAATTTAATATTTTCTCCTTTGGGAGTTTTGGGCTGTTGATGTACAGGTTAGTAAGTTATATGTAGCAGTAGCACACTTTTTTAGATAATATATTTAGTACGTGTGTTGAATTTTTTTGTATGCAACACAACTTAGTAACTCTGAAGGTCCAACTGTTGGAATGAAAAAGATGACCGTCTGAAAGCTTCAAAGCATTGGAAATTTGGAATATATGGTACCCATCATGTGCAGAGCCTGGCAGTCTTGCTTGGTCGCTACATTTTTCTATTGTGTGGCATGCAGAGCACTTGAGACGCTACACGACACACACACATGGCCCAAGAAATCATTGTTGGGAGACTCTTGCTGACGGACCTATCACTAATGGGCCTGCTAAGCAGCTGGCGTACTCTGTACGCTTGGAACTTAATTCGATCAGAATGGCGAGAACGACTGAAACAGTTTTTGGTCAGTCGACTGACCCAAACTCTATTTACAATCGACTGACTTCTAGCCTCTCCCAAAGTTTTAGGGTTCCTTTGATCAAATTTTTTTTTGTTTGATTCAAAGGATTTACATAGGAATTTTGATTTGAAGGATTAGAATCCTTAGATTTTTCCCCGAAAAAAAAAGAATCCTTAGTTTTTTTTTGTGTTGGTTGTTTGATTCATAGGATTGAATCCTGTAGGAATTTTCCCTACGTATTCCTTTGTACTATATCGCAAAGGAATTTTAGCATCCACTCAAATTTCTTTGAAAGAATCCCTTAGTTTTTCTGTGACAGAATAAAACAAACCAAAATATTGTAGGATTCAGATGAGCATGCCATTTCAATCCTACGTTTTTCCTATTCATGCGTTTTTAGAATCCTGCAGATGAAAGAAGACCTTAACTATTTTTTACACATATAGGGGAAAATTCAGTTTCATCCTACAATGTTTTGTTAGGGCATATCGCAAAAAACTAACTTGGGAAAAGAAAGACAAGGAAATCTGTTTTCATGCTTTGTTGTTCACTGTATTAAAAAATATTTTCCTTTTTACATTTTACAGATTACTTGTAGTCATTTTTTAACAAAGTTTACAACTGACTTGGCTTTTGGAGTTTGGATGGTTAGTGTGCATAGTTTTTTTTTCAAGAATAGTGTGCATAGTTAAAAATAGTTTGGATGAGTTGTACCATTTGATGTTTGTTGCTAGCTTTATTTCCTATGGGTTAATCGGTAATAAACTTTTTTAATAAAAATGTTCATGGGATTGGATGTGGATTTGTGATCCCGAGCACTCTTGTAAGAAAAATGTGTTGTAAAGTTCAAATGGTTACGAAAATATTTGGTCGTGTACATATCGTAGTATACCATGTACCAGCAAACATTTATGAAAAATAAGTGCTAATTTGTGATCTTCACAATAAGACAAGAACATGTGCTAGAATTGTTGTTTTTTTATGCACTTAATATAACCTTTTCCACGGGGTAAAATTAATGTTTCTGCACCACTCTGCAAGTACATAAATGTAGTGAATTGCAAAATTCTGCTACATTTGCGTCATCGATCTGGTTTTTCTACCACTTTACATTACATGCACAAAAATTTACCAGTTTGTAGATTTTTTTTGCAATAAACACTAGTGACTGGTTTGGAGCA
The DNA here is from genome assembly GCA_039707655.1 of Elymus sibiricus. Classification (NCBI taxonomy): domain Eukaryota; kingdom Viridiplantae; phylum Streptophyta; class Magnoliopsida; order Poales; family Poaceae; genus Elymus; species Elymus sibiricus. Next base: position 309,810,918 of record CM077674.1, read on the forward strand.
ATTTAAATCGATTTCTGACATGCCGGACCCGTTGGTCAGATCCATGTCAAATGGGGGAGACAGACCATCCGTTAACGGATGGCGCTTCCTTTGGCTCTGGTCAAAACGGTTGTCGCTCTCTCTCTCTCTCCCTCTCTCTCTCTCTCATTTACTCTCACTCTCTGATGACCCACAAGTATAGGGGATCAATCGTAGTCCTCTCGATAAGTAAGAGTGTCGAACCCAACGAGGAGCAGAAGAAAATGGCAAGCGGTTTTCAGCAAGGTGTTTTCTGCAAGCACTGAAATTATCGGTAACGAGTAATTTGATAGCAAGATAATTTGTAACAAGTGACAAGTAGCAATAGTAACAAAGAGTGCAGCAAGGTGGCCCAATCCTTTTTATAGTAAAGGACAAGCCGGAACGATCTTTTATAGTAAGTAAAGCGTTCTCGAGGACACATGGGAATTTCATCTAGTCACTTTCATCATGTTTGTTTGATTCGCGTTCGCTACTTTGATAATTTAATATGTGGGTGGACCGGTGCTTGGGTGCTGTTCTTACTTGAACAAGCCTCCCACTTATGATTACCCCCTCTCGCAAGCATCCGCAACTACGAAAGAAGAATTAAGATAACTCTAACCATAGCATTAAACATATGGATCCAAATCAGCCCCTTACGGAATAGCGCATAAACTAGGGTTTAAGCTTCTGTCACTCTAGCAACCCATCATCTAATTACTACTCCACAATGCATTCCCTTAGGCCCAAAGATGGTGAAGTTTCATGCAGTCGACGTTCACACGACACCACTAAGGGAATCAACAACATACATATCATCAAAATATCGAACGAATACCAAATTCACATGATTACTTATGACAAGACTTCTCCCATGTCCTCAAGAACAAAAGTAACTACTCACAAATCATAATCATGTCCAAGATCAGAGAGGTGTTGAATAGCATAATAGATCTGAACATATAATCTTCCACCAAATAAACCAATTAGCATCAACTACAAGGTGTAATCAACACTGCTAGCAACCCACAGGTACCAATCTGAGGTTTTGAGACAAAGATTGAATACAAGAGATGAACTAGGGTTTGAGATGAGATGGTGCTGGTGAAGATGTTGATGAAGATTAGTCCTCCCATGATGAGAGGATCGCTGGTGATGTCGATAGCGACGATTTCCCCCTCCCGGAGGGAAGTATCCCCGGCAGAATCTCTCCGCCAGAGAGCAAAAGTGCTCCTGCCCAAGTTCCGCCTCGAGACGGCGGCGCACCGTCCCGAAAGTCTTCTCTATATTTTTTCTAGGCAAATGCACTTATATACCAAAACATGGGGGCCAGAGGCTGGCCAGGGGCCCCACGAGGTACCAGGGCGCGCCTAGGGGGGTGGCTCGCCCTGGTGCCTCGTGGGCACCTGGGTGCCCCCCCTCTGGTACTCCTTGCTTCCAGTATTTTTTATTTATTCCAAAATAAATCTCCATAAAATTTCAGCTCATTTGGAGATGTGCAGAATAGGTATCTCTGACATAGCTTTTTCAGGTCCAGAATTCCAGCTGCCGGCAATCTCCCTCCTTGTGTAAATCTTGCATATTAAGAGAGAAAAGGCATTAGAATTGCTCCACAAAGTGTTATATTGATTAAAAACACTATAAATAACAGTAGCAAAACATGATGCAAAATGGACGTATCAACTCCCCCAAGCTTAGACCTCGCTTGTCCTCAAGCGAAAGCCGATATCGATAATCATGTCCACAACAATATTTATTATCATAAACTTCTCATGAGCAAGTAACAATTCATCACAACAATGGAGCATAAGGCATAAACTTTCTTGAAAACTAACAAATTATGTTCTCAGTCAACAATGCAATTGCAATTCATCATATTTTTAGGAAGGGTCTCATGTAGGAGCTTTTCAGCAAGTCCACATACTCAACCATCATTTAGTCTTCTATGATTGCTAACACTCACGACATATATATAGAGCAAAAAGTTTCATCCAGACACATAGAAAGATAGGGGCTTGTGAGTTCGCCTCCCAACTTATTCACCTCAAGGGTGATGTCAACAATAATAACTCATGATCACTCATATCCAACTGGATATATATGCTTAGATCTTTCCCCACCACATGATGCTTACAAAAGAGAAAAATAAAAAGGAAGTAGAGGAGAACACTATTGACTCTTGCATAAAAAGTAAACACATAAAAGTAAAGGATAGGCCCTTCGCAGAGGGAAGCAGAGGTTGTCATGCGCTTTTTGTTGGATGCAAGAGCTCTTAATGCAAAGGAACATCAATTTATATTGCCCCTTGTGATAGCAACCTTTATTATGCAGTCTGTCGCTTTTATTTCTTTACCATCACAAGTTCGTACAAAGCTTATTTCCCTTACAATAAAAGTTCAGACATATTTAGAGGCAATTTTTATTGCTTTTTGCACCGATGACAACTTACTTGAAGGATCTTATTCAATCCATAGGTAGATATAGTGGACTCTCATGACATAAAACTGGGTTTAAAGGTTTTGGATGCACAAGTAGTATCTCTACTTGGTGCGGATTTTTGGCTAGCAAAGATATTGGGTAAGCACCACATGTTGGAGGATCTATAACAATATAACTTCTATGTGAATATGAACAAACATAATTCATTACGTTGTCTTCCTTGTCCAATGTCAACAATTTGACATAAAATACTTAATGGGGGCTCACAGTCATAAAAGATATCCAAGATAGTATATTTGCATGTGAATCTTCTCTTCCCTTATTAATTCTTTCATGAATTGCATCATTGACTAATGCTATGTTTGTTAACTTCCAATAAATTTTACCACTTATACTTTTCTTTATGTAATGTCATTACTTTCCATAGGATTAGCATATGATCTTTTTCATTATTTTCATTGCTAGAATTGGAACATGAAAGTAAAGAAGCAAAAACTCAAACTACTCTTTATTATATAACTCTCAACTCGATTACATAGATAGATAGATCACGAAGCTAACACTCGAAAATAGATCATACTAAACTTTTATTCAACTAGATCATGAAATAACTAAGGATCGAACTAAAAATAGGTAAAGATAATAAAAGTGATGGTGATACGATACCGGGGCACCTCCCCCAAGCTTGGCACATGCCAAGGGGAGTGCCCATACCCATGTGCTCAAGTCTCCTTCTTCGGTGATGGTGGTGGTGATGAAGTGGTGAGCTTGTCCTTCAGCTCAAGCAGATACATCAATCCGCGGTTGATGCTCCGAAGGGCGATGTTTTGCTCTTCCAACAAAATAACTTCACGAGTGAGAAATGTATTCTGAACACTAACTATTTCAAAGACTCTTAGGGCTTCAATTACGGATGGGGAGAGATGATTATATAAAGGTTGAAGGATATCTCCCTTCTCTGCGGTCTCCTCCATGGGGATGGCTTGCCCTCCTTCCGGAGCCTGGGCTCCTGCAACTTCCTCGACCTTGTCCTCCTTGCCATTGTCTTCTTCCCTCGATGACAACTCGTAGTAAACCTCGCTGTAGGGGCGTTTGCCCGGCGATGGTTGCACAATGCGGTGCTTGGCACGGAGCTTTTGGGGAGCCATGGCGATCTAAATCTGTCAGAAAAATAGCACAAAACAAGAACATATGAGATTTCTATGATACGGTGGTCAAAACGTCCGGGAGTATAATAAAGATTTTTTATCTTGCAAAACAAGTAATCCAGGAGAAAACGGAGTCGGGAAGGCTCACATGGGGCCCACGAGCCACCAGGGCGCGCCAGAGGGGGGTGGCGTGCCCTGGTGCCTCGTGGGCACCAGGTGGGTCCCCTCGGCTGTTTCTTATTTTTGTATTTTTTCTAATATTCTAAAACTGACAGAAAGTATTTTTATGGAATTTTTGGAGTCGGTTTACTTACCGTATCACATACCTCTTCCTTTTCAGGGTTCTGGAGTGTTCCGGAAGGTCTCTCTTATGTATTCCTCCGGTGTAATTGTTTCAATAATATTAGTTTCAACATTAATGGGAGTACCTGAAATATAGTGCTTAATTCTTTGCCCATTCACCACTCTTGGATTAGTGCCTTCGGAGTTATTTATTTTGATGGCTCCGGAGCGATAAACTTCTTCGATGATATACGGTCCTTCCCATTTAGAGAGAAGTTTTCCTGCAAAGAATCTCAAACGAGAATTGTATAATAGAACTTGCTCACCTACTTTAAATTCCCGTTTTTGAATTCTTCTATCATGCCATCTTTTAACTTTTTCTTTAAATAATTTGGCATTTTCATAAGCTTGGGTTCTCCATTCATCTAATGAGCTAATATCAAATAACCTCTTTTCACCGGCAAGTTTAAAATCGTAATTGAGTTCCTTAATTGCCCAATATGCTTTATGTTCTAACTCAAGAGGTAAATGACATGCTTTTCCATAAACCATTTTACAAGGATACATACCCATAGGATTTTTATAATCAGTTCTATAAGCCCATAATGCATCGTCAAGTTTCTTAGACCAATTCTTTCTAGATCTATTGATGTTTTTTTGCAAAATTAATTTTATTTCTCTATTGCTCAATTCAACTTGACCACTGGTTTTAGGGTGATAGGGAGATGTAATTCTATGGTTGACATCATATTTAGCAAGCAATTTACAGAATGCACCATGAATAAAATGTGAACCACCATCAGTCATTAAATATCTAGGGACTCCAAACCTCGGGAAAATAACTTCTTTAAGCATTTTAATAGAAGTGTTATGATCAGCACTACTAGTTGGAATAACTTCTACCCACTTAGTAACGTAATCAACAACAACTAAAATATGAGTATACCCATTGGATTTAGGAAAGGGTCCCATATAAGCAAATCCCCAAACATCGAATGGTTCAACAACAAGTGAATAATTCATAGGCATTTCCTGACGTCTACCAACATTACCAATTCTTTGACTTTCATCACACGATAGGACAAACTTACGAGCATCCTTGAAAAGAGTAGGACAATAAAAACCATATTGCAATACCTTGTGTGCAGTTCTGTCTCCCGCATGGTGTCCTCCGTAAGCCTCGGAATGACACTTCCGTAGGATTTGTTCCTGTTCATGCTCAGGTATACAACGTCTAATAATACCATCTACTCCTTCTTTATAAAGATGTGGGTCATCCCAAAAGTAATGTCTTAAATCATAGAAGAACTTTTTCTTTTGTTGGTATGTGAAACTAGGTGGTATAAATTTAGCAACAATATAATTAGCATAGTCCGCATACCATGGAGTAGTACGAGAAGCATTTATGACAGCTAATTGTTCATCAGGAAAATCATCATTAATAGGTAGTGGGTCATCAAGAACATTTTCCATTCTAGAAAAATTATCTGCTACGGGATTCTCAGCTCCCTTTCTATCAATAATATGCAAGTCAAATTCTTCTAGCAATAGAACCCACCTAATGAGTCTAGGTTTAGCATCTTTCTTTTCCATAAGATATTTAATAGCAGCATGATCGGTGTGAACAGTTACTTTAGAATCAACTATGTAAGATCTGAATTTATCACATGCAAACACAACTGCTAGAAATTCTTTCTCAGTAGTAGCATAATTTCTTTGGGCACTGTCTAGAGTTTTACTAGCATAATGGAGAACATTTAGTTTCTTATCAACTCTCTGTCCTAGAACAGCACCAACAGCATAATCACTAGCATCACACATAATCTCAAAAGGCAAGTTCCAGTCAGGTGGTTGGACAATAGGTGCAGTGGTTAAGGCTTTCTTAAGTGTTTCAAAGGCTTCTAGACAATCATCGTCAAAAACAAATGGAACATGTTTTTGCAAAAGATTGGTAAGAGTCCTAGAAATTTTAGAGAAGTCTTTAATAAATCTCCTATAGAAACCAGCATGACCAAGGAAACTTCTTATACCTTTAATATCTTTAGGACATGGCATTTTCTCAATAGCATCAACCTTAGCTTTATCAACTTCAATACCTCTTTCAGAAATTTTATGCCCCAAGACAATGCCTTCATTCACCATAAAGTGGCACTTCTCCCAATTCAAGACAAGATTGGTTTCTTCACATCTCTGCAAAACTCGATCAAGGTTGCTTAAGCAATCATCAAAAGAAGTTCCGTAAACGGAAAAATCATCCATGAAAACCTCAACAATCTTTTCACAAAAGTCAGAGAATATAGCAGTCATACATCTTTGAAAAGTAGCAGGTGCATTGCATAAACCAAAAGGCATACGTCTATAAGCATAAGTTCCAAAAGGACAAGTAAAGGTGGTTTTCTCTTGATCGGGTTGTGATACATGTATTTGAGAAAAAGCAGAATAACCATCTAGAAAACAAAAGTGTGTATGCTTAGACAATCTTTCTAACATTTGATCAATAAAATGTAAGGGGTAATGATCTTTTGTAGTAGCTTTGTTTAATTTTCTAAAATCAATTACCATCCTATAACCAGTTACAATTCTTTGTGGAATGAGTTCATTTTTATCATTAGGAACAATGGTAATACCTCCTTTCTTAGGGACACAATGAACATGACTTACCCATCTACTATCAGCTATGGGATAGATTATACCTGCTTCCAGAAGTTTTAATATTTCAGTTCTTACCACCTCTTTCATCTTAGGATTTACTCATCGTTGGTGATCGACAACTGGTTTAGCATCAGGCTCCATATTAATTTTGTGCTGACATAGAGTGGGACTAATGCCCTTAAGATCATCAAGAGTATATCCAATAGCAGCTCGGTGCTTCCTTAGAGTTTTTAGTAATCTCTTTTCTTCATGAGCTGAAAGGTTAGCACTAATAATAACAGGATATATCTTCTTTTCATCAAGATAAGCATATTTCAATGTATCAGGCAATTGCTTCAATTCAAATACAGGATCACCCTTAGGTGGAGGAGGGCCTCCAAGAGTTTCAACAGGCAAATTATGTTTAAGGATAGGTGGTTGATCAAAGAACATCTTATCTATTTCATTTCTTTCATTCATATGCATATCGTTTTCGTGGTCTAGCAAATACTATTCTAACGGATCAGTAGGAGGTACGGCAATAAAAGCAAGACCAATAATTTCATCTTTACTAGGCAATTCTTTATCATGAGGTTGTCTACGAAACTTGGAGAAATTAAACTCATGAGATATATCACCAAACTTAACTCGAACCTTTTCTTTAACACAATCAATTTCAGCATTAACGGTATTCAAGAAAGGTCTACCAAATATAATGGGACAAAAATTATCTTGTTGTGAACCAAGTACTAAGAAATCAGTAGGGTATTTGATTTTGCCACACAAGACTTCAACATCTCTAACAATCCCAAGTGGTGTAATAGTATCTCTATTTCCAAGCTTAATAGTAACATCAATATCTTCAATCTCAACAGGTGCAATTTCATGCATTACGTCTTGATATAAAGAAAATGGAATAGCACTCACACTAGCACCCATATCACACAAACCATGATAGCAATGATCTCCAATTTTAACAGAAATAACAGGCATGCCAACTACGGGCTTGTTCTTGTCTACCATATCTCGTTCATTTCTAACAGGTTTAGCAATTCTAGCAGCCTCATCACAAAAGTAAATAACATGCCCATCTATATTATCGACTAAGAGATCTTTAACCATAGCAACATCAGGTTCAACTTTAATTTGTTCAGAGGGTCTAGGTACTCTAATATTACTTTTGTTAACCACAGTTGAAACTTTAGCATGTTCCTTAATCCTAACAGGAAAAGGTGGTTTCTCAATATAAGCAGTAGGCACAACTGGATCAACATGGTAAACAATTATTTCTTCTTTAACACTAACGGGTTCCTCAATCTTTTCTTTAACAGGGGGATGATATTTAAACCACTTCTCCTTAGGGAGATCAACATGAGTAGCAAATGATTCACAAAAGGAAGCTACTATCTCAGAGTCAAGTCCATATTTAGTGCTAAACTTATGAAAAGCATCGGTGGCCATAAAAGATTTTAACACAATTGAACTCAAGTATTATACCTGACTCACTACCTTTGTCGATTTCCCAATCTTCAGAGTTGCGTTTAATTCTTTCCAGAAGATCCCATCTGAATTCAATAGTTTTCTTCATAAAGGAGCCAGTCGAAGAAGAATCGAGCGTAGTTTGATTATCATGAGAAAGCCGAGCATAAAAATTCTGTAAGATAATATCTTTTGAGAGCTCATAATTGGGGCATGTGTACATCATGTACTTAAGCCTCCCCCAAGCTTGAGCGATGCTTTCTCCTTCACGAGGCCAAAAATTATATATATAATTCCGATCACGATGAACCAAATGCATAGGATAATTTTTTTGATGGAATTATAGTTTCAATCGGTTCCAGTCCCATGTATCAGTATCATGACATAGCCTATACCACATCAATGCATTTCCCTCCAAAGATAAAGGGAATACTTTCTTCTTAACTCCATCTCCGGATAAACCTGCAAGCTTAAACAATCCACAAATTTCATCCACATAGATCAAGTGCATATCAGGATGTACTGTTCCATCTCATGCATAAGGATTAGCTAGCAGTTTCTCTATCATACCCAGAGGAATCTCATAATAAATATTTTTAGTAGGTGCACTAGGTTGAGGAGCAACTATTTGTGTTTCCGGTCGAGGTGAAGATACCCCGAACAAACCCCTCAAAGGATTACTTTCCATAGTGACAAGTGACAGTAAATTTCAGCACGTGATATAAATGTTTCCTTACCAAATTCCACTCACCAAAGGTGCTTCACTCCCCGGCAACGGTGCCAGAAAAGAGTCTTGATGACCCACAAGTATAGGGGATCAATCATAGTCCTTTCGATAAGTAAGAGTGTCGAACCCAACGAGGAGCAGAAGGAAATGACAAGCGGTTTTCAGCAAGGTATTTTCTGCAAGCACTGAAATTATCGGTAACGAGTAGTTTGATAGCAAGATAATTTGTAACAAGTGACAAGTAGCAATAGTAACAAAGAGTGCAGCAAGGTGGCCCAATCCTTTTTATAGCAAAGGACAAGCCGGAACGATCTCTTATAGTAAGTAACGCGTTCTCGAGGACACATGGGAATTTCATCTAGTCACTTTCATCATGTTTGTTTCATTCACGTTCGCTACTTTGATAATTTGATATGTGGGTGGACCGGTGCTTGGGTGCTATTCTTACTTGAACAAGCCTCCCACTTATGATTACCCCCTCTCGCAAGCATCCGCAACTACGAAAGAAGAATTAAAATAACTCTAACCATAGCATTAAACATATGAATCCAAATCAGCCCCTTACGGAATAGCGCATAAACTAGGGTTTAAGCTTCTGTCACTCTAGCAACCCATCATCTAATTACTACTCCACAATGCATTCCCTTAGGCCCAAAGATGATGAAGTGTCATGTAGTCGACGTTCACACGACACCACTAAGGGAATCAACAACATACATATCATCAAAATATCGAACGAATACCAAATTCACATGATTACTTATGACAAGACTTCTCCCATGTCCTCAAGAACAAAAGTAACTACTCACAAATCATAATCATGTCCAAGATCAGAGAGGTGTTGAATAGCATAATAGATCTGAACATATAATCTTCCACCAAATAAACCAATTAGCATCAACTACAAGGTGTAATCAACACTACTAGCAACCCACGGGTACCAATCTGAGGTTTTGAGACAAAGATTGAATACAAGAGATGAACTAGGGTTTGAAATGGTGTTGGTGAAGATGTTGATGAAGATTAGTCCTCCCACGATGAGAGGATCGCTGGTGATGTCGATGGCGACGATTTCCCCCTCCCGGAGGGAAGTATCCCTGGCAGAATCTTTCCGCCAGAGAGCAAAAGTGCTCCTGCCCAAGTTCCGCCTCGAGAGGGCGGCGCACCATCCCGAAAGTCTTCTCTATATTTTTTCTAGGGCAAACGCACTTATATAACAGAAAATGGGGGCCAAAGGCTGGCCAGGGGTCCCACGAGGTACCAGGGCACGCCCCTCGTGGGCACCTGGGTGGCCCCCTCTAGTACTTCTTGCTTCCAGTATTTTTTATTTATTCCAAAATAAATCTCCGTAAAATTTCATCTCATGTGGAGATGTGCAGAATAGGTATCTCTGACATAGCTTTTTCAGGTCCAGAATTCCAGCTGCCGGCAATCTCCCTCCTTGTGTAAATCTTGCATATTAAGAGAGAAAAGGCATTAGAATTGCTCCACAAAGTGTTATATTGATTAAAAAAACTATAAATAACAGTAGCAAAACATGATGCAAAATGGACGTATCACTCTCCTCTCTCGCTCTCGCTCTCACTCTCACTCACTCACTCTCTCAGCTCTCAACTCCATGCTATCGTCGACCCCGCCTCTCCTACTCGCCACCAACGACGCCTCTCCTGCTCGCCGATGCTTAGCCATGCCATCATGGATCGACGAAGAGCTAAGCAACGACTACGACATCGAGTTCACCAGCATGGATATGGAGATTTCGTAAGTGATTTTTGCCCTAGTGTAGGATCGAAAGTATGTCTAGAGGGGGGTGATTAGACTACTTGACCAAATAAAACCTAACCTTTTCCCAATTTTAGTTGTAGGCAGATTTTAGCAATAGTACATGTCAAGCATCACCCTACACATGCAATTCTAAGAGTATAGCAGCGGAATGTAAGCAATTGCATATGTATGTAGAGAGGGGGTAGGAGATTTCAAACACAATGAAGACACGGTTGTTTTTGGCGTGGTTCCGATAGGTGGTGCTATCGTACGTCCACGTTGATGGAGGCTTCAACCCACGAAGGGTAACGGCTGCGCGAGTCCACGGAGGGCTCCACCCATGAAGGGTTCACGAAGAAGCAACCTTGCCTATTCCACCATGGCTTACGTCCACGAAGGACTAGCCTCACTAGGGGTAGATCTTCACGAAGTAGGCGATCTCCTTGCCCTTACAAACTTCTTGGTTCAACTCCACATCTGGTTGGAGGCTCCCAAGTGACACCTAACCAATCTAGGAGACACCACTCTCCAAAATGTAATAGACGGTGTGTTGTTGATGAACTCCTTGCTCTTGTGCTTCAAATGATAGTCTTCCCAGCACTCAATCAACTCCTCACAGATTTGGCTATGGTGGAAAAGAGATTTGAGTGGAAAGCAACTTGGGAAAGGCTAGAGATCAAGGTTCAAATGGTAGGAATGGAATATCTTGATCTCAACACATGAGTAGGTGGTTCTCTCTCAGAAAATGTATGGTGGAAGTGTAGGCACGTTCTGATGGCTCTCCTTACTGAGAAGGATGGGGTGGAGGGGTATAAATAGCCTCCACACAAAATCCAACCGTTACACACTTTTGACCCAACTCGGTGGCACCGAAACGATAATCTCGGTAGCACCGAACTGTGTAAAAGATATGAACTTTAGGAATCTCGGTGGGACCGATACGAACAACTCGGATGGACCGAAGTGCAATGGCTTAGGGCAATCCTCATCTCGGTGGCACCGATTGCATCAACTCGGTAGGACCGAAGTGAAGCAATAAGGCAACAGAGAGTTGGCAAGCCATCTCGGTGAGACCGATTTGCAAACTCGGTGAGACCGAAGTAAATGCAAACGATTACAGAGAGTTGGCAAGGCCATCTCGGTGGGACCGAGATCCATTTCGGTGGATCCGATTTGTTAGGGTTTGGTAGTGGCTAAGTCTTGGATGAACTCGGTGGGGCCGGATTGGAAATTTCGGTGGGGCCAAGTTGGACTTTGGGTCTAGGACATATTTGGGTAGAGAGAGTGGTTGAGGGTTTAGGAATACTGTCACTAAGCACTTGAGCAAAAAGACCATTAAGCAACACCTCATCCCCTTTTATTAATATTGGCTTTCCTATGGACTCAATGTGATCTTGGATCACTAAACCAAAAATGTAGAGTCTTGATCTTTTGCCAATTCTTGTCCTTAGCATTTTGAGGGGTCCACATCTCTAGTCCATGCCATGCCAATCATTGAACATCTTGAAATCTTAATCTTGAATGGACATTAGTTCAATGAGATATATGTTGTTATGAATTACCAAAACCACCAAGGGAGCAAATGTGCTTTCAATCTCCCCCTTTTTGGTAATTGATGACAACATATAGATCAAAGCTTCGACAAATGGTTAAATGAATGAAATACATCGTCGCTTTGAGAAGTATGTGATAAGCAAGAGTTCCCCCTAAATTTGTGCATTATTAAAAATTTGCGTTTGAATGCAAATGCACAATCGATTAGGTTCATGGGTTACTCTTCCATGTCACATACATCTTGGTGGAGCGCGCAAAATGATATGATTGGAAAGGTAAGCACGCATCACCAACATAAGTAATTGATCATACAAGATAATGGTAGAGATAAACATGGAATATCACAATAGGCATAATATGCTCAATCAACATCGTATCTCACAAGTATAAACGACAGAATACTGTAGCAAGCACACACATAACAAAGTATCAACGAACAAGCAAACAAGTAGCAAAAGAAACTCTCGAAGCAAATCAAAAGCAAGAAACTCTCTCTCTCTCTCGAAGCCTATGATCTATACAAATTCTCCCCCTTTGGCAACAAGTACCAAAAAGTTCAAATAAGTATAGCACTAGTCGACACTCTAGGCACGGTCTTCCGAAGGCGATCTCCTGCTGGTGGCTCCGGTGTGCGTAGACGGCATTGAGATAAGAGCGTCCGCGAATGCTTCTGCTGATGACTGCTGGACTGGAGGAGTGGAGACCTGCTGTGGCACTGTGGTTGTGGCGGTTGGTGCAGATACTGTGGTCCGTGGATCCACTACTGGCACTGCAGCTGACCTGGCAGCCCTAGGCACTGACTGAAACTGCTCTGTAGTTGGTCTATCATCTTCACTGTCATCTGATCTGGCAAGCTTGACAGCATCTACATCTCCTTGTAGCTGTTCCACTAAAGTCTGAATCTCAGTCACCTTGACATCCAAATCATGAAATTTGGTCTCAATGATCCGCTCAAAACTAGCCTGGGTCTGGGTGAGGTTGGCCAGACTTCGCTCAATCCTTAGAGTGGCTTCAAGCAGATATTGCATTTGATCCTTTGGTGTATTGAGATTCGCAATTGGAGCATTGGGAGCTTCTGCTTCCTGAGCTGCTTTAGCTTCTTGGGCTTTGCGGATTTCCTCTTGAGCTTGTGCAGAAGTGGGATGCGAAGGATCCATCACTATAACGTTGTCCTCAAAGTCTGGACGGAGTGGCAAATGCTCTCGATCAAGAAGATACGTGTTGGTTCCAACCTTGGAATTTATCAACAACTGAATATGTGGAGCATAACCACACGATCTCTTCTGATCTGCTGCTGTCCTCTTGATAGTCTCAACTATCAGGCTCATCACCTTGAATTTCTGAGGTGTATCAAATAAATGCAGCAAGTTGATGGAGTGGCCACGAATCATCTTATCATCGCCTGACTTGGGTAACAAGGTGTACCGCAAGATTGTGTTTGAGGTGGCCAGTCCTGGTAGCAGATGCTTCACTGATCCAAGCTTGTGAGTCTCAAGATCCTCCTGGGGAATAGCAGTGTACATGTTCTTCATGGAATTGTGATCAAACTTGAGCTTGGCATAAACATCATAATCATCATCTTCTTCCTTGGGTGCACCAAGAAGATTTGCCCACTCAGAAATGGTTGATTGATATCTGATTCCTTCAGTCATCCACACTATGCGACCATCTGGATAGAAGTGTGCTGTGGAGTAGAATTGCATGACCATTTCGTCATTCCACTTGGTCAACTTCTTTCCAACAAACTCGTCAACTCCTGCAATCCTGAAGCTTTCATGTACATGGGGAAAATAATCTTCATTCTCATCAATGTATTCCCAGTCCACCCACTTCATGTCACTGACTATGGGCTTCTTGTCAAGCAAAACTGTCTCATAGAAATCTTGTTGCTCACGGGGTGTGGAAACGATAATCACATGCTGTTCTCCTCCTCACAGCATAAGGATCTGACAATCTCCATTGACGCAGTCCTTTGTCCTTTCTCAACATCATGTTCTCAGCTACTGGGTGTGCGTTGTCATGTTCTGGTATCTTGGGCTTCAATTTTCTGAGCACTAGAGGCTCTTCATCAACAGTTGATTCAGGCACTGGGGCCTTGTTCTTCTCTGCAGCAGATATGTTCCTGGTTGATCTCTTGGGTGTTGGTGCCTTAGGCTTAGACTTGGGAGGTGCAGCAGTCTTGATTACATCAGACATGAGCTTCTGTGCTTTTGCAGGGGGTGTGGCAACTGGCTCATCCTCCTCCTCTTCCTCCTCATCAATCATCATGGAGGGTCTGCCAATCACACGGGCAGTAGTTTTCCTTATCCTCTTCTTCTTGGCACCTGCAGCTGCCTCACTAGGCTCTTGCATAGTCTACTGAGGCACTTTCCTCACAACAGTTCTTTCCTTGACAGAAGTAGGCTTTGTGCTGTACTCCTTAGCTAGCACTACTCTCTTCTTCTTTTGTACAGTTTCACTTGCAACAAAGTCCTCATCCTCACTGTCTGAGGTTTTCTTCTTCCGTGTTCTGGTTGCAGCTTTAGGAAGATCTGGAGAGCTTCTCTCTCCCTCATAGAAACTTTCATTATGGCTTGATCCTTCACTTTGTTCTTCATGCTGCTCTGACCTGTTTTAACTGTCACTGCCACTTGACATCCTGCTGAGCTGACCCTGTGAATAGATGGGTATGGGTAGAGTAGATGAGTCATCACAAAAAGCAGATAGTTTTTCATAAAAATGAGTTCAAACTTTAGTTCTAGGTTTTCACAGAATGCAGTTCGGATGGACCGAGTTGGTAATCTCGGTGACACCGAAGCATACTATAGAGACATGGCACGCCATTTCGGTCAGACCGAGATGGGTTTCGGTGGCTCCGAGATGCTAGGGTTTCACTGAGACGTTACTTTCGGTCTTACCGATTCGCACAACTCGGTGGCACCGAGATGTACTAGTGCTATGGCCAGGGCCAAATCGGTGGGACCGAAAATTCCTATTCGGTCGGTCCGAGATGCATTCGGCGGAAACCTAACCCTAAATTTTTTGCTCGAATCTCGTTCAAACGAACTAATCTGGTGGAAAGAGAATTGCATTCGTGGCAAGATTAAAGGCAATCCAATCGTGCATTGAATTGGAAAAGGGAAGCACGAAAGGGATCGAAACTCACCCTAACTCGGTGGAGTTTCTCTACGGCGGCAACGGCGGTGGAGATTACCGTTAACGGCGATGGAGTCCTACGGCGAGGGCGCACAGGCGACGACGGCGATGATCCGGAGACCAAAGGGGCGGCAGCAATGGGGCGCGGGCGCGTGACATTTGAAGAAATTTTCAACCGCACGGTTCGCTGGGAATATATACCCATTCGCTGTCGGTGGCACCGAGTGGAACAAATCGGTAGCACCGAGACGTGTAACTGCTTGCAGTTACAGCAACTCGGTCCGACCGAGTTAGTCTAATCGGTAGCACCGAGATGAAAACCTAGATCAATCTAAATGCTTTCGGTTCGACCGAGTTTGAGTAGGTTGGCCTGACCGAAATCAATTAGAAGGTTTTGGAGGTTCAGTCCTTTCAGATCGGTGGCTCCGAGTGCTCCTCACCCGGAGGGTCCGAAAAAGACTTGTTCAATTTTTGTGATGCAGCAAGAATAGAATTTGAGACAAGAAAGAATAGATAGCTAGAGAAGGTTCTTAGGCATTCTTGTACATCCACTTGGCCAGAAAAACCAAGACAATCAAAACAACAAATGGATGTCCTCGAATGATGAAAACATGCAAATCAACATGCTCACACAATAAGATAGCAAATGAAATATGTGTCAAACATGCACAACCAATTCTAGCATCTATCAAGCAATGGCGATGACTAGGTCATCTATATATGAGTATATTGACTTAGGAGCCAAATGAGAACATTTGATCATAGGTCATACTCATCGTTTAAGCACAAGTGGGGTTACCACTTTTACATAAAGCATTAATGTGTTCACACCATTAGAGTTGCTTTAACTCAATTGTTTAGAGCAAAGCTCCCCCTAGATGTGATATCCCCCCTAAGAGGGTTGAACTAACCTTGGGTTTTGTCGATGATGACTTCATGTAGATGTTGTAGATGTGGATGCTCAATGTTGATGTAGACCATCAAAAGTTGGGAGCAATCCTTTGGAGTTTTGTGGTTTCAATACCTACATGGGTTAGTCCCACACAAGGAACATACAAGGATATCCATAGACATAGAGTGAAATACACATATTATGATGTCCATGAATGCATTGATTACCTTGTCCCTTGCCTTACCAACAAGAGGGTTTGTGACTCCATGAACTAGTGCAAAATGTGAAAGTTGGTTGCACAAGTCCTTGCCATAAAGGATATGAGTGAAGTTTGTTGGCGGAGTCACCCTCAAGAACTCTCTAGTTCTTCTTCTTTTGGACCCACATCAACTTGATGGGAATCCTTGGAGTTGTTGTAGCACTTGATGAAGTAGAACTTGATGAAGTCTTGGGAACCCACTTGACCATGGCTTGAGGAGTTTCTTCAAATGAGTCAATCTCTTCTTGAAGCTTGTCCTTGCCTTTTAGCTTGTGGTCTTGTGGTGGAAGATCTTCTTGAGCTTGTGTTCCCTTGAAGGAAGTAGGATCATACTTCTCTTGTTGAGGAACAAACTTCATCTTGGGGTATTGACCTTCTTCCCACTCAACTCCATCGGCGTTCAACTTTCGTTCAAAACCAACACCTTGGTTCTTCCGGTGCCTTCCTTGCTTGCGTATAATTTCCTTAAATTGCTTACTCCCGGCAAGACTCTTGTAGACACCTTTTTCTATAATTCCTTTCAATAGCATATTTTCTTGCTCAAGTGTAACTTGGCTAAGAGAATCGTTAGTGGAATCAATAGAACTACTAGAAGCAACAATATTGGATTTAGCATTGTTATTGTTACTACTAGAGGTAGAACCATTTTTACCCTTGTTGCTAGTTTGCTTAGGTTTAACTTGTGGCATAAAGGTAGACAAGAGTAAACGTTTGGCAAGATATGAAGAACTCTTCTTTCGAAGATCATCATTGATAGCTTTAAGAAACTCATGCTCTTGCTCTAAATTTAGCTTCTCGAAGCGTAGCTTCTCATGAGTTCTTAGAAGTTCTCTATGATCCTCTTGAGTTGTTTCACGAGCTAACTTAAGAGCATTTAGTTCTTTAGTTAGGCGCTCAATCTCCTTCATAGCATTGTCACTCGTTTCCTCTTGACTATCATGATTACTAGCATTTTCATTATAGCTCACATCACTAGCCCTATCAACAAGTAAATCATCATCACCAAGCAAATCATCTTCATCACTATTAAAATCAAGATACTCGGGGTGTGATACCTTAGGGCCTTTTGCCATGAAGCATCTTCCAATTCCTTCATTTGGTGAGTCAAATAGATCGTAGGAGTTGGATGACATAAGTGCAAGTCCTGCAACACCTTCATCTTGACTATAGTCGGAGTTGGAGTGATAACTTCTCTCGGAGTGGTTGTCGGAGTCGGAGCCGGAAACCCATTCACCAACATGAGCTTGATGTCTTATTCTTGTGTAGCTCCTTGATGACTTGTCCTTCCTCTCCGAATCCTTACTTCTTCGAGAGTGTCTTCGTTCATAATAATCATCTCTACTACTTCTCTCTTTACGAGGTGATTCATCTCTTCTATGTCTTCCTCTTGGTGATTCGTCTCTTTTCTTGTAGGGAGCCGTACACTCATTTGAGTAGTGTCCAGGCTTTCCACAATTGTAGCAATTACGGTCACGACTTGATGATCTTCTCTTATAATGTCTTGAGCTAGAGCTTCTTTCTTTTCCTTTGTTCTTGTAGAACTTGTTGAACCTTTTCACCATTAGGCTAATCTCTTCATTGGATACTAGCTGGTCACTTGAAGTTGTTGCAGCATCGGTTGAGGCTTTGTAAGCACCACTTGACTTGTTGTGCAGCTCCTCTTTGTCCTTGAGTGACATTTCATGAGCGACAATCCTTCCAATGACTTCCGTGGGCTTGAGATCTTTGTAATTTGGCATCATTTGGATCAATGTGCAGACGGTATCATATTTTCCATCCAAAGCTCTAAGTATCTTCTTGATGATGAATTTGTCGGTCATCTCTTCACTTCCTAAGCCGGCAATCTCATTTGTGATGAGAGCAAGCCTAGAGTACATCTCAGCGACTCCTTCACCATCCTTCATCTTGAACTTGTCAAGTTGACTTTAGAGCACATCCAACTTACATTCCTTGACGGACTCGGTACCCTCATGCATATCAACCAAAGTATCCCAAATTTCCTTTGTATTCTCGAGGCGGCTGATTTTGTTGAATTCTTCGGGACATAAACCGTTGAATAGAATGTCACAAGCTTGAGCATTGTACTGCAACATCTTCAATTCTTCCGGAGTTGCCTCACGATCCGGTTCCTTGCCATCCTCAAAGAAGTCACCTTGCAAGCCAACATGAACAATAGCCCAAACGGCGGGGTTATGACCAAGAATATGCATTTTCATCTTATGTTTCCAACTAGTAAAGTTTGTACCATCAAAATATGGACCTCTACGGTGATAGTTACCCTCACTAGACGCCATACTCTCCTAGGTTGTGAAACCAAGGCTATGATCACCAAAGCTATGGAAATCAAGGCTTACGGAGACCAAAGCTCTGATACCACTTGTAGGATCGAAAGTATGTCTAGAGGGGGGGGTGATTAGACTACTTGACCAAATAAAACCTAACCTTTTCCCAATTTTAGTTGTAGGCAGATTTTAGCAATAGTACATGTCAAGCATCACCCTACACATGCAATTCTAAGAGTATAGCAGCGGAATGTAAGCAATTGCATATGTATGTAGAGAGGGGGTAGGAGATTTCAAACGCAATGAAGACACGGTGGTTTTTGGCGTGGTTCCGATAGGTGGTGCTATCGTACGTCCACGTTGATGGAGGCTTCAACCCACGAAGGGTAACGGCTGCGCGAGTCCACGGAGGGTTCCACCCACAAAGGGTCCATGAAGAAGCAACCTTGCCTATTCCACCATGGCTTATGTCCACGAAGGACTAGCCTCACTCAGGGTAGATCTTCACGAAGTAGGCGATCTCCTTGCCCTTACAAACTTCTTGGTTCAACTCCACATCTGGTTGGAGGCTCCCAAGTGACACCTAACCAATCTAGGAGACACCACTCTCCAAAAGGTAATAGACGGTGTGTTGTTGATGAACTCCTTGCTCTTGTGCTTCAAATGATAGTCTTCCCAGCACTCAATCAACTCCTCACAAATTTGGCTATGGTGGAAAAGAGATTTGAGTGGAAAGCAACTTGGGAAAGGCTAGAGATCAAGGTTCAAATGGTAGGAATGGAATATCTTGATCTCAACACATGAGTAGGTGGTTCTCTCTCAGAAAATGTATGGTGGAAGTGTAGGCACGTTCTGATGGCTCTCCTTACAGAGAAGGATGGGGTGGAGGGGTATAAATAGCCTCCACACAAAATCCAACCGTTACACACTTTTGACCCAACTCGGTGGCACCGAAACGATAATCTCGGTAGCACCGAACTGTGTAAAAGATATGAACTTTAGGAATCTCGGTGGGACCGATACGAACAACTCGGATGGACCGAAGTGCAATGGCTTAGGGCAATCCTCATCTCGGTGGCACCGATTGCATCAACTCGGTAGGACCGAAGTGAAGCAATAAGGCAACAGAGAGTTGGCAAGCCATCTCGGTGAGACCGATTTGCAAACTCGGTGAGACCGAAGTAAATGCAAACGATTACAGAGAGTTGGCAAGGCCATCTCGGTGTGATCGAGATCCATTTCGGTGGATCCGATTTGTTAGGGTTTGGTAGTGGCTAAGTCTTGGATGAACTCGGTGGGGCCGGATTGGAAATTTCGGTGGGGCCGAGTTGGACTTTGGGTCTAGGACATATTTGGGTAGAGAGAGTGGTTGAGGGTTTAGGAATACTGTCACTAAGCACTTGAGCAAAAAGACCATTAAGCAACACCTCATCCCCTTTTAATAGTATTAGCTTTCCTATGGACTCAATGTGATCTTGGATCACTAAACCAAAAATGTAGAGTCTTGATCTTTTGCCAATTCTTGTCCTTAGCATTTTGAGGGGTCCACATCTCTAGTCCATGCCATGCCAATCATTGAACATCCTGAAATCTTAATCTTGAATGGACATTAGTTCAATGAGATATATGTTGTTATGAATTACCAAAACCACCAAGGGAGCAAATGTGCTTTCACCTAGGATTAGGATTATTGGATTCGGGAAGTTTCAATTTGAGCTCTGATTCCACCCGAATTGATGTGATTTCTTGTTAAATCTAGATTTCATCATTGCAGGACAACCCTCGCACCATTCTAGAGCCATATTTTTTGTGGCCAATTGTTGAATCTCACCCTCAAGCATTTGCTTTGTGTGTGTGTGTGCAAGTACTGCTTATCTTGCTTGTGTGTGTGGTGTCTCCTACTGGTTCGATAAACCTTGGTTCTTAACTGACGGAAATACTATCTGCTACTATACTACATCACCTTCCTCCTCGGGGAATCCCAACGCCTATCACAAGTAGCACACCACCACTTGCATAAAAGACTGATATTAAACAAACTTGAGATTCTTAACTCCCAGCCCCCTTTCCTTTTTGGTCTGCAAATAAAATCCGACTTGACCATGTGATACTTTTTCTTAGTACTTCCACATTGCCGAAAGAATCCCCTCATAATTTTATTCATTTGTTACACCTGTAAAAAAACATGGACATATGAAACATATGTAGACTACTCAGAGAATAGTTGAGCAATATCAACTTGCCTCCAAGGGACGGGGTGGTGCTCATCGAGCCATGCAATCTCTTCCCCATATGACCAATCAAAGAGTACAAATCAACAACATGTGACTTAGAGCCACACATAGGAACACGAAGGTACTTGATAGGCCAACTGCCAAATTGACAACCAAAGAGTCCAGCATAAGTAGGCCCTTAACAGTATCCTCTGTCACCATCAGGATCTCACTTTTGAGAAGTTTATTCTTAACCTTGACATAGCTTCAAACATATATAGGATGAGCTTCATAATAATTATTTGGTCTATATCATCTTGGACAAACAATATTGTTTCATTAGTGTATTGTAAGATGGATATGCCACGCTCAAAAGAGGTGAGGCACCAGTTCTAAAAGCCTTCAAGCAACTTGGGCTTTCGAGATCATCTTGTTAAGACAATCAAC
Organism: Elymus sibiricus; assembly: GCA_039707655.1. Classification (NCBI taxonomy): domain Eukaryota; kingdom Viridiplantae; phylum Streptophyta; class Magnoliopsida; order Poales; family Poaceae; genus Elymus; species Elymus sibiricus. The sequence goes on from CM077674.1 coordinate 309,832,170, forward strand.
AACAACATTGAATAAAAATGGGAATAAAGGATCCCCCTGCCTTACTCCCACGTGACTCCCAAAGTAGGGCCCATGGACATTGTTAACCTTCACACTCAAGGTCCCACCCCCAACCATATCTTTAATCCAAATACACCATTTCTCATTGAAACCTTTATGTTTGATACACTTCATCAGATATTTCCAATCAACTTTGTCGTATGCCTTCTCAAAGTCCAATTTCAGCATAATGCATTGTTACTTTTTCCTACATGATTCATGTAGCACTTCATGTAGTGTAAGCACCCCTTCCATATATTCCTCCCTTTGATGAAAGCCGATTGACAATGAGCAATAAGTTTATTCATGAATGACTCAACTCTAATGGTATGGCAGCCTTAGTGAAAATCTTGTATAGCACCTCCAAAAGGTATATAGGTCTATCCTGCTATATAGTATCGACATCAGTAGATTTGAGGAGCAAAATAATAACTCCAAAGTTAATTCCGCTCATATTGAGATCATGCATGTAGAAATCTTCAAACTGATCCACAAGATCATCAAGGATTATAGGGAGACACTTCTTAAAGAACTCCACAATAAAAACATTTGGTCCAGGTGCCCTATTAGTTGCCATAGTGTTGACAACATTTTTAATCTCATCCACATTGAATTTCCTGTCCAGTTCCATTCTGTCAACCTCACTGAGCTTCTCAAATTGTTCCCACATGTCCTAACATAAGGAGACAAGGTCACCCTCACACATACCAAACAAAGCCTGGTAAAAAGAAGTTGCATGCTGGATCAAAGGGTCAGTCCCCTGTATCACATCTTGCTCACTTTTCGATGAGTATATAATGTTTTTCCTTCTCCTCCCATTGGCAATCTTGTGGAAAAAAAATGGTGTTAGCATCCCCATGAATTGCCAGTCCTATTGGTAATATCAGTTGTGTTAAGGAATAGATCATGTCAACGACTTTACATTGTTGCAACTTCGCTTAGTGTTCTGCCTACATGACAAAAACAAAGGCCATCCCAGGATTACCTTTTGTCGAGTAAAAGCATGTATTTTTTCTTGTATCCTTTTTACTTATAGGATTCTCCCTTCTTTTGCTCGACAGTGAAATTTGTTGGACCCGAGTAATTTTGAGATTTTCTCATACGGCTAGGGTAAAGCTTTCCTCCCCTCAATCTCCATCGGCGAGCCCGTGGATTGGCCTCCCCTCCGTCTGTCGCTCCCGCGGCCGGTCGCGGGGAGGGGAAGCCTGGTGCCGTGGCTATGGCTAGTAGATATGTTAGAGTTTTAGTCGTCATAGGGGCGGCACTTGGATGGATGTCGATGCTTCTTCTTCGAGTCGGGCTTCCAGGGGCTCCACTCCTCCTCAAGTTCGTCCGTCCGGATGGATTAGACAGAGCTCCGGCGTAGATTCCTGCGAGCTCATTGAGGCCGCGAGGTTTCTCGTCGTGCGTACGTGATGGCGAGATTTGGTAACATGTTCTCCATATCGATTCAAGGGTTCAACGATGACGACTGCGGCTATGGAGTGCTGATCCTTAGGGCCATGTGCACAAAGACTTCCTAGCTGTCATCGACAAGGTCACTCCGGCTCTGGTACGAGAGCGGCGACAACGGCGCGTCGATGGCTCGCTCTGGCGGCAACATTAGTTGTTTGTTGGTCTAAAGACTTTGATGTATTTTTTTTATTATGTTTAAGGTGCTTTTTATTTCTGATGAACTTGTATAGTTGATCAGAGTTCTTTTTTTTTTAAAAAGGACTATGCTGCTATGCGCTCCTGCTCCTGCTTCCTTCCACATGCTGCGAACTGTCGATTGTTGACTCATTGTTTCGTACTTGTTGCCCAATAGTCTTCACTCTTTTTTTGCGGGGCCAATAGTTTTGACTAGGAAATAGAACAGCTTAAGAAAGCAGGGAGTCAGCTGCAACGATTCTGTAACACCCAATTAAGTTGGCCAGTTGGGCACTTGCAAGCTTTTGATTGGACAAAATCTGATCTCTCTTTTGCACTTGCTGCACATAAAAAATGCACCAACGATGTTAGTGGAGACTGCAACCAGGAATAACAAACCAACTGACAGTCTACTGCTAATACAGTAATATATCTCCTTTTCTCTGCGGTGTATCTGCGCGTATTTGCAAACAACAAAGCAAGCACAGTTGTTTGATTATTTTTGTGTTCATGGGGCGGAAAGATCAAGATTGGTAGGCCAAGTTTGTCCAAATATGGTTAGAGAGATATCATTATCTGTGCACTTGTTTATAGGCTCCGATGCATGCCATGCGTATTCGAGTTGGAAAGACATGTTATCTGCGCATTTGGCACTGAGGAAACTCAGATTTTCTCGATCGCTATCGGCGGGGGTCTCGTTAGTGCGCGCGAAATGGGAAGAAAGAAAAAGCTAATTGAGATGGCAAAACATTGTCCTAATAAAAAGGAAAGATCAGAACTGCTTTCCGCGTCCCACCTAAGTATGCATCCTTTTCTTCTTCGTTTTCCTTCTCGGCCCGATCGATCCTCCTTTTTTGCCTTTTTCACCATCCTTTTATCAGTTTCATGCAAAGCGCTTTTTCTCAACAAGAAAAATACCGACTCTATTTTGCGCCCTTTCCTTAACCACGACAGATGCTGAATGTTTCTGACCGAAACATGAAATCTGCATAACCATAAACAAGCCAGCTTAATTTAAGACATTATCTTCGGTCGCTATTGTACATGTAATAAGAAACAATATATGGCAACATTATCTCCAATAAAAAGCTTAATCTTAGCCGTAAATTCTAAACGGTTCAGTCTGTTAGATAATGTCTGCGGCACTTTTAGCCTCTACATGATCTTAATCTAAGATAAGCCTAATCAACTGCAACACGTTTATCCTCTCGCAAAAAAAAAAAAAAACTGCAACATGTTTATCTTGTTATCTACGTGTCCATTTTGTGAGAAGTGGCGGTGTTGCACATTGTTGAGCACACAAATTGATGTATCTGCCTTGGGACGTTCGAACCTATACCAACAAGCTCACTCAAATAAACAGACGGATTTATAGAGGTATTGTAAAGTGCAGCGCCCCTAAGTATATTCTGGAATTGATGACGATAAAATTAAAGGGACAAATGAGGCCGCTAAGTGTATGTGCATGTTTTAATCCAACTATCCAAGTGCAAAGGTTGTTGAACTTCTTCGACACCCCAAAAAGTCATTGAGGCTAGTTTTTTTTTTCGAGAAAACTTCCAATCTATTCATCATCAATCATGATAGTACAACGAATACCAGAAATAATAAAAATTACATCCAGATCCGGAGACCACCTAGCGACGACTACAAGCACTGAAGCGAGCAGAAGACGCGCCGCCGTCATTGCCCCTCCCACCCTCCCTCCCTGGAGCCGGGCAAAACTTGTAGTAGACAGTCGGGAAGTCGTCGTGCTAAGACCCTATAGCACAAGCGCACCAGAACAGCAACCGCCACCGTTGACGAGAAGTTTAGATCGAAAGGATCCAACCTGTAGACACGCGAACACACACGAACAAAGACCAGATCCACGTGGATCCACCGAAGACAAATGCCGACCGAATCTCACGAGATCCTAGCCTTTCTTTTTTGGTTCTTGAGTTATAAGGAACCTGCACTGTTAAGAGGGGATCATGAATAATGAAGGACATGCTAAGCCATTCTATACAAATATCTTTTCCTGTCCACCCAAAGATCAAAGGCAAAACGCTAGCAAAATTTCCAGGTCAAGGCACTAAAAACTGAGCTTGGGTCGGAATTTCCGCACCAAATGGCTAGTTTCTCCCCCACCTATTTAAGGCACCTACCCCTTCGGGATAGCTTCCCCTCTCTTTTAACCAATCACTCTAGCAATTTGAGCAAGTTCTGAGCTTTCTCCTTCTATTTTATTACACTTGGAGGTTGGAGATTCACCATGACTATCCATGCTTGTGGATTACTCTGTCGTTTGCATAGTTTTGTAGGCGGCCTCAAGGTATATAGATGTCCAACAAGTGCACAAGGCCAGTTGAAGCACAACTCGCAGAAAGTATTGTAAGGGCATCTCCAACGCCGACCCTCAAACCGCCCGCATACGTCCGGACCGCGTGGTCCGGACCCCGGAAGCGATCCAACGCGGGCCTGTATCGCTCCGCTGAGCGGTCTGGACCACGTTTTCCCCGCAAACTGGAACCAGGCATGGGGGGCTTTGCGGGAGTCCGGACACGAGAACGTCAGACTCTTACACCCATGGCCCACCCAAAAGGAAGGCGGAGCCCGCCCTTTTGTAGCATCGCGCACTGTTTCCGTGCCAAAATCCCCCACTCTCATCTTCAATCCCGCCGCTCTCCACCCAATTCCCGCTCTTTTCTCCCATTTTCTTCTTCGCTGCCGCCGCCGACGCATGGAAGCGAACGAGGACCCGCCGGAGATGGAGGTGGTGGAGGTGCAAGAGGATCCGAGCATCACCCTCGCTCGAAAGATCAACTCGGCGACGCGGCAAAAATCGCAACATCAAAGAGAAGGCCTCAAATGAGGAAATGCTCACGAAGCGAAAGGCCGGCGGAGGGCTTACTGATGGCGTCCATGGCGGTGGGCGTGCTGGTCGCGGACGTGGTGTAGGTCGCGGCCAGGGTCATGGAGCCCCGATGGTGTCGCCCACCGTCCAGACGCCGGCATGGCCGGAGCATTACAAGGCTCCGTACTACTACACCGCCAAGCAGCTCGGTAGGCAGTCCACAGCAACCGCTGCCGGGCAAGTGCGTTACATCGTCGATGTAAATACGGCGCGCTGCTCTTCTCGGAGTATTCTTCGCCACAACTCGTCCGGGAGCGAACGGCGGGCGCGGAGCACATGGGTGCTCGCACGCTGTTCGCTGCTATGCCTAAAGCGGGGGAGAAGGCGTACGACGATGCAGACATGGACATGTTCGACATCATCCATGACGGAGGTGGAGGAGGAGGAGGTATGAGGAAGGGCAGGTGGAAGACTCGGATCCCACCCAGTCCGGCAACTACACCCACACGCAGTAGGGCTACACCCAGACCGGCACGCATCAGGCCTACACCCAGACCGGCATGGGCACACAACAACAAGATTGGGCCACTGGACAGGCGAAGGAGGAGGAGGTGGAGCAGGACAAGGACGGCGAGGACGATGATCCGGATGATTTTGTTGGTGATCCGAAGAATAAGGGTGGAGGAGAAAGCTTCAATATGCGGGAGGACGAGCTATTGTGCGATGCATGGTTGGCCACTAGCCTCGATCCGATCCATATGGCACGGAGCAAAAGGGCTCAACTTTTTGGTCCAACATTCACACATGGTTCCATGAACACAAGCATTTCGCACCCTACTCCGACGTTGTCATCCGCAACCGTGAATCAAAGTCCCTCAACCATCGATGGTACACCATCCAAAAGGCCGTGTCGAAGTATTGCGGCCACTTGGCGCATGTCATCGCATGGTGGCCTAGTATTGCGCAAATCACCGAGCAAGTAGTTCACTTGGCCAGATATGCATAATTTTGTAGCCGGATATGCATAGTTTAGTTGATCACTAGCCGGATATCCATAGTTTTGTTGATCATTTGCCGCATATGCATAGTTTTTGTTGATCACTAGTCGAATATGCATAGTTTTGTTGATCACTAGCCGAATATGCATAGTTTTGCTGATCATTTGCCGGATGTGCACAGTTTTGTAGCCGGATATGCATAATTTTGTTGATCATTGGCCGGATATGCATAGTTTTGTTGATCATTGGCCGGATATGCATAGTTTTGTTAATCATTTGCCGGATATTCATAGTTTTGTTGATCACTGGCCAGATATGCATAGTTATGTTGACAGTGTTTTATTTTGTAGCCTTCTCGTGTGTGTACGGTATTCAAGAAGTTGGAGAAGAAAAATTTCACCATCATGCATTGCTGATTGGAGTTGAATGGGAAACCGAAGTGGAACCTATTCATAGCCAAGACCGCCGCCCAAGCCACCGAGGAAGAAAACGGTGACCCAACCGACCCAACAAAAGAACCACCCAAGAAGGTTAGAAGAGGGTTTCGGGGAAATAAGTGGGAGGAGGAGAGGGCGAAGCAAGAAGGTGCAACGGTCAAGATGACGGAGAGGTTCGAGGACATCTTGTCCAAGAAGGAGGAGGCATACGTCAAGCACCCGTAAATCAAGGAGAAAAAAAAGGCGAAGTGGTTCAAACTATTAATGGAGGCAAATGACAAGAAGCTAGTGCTCGAAGAGAAGAGGGCATTGATCGAAGAGAAGAAGGCCATGCTCGAGGAGAAGAGGGTGATGCTCGAAGAAAAGAAGGTGAAGATCGCAGCCGATGCGGAGCACGCCAAGATGTTGTCCTTGAAGGTGGAGTCTTTGGATGCTGACGCAAGAATGATCATGCAAGTCGTCCGCTACAAATTGTTGCAGCGGCAAAAAGATGAGTTGGAGGTGGCGGACAAGGACGAGGAGGCAGAGGCGGAGGCTGCATACGCGGCGGTGATGATACCTTGAGTGTGGAGGAGGCTTGGATTGCCGGCTCGGCAGGGCAGAAAATCTCAATTTTTTGCATGGACTGCCGTACTGATATTCTTTTGTGATCGGGCATGTAAAAACTTAAGCATACTTGCCTCTTTTTGGTTGTGATTGGGCATGTGATCTGGCGCAGGTATGATCCGACGCGTGCTATGGATCGGACATTTATTTGAAAAATTGCCCTTTACTGCCGGACATATACAGGATAGCATTGGATGGCCGGCTCATGCATTCGTGTCCGCGGACTGGTCCCCCTGTCTGCGGACGGATGTGGGAGCAAATTTATGGTTCAGCATTGGAGATGCCCTAACTTAAATCACTTATCGACATGCCTCCGTTGCTGCCAAGGTTGCCCCCAAGAGCCCAGGACCCCCAGAGACAACAAAAGGTTCACCACCATGTCAGGAGGAGCGCTTACCTCCATAAAACACGCCGGGTATAGGAAACACTCTACGAATATTGAAAAAAGAACCTAAACATATTAGAAACCAACACTAGGACCGACTGCAAACCCTGCACGCCCTACGCACTAACATGGAAGCCTTCCACAAGTTGTGCTATATTGTTACTCCCCGGAACCAGCACTATACAAATCTAGAACCTCCCGTAGCATTGACATAGTATTGTTCCAAAGACGCCCAACGAGCACATGTGCATGTCGCAACGTACACGCCATGAGGGTGGAACGACAAGTATCATAACACAATTCCATAATAGATCCACAACAACATATACAACAACTCTGAAGAGTCAAATTTAAGAAATGAATACAAATACAAGGGTTTTACGATCAAGATACAACTCAGAACAAAAGTGAAATACACCTTAGACAGGTAAAGTTTAACGAATGCCTTAAGAAGGCTTAAAGAAAAAGCAAACGACATCGTCTCCCTTCTAGGCCACTGTCTGGGGGATAACCATGGCTAACGCGGACCTTCAGCAAAGAGATTAGCTGATCCCAAAAGCTACTATCTGGTTTGCAGCATCCGCGTTGAAAGAGTAAATAAAGTAAGGTGAGTACTCAACTGTACTAGCAAGACTTACATCAGATTTATCTATATAAGCATCGGTATCGAAGGAAAGGGGTATGTAGCATACCCATCGGCAAGCCGGCATGCTTGGCGCGCGCCCGGGCTAAGGCCATGGGTACTCGCCATTGTGGCAAGTCTCGGCGGTAGGCTCACCCAAGATCACCGCTCGAAATCATGTAGAGTACTCGTTCGTGGGTGGGCACTCGACCACTGGCGGCATGGGGGCTGGCGGCATGTTGCGGCGCATATCCGACGCAACGGCCGTGGCGAGCATGGGTCCTGATGGCGCTCCTCCGACTGCACGTGCGCCCATAGCATGGCGCCCAGTGATGCCAGCTTGGCCCACCGCCCGTGACGCCGATACTTGCCGCGGGTGCATCGTGTGGCGACACCAGGCGGCGGAAGGTGGTCGTGGGGCAACGGCGATACACGCAGTGTGGCAGCTCATATGACACAACCCGTCGCGTGCGGCGTTGCGTAGCTGCCATTAGAGCACTCCAAAAAGTTTCATTCTTTATATGAAAACATATACTTCACTACGGACGTGCATTCTTCTAGGAAACGCCACACATTTGATAATTAGAGGAAAACTAGTGACCGATGCCACTAGTGTGGCTTGGCCCAACTTAAAGGAGGGGGAGTGGTGCCCTTTTATCCTCTCCTCACAGAGGATTGCTCTTATTCACTCCCCCTCACTCCCCTCTCGCGCCGCCGCCATCCATTTCATCTGTCCCCAACCACTTCACCGCCGTCATCCCGATGCTGATACCACCTATGTCGCGGTCGTGGGAGGTCGACATGGTGGGTGAGGCGGCGTCGCAGGAGCATATCGCGGTGGAGGCACAGATCGGGGCGTGACTCGCCGACGCCGTCGTTGTGGCCCTCCACCGCACTGATCCAGAATCCCCCCGGGAGGACGAGAAAGCGAGGGTGGCGTACACAAAGACACAATAGCGGTTGTAGCAGTTGCCGCGGGAGGAGTTGACGCAGCCTCTGGCGCCGACTCCGGCTCCGGCATCCCACGACGCGGAGGACGAGGAGGCGCGGTTGGAGCAGGCGGCTCTGAAGATGCACGCTTTCTTCGCGTCGTTTCCTCCCGGTGACTTCGAGGGGCTGATGCAGAGGGTGGAGGATGATTAGGCTGCCCGGAGACGGCGGTGGCAGAGGCGTTACAACAGCCAGGATTCGGGCATGCCGGCCATTTTGATTCAGTGTAGTTGGTATATATTATATATTTTTTGATTCAAACAGTCTTGTTCAAATCTGGCATGTGTAACCGATGCGAGATCTAGCTTAACTATAATGCTTAAGTAATCTTTAATCTAGCTTTAGTTTAGTTTTTATCTTAACTAGTATTAAACTAATACGCTAGGGGTTATCTCACACTGGGTTAACTGACAATGGGGATCCACATGTCGAAGCTGCCAACAGATACTAGGGGCGTGGGCGAAAGATCCATGTCACCAATATTTTTTTTACTAACGACAACCAAAGGAAGTAGCCAGTAATTGACAATGTATATGTGGCGTTTGTGGCCGCACGCCACCAGTTCTTAAGTTAGTAGTGACGTTGAGTCCCAACGCCACGAATGTTTAACTACTAGCGGCGTCGATAGCCGACGCCACTAGTGACACCTCATCAGTGGCGTCATATTAGTGGCGTGGGATATATGCGCCAGTAACGACATTTTTTGAACGCTGTTAGTAGGCTTTTCTGTACTAGCGTTAGGGAGATCTCACCCTCTGATTGATCATTTCATACCCACCATAGCTGTTAAACAAGGAATATGCTACGCCCATCCTGAGCACCTTGCGGGTCAGGTGTGGGTAAAAATTACTTACTTTGTACAAGAACGATGGTCCTCACTTCAAGTTATTTGTTCTGTGTGGTTATGACCTTTGCAGGTGTTACAACGGACGACATGTGCAAATATTTCTTCTTCCTTCCTTACAAGGTGTACCCCACTGGAGTGAGGAAGTGTCACAAGATAGAGTTAGGGCCCAACGTAAGCATAGCATAGCACAAGACCGACATTACAATGGCGCAGAAAGTCGATGGTCGGCAGTCGGAGTAGAAAATATCCTGGTGCTATACACCGTGTCCGGTGACGAGTGGAAGAAGACTAGGTGGGTGATGCACCAGTACCGCCTTAGCGACGACGAGGACGAAATGGAGGGCGAGCTAGTCACCTGAAAGATCTACTACCGGGCGGAGGAGGCCAGAAAGAAAAGGCGCTAGCCTTGTGTATGAATCTCTATTTTGTACTTCTTGAGACCATCTTATATATGTAACATATGAAGCAAGTATTTGTAGTAGGGAGTTATGGAAATGGATGACAGATGGGTTTTCTCCGACACAAAGGCTTAAGGAAATGGTTTGAATGCTTTGAGGATTTAAAAATTTCTGAACTTGTCACATGGCAAATTTAAATATATTTTTGTAATGTTCACATGTCAAGGTGTCTGAACACATGGCAAATTTGTTAGAATTTTTTTCTCACAACCCCATGACAAATTCATAACATTTTTGTCTTTCAAACATGGCAATTTTAAGACTTTTTGAATTGCTCCCATGGCAAGCTTTGGGAATATTTTTTATCCATTTCCATGGCAATTTTGGGAAATGTTTTTCTACTTTCTCACATGGCAATTTAGTATTGAGAGCATGGCAATTTTATTATTAACATCATGAGACTTTTATTTTTAAGAGCATGGCAATTTTATTTTTAATGGCATGGCATTTTACTATGTTTTTCCATCATGGCAATTTTATTTTCCATCATTTTTGCTAAGTTTTTCCATCATGGCAACTTTCTGTGTGTGATTTCTATGTTTTTAAAATGAAAATATAAAGCATGGAAAATTCCTTGTACGTATGCATTTATTGGACCTAGGTATTTTTTTGGTTTCTTATTAAAAAATAAGATTTACTATGACCTTTTTGCCATGTAGATGCTCTTTTGCATACTACCATGGCAATTTTCAGTATGTGTATTGTAGTTATTATGGCAATTTTGTTTAGCAAAAGGTTTATCAAATGTTGCTTTTAGGAGGGGGGTGGGGGAAGCTAAAGGGGCCTGTGTGGGCTGGTTTGACCTGTGTGGTTTTCGTACCAAACATTTTCGTTCGTTCGATTGAACCACTCTCAGGGAACGTTTCGTTCGCTGGGAGGCACTCCCGCGGCTGACATACACTAGATATTCGGATTCAACTATGGTTGCACTATACTTGTCGGTTGTTGGATAACGCTATTAAGATGTCTTTATTTATAAAGTTAGACATATGCCTTTTTTATAAATTATTGTTTATGAATTTTGACTTTGGACCAACCTAATATGTGGAGTAAAATAGAAAGGATGGAGTACAATGATATATTATCACGATGATAGAGCAAGCAGGAATTGGTCCTGTATTCGCGAAACAGAAAGAAAGCATCGCCACCCCTTCATTTTGTGCCTCCCAAGCGAACAACTAGTAGGGTTCGTGCATCTCGTCAGCGGTGCCGTCGATTTGCCTCATCTTCTGTGGTCTTAGTGCCATGGGGACGCGGTGGATCCCCAGCCTTTCTGGCTGGAGTGCTTCGTTTTTAGATGTTTCTTGAGTTTTGTTAGGATTTGTATCCTACTCAGGAAGGCACGACGACGGTGGCTCCTTGAAGATGAAACAAGGTTCTCCCTGCCTAGCCCTCGTCCCGATGGCACGCATAGCATCTGAAAGATCGAGAAGATAGGTCTAAAGGGGGGGGGGGTGAATAGACACTTAACAAGGCAAAGGTGCAGTTTTTAATTTTCTAGATACTTAGGCAGACTTTGGCACTAGTTAAGTTCCAACCAATACTTTCTACACATGCATATCTAGAGATAGGGTAGTGGAAATAGTACAACATGCAAGTGTGCGGAAAGTAAAGGGGGTAGAGACACTAGTGCAGAAAAGTCGAGCTATGGCGTACCAAAATTGCCCTTGCTGGCGTAGGGCTCCAATGCCACCAATATGGCGCCAGTGAAATTTTTTACTGCTGGCGTTGGCGCAAACATCAGTACTATTGTGAGTACTGATGGCGTGGCACGTGTCCAACACCAGCAATATGACTGTGTTAGCTATGGCGTTAAGTGTGTGCCAACGCCAGCAACTAGATTTTTCGCTAATAAAAAAATTATATGCAGCAATTTAAACCTAGTATATATCCAGCCATTTAAACTTACTTAGATCAAACTTCACAAAAGGTAGTACTTGTAAACCACGTAGTGATCAACTCCACAAAAGGTTATTAGTACTTGTAAACTACGTAGTGATCAAGTACTCCAGAAAAGGTCGTTAGTACTTCTAAACTACCAACACACATTACATCTCTCTCCGAAGGATTAACTTCATCTCACGAAGCTTATTCCTATTGCTCCCCCCCTCCTTTTTGTAATGGGTTTTCTCCGTCTTGAGCTGAATCCTCTCGGCCTTCAGGAGCTGTATGTCCCTCTTCAACTCCTTCGTCTCGACGACCAGTTCATCCTTCTGGTCATTCAGCTTCAGTATCTTATCGTAATAATCAGAATTATCATCGATAAGCTGATCCATCTCCTTCCTCAGGGATTCATTCAACTCCTTGAGGGCCTTCACTATACTCTCATGTGACGCGACCACCTCGCGGTTGAGCATGTCCACGTCACATGGCTGCTGCTCGACGGGTGCTGGAGACGGGTCCCGTACGTACTCCTGGCAAGTCAAAAGTTTGAAATCATCAATAATTACTGGTTAGTTTTTGTAATCTTACCTTGTTGGTGCTCGCTTAACCTTTGTCGAGTTTGGAATATGCCGCGAGGTTGCTCGAGGATTTGTAGTGGTTGTACAAGTTACTCATGGCTGCAACTACAAAATAATAAAAAGTCAGGATACTAGTGATATGAACTAGAGATAGGATGAACTACCATCTAATTGATATACATATATACATAGCACTGACTTGAGAATACAAAATGCATATACACAAGCAAATTACATATGACAATAGAACTCATATATACATATATACATAATGCATATACACAAGCAATTGAACTCATATACATATATACATAATGCAAACACATGGCATTTTAAACAGTTGAAGTACATATGACAGTTCAAACAAACGCATATACACACACAAATTACCTAGCACTGCCATACAAACACATACAAAATTGACTAAATTGCCAAATCTGTCTACATTGACTAAATTCACATGTCCTCTGTGCAGATTTCTAAAGTTTTTTGGTAGGTCATCCCTCTTTTGTATGGTCATCCCACTTTTGTATCAGCAAGACATTTTACTATGGTCATCCCTCTTTTGTATCAGCTAGACATTTTACTACATTGACTAAATTTACATTTTACTATGGTCATCCCTATTTTGTATCAGCTAGACATATACCCTATATCTCCTAATAGTAACATACATGTGTTAAACATGGTGTATACAGTTTGCCAAACATGGTGTATTTTTTGGTAGGTTCAAGTGGTCTTTTTGGCCAGTAAAAATATTCTAAGATCTATCACAAACAACCGGTTCCAATCTTGCTTAAACTGATTACAATGTTCATATCTGTTTATACTGTTGAAACATTGTAATGGGACTTTGCTGAATTATTTCCTTGGCCAGTACAGAATATATTTTAGCAGGATAGTTATATTTCTTATACATTGACTAAATTTCCTCTACATTGCCAAATCTGTCCACATTGACTAAATTGCCTCTACATTGCCACTGACTAAATTGACTAAATTGCCTCTACATTGCCACTGACTAAATTGACTAAATTGCCTCTACATTGCCACTGACTAAATTGACTAAATTGCCTCTACATCACCAAATCTGATGAACCCTAGTGATGCAATCAAATTGGTGGAGGGGATGAACCCTAGCGATGCAAAGAAAAGAAGGTGGACGGGATGAATGTGGAGGGGATGAACTCACCGTACTCAATGCTGTCAAGGGGATGAAGGTGGAGGCGATGAACCCTAGCAGTCCGTCGTTTCCACCGCCGCCGTCGCTGAAACCCTAGCAAATCAAAATGAAATCGAATCCAATCAAATTGGAGCGGTGACGAGTGGCGGGAGAGAGAGAGAGAGGGGGAGAGAGAGGGAGATTACCTCACCACCGGAACCGGCCGGAATCGCAGCAGCGACGATAGAATGGGGAACGACAGAGAGGAACAGAGAGAACGTGCGCGGGGGCAGAGAGAAAGGGAGTTTTTTTTATAGAGAGAGAGAGAGGGAGTGGGGCGAGGGGCCGTTGCCCCACTCTCTCTCATAAAAATTTAATAAAAACATAAAAATGTCTTACTTTCATAAAAAACAAATAAAAGACTCAAAATAATAATAGTAATTTAATAAAATTCAAAACAATATTTTAATTTAATAAAAACTAATAAAATACTAAATATGTTTTAAAAAATTCAGAATTTCCAATTAAAATAATATAAATTTAATTGAAAAAATAATACTATTAATCACATTTTAAACAATTATAAATTAATTTGATAAAAGTAAACTACAATATACTATATATTTTAAAAAATGTCAGTTTGACAAAATAATAATAGTACTTTAATAAAACTAAAAAATATATTTTTAATTTAATAAAAACAATTAAGAATAAATAATTATAAATAAATTTGAAGTCTCAAACTATTTTTTTAAAATGTCAGTATTTCCATTTGAAATAATATAAATTTAATAAAAGTAAACTGCAATATACTATAAAAGTGATCACCACCTAAAAGGTAAAAAAATTGAAGTCTCAAAATATAATATAAGAATCCTCATATTGACAAAATAATAATGCTGACGTGGAAACACATGGCACGCAACAACTAAACATAATAGTGATGTCGTTCCATGTAATACAACACCAGCACTATATTACGCCTTGTACAAATTGTGGGCCCCATATACCTGTGATGCTCATCTAATTTTCGACGCCACCACTATGTCCCTAGTACTGTCGTAGCAAATAAGCCAACACCACCAATATTTGAAAAAAATAGTGCTGGCGTTGTTTGAAAATGGCGCGCCACCAACGAAAGTTGTGGCTAGCACTTTTTCCACTAGTGAGATAGGAAGGTCAAACGCAATGAAGACACGGTGATTTTTGGCGTGGTTCCGATAGGTGATGCTATCGTACATCCACGTTAATGGAGACTTCAACCCACGGAGGGTAACGGTTGCGCGAGTCCACGGAGGGTTCCACCCACGAAGGGTCCACGAAGAAGCAACCTTGTCTATTCCATCATGGCTTACGCCCACGAAGGACTAGCCTCACTCGGGTAGATCTTCACGAAATAGGTGATCTCCTTGCCCTTACAAACTCCTTGGTTCAACTCCACATGATCTTGCAGACTCCAAAGTGACACCTAACCAATCTAGGAGACACCACTCTCCAAAACATAATATATGGTGTTGTTGATGATGAACTCCTTGCTCTTGTGCTTCAAAAGATAATCTCCTCAACACTCAATCACTCTCTCACAGATTTGGCTTGGGTAGGAGAAGGATTGGAGTGGAAAGCAACTTGGGGAGGCTAGAAATCAAGGTTCAAATGGTTGGATTGGAATGCCTTGATCTCAACACAAGTGTAGGTGGTTCTCTCTCAGAAAATGGATATGGGAAGTGTAGTCTCATCCTGCTTGCTCTCTCTGGGAGTAGGTGGTGGTGGAGGGGTATATATAGCCTTCACTAAAAATCCAACCGTTACAAACTTTAAGCACAACTCGGTGACACCGAAAAGAAATGTCGGTGAGACGAGACAGTGTAAAAGATTCAAAAGCTAGGCTTTTCGGTGAGACTGAAAGAATCCACTCGGTGAGACCGATTCGCGATGACCTAAGTAGATTCCATGTGTCGGTAATTTCGATCAGTTCAACTCGGTGATTTCGAAATGAACTAGTTGGGTTACAGAAACTTGGTCACTGCACTTGGGTGGGACCGAATGCCATCTCGGTTGTACCGAGTTTCTAGGGTTTGGCTTATGGCTCTGTCTTGGTTGACTCGGTGGGTCCGGATGTGAATGTTTCGGTGGGACCGAGTTTGACTTAGGGTTTTGGACAGATGGAATGTGGGAAAGTGGTTGAGGGTTTTTGGAGCAATATCTTTAAGCACTTGAGCAAATGACTCATGATCAAAACCTCATCCCCTTTTAATAGTATTGGATTTCCTATGGACTCAATGTGATCTTTGATCACTTAACCAAAAATGCAGAGTCTTGAAACTTCTGTAGGAGATATGCCCTAGAGGCAGTAATAACAGTTATTTTGTATCTCCAAAGTTTGTAATGAATGTTTATGTCCCATTCTATAACTGCAATGATTCTCGAGTCTGCAATATCCACGAGGCTCGGAGGGAAACTCATGTGCACGTGTGGTATAATAAACGGTAAAATGTATTCCTGGTCATGCCTCTAAGACTGGCTCAAGTATTGCATGATGATCATGTTTTCCTGATCATGGGCATGTCTATGCCGGCAATTTTGAGGGCACAATGTTAGTAGAACACTTGTGTTGAATCGATCCGAATTGATGTTATGCTATGAGATACATTCGTCACAAGTTAATGGTTAATAACACAGAGAAAGTTAATGTTTGCATAATTCCTTAGACCATGAGAGTATCGAGTTCCTTCGTACTTGCTTTGTGAACTTCGGGGGATGTTAAACATCAACCGTAACTGGGTGGCTATTACGGCGGCTTACGGGTTCACGGAAAAGTATGGCAAGAAACGAGATAGCTCAAGATTGGGATTTGCTCCTCTGACGATGGAGAGATATTCTCGGCCCCTCTCGGTGTTACGGTATCCATCATCGTCTGGCCAGACACATTGTGATTTGATCACAGGGATGCCGGAACACGGAAACGAGAAAAGAGAACAAAACCCCTAACGAGGTAACTGGCATAGTGGACAAGTGTTGATCCACGGGGATGCCGATAAATCTCACCTCGGGTGTTTGTAACATATCGCGAAGCAATAGGAATAGCACACAACAACCGGAGGTTCACTCGAATATTTATTCGTGTGGGTATAGGGGTCAATATGGGTGTCCATGGCTCCGATGTTGATCATTGATCGGAAAGTGTTCCGGGTCATGTCTATACTTCACCGAACCTATAGGGTCACACGCTTAAGGGTCATCTATCTGCTGAATACTAGACAGGGAGTCTGAGATAAAGTCACCGGAAAAGTTTCGGAGATAACGGAAAAGTTCCGGAGAGAGAACACCGGAATAGTTTTGGTAAAACCGAAAAGTTGTTTCGGAGTATACCATTAAGTCAAATTGGTTTCGGCACACGCCTGGAAATTCTTGGAGGGTGCCAGAATTGTTCTGGAAACTTTTGGGATTTTTCCGGGATAAAAACCGGAAATGGTTCGGAGCTGCCGGAACCGGTTTGGTTGCTTTTCGCAGATGAAAATCACTAATCCGGAATTGTTTCGGAACGCGTCCAAAATCATTTTAGTGGGTACTGGAATTATTCTAAGACCCACAGGAAATTTTTCGGATTTAATGGTCGCAGAAAAATGTTTCCGTGAATAGTGAAAGTGCTTTTTGGGCTACTTTATGGAAAGCCACCTTTTAGGGTTTTTCCCAAAAGGCTTCTAGAAGGGATTGGGGACCAAGGAACCTCCTTTGGGGGGGGGGGCTAGGGGTGGCCGGCCAAGATGGAGCTCCTCCATGGAGCTCCACTTGCCTTCCTTTTATGCCCTTATGGAGGATCCATGTGATGGGTTTTTTGGGAATTTTTCCCCTTGGGTTTTCCTATAAATAGAGGTGGAGAGGCACTCTCCACACTCACTCCTTTCTCAAATACACAAGCCATGCATGATCTGGCCTTCTCTCTCCCTTCCCACGAAATAGTTTCGTAGAGCCGAAAGGCTATCTGGGTTCCGGCAGGAACTAGTTCTGGACGGCGAAGCCCTGCCGGATAGCTGACACCGTATGTGTGCAACCCCGTAGAGAGGTCGTAGTTTCGATCTTTTGCCCGAGGGGCTGTTCGAGGGTCCTCCCGAAGGGCTGTTTGAGTTACCGTTCGAGCTTCGAGGGTCCTCCCGAAGGGCTGTCCGTGACATCGTCCGAGGGACTGTCCGACCACCTCCCGAAGGGCTGTTCGACGAGGGAGTACATCCTCGCGGTTGGGAGGTTGTAAATCCTAGCTGCGGGGATATGCACCGACGATCTACATCGACTCTACTTCTGCTGCGCTACGAGTCGGTAATGATCAGATCAAACCCTGTATGCAGTCTCCATAGTGGTCCTGGGCGTGCTCGCTGTACCGAATTTTTTTGTTTTCGATCGCGTTCCCCTACAGTGGCATCAAGAGCCTTGCTATGCGTAGATGCAGGTTGCGATCTAAAATACATAGAGATATATGGGTATTGCATAATATAATTTTGTAGTAGATGAGATCTATTGCTGAAAATTATTTATGCGGGTAGCAGATGAAATCTGTTACCCGATGTTCTTGTTGCTTCCCTAGAATTTGCATATTTCTGATCTTGAAACGGCATGGTGGAATTTCACAAAGTTCTGGCAATCTGCGATCCTGAGTGATCAACGAAGTGCTATCAGTTCTTTGGGTTCCACCATAGTTAAGAGAAAGATGAAATTTCGCAGACGAAAGGGCAATGCAGATATGATCTGCACGGGGGCCATGCGTATGACGAAGTTTAGTATGGGGCTCGAGATTTTATTATCTCGTGTTTCATACACACCACGAAGTTAATCTAGCGACCTGAATAATCATACTTGATGATAAACGTTGGTAGCTGCGGTTTAAGTCAAACCTTAGAAGCCATGTAAAATAATTTTTTGCATAAACCGATTAGAGGCGTCTAACTTGGTTTTGCAGGATGTGCATGTGATGTGGTATAGCAGCTCTCATCTTAATTCGATTATGTATGAGATGACTATATGATGTAAATTTATTAATGACCTGCTTGTCATGATTCGGCATGATGGCTGGAGCCACATGATTGTCACTTTAATGACCTGCGTGTCAACCTTAAGTAATGCACTTATTTTATTAGCTATAGAGATAGCAATATTATCTGGTGCATCGACAAGGTGGTGGCAATCTTCGCGAATGTGAACACCGACGCAAATGCCGAAGACAAAGAAATTAAAGACTTCTCCGTCAGAAAGGGCTATACCATATCATGCTATTATGAATTGCCTGAGATGTTTATCCCTCTTGATGCACCCTTTTGATTGCGCGGTAGTCGCTTTTTATTAGGGTGATCTCTCACTTAAAAATATCAAGTAGTTAGTGTTCTCCCAAGTGTAGCACCGTCATGGCACCTATCTCTTCGGGGTATCACATGGATGCATGGGTACGAACGATTAGAGAAGTGTGAGGCGGGTGAGTTGAGACCTTGCAGCAAGATCACTTGGCTGTCTTGACGTTCCGGAGGATCGTCCTGAGCTCGGAACACGCCCATCTAAAGATGAACAAGAGTCACATAGAGATGTGATTGGCAAGTTGGCCTACCAAATGAAATTCTCGTCACTTGAGATGGATGCATCCTTGGTGTTGAATTGAAATTTGGATCTTGAATCACTCACAATCAATTATGAGAGATATTGATTTGAGTGGGAGCGCACTTTAGAATAAAATTATTTATTCACTAGTGCAAATTAATTATGAACAAAGTCTAAGTGAAACTTGTGTTTGCCGTTGTAAATCAAATGGCTCGCAACACCGCGTTCAACTTAGGCCTGATGTTAGAGAAAGAGAAGTTAGCTGCGACTGGAAACAACTATGTGGACTGGGTCCGTAAGCTGAGGATTGTCCTCAGGAGCGCTAAGAGGATGTATGTGCTTGAAACTCCTCATCCAGCTAAACCGGCGGCAACTGCCCCGGAAGATGAACAAAATGTCTGGGCCACTAAGGATGATGATTACAACTTAGTGCAGTGCCTCATGCTAGCTTGCATGAGTCCAGAGCTTCAAAAATGTTTTAAATTCCATAACGCCTGTGATATGATTCGGGAATTGGATGCTCTATACAAGGAAACCGCACGGTCTGAACGATTTGATATCATGAAGGCCGTGATGGATTGCAAGATGGCTGAGGGCAGTTCAGTTGGCGAACACGTGGTCAAAATGATTGGCTACGCTGAAAGGCTTAAAACCCTGGAATTTCCAATTCCACTAGCCCATATGATGGACATGTTGCTTTCTTCACTCCCCCCGTCTTACGACGGTTTTTTCATGAACTACAACATGAGTGGGATGGAGA
Source organism: Elymus sibiricus (assembly GCA_039707655.1). Classification (NCBI taxonomy): domain Eukaryota; kingdom Viridiplantae; phylum Streptophyta; class Magnoliopsida; order Poales; family Poaceae; genus Elymus; species Elymus sibiricus. The sequence continues at coordinate 309,851,981 of CM077674.1, forward strand.
CGACACCAAATGAGGTGCTTGCCATGCTGAAAACTATGGAAGGAGGACTGCGGAAAAATCGCAAGCAAGTGTTGCTTGTGAATAAAACCGCCAATTTCAAAAAGAAAGGCAAGTCCAAGAAGGGCAAGGGCGCCGGTAAGACCGGTTCCCAAAGCAACTCAAAGGGTGGAGCCAAGAATGGAACTGAGTGCTTCTACTGCAAGGGCACGGGACACTGGAAGAGAAACTGCAAGAAGTATCTGGAAGATAAGAAGTCCGGGAAAACCGGAAAAGGTATAACTGTTATACACGTTAATGTCATTGACGTTTTGCTTGCTAGCGAAAATTCTAAGTCTTGGGTATTTGATACCGGATCGGTTGCTCACATTTGCAACTCGATACAGGGGCTTCAGAAGGTGCGTAAGCTGGCAAAGAATGAAGCCGTGATGCGTGTCGGGAACGGCGCTGGGATCGCCGCTCAAGCCGTCGGCATTATGCCTCTACGTCTCCCTTCAGGATTTACCTTAGAACTAAGTAACTGTTATTTTGTTCAGGCATTGTGTAGAAACATTATCTTTGGATCATGTTTAGTGCCCGATGGGTACTCTTACAAGTCTGAGAACAATGGTTGTTCACTTTATTGTAAGGATATGTTTTATGGATTTGCACCCATTGTTGGGGGCCTTTTCATACTAAATCTTGAATGTGGAAATGATGTCTTTAACGTGAATGCTAAATGCCTTAAGAAGGCTGATACCACCACCACTTTCTTGTGGTACTATCCGCTTGGCCACACCGGAAAGAAACGCATGCAAAGACTCCAGTCAGATGGAGTTTTACCGTCCTTTGATTTTGAATCATTTGACACATGTGAAGCTTGTCTGATGGGGAAAATGACCAAGACGCCGTTCACGGGTCATCCTGAACGGGCGGGTAAATTATTGGAAATAATACATAGTGATGTATGTGGTCCAATGAGCACAGCCGCACGGGGTGGGTATTTCTACTTCGTGACTTTTACTGATGATTTAAGTCGGTATGCCTATATCTACTTAATGAAGCATAAGTCAGAAACCTTTAAAAAGTTCAAAGAATTTTAGAATGAGGTAGAAAATCATCGTAACAAAAGGATTAAGTTTCTGCGATCAGATCACGGGGGCGAATACCTTAGTCATGAGTTTAGCCAACATCTGAGTGACCGTGGAATCATTTCACAGCTTACACCTCCCGGAACTCCACAGCGAAACGGAGTGTCAGAACAACGTAACCGAACCCTGTTAGACATGGTAAGGTCGATGATGTCTCTTACAGATCTACCGATATCTTTTTGGGGTCACGCACTGGAAACTGCCGCTCACACACTAAACAAAGCACCGTCTAAGTTTGTTGAGACGACACCACATGAGATGTGGCATGGGAAGAAACCTTGTGTGTCGCATCTTAAAATTTGGGGTTGTGAGGCATACGTAAAGCGTTTACAGCCAAGCAAACTCGATCCCAGATCAGACAAATGTTACTTTGTAGTTTATCCAAAAAACACCGTTGGGTATTCCTTCTACCACAAGTCCGAGGGCAAAGTGTTTGTCGCAAAAGTTGGACACTTTCTCGAGAAAGAATTTCTCGCTAAAGAAGCAAGTGGGAGGACAGTACATCTTGATGAGATTAGTGAATCTTCGGCAACCGTTGATATGGCTAAGGAACCGGAAGAAATTCCGCTAATTATCCCTACAACCGAGCCGGAAGTTGTCGCATGTGATGAGGAAACTTAAGATAAATTTGTATTTGAACCGCGCAGATCAGGTAGGGCTATCGAGCCACCTGGGTGGTTTCATAATGAAATCTTTATTCTTGAAGACGATGAACCTGCGCACTACAAGGATGCGATGGCGGGGCCCAGCTCTAGGGAATGGCACAAAGCCATGAGATCCGAAATGGAATCCATGTACGAAAATCAAGTTTGGAACTTGGTAGAACTTCCAAAAGGCGTAAAGCCCATTAGTTGTAAATGGATTTTCAAAAGAAAGACGGACGCGGATGGTAACATTACTATCCATAAAGCTAGACTTGTCGCGAAAGGGTTCACGCAAGTTCCTGGAGTGGACTACGACGAGACTTTCTCACCTGTAGCTATGCTTAAGTCTGTACGGATATTACTAGCAATAGCTGCTTATTTCGATTATGAAATATGGCAGATGGACGTCAAAACGGCTTTCCTAAATGGAAATCTCAAAGAATATGTATACATGATACAGTCTGAAGGTTTTGTCGTTCATGAGAATGCTGGAAAGGTATGCAAACTTCAGAAGGCCATTTATGGTCTGAAGCAAGCATCAAGGAGCTGGAACATTTGTTTTGATGAAGTAGTCAAAGAGTTTGGCTTCATCAGGAATGACGAAGAATCTTGTGTTTACAAGAAGTTTAGTGGGAGCGCAAAAGCATTTCTAATCTTGTATGTGGATGACATATTGTTGATTGGAAATGACGTGAATTTTCTTAGCGAAATAAAAGACTCATTGAAGAAGAGTTTTTCAATGAAAGACTTAGGCAAAGAGGCATATGTATTGGGCATCAGAATCTATAGAGATAGATCAAAACGCCTGATAGCGCTTAGCCAAAGCACGTACATTGACAAGGTGTTGAAAAGGTTCAACATGGAGAACTCCAAGAAAGGCCTACTCCCCATGTCACCTGGCACAGTGCTTTGCAAGAATCAGTGTCCTCGGACTCTCGATGAGCGAGTACAAATGAATGATGTTCCATATGCCTCGGCAGTTGGTTCTATTATGTATGCCATGCTATGTACAAGACCGGATGTTTCCTATGCGCTAAGTGTTAGCAGCCGGTACCAAAGTGATCCAGGATTGGAACACTGGGCCGCAGTCAAAAATATTCTTAAGTACCTCAGAAGGACCAAGGATTTACTCCTTGTGTACGAAGGTGATGAAGAGATCATTGTAAGTGGTTACACTGATGCAGGCTTCATGACTGATCCAGATGAATTCAAATCTCAATCAGGCTATGTTTTCATACTGAACGGTGGCGCGGTTGATTGGAAAAGTTCGAAACAAAAGACTATGGCGGATTCTACGACGAAGGCGAAATATGTTGCAGCTTCAGAAGCCTCCAAGGAGGCGGTCTGGATCAAGCAGTTTCTTGAAGACCTTGGTGTGGTTCCAAGTGCGCTGGACCCGGTGGAGATCTATTGTGATAATAGTGGCGCCGTGGCTCAGGCTAGGGAGCCATCTTCGCACCATAAGACAAGACATATTGAATGCAAATATAAACTCATTCGACATCATGTCGAAGTGGGTTTAGTGAAAGTACGCAAAGTTCACACGGATCTGAACGTGTCAGACCCGATGACAAAGCCTCTACCACGAGTAAAGCATGAGCAGCACCGGATAGCCATTGGTGTTAGGGAAGCCATGTAACTGAAATATGACTCTAGTGCAAGTGGGAGTCTGTAGGAGATATGCCCTAGAGGCAGTAATAACAGTTATTTTGTATCTCCAAAGTTTGTAATGAATGTTTATGTCCCATGCTATGACTGCAATGATTCTCGAGTCTGCAATATCCACGAGGCTCGGAGGGAAACTCATGTGCACGTGTGGTATAATAAACGGTAAAATGTATTCCTGGTCATGCCTCTAAGACTGGCTCAAGTATTGCATGATGATCCTGTTTTCTTGATCATGGGCATGTCTATGCCGGCAATTTTGAGGGCACAATGTTAGTAGAACACTTGTGTTGAATCGACACGAATTGATGTTATGCTATGAGATACATTCGTCACAAGTTAATGGTTAGTAACACAAAGAAAGTTTATGTTTGCATAATTCCTTAGACCATGAGAGTATCGAGTTCCCTCGTACTTGCTTCGTGAACTTTGGGGTTTGTTAAAGGCCATCCGTAACTGGGTGGCTATTACGGCGGCTTATGGGTTCACGGAAAAATATGGCAAGAAACGAGATAGCTCAAGATTGGGATTTGCTCCTCCGACGATGGAGAGATATTCTCGGGCCCTCTCAGTGTTACGGTATCCATCATCGTCTGGCCAGACACATTGTGATTTGATCACAGGGATGCTGGAACACGAAAACGAGAAAAGAGAACAAAACCGGTAACGTGGTAACTAGCATAGTGGACAAGTGTTGATCCACGGGGATGCCGATAAATCTCACCTCGGGTGTTTGTAACATATCGTGAAGCAACAGGAATAGCACACAGCAACCGGAGGTTCACTCGAATATTTATTCGTGTGGGTATAGGGGTCAATATGGGTGTCCACGGCTCCGATGTTGATCATTGATCGGAAAGTGTTCTGGATCATGCCTATACTTCACCGAACCTATAGGGTCATCTATCTGCTGAATACTAGACAGGGAGTCTGAGAAAAAGTCACCGGAAAAGTTTCGGAGACAACGGAAAAGTTCCGGAGAGAGAACACCGGAGTAGTTTTGGTAAAACCGAAAAGTTGTTTCAGAGTATACCATTAAGTCAAATTGGTTTCGGCACACGCCTGGAAATTCTTGGAGGGTGCCAGAATTGTTCTGGAAACTTCTAGGATTTTTCCGGGATAAAAACCGGAAATGTTCCGGAGCTGCCGGAACCGGTTTGGTTGCTTTTCGCAGATGAAAACCACTAATCCGGCATTGTTTCGGAACGCGTCCAAAATCATTTTTGTGGGTACTGGAATTATTCTAAGACCCACAGAAATATTTTCGGATTTAACGGTCGCGGAAAAATGTTTCCATGAATAGTGAAAGTGCTTTTTGGGCTACTTTATGGAAAGCCACCTTTTAGGGCTTTTCCCAAAAGACCTCTAGAAGGGCTTGGGGACCAAGGAACCTCCTTTGGGGGGGGCCTAGGGGTGGCCGGCCAAGATGGAGCTCCTCCATGGAGCTCCACTTGCCTTCCTTTTATGCCCTTATGGAGGATCCATGTGATGGGTTTTTTGGGTATCTTTCCCCTTGGGTTTTCCTATAAATAGAGGTGGAGAGGCACTCTCCACACTCCTTTCTCACATACACAAGCCATGCATGATCTGGCCTTCTCTCTCCCTCCCCGCGAAATAGTTTCGTAGAGCCGAAAGGCTGTCTGGGTTCCGGCAGGAACTAGTTCTGGACGGCCAAGCCCTGCCGGATAGCTGACACCGTATGTATGCAACCCCGTAGAGAGGTCGTAGTTTCGATCTTTTGCCCGAGGGGCTGTTCGAGGGTCCTCCCGAAGGGCTGTCCGAGTTACCGTTCGAGCTTCGAGGGTCCTCCCGAAGGGCTGTCCGTGACATTGTCCGAGGGACTGTCCGACCGCCTCCCGAAGGGCTGTCCGACGAGGGAGTACTTCCTCACGGTTGGGAGGTTGTAAATCCTAGCTGCGGGGATCTGCACCGACGAACTACATCGACTCTACTTCCGCTGCGCTACGAGTCGGTAATAATCAGATCAAACCCTGTATGCAGTCTCCATAGTGGTCCTGGGCGTGCTCGTTGTACCAATTTTTTTTGTTTTCTGTCGCGTTCCCCTACCACTTTTGCCAATGTGTTTCCTTAGCATTTTGAGGGGTCCACAATCACATTTCCTAGCCATGCCAATATTGAACTTTCCCGAAATATGCTAGATAAAAATGTTAGTCCAACAACATGTATGTTGACATGAATTACCAAAACCACCAAGGGACCAAATGTGCTTTCAGCATCGTCAGAGGGCGTATGAAGGTGTGTCTCCAACAGATCTCGCAGGACTCGGTCGGTGATTGTCTTTGGTGTATATGCTTGGATCCGTTCTTCGTTTGTCTACGTTCACGTGTCTAAAGGTTGGATCATTCCGATCTATGCGTGTTTTGATCGGTGCAGGTCTTGTAGGATCTTAGTATGATGACTTCTCGACTGTCTACTACAACAAGTTTTGCCCATCAGCGCCGCCGCAGGTCCGCCTCGTCTCCAGTGGCCTTAGGGCCATGGTGGCACGGTGGATCCCTGCCCTTGCCGGCAGGAGGGCTCTGTTTTTAGACGTTCCTTCGAGTTTTGTTAGTGTTCGTGTCCTGCTCAGGAAGACGAGACGGCGGCGGCTCCCTGAAGATGGAATAAGGTTCCCCCTGCCTAGCCCCCATCCCGGTAGTGTGTCTAGCATCGTCGATGGGCGTGTGGAGGTGTGTCTCCGGCGGATCTGTCATTCATGAATTTGCTCGGATCTGGTTGTAGTTCGTCTACGTTTTTGTTTCTTCAGGTTGGATCCTTCCGAACTACGCTAGTATTCATCGGCGGCAGTTGCTGTTTTGTTGTGCTGGTCCTATGGGGTCTTAGCACGATGACTTTCCGACTGTCTACTACAACTAGTTTTGTTCGGCTCCGGTGAGGGAGGGGCGATGACAGCGGCGCAGCTTCGGCTCGCTTCAGTTCTTGTAGTCGTCGCTAGGTGGTCTACGGATCTGGATGTAATTTTTATTATTTCTGGTGTTCGTTGTACTGCCATGATTGAAGATGAATAAATCGGAAGTTTTCTCACAAAAAAAGTTTTGCCCATCATGGGAGGGCGATGACGGCGGGCCTTCGGCTCGCTTCAGTGTTTGTAATCATCGTTTGATGGCCTACGGATTTGAATGTATTTTTTAATTGTTTTCTGGTGTTTGTTGTACCGTCGTGATTGAAGATAAATTCTAGATCCGAAGTTTTTTTATAAGGGATTGGTCCTATGTTCGCTCGGTGGGAGTTCTGCTGCTCCTCCAGCCCGCGAGAGCTATTTCTCGCATTCAGCGAGACAGCAGCGATCTCTCGCTGAAGGGTTCGCTGCGAATGGGCCAGCCCATTAGCGACTTTGTTTCGAAAAAGGGAGTAAAAAAGAGGAGCGCGTGGGATTCGAACACGGGACATCCTGGGTGCGTCGTTGCCCTACTAGCCACTAGGACAGTATCCAGTTTTGTGTTAAATTACCTGGGCGCAACTATTAGAAGGAAAAGAACTGGTTTTCACTGGTTTTCATTTTTTTTGTAGTTCTTCTTTTCTTTTATCCATTTTCTTCTTTTTTATTCGGTTTTCTTCACCTTTTTTTGTTTTTTCGTTTTCTTGTTTCTTTTCTGTTTTCTTCTTTATTTTTTTTGTTTTTTCATTTTTTTTTTCATTTGCTTCTTCGGTTTTCAATACTTTTTTCGTTTTCATTGTTTCTTTTCTTTTTTCCTTCTCCGGTTTTTTGTTTTGCTTTCATTCTTTTTTTATTCTTTCTGCATTTGTTTCTTTGATTTTCTTTTCTCTTTTTTTCTTTTTGGTTTATTTTGTTTCCTTTTCGGTTTTTGTTTTTCAACTCCGCCCATGTCTCGCACGTGGTTAGGACTAGGCATGTAATATACTTGAGGCGAACGAAGCCGGGTTTTTCATTGTTTTTTCACTGGTTTTTTCTCTATTTCCATTTTATTTTTTCTTTTCTTTCTTTTTTCGTTGTTTTTATTTATTTCTTTCTTTCTATTTCGTTTTCTTATTCGATTTTTTCATTCTATTCTTTTTTCTTTGTCTCTTTTTGTTTTTTCATTCTACATTCTTATATACATGCTCAACAGTTTTCAAATACTTGCTCAACATTTTTCGAATACCTGTTCAACATTTTTTATATACATGATCAACATTTTTTTATACATGTTCAACATTGTTCGAACGCTTATTCAATATTTTTTAAATACTTGTTCAACATTTTTCAAATACATGTTCAACAATTTTTAAATAGTCATTCAACATTTTTAAACACTTATTCAACATTTTAAAAACTTGTTCAACATTTTTAATACTTATTCAACATTTTTAAATTCTTGTTCAACATTTCTTAAATACTCATTCTACAATTTTTAATACTTATTCAAAAAAATTCAAATACTTATTCAACATTTCTAATACTTATTCAACATTTTCAGAACTTGTTCAACATTTTTAATACTTATTCAACATTTTCAAATACTTGTTCAACATTTCTTAAATACTCATTCAACAATTTCTAATACTTATTCAACATTTGTCAAATACTTGTTCAACATTTCTAATACTTATTCAACATTTTTTAATACTTGTTCAATATTTTTTCAAATACTTGTTCAACATTTTTTAATACTTATTCAACATTTTTTCAATACTCGTTCAACATTTTTAATACTTATTCAACATTTTCTATGTTTGTTAACCGATATTATTTTTGGAAAAGCTTGTGAAAACCGAGTAAAAAGAAAAAACACAGAAAAAGAATGTTGAATTAGACGAGTAAAAATGAAGAAAAAGAAAGAAAAAGTAAAAAACAGGAAAAGAAAGAAGAAAAATAAAGTAAAAATAGGAAAAGAAAGTAAACATGGAAAACCCGGCTCATTTCCCTTCTAGTAGGCCGCGCTCTCCATAGTGTACAACTAGTCCAATCTGTCGTAGTGGCTAGCAGCGTTGGCAATCAACTAGTCGATCCCAGGATCGATCTCTCGCTAGCACCATTTTTTAACTCTGGTTTTTCAGGAACTATTCGCTTAAGTGGGCCGGCCCGACTGCGCGGCGTCTTCAGCGAGAGAAACGGCTCCACTTGCAATAACAATAAGGAGACGCGGTGACGTCGTCATCCAGAAGGAAAAAGAAAACCCCAAAGGTACCGAATGGAATTCTACTTGTCGGGCTTGGATTCGTTTCGTTTATCAAAAATCAAAATAATAAATAACAACCCATAAATAAAAGAGAAATTACGATAACAAATCTAAAGGGAAGCCAATTGCTTATAAAAATAAACCAGCCTCCTTTTAAAAGGAACTGGCCAATTAACTTCGAAAAACTACGTTCTAACTTGAGCAGAAAAATTGGTGGCATTTGACATCTAAAGTTTCACCACCCCTACTACTGCCCGAAATCCTGCTTTGGTGAGATTTCCCCAAGGTGACACCGAAGGTCTACCTCCTTTCGTGCGCCCCTCACCTCCTCCATGAGGATGATCCACTGGATTCATTGCAACATCATGAACAATGGGGCATCTGCCTAAGCACCGGCACCCCCACCACGCTTATGGCTCTATACCTACTAGACCTGTATTCGGTAAAGCTTTCTTTCTATATGCTAATTCTCATGCAGTTCATATTGTCGATATGAGTATAATTGCCTCGAGAAATAGATAAGAATTCCTTCCTTTACCGGTAAATGAATAGGAATCAGGTTAATAAAACCGGAACTGTTTCCGCCTTCCTCTCGAACTGAGCTATTTCTCTGAAATATACAGTTTCACATCATTACAGGAAATCCTATACCTGTGTATTACCACCCGGTATGGAGCCATCGTCGTCTTCGGCGTAGCGTGAAGACCTTCCCGCGGTCTTCGAGTCGTTCTTGACTGGCTAGCAAGCACCAGTGGAATTTAACCGCCTTGTGGTTGGGACACCGCCTTCTTCTCTAGAATCATGCAAGTGGTACCGCTCCCCACGGTAAGGAGAAAGACCTTAAGGCATAAACGTAGAGCCTGAGTCCACAAGATAGTATTTTCTCGGTGACGATAGTGGCCATTTTCCGGTTCAGTGGTTGTATCCAGAAAGATTCTAGAGTCATTTGCCGTACCCTCCCAACCAACCATCACATATGTGAAACTCATGTGAAAATAAAAAGCACACAAACTCTTCTGTGTTGGCGAAACTCGTTTTCCACGATAACGTATTTGGTTTGCTGTTGGAACTCGGGCAGAAATGTGTGTCCCGGCTCCAACGCTATTCTAGAAATGCAAAAAATATAATAATAGATGCATTAGAAAACTCAACTGTTCTTTGTGATTCGGTACCGCTTGAACTAACTGGCCCAATTCTTGGTAGGTACTTATTAGGGGGAGGGCCAACCACCGAATGAACAACGATCTCCCGGTCCCACTTGATTCCTGGGGAATTTAGGGAACCCTGCGGACTTGACTCTTTTAAGAGGAAGAAATTCAAAGTGAAATATCTAGAATATGCTTTACACTCCATTTTCACACAGGTATGCCCCCCTACCTTTCTGTAGATTGATGCACTAATAAGACTCCAAATCCTTGGTTTGAGCATCCCTTTCTTTTGTAACCTCTCTTAGGAACTTCAAACGGAACAAGGCTAGGATCCTAATCTCTATTCCTTCCTCCTTGGCGTCAGATAACTCCAATAAAGCATGACTGAAGTAGATATAAAACGTGTCGAAGAGCAATAGACTCTTTTTTTATAGAGCTTATCATTGTCATTGATTGCCCAGCATGACTTATGGATTGAATTTTATATTGTGCTATTTGAATAGCGAGATTCTTGAAAGGCGGAGGAAATAGACTTTCTTGCTCCTGCACCATTCTTGCTAAGGGCATCTAAGGAACTAATCAAAGGTTACGAAAGAGAAGGCTTGAAAAGGAGCTTACTTTTCCCGCTAATGCTACTTCCGCTATCTTGTAAGGAGGATACGACTCATAAACCTCCCTTGGTATTTGGGTAGGGAGAAAGATAATTAATTAGACTGAGTGAGGAATGTATACAACTGCTGCTCAAAAGGCAATAAGAAGCACGCACTCCTACTAGACATGGAAGGAGTAAACCTCAAATATGCTTTATTCCCTTATGTTGAATCGACTTCCTTGTCTCTTTCTAGAAAGTTAGCAGCTGGCCCAAGGTGACCTACTGGGAAATGAAAAAACAATTGGTTCAATCGAGTACTTATAAGCCGAACGGAGTTCTCTCTCATATTGTTATGTTTACCTGGAATGCCATAAGCCAGCTCTCAAGAAACAACTCGAATCACTGCTGACGCGGGACTTGCTTTCGCACGGGGAGTTGGATAAATTACCCTCTTGTGGGTATGGCGATAGATAGCAATAGCAACGGATTGATTATGATTATGATTAAGTAGACTAACTGTTGGATGAGCTCCAAAAGGTGATGAGCCTGATGAGTCAACCAAAGGGAGTGGGCCCTTTAAACCCCTAGGGCATAAGCATTTCTGCCTATCCGAAATAAGAGGTCAAGTCAATCTTGAATGCAGTTAGTACCTATTAGTATTAGATACAGAATCCTATTTGCTTTGAGCACCCCTATCCTATATTCTCTCTATCTATAGATGGAGAAAGACATGCTCGATATGAATTGGGACAAAGAAGAAAGTCAAAAGCAGGAGGTAGGTCCGTGGTTTCAAGTTGAGTAGTGAGTGGTTCCTTGAGGGGAGTCGGCAGAAACCTTTACTCATTTGATTTCCTCCGAAAAGAAGGAGGGGTTTTCCTGTGGTAGGCGCCAAGAAAGATACCCTGAAATTAGGCACCAGGTACTATCCATCACACTTAGAGTTGGTATTTATTGTTTGATTCGAATCCCTGCTTACCAAACAGTTGTCATAACAGATTTGAATGACGATATCCAATTATGAAATGGCTAGAGGAGGCACAGAGATAAGACAGAACTGATGGTAAGGTAAATCAAAGGTTTTCATTTACCTTATCATCATCATAACTTTCTTATCTATTTGTGTATGCTATTAGAAAGGGAAATTCGATACAACCAATGCGCAAAACCTTCCGTCTTTCCTATGAAAACTACTTCCGCCTGGATAGAATAGTTAGCCAACATGAATTCCTACTTATTGTCCTTCCTACCTATAAGTGAGAGCAAGGCCGAAGTAGAGCATAGAGCTTAGAAGTAGGATCTGGAAATTGGTTCTGCTCAGCAGATGCAAAAAAAGAGGTGTTTTTGGGGTGAGTCCCTGCCAAGCGGCTTTTGATGACGGCGTCGTCAACGTACACTTCTGCATTACGACCCAACTGAGACCTGAGGATGAGGCTCATTAGGCGCTTAAATGTGGCGCCGGCATTTATCAAACCGAAGGGCATCCGCTTGTAGCAGAAGGAAGGGGCGATAAAACTAGTTTTTTCTTTGTCTTCCTTAGCCATATAGACTTGCTGATACCCAGAGTAGGCGTCGAGGAAGCTCAACATCTCGCACCCTGCGGTGGAGTCGACTAGTTTCCTTGTACTTTGGTGGAACCAAATTCTAGCATATGGATTGCAAACCATTTCTGCTTTGGGTCTTAAGTGAATGAAAGGGTGGGTTAAAAAACCATGGCCAGCCCCCCTCAAGAAATCTCGCCCGTAGGTTACTGATGGGATGCTAGCTGCCGGTATACAGGAAAAACGTGGTGCAGAGCACGAACAAGATGTGCTAACACATACCCCTTATATTTATTGGTTCTACAGAAGATGTATGATAAAGAGCTGGCATTAAGTCATGCAACACGCTCAGGCTGTGTATTATAAGAGGAAAGACTCTCACCAGTATAGATTGAACGTACGGCGCTTGCTTACAAGACTGCTACTGAAAAAGGCTACCTCTTCAAACTGCTGAATGCCCTATTCCATATGATAGACTGTCTATCTTTCCCTGAAAAAGCGTATACTTTTGTTCTATAAGCAAATAAAGCATACTTCTTTTGCGGATCAAGCAGTCTTCTACCTTGGTGGGTAGCGGAGAATCAAATCAATATTGGAGTATTGCTCTAGCTGCTACTGAATTAACCTGGATTCAATCGTGACTCTCTGAACTAGGCTGTACTTCGTCTTCCCCTCTGGACCTCGGAAATGGAAAAAAGTTACCGGTGCGTAATTGAAGATTCGGTGAAAACTAGTCGACCTTTCATCACAAATTGAACCAGAGGCTGTTAGTTGAAAATCCATTTGCAGATCTTGTTGTCTAGGATAACAGAGACAGAGATAAAGGCTTCGTCAGCAGAGACGAGAGCGGGGCCATTTTGAAAATCAGAAATAAAAGGGGCGATCAACGAATTGACCAGGTGTAAGCAGAGGGAACTAGAGCAGAGCAATATGTAGCATACTTTTCCGTTCGAGACCCGTATCTAGACCCTTGTGATCGATAGCCGGACCCATGTTGACGGCACCGAAATCATGCCCCTCCCGCGGAACTAGTACCACCAATAGATAGGCCCGTCCCTTCTTGGGCAACCCTGAAAGTATCTTCTTGTACGGACTGAAACAAGACAAACTACTCGCGGGACCCACTTAAGATCTCTTTCTTTAGTTTTCTGCTTTATTCCTTTCTTAGAAAAAAGTAGCTTCCCTTATTAGTAGCGCTAGTATCTTTTCATAATGATGACTTTTTTTCAGAGCTTCCTAGATTTTGTGAAGCTGAGGCATTGCCGGCTGGGGGGAAAATTGATCGAAACGAATAACAACTAGTCACGATTAGGGACAAAGCTCAGCTAGTATACATAATGTGTTCAAGGCGCATTTCCTCCAACAACTAGACTAAAGAAAATAAGGGCGGAAGGATTTACTTAAACGTTGTTGCATGAGCGGCTTCTAAATGAGTGGTTGATGATTCACTTTCTGATTTGATTAAATACTTCTATGTTGTATGATAATAGAAAGTCAAGATCTCACTCGCTTTTTCTGCTTTGTATTCTCGGTTGTTGCCTTTTTCCACATCGATTGCTATAGGAGTTCCATCCTCAACCTATGTATGCTCAAAGAACTGGATCACGAAACTCTCAGCCCTTCGCCCCAAGGCTACGAAAATGTTTCTACTCCCTTTCTTTTCCCAACGTCATATCTTTCTTCGACAAGAAGGAAAGATCACTCTCTATCTAAATGATAGAACCACTGGCACGGTACCTTTCACATTGGTAAGTCAAATCCTAGTGAAGACATCATGAGCAATGACACGACGACAACATCTCCACTTCGTAGCCCATCGGTCTTCATTCATTGAAGCCAGGGCATTGACTGACTTTCAGCGATCGCTATAAGAAAGACATAAAAAAAAGTTCTCCTAAACCTGTTCCTTTCCGTTACTACTACTTGGAATTGGAAGTCTAGGAGCAGGACTAACCTTTTTCTTTCATTTAAATAAATTCGAGATGTAGCTTTCTCTATCTCAAGAAATTATTCCACCTCCATTCATTGGAGAACAAAGCGTTATCTGATTAGATCCTCGCTTCAAACTCAACCGAATCAAGTTTCAAAAATAGAAGTGGAAGAGGCAAAGGGAAGAGCGGGGTTGCCGAATTGTTTCTCGGAGCCGGACGAAACATCTATCTCTATTTACAATACCCTTACCCCCAAGAAAACTTTGTCGAAAAAGGTTGTCATCGTAATAGGGATTGCACCTCAACATGGCAGCCCTCAATTCTGCCAATTGTGTGTGACTTGTACTCTTCTAGGCTTCCTCTTTGCCTCAAGTGATTAAACTCATCAACTACACCAACCACATTTCTTACCTCAAACCTCTCTACAATCTCTTGAATTCACTCTTGCCAAGATACTTGTCCCCTATTCACTAAGAAAATGTTGTACCAGCTTTCAGCTCTCCCCCTAAGGTGCATTGCCGAAAGTTCTACCTTGTACCAATCCGTAACTTGGTACACCGAAAAGTAATGTTCACACTTTTGTATCCAAGACCTGGCCCCTTCAAATATTGGAAAATAAACTCTAGGAGGTTGATGTATCTGCTGCCCATATTGATATTGATATTGCGGCCTTTGTTCTTGCAGGTGTTGGTACGGGTCATGCTGTTGAGTTGGAAGCGGTTGGTTAAGGTAAGTATATATTGGCACTTCTGGTTTCATGGAATTTCCAGCATAGGGCAAAAGTATTGGTTGGGAAAATTGGATATTTGGTATTGAATTGGGTCTTGGTTGTGGTGGTGGAGGTACAGGATTAGGTCTAATATTATCATGTTTTGAGCTGTGAGGAAGGCCATAGGTGGCTGGAAACAAGTGTTCATGCCAAGGTTTTGAGGGCGATAGAGAGGGTTATTTTTGTGATTGGGTCTTTTAGTTGCTTTGCTACTAGAGGTCTAGGTGGTTAGGGGTTTAAAGGTCTGGAATAGGTGTGAGTGGTGGTCGTATTCAGTACCAATGGTACGGTAATTGGAGCTTCAGGCGGTTCAGGCCTAGGATAAGAGCTAGAGGCTTGTTGAGGGGTAGCCATGGTTTCAGCTTCACTGGCAACAGCTGGTAGGGACATTTGTTGTGGTGTTCTAGGAAAATGAACCATATTGCCCCTAGTTGTGTTAATCGAGCTATGCTCTTCTTCAACGCTCCGCGCCTTCAAAAAAGTAGTTTTGTTGCTTGCGCTTTAATTTAGGAGTTTCAACTTAACTAGCATATGTGCATTTGGGTTGTTGGCATATGTCGGCTACATACTGGATGCTTTTCCATCATTGTTCGACTTGCACAGAAACAATGTGTCCCTTCTGGTTTCTTTTTCTCCCTCCAAGTTTGTTCTTCACTGTAATGTGTGTCAACTCAACAAGAGTGAGCACACCCTTCCTGCTGGTCTTCTTCAACCTTTTTCTGTTCCATTACAACCTGGGTCTTCTATTTCAATGGATTTTCTTGAGGCACTCCCCAAGTTTTATGGTTTTAGCTCAATACTTGTGGTCGTGGACCGTTTCACTGGCTCATTTCATTCCTCTATCTCACCCTTTTAGCTGTATACCCTATCTTGTATCCAGTAGTAAGTCTACTCTTCTTACCCCCTCTCCTCTACCTTTTGTGGCCCATCTTTAGCTTTTTGACCATCTTTGAGTCATAGTGAGACGGCTCTATCTCTTTTCACAAGTACAGCCGTAAGTACAGTTGCGGGCGTCAACGATCAGCAGTACTGAGCTACGAAAAGTCTATCGAATTATAGCTACGGAAAGTCTATTGAAAGGACCTAATCAAAGGCTACTACAGCTATAACTGACCCGCCTATGGAATCTATTGGCTCGGCTGAACCGACATGAAATGAAAGAGAGGAAGGCGGAAGCTATTGGCAAATAGAGGGGGGATGTTCTCCGTGTCTTTTAGCCCTCACTAGATGACCACTTGCTTACTTTTCACTTCTTCTTAAGCTTGGCAGACTAGTTCTTGACTGACTTGATAGTGCGATGAGCTTACTTGCTCTAGTTCTATCCTCATGATTGACTTACCTGAGTACCTAGCACCGAGAATCTATGTAATTTACTTTCAAAAATATGCTGTTGATGCTAACACGCATATAAATAGATGTTCCCCACTGCTTGCTCCTCTTTCCCGAATGGGGTTATATGCCTTAGTGAAACTCAGGGTAAAGTGGCAAAGGTATGACCTCAGGAAGAAAGAAAGATCGGGCGGGGAAAACGGGGTTTGAACCCGCGACTTCTGGCATGACAGACCAGCACTCTAACCAACTAAGCTATTTCCCTCTTTCGTAACTACTGTTGATTCAACAGTCACCTACCGGTTACCTTTGTAACTATACCAAAGTAGCTGTACAACAGAATGCCCTTCGCCTTTAGTACTTTTCTTATATATATTATGTTATATACTAAATGTGTCAAAGCAATAGAACTTATTGAAAAAAAAACAAGCCCATCTTTCTCAAAAAGGAAGAGAGGGTGTGCCCCCCCCAGAGAGAACCCCATTCTTTCAAGAAAGTTCTAATTAATTATGTCAAAAAAGAAATAAGGAAAATAGGAGTAAGCGAGTAGGGTCAACAAGATTCTAAACGAATACCACAAGTGACAGAACCGACGATGATGAAGAGATAAGGGGCGAAGGATATTTTTTCTATTATTCCAATTCTTATTTATTGATTGATTATCTAATTTATTTAGATCCATATTCATTTTCATTTGCAAATACAAACTCTCTTTCATTTTCTTTTTACTTTTGCGCTAAGGATAAGGGAACTGAGAAAAAAGAGCTGGCTTGGCTGGTACATCAAGCATATGACATATTGCTTGTTCGGTGTGGTACACATATCTGTCAATGTCAATCAAGTAAGAAAATGCATTCCCACTGTCTGAGGAAAAGGTGAAGAATTGCAATTTATTGAGCTTGTAAGGCCCGTTGAAGTCCCCGAGAAAGGGTATAAATAGGGCTATAAGCAGGCCGTTTGCTATTGCAATAAGGGCTGCTCGCCTTTCCTTTTGATGGCTTGGCTTCCTATCGCTCCTATGTAGTGGTCGGCCTTAAAAGGAGTCTTCCTACCATACCATCATGCATGCCTATGTTATAGTGCGTTAAGCTTCGCCAGAAGCAAGCAAGATGATGAAGCGAAGCTTCGTAGACAAGGCTCATTCCGTGCTTGACTTACGAGCTCGTGTAGTAAGGCCTCACCCTACTTCAATAAGGGCTTATGCACTCCACTCGTAAATGAGCGTTAGAGCTTTTTGAGCGAGCGAAGCCTTCCTGGAGCTTCCCCCTTCCCTCACCCGAGAATTGCATTTCCGCTTTAGCTTCCCCGGTTTAGTTGGTTTGGAGGATTAATTGATTGGATACCCAATCCGCATAATCTTTCAAAGTCACTGCTTCTACGACGATAGGCGTAAAGGCATGATTAGTTCCACGAATCTCACTGCACTGACCATAGTAAACTCCTTCTCGTTGTACTGAGATGGAGGTAAGATTTGAACGACCAGGTACAGCATCACATTTGACACCTGAGGAAGGTACAACCCAACTATGAGGTACATCAGCGGGTGTTACAATCATACGTAGATGAGTTTTGGCTGGTACAACCACTCTATTGTCAACTTCTAGTAAACGTGATTGACCCAATTCTGGATCATCTTCTGGAATCGTATAACTGTCAAAAGTGAGTGACTGTTCATCGGAACTGTTATAGTCCGAATACTCATAAGGTTGGGTCGACGCCCGCCTCCCCCCAAACTTGACTTGCAAGTTTCCCCGCAAAAAGCTCTCCACGCCTACTCTTATTTATAAAGAGCACTATTCTTCTTTAGTTAGGTAGTTCTCCCCCCTCTATGAGATCGTAAGACCCGGTGGAATCGAAGGCCCGCTTACTAATAGGCAAGAGGGGACCCTTTCTCGCCCAGCCCTACCTACATCAGTGAAGCTGGAACCGAGGAAGACAATGTTCAACACACATGAGACAAAATGAAGGTATGGGACAGCCAGTTCACCACGGAAAGAGAATTCGATCCTTTAGTTTAGTAGTCTTCTTTGTTCGAAAAATGCGCAGTGGAAAGGGATGCTAGTCGGCTTTGGCAAAGTTGTAGGCCCCAATAGATCAGATCAAGTGTGATTCCTCACCTATCCTGCCAGGGGCCAAGTCGAAGGCTTGAGTATAGATTCCCTATGCTCATGTGAACGGCCGGCCCGTAGATCTAAAAGGATCCATAAAAAAGACCGGAAAGTATGTTTTTGCACGAAAAAAAACTCGTTCATGAGACCTCGAATTCCCACGTTCCAGCCTGCATTATGCCAGCAGGTCCCACCCCCAATTTCTTGAGTCACCCTTATCTAAAAAAAAGGACGGAGTCTATCTAGATCATAGGATCACTGTATTCAGAGGTCAATTCTCTTTCTTTGACCTCCCACCATTCATGACATCCCTTGATTCTCGCAAGAACGGCTCCTCGGTGGAGGAGTAGAAGCGCTGGTCCCCTTCGGTCAAGTGCTTGTGCGTGCTGTTACCTACCGTAGGACCTCCGTCCCCGAAGCGAAGAAGGAGGAGCAGGAACAATAGGTTGTCCTCTCTTGGCCCAGTAGTTCCGCAACTACTACCGTGGTTGTTGCCAACGGGGATCCCCCATTCCGAAAGGTAACGGGACCAGCCCTTAGGTCCAAAGTTGTATGCCACTGCTGTGGTGCCGATAGATCCACTACTGAAGTCCCGTTATCGGACATTGCGGGCTTAGCATCTATTTTCGTATATCGCTCCACGACACCGAGAAGAGGTATGTGTACCTCCAGCAATAACAAGAATGGAACCATAGGCTCCTATGCTGGGAGCATTTCGGGGTATAGGTCTAACCACCTCAACTCCCCGTTTCTGGCATGCTATAGTTCTTTTAGTCTCTCGACGATGGGAATGGGAGATGACCGGTAAGCCAGATGCTTCGCGAACCACCGGTACATTTCGTTGCACTTAAATCACCCTCGTTAAGAGGCGCACTCCGATACCATTGATATCCAATAGCTTTGATAGTAATGGCTGGATCTACTAATACCCCGTCCATTGAGTATAACAGAGCAAACGATGGTATAGCAATGAACAAAAGAATGACACTTGGAAATATGGTCCGAATAATTTCGATAGTAGTTCCATGAACAATCCTTTGTGGGATTGGATTAGTTTGCTCGTTGAAATGCCATAAAGCGCGAACCAACATCCGTGATACGAAAACCAAAATAAGAATGAGGAAGAAAAAGATATCGTGATGTAAGTCAATGATTCCTTGCATCATAGGTGTTGCTGCGTATTGAGATCCTAATTGCCATGGTTCCGCAGCATCACAAAGAGCGATTGTGAGGAATCGACATGATAATGAACGAAGAATCATTGGAATTTCCCATCTTTTTCAGCTCTGCTCCCGAAAAGAGAAAGGAGATTGATCTTGACGTCGGCGTTGGTTTTTCCAACGAAAAACAAGAACATTCTTTCACGAACTTCCATGACAAAATGCTAGTTGCCTTGTAACGCATACACTGGAGCGTTTGTCCCATCGACGAAGGCCACTATACGCGTTTTCTGAAGAGCAACATTCTCTTATAACCAAACATCGCAAAGACAGAAAGGAGTATCCTGAACGTAAGGCCAATGGCTAGCATACTTCGGTGAACACTCACTATATTCAGCTAAAGCTGGATGCATATTATATTATATTATATTATATTGTATCTCGCCTTGGTAGAGCGAAACTTTGAACCCAACACAAGCAACTCTCCCGGTTTAGCGATATTGATGGGTTCCAGCCTCATTCCACTAGCCCTAAAAGCATTCTAAATATATAAAAGAGGGGGAATGGATTCTACAAGAAAAGGCGGGCAAAGGTAGTTCAGGGGTCAATTCTTGGAGCATAGCTCATTTCTAAGTCCCCAACCCATCTCGTGCTCGTGTTGTACGCGATCGAATCTTGCGGCCGGATAGAGCAATGGAATCACCGAGTCGTATGAAAAGAGGGCTCTTCTTTTTAATCTTAACACAAAGGCTAGCTCCCCTGGGGATTGTCATATTACAATCATTTGTATTACTTTCCTACCAATCCTGAACTAGCTATGACCCTTATAGCGAGCCTCGCTTTACTGTTTCAGATAGAAACATATGGCGCTCCTAAAGTCGATTGGATACTTTCTTTTTTATTGAATTAAGCTAAGCCGTGGACTTTCTCACGTGAAGAACTCCTTCTTATGAGCTCGTGGACTTGATCAATGCTAGTTCAAGTTCACGTCATACTAGGAAATTAGTTCATTAATTCGTTTATTTGCCAACGAAGAAGCCTTGCGCTACTCGGAAAGTACTGACTAGAGGGGTGTGTGGATCCACAGTCCTAGCCATTCTCACAACGGGATAATAAAGCGAACAAAGACCATGAGAAGATATTACAACAACCAGAAGGAAGCCTGTCAAGCCAACCTTCCCTCACTGCGAAAATGCAACATCCGGCGTAGTCGTTGGCTTTGACCTCAGATTCATTACTTGCTAGAGAAGTAGTTTACATAACTGTCACAGCTCCAATGCAATAATCTTGTTAATCAGCAAAGTAGCTAGCCTAAATAAGGAGTTTACAATCGCTTGACTATAAAGTAAAGAGCGGCTAATGGGAGATTGCTTGAGTAGGCTCAGTAGGGATTACCCGCGGGCAGGGTGAAAGAGCTTTCATTAATAGTATGAACTGGTGGATCAGCAAGATAGCTAGAGCTCCTTAAAGGAAAGCAAAATCCAATTCTATATTATATCAAACTATAAAGCAAAGATGAGGAAGCTGCGCCTTTACTCGCTCGAATTAGAGGAAAAAGGGTATATGCAGCAGTAACAGCTTTTCTTTCAATAGTAAGCAGGAAATGCGAATAAGAGAAGGGTAGAAGAAGCGATCCACGCATTTCCTTATTTCACAACGGATTTGACTCGTTAGAGAAATCATTTCTTAGGTATGCTACATTCTTTGAAGAAAGAGTAGGTTCTGCTATTTAAGACTTAGAGGAAGTGATTTTCGGGAACTAGCAGACCAAGCCAATCAACAAGGAAAGCCTGTCAAGCAAGGAAGCCACCAAGCAAACCTTTAATAAGCATCTCTAGCGCAATCACTTCTCTATAGAAAGAAAAAACCTGCAGTCAAGACTAGTCACATTAGTGAAACAAGTGATTCGCTGACATTCAATTCAAATAGAAAGAGTAGTCACAGCTGTGACAAGTTGCTCTAAGAGGAAGGAGTTGACTTACTTTCAATTCCTAATATAGCAAGAGCGGATTTTTTTCATGTAGCATTTCTACCCCTATAGGATTTCCCATCTTAACCGAGAATGGGTGCCCACCTTGGACGTACCGAGAATGGGTGCAGCCCACCCCATCTAAAGTAGCCTGAAATTCGTTCCTCTACAATCCAAAGCAGTCCGAACATGTACCACGATCTGGACGGACAAAGAATGTCGTACACTTGAGTGACCCCCTTTTCTGTGACCACCACCAAATTCAAAAGAAGAGGTGAGATCACCCTGAAAAAATCCTTTGTAGCTCTTAAAATATGGGCCAACCTCTCCATTAATATTGATACTCACTGCACCTCCTTCTACCACTTGTTTAATCCAACCTCTCCACTTCTCACTAAAGAAAACCCTTTTTAAGCAAAACCTCTTGTAGAAAATCCCAATTCACCCTGTCATATGCTTTTTCAAAGTCTAGCTTTAGTATGCCCCCCCTCTTGTTTAGTCCTCCTAAGCTCATGAAACACCTCATGGATAGTGACCACCCCATCTAAAATATTTCTGTTTTTCATAAATGCCGTCTGACTCTTACTCACCACCTTATCTGCAACTCTCTCAAGCCTATTTGTCAGTACTTTAGTCACAATTTTATAACAAACATAATATAAACATATTGGCCGATATTGCTTGATAGTTGCAGCATCTTTCATTTTAGGAATCAGAGTAACCACCCCATAATTAAGTCTTCTAAGTTGCAACTCCTCAGCATGCGGGCTATCAAGCATTATTTTGACCATCTCTTTAACCATCTCCCAAAAATGTTTCTAAAAGATTACTGGTAAGGCATCTGGGCCAGGAGTTGTATTGGTTTTCATCTCTTTAACTACTAACTCTATTTCCTCCATAGTGAAAGGCTTAGTCAACTCTTCCTAGTTCTGATAGCATTTGCTCTGTTGACCAAGGGGCTTCCACCAAGAGATATGCCCCCCCTGTCCTCTGAACCAAATAGTCTCTTATAGTAACTAGAAATGTGTTCTTGCAACTCTTTCTCATCTTGTATAACATTTCCTTCATGTTCCAAAGAAGCAATATTACATTTTATGTGTCTTCCATTGGCAGCACTATGGAAGAATGAAGTATTTGCATCTCCCTCAAGTAACCACTGACAAACTGACTGACAATGTGGACTGCATGAGCAATGTCAGGCCGGGTCACAGTGAGTTACACAAGGCTGCCTACAAGATGACGATAGCGAGTGGTATCCCTCAAGAGGAGTACCATCACTAGGGCGCAATTGGAGATGGAGCTCCATGGGTGTAGCGGCAGTGTGTGTATCAGTAAAACCTGAGCGTGAGATCAAATCCTGAGTATAGCGATGCTGAGAGAGATAGTAACCATCATTAGTTTGATCAACCTCAATTCCCATAAAATAACTGAGAGAAAATCAATCTGACATCTTGAATTGCTCACTCAACTTTTTCTTAACAAAAGCAATGTACTTCTGATCATCTCCAGTGATCAACATATCATCAACATAGAGAAGAAGCAAGGTAGACCGCGGTCAGATGTATGAGTGAAAACTGCAGGGTCATGCTCACTAGAAGAGAAACCAGCAGCTTGAACCACAGAGGTGAACCGCTCAAACCAAGCACGAGGTGGTTGCTTTTTTCCCATAGAGGGCCTTTCGAAGGCGACAAACATGACCATCAGGGACTTCAATACCCAGAGGTGGCTGCATATAGAAAAAACTCATGCAGATCACCATGAAGGAAAGCATTTTTGACATCCATTTGAGAGATTTGCCAAGATCGAGCTGCAGCCACAGCAATCAGAGTACGAACAGAAATTGAAACAACGCAACCGTACTATCTATTTACGATAATTTGATTGCTGACAACACGACAACATCACGCTTCTCTTTCTTATTCTTATTTATATAACTGTCACTTTACCGGGCCGGAAAAGTGACACCGTCACGTCTAAGGGTCGTATGCCTGGAACAAGAAGGGTCGTCGTACAATTTCGGCGATTACAAAAAAGAAGGAGGCGAGCTCCCTATCCCTCTTTGTCTTTCCACTTCCCTCGTTCAGGAACAAACACTTCGCCAAATTCTTTTGAGTACCGGCCCGGTTTTTCCCCACTAACCAATTACGTTACGACCATTGAACAAACTTGGTTGACGAACATGGTTTATGCGCCGCTAATCTAGCGGCTTGTCGAGCATTTGACAAACTCACACCATCCATTTCAAATGGGATTTGTCCCGTGGACACACGAGCAATCCAACCCGTCGGATTTCCTCTTCCCATTCGAACTTCTGTGGGTTTCCTCGTAATAGGAAGATCTGCGAGAACTCTTACCCATATCTACAATTTCTTCGGAATTGTCCGCTCATAGCATGATGGAATTGTCCGATTGGAGCCCGACGCGCTGCTTCAATGGCTCGATATGAAAGATGACCAGCTCTACAACTTTTGGTGCCATATCTTCCAAATCCAAGTTGTGTACCATCCGGTTCGCGACCCCTACTACATCTGCATTTAAAATATTTACTATATTTCGTACGTTTCGGATATAGCACGTCCCTTCTTATTTTGACTATATGAGATCCGCACTTTGACACCTGAAATTCCGTTACGAGTAGATACTTCCGTAGGAGCATAATTGATTTTCTGGTTAAATACATTACAAGATGTTTTTCCATACTTTCCGCATTCAGTTCTAGCTATTTCCGCACCCCCTAATCGACCAGAACAACAAATACGTATCCCCTCCACCCCTTTTGGCATTATTAATGGAATATCCTTTACTATTTGACTAAAAATGGAACGAAATGATATTGGATTGTTCCTCAGTTGAAAAGAGATGTCTTGAGCAGTCAGAGAAGCACTTTGATAAACAGATTTGATCTTTACCGACTCAATCCAGGTATTAGTGTTTGTTCTATTAGACAAAAAAGATCGCATTTTTTGCACTTCGTTCAAATAAGAGTTGTACCCGTACGGAATTATCCTCTTTCTCAGTATGAT
The DNA here is from genome assembly GCA_039707655.1 of Elymus sibiricus. Lineage (NCBI taxonomy): Eukaryota > Viridiplantae > Streptophyta > Magnoliopsida > Poales > Poaceae > Elymus > Elymus sibiricus. Next base: position 309,876,125 of record CM077674.1, read on the forward strand.
CTCTATTCCCTTTATCAATTTGCCTATCCTACCTAGGTCTATGAATTTCTCTATCAATTCCATTACCTTATCCTTACCCATGAGGTTCCTACATTTGATCCTAAATTGAGCTAGGAGTTGTTCCCGAGCATACTCAAAAAAGGGTTATTATACACCCCAACCCCATCCCTTGGAAAAAAGAAGGTAGCACCGAAGAAAGGAAAGAGCGATATGGTGGTTTTTGTTGTTCCCGCGAAGCGAAGATCATTCGCTTGGCGAATGAAGTGGATCAACCTCTTTTTGGCTCGGGCCAAACACTTTTTCTCGCTGGTAGAGCTTTCTAAAAAAAAGCGATGCGAGAGCGTATTCTCTTATCTAAGCTTCCTCCCTTCGCTCCCCCCATCGTAGATGGTTCAGCCACACCCGGTGCCACGAAATGATTGAGAACTAGGACGGGGTCGAAATGCATTTTATTCTTAGTATTAAAAAAGTATTGCATGACCGAATAATTCAAGGAGGGGCGCACAGCGGGGAGGGTCCATTTTAGTAGGTGACTCGTCGGGCCGTCAGAACATGACTTCTTTGGTAAAAATAACTTGATTCTATTCCTTTTTAGTAAGGAGGCGGCATTTCCCATATGGAAAGGTATGTCATTTACAACGCCGGCGTATTGAGGCCGCTTGAAGGCCTCGCTCACCCGAAGTGATTTATCAAAATTCTTCTTTCTCGATGGTGATCGGTCATGGTATCCATAACGTTGCATCTTTTTTGGCCAAATCCGGATTTCGTTTTGCATCTCCTTGTCGATCAACTCGACTCTTTTCCCTGCCCCCCGGCCTCTCACTTCGTTTCGTTCTTCCTCTGTACCCTCGCTTGAATGAAGACACCCGATCGGCCCGACTTTCCCAAATGTCGGCCACCAGCCCTTTTCCTGTAGTACGGGTCTTGATTTCTTGTCTTGATTTCGTTTTGGTCGTGGTGATCGCCCGGGAAGAAAGAAATGAATGAATGTCCTTTTGGGAAAATGTAGAATAATACACCTACCGAGACGAAAGCCAAAGGCGAGTTTCGTAGGTGGACGTATCGAACTAAAATAAGATCTACGATTGACATCTTGATACAATGATTTACCATAATAATAAATAGAGTCAATGGTGACAGAGCCGTGGGAAGAGCCACTTCTTTTTTGCGGCGGGGGCTTCCATTCACCAGCGCAGACTACATACACGTGCTCTCTGAACCGTGCTAGATAGTCACCCATCACACGGCTCTCAAACCCAACCTGTGGTGGATCCCGGGGGACAAAGCAAAGTCAAAGCACTTGATCCTTTGCCCCATACTTTGAGATCTTCCTCCCCGCCGATCAAGCAGCAACGCAGCTCGTGATAGGCTTAGCTTAAGCCGCTAACGTTCGGTTCGGATAAGTAAAGTCCCTTCGGTCGGTTCGCTCAGGTGGTCTTCCCTTATTTTCCCTAACGTTCAGAGTTGTTCTGGTTTGAGAAAGGAGCACCGCCAAGTCCACTAGGGGCGCCCTGAATGAATAAGAAATGGACAGCTGAGGTCAGGCTTGCATGAAAATAGAAGATAATAAGTTAGATGTACACACCTGAGGTTGGTAAGAACTGAGGGACAATGCCCCCTCACTGGGCCCATCAGCGAAAGTAGGTTTGCTTTCGTGCAAGGCCCCCGCTGCTGGAACAGGCGGTTGTCATTTTCAAGTAAACGCCCCGCCCCCTTTCTTTGCCCGCCGGCCGCCTAGCTCGTTATTCTTTGAGATCTGGATTGAGTCTCGCTTCGGGGCAGGGGAAGCATGGATTCGATAGATCTATCAAATCCATGCTGCAAGCAGCAAGCGTAGGCTAAAAAGGCAATAGTCTAACGTTGGGGTAGGGCGCGCCAAAACAACCGGGGGCCCCGGAGGGGTCAGTACAAAAGTACTATATTCTTTCCACTTACTTTCATTGGCTAGCTGCCTTTTGTAGCGCGCGTACTATGATCCTCTTCTACGAATCTACAACTCTCTTTACTGAGTGAGACTTCATCTATATCCCTACAAGTAGATTTGGATTCCCATTTATTCTTTGAATGACAGCTTCAACTAGGCTCCACCTTAGAGAGGGTTTTCGGTTTGAATCAAGATAGGGTCAGGGGCACGTCGGAACGGTAGCTGCTTAGTCTCATCCAAGAGTCCAATCTCTTTGTACTGTGCTTGCTTTTGTGTCTTTGAATAAAAAAGAAAGAAGGGGGTCGATTTAGGCTCCTTCCCTTCCACTGCATAGCTGCGCTATCAGGTACTACGAGCCCTCTGCCCCACGCATCTAACCAGCTCGCGTGGTTCACCGGTTCCATCGAAAACTCTCATTTGTTGAAGCGGAGCATAGTGTGGCGTCGAGCGAGAAAGGTCTCTTTTTTGGTTTATTCACTGATCTGAAATGAAACTTAGCACTTGTTTTTTTATTAATTCCTGGGGCTAGGCATTCACAGAATCAGTCTATCCGAACCACAGACGCACTTTTCAGATCAGTGATGGCCTCTCCAGCAGAGCTGGGCGCCGGGGCCCTGGATGCGCTAGCAATCGGCACATTAGGGGAGTACTTGCCCGGGTTTCTCGGCCTGGTATCCTTATCCTCGCGTTCATGATATCTACATTCAACCGAGCCCCGGAGACACGGTCGAAGCACGCCCGCCCCATGTGCGTCTTTCGTCTTTCACGACATGCTCTGGTCCCGGGTTTCTTCCTGTGGTCTTCTAGCGTTAGAAGAAGTCGTGTCCGTCCCGGACATCTGCAACGTCCTCTCACGCCTTTTTTGGGGGGACAAACAAAGATCAGGAAAAGACGGACCGAACCCATTCGGTGACTTTCGCGGTCGCCCTCACTGAACCGACTTGGATCTGAACTACGATTCAGATCAAGTCTTACCGAAATTGGATTTCCTTTTCGTGCCATACGTCGCTTAGACTTTACTTTTTCCCCTTTCCGCCCTTTCCTCTATTTGGTCGATAGGGTCTTCGTTTTATTCTAATTCTAAACCCATTGTCGTCCACAGTTTCCTTGTCGACGCGAAGGGGCCAGCAACCCCCAAACCAAAGTCTGAGATCAGAACTCATACCGCGGTTGTGGCTTGAAGGCCGCATGCAAGTTCTTCAATATTTAGAGAGTATATGTTAGTACGAGATCGCGCTATCAACTTATTTAATCTTTCTCGATGATTAGGACAAAATTGTATCCCTTAGGAACCGTACATGCTCCTTTGTTTGGATGCCGATCTAATATTGTTACAATACGAAATACTTGAAGGCCACACGCAATTGACTCACCTACATTTTATGCTCCCACCCTTTTGTAGAAAAAGCCTCTGCCTCTGGGGAAGTGCTCACATCAACTCCAATTTGGATGGAGCTTCTCGATGGGTTAGAGCGTTTGCGAACCAAAAAGGGGAAAAACCCATCCTCCAAAGTAGTGAAGTGAGCCAGTACAATAAGACAATAGGTCTCATGGGCCAAGCCTGCTATCAGGCAGTGAGTGGGAATCAATCTTGAAAGAGAGAAGGTCTAGTGATCTCAGAAAATATTTGATTCGCCGAAAAATTGGCTTTATCAGACCAATCCATGTTCAGAAGCCTTCCATCAAAAGTCAGTGGTCTAGGCCGCTTTCCTTGACTTTGAGTTGGATCTCATTCTTCTTCCCGGCACAAAAAGAGGGTAGACTTCATCCGAGACACATGGGTTCTTTTGCTTCCTTCAAAGAACTCGTCTTTGAGCCTCTAAAAAGAAGGGCATAGTATCCCAGCCACCTAGACCACCTAAAAGGAAGGAATTGGTCTTTAGCTTTGAGTGATCCAATCATTGGTGAATGGGTTCAGTAAGGTAGAAGGAAAGGGCCCCTCCCAACCTGGGAAATTCACAGCAGGAAAGACTGGCGCCGATCAGCGAAAGCGAACCCTTCAGTACATCGCGTTCAGCCCTCCCTCAAAATCCCATTTGTTTTATTGAGGAATCACTCTTGATCCTCTAAAGGCTCTTCTCCGTCTATAACTCAAAGTCCATCTGTCTCTCGTGGAAGCGCTTTAGAGTGCCTAGAAGATCCAGCAAACGGGGGTGCCAATGTTGTCCCAAGACCAGATCACGGTAGGTAGCTGCTTGAGGTTGGGAGACAGACTGGTGAACAATCTTCTTCTTGTTTTCTCCGACCTAGAGCACTCTTTTTTCAATCGTACGAAGAAACTCTATGAAAAAACCCAGCTATCACTCCTATGAGACGGCTAACTCCCAACTCCCGATACATTCTTTAGAGTCGACCAAAGTACTCGTTGGTTTGGACATAGTTTCTTTGTTCCTGTGTTTCTGCTTTGCTCTCCCCCTTTTTTCACTTAGTTTAGTTGGAATGGAAAGAGAACTTCCTTCAGTTTTTCTTTTTTTGTTGTTGCCTGGTTCGGTCTCTCCGAGTGGAATAAGTGGGTCCTTCTTCTTTTTCCTGACTGATGAAGGTCGAAACTGAAGATCGAAGCAAGCAGAGTCTGGATTCCTATGTTCGTACCAACTCAAATGATTGATGAATTGGATCTTGAGTATGCTCACTTCGCTACTCAGCAAGGGTGAAAGAATGACAAAGAGACTAACATCACAGAGGATGGGAAGGACCCAATCGCCTGCCTCTTTCTTGGTCCACCCCCCTGGTGGGTACTTTATAGCTCACAACACGAGATAGGCAGATATGTGACATAGAAAAATTGCTTTCATTGACAACAAGACTCTCTTCCTGATTGGGATTGGTCTGTGCAGGATCTCCTTCCCTATGAGACTCTTGCTTCCCTTTGAAAGAGGCAGACCCCTACTTCAATTGTCATATGATGACTCTTCCCCAGCTGTGGACTCTGACCTCTCACAACCAAAAAAAAAAGAAAATCAAAATCAAACAAATCCGACTATAACCAATCTATCGCCTTTGATGACTCGTTGACAGCCTCCTCAACCCAAGCTTCCATCTCCTGCTCCAGACATCGGCGCTTGCCCGCGCCAGTCCATGAAAGGTGGATGAAGGTGAGTTTGACTACGAACTCGAGGATGCTGGGAACGATCTCTTTTCGGGGAATCACTCCCGTCCAGAGGCCCTCTTCCTCCCTTTTTCTGAATCTGGGAGAGAGGCAAAAGAGAAGTCCAGAGAGACCTCGACTCTTTCAGGGAAAGGAGGGAGATCGAATGCGAGATGGAGTCCCTGCCGAATGGAATGGACATCCTTGGGGACAGCTGTGTAAGACTTTATTTACCTTAAAATTGGACGGAAAAACTACTACAAAGATCACAAGAAACCCAGCTCAAAGTGAATGGAGAGAGAACCCCTGCACCTTGGAAGGATCTGAAGTTGTTCGGACACTCATAGACAAGTGAACTCCAATCCAGGATCCCTCGAAAAGTGAAGTGAACTAGCCAGGTAGAACAGTCAGGATAGGAAAAGAGTCTTTCATGTCAAGGTGAACATAGACAGACAAGGTTAGTTTGTTTTCCTTAATTCTCAGAGAAAAGACTCGTTGCTGGAACCGAGAGCACTGGCGATTGCTTTCTTTCTAACCTTCAGCCAAGAAATTCCATACCTTCCACCGACTTCTTTTGTGTGTGGCCAGAACGTGATGCTTTCCAATGCCGAGTACTTTTCTTAACAATGTATGAAGCCCGTAAAACCAAAATCGATCCAAATCCACGACCTTGACGATCGAGGAAAAAGGGTATGTATTATTATGGTGTAAGCCTTCTTTATTTTTGGCCTTAGATTATCATAAGCGAGGAATGGTGCGTGCTAGCCTTCAGACTATACTTTATTGTAGGGAAAGGGAAAAAATGGAGAATATCTTTAAGAACCCTAGAAATAATTTCACTTGGAGCAACAGGGGTCAGGTCACACTATATCAATATCATAATTCTCTTTTTTTAATTGATACTGATTAGCCGTAAATCAATTTGATTTTGTTATGCCAGTAAGGAAACACTATTTGGGATACAATACCCATTTTAGAACCGTTCACTACTAACAAATAGAAAATATCAAAATAACAAATAATATAGTTAATGGTTCCAATTTTTCCTAAATTTGGCAGTCTGTGACTGGAAATCCTTTCTCTTTTCAATAGAAAGAGAAGATATTTAAGCAATGTGTGTTTTGAGATACAATCAATCGAAGAGAATAAAATCGGGTCCAATAAAAAAACAGGAATGAATTTATTAAAAGGGATTGGAAAGGGATAAGTACAAAGGGATTCAACGATCTAAAAAAATCAAAAAGGGTTTAATAATCCCCTCCTACGAATAATAATTAGTAAAATAATGTGGATGAATAAGATTTTGCTCAATTTTGGATCGGATTTGGCGGCATGGCCAAGCGGTAAGGCAGGGGACTGCAAATCCTTTATCCCCAGTTCAAATCTGGGTGTCGCCTGACCAAAAAAATACTTAGGATTTCTTATTGTACTGATTGAACTCGACAAATTCTTGCCCTACATAAGCAAAGGAAAAGAACTAGGCCTGTCGATACTGGATTTTACCATAGTTCTAGTTCTAAAAAAGACTATAAATTTCTTCTTAAAAACCGGGCTCTGGCAGGGTTCTAGGTAGTGGCCCAAACCGATGCCAATAGGGATGAGGGATATATACTTATTAATTTCATAATTGATTCTATTCCGCAATTCATAACTACGAAAGTAAGAGGTCGGAAATCTTGGTATCCAAAGGTCCCTAAAGGACATTCCTTTTTTGCTCCTAGGATTGAAGAAGAGATTATACGAAAGACTATCAAGATTTCCTAATTATCTAACACTACCTACACTAAAGTAAGGTCTACTGACTCTGTATGGAATTAGATTGGATTGGCTGATGGGAAATTTAGGAGTTGTGGAAAGAAGAGACTTTCTTTCCATACTTACGAGAGACTCTGAGTACTCAAACATTCAATCAGGATGGTCGGTTAGCTCTTATCTTTTAGAATAACTTAGTAAAAAAAGTCAAAGTAATAAATAAAATGAATCTCCTAACTCGGTAGCCCATGAGGTTCCAATGGTTAGTTTTGGATTTTTTCAGGCAAGAAAGCAAAGAAGAAGGGAGGATTCTCTATTACCAACTTCCCCCATTGTCCTGTCCTCATTGGTCATTCATCTTTCCCGATCTAGTGCCATCGTTCTTCAAGGTGCCAGAGGGTTTGAAGCATACCTACTACCCCTCCCCTGAGCTTAGTTCAGAGTTGCCTCAGCGCGCTCGAGTAATAACTGGGAAAATCAAGGCTGGACAGGTCTTCAAGCCAACTTCAGGAAGAAATGCAAGTGAAAGAGAATGCTCTCGAGGGCGCAGGAGTCTTTTTCTGTCTTGATTATTTGAAATCCAAATTGAAATGCCTCAACTTGATAAATTGACTTATTTGTCACAATTCTTCTGGTTATGTCTTCTCCTCTTTGTTGGAAGATGAGTACACATCGGGTAATCCGCCCATGAGAGCCCAATCACAAGAGGCTCATACAGAAAGCAATCAGCCCATAGCCCAATATCGAGACCACAGCCTATTATTCAAACCACAAAGGATCTGTCTTTCATCGTCCAATCTTCTCAATCGAACATATTGACATCAATACTCCTTTCCATGGCCATTCACGGCCCGCGAAGATCAACCACTCGTGCCCGAGATCACTATCCAATCAAAAACCAGACTTCCAAGATCCATCTCACTCAAACCCTTTTGAATGTAGCGGATAACAACGGAGTGGGGCTATCGAATTGATATGTATTCGAATCTTAGGAGCTGGTAATCACTGATATGCTCATATTGGTGACGTTATTGTTGCTATAATCAAAGAAGCAGTGCCCAAAATGCCTCTAGAAAGATCAGACAGAAGTAAGACGAGCTGTAATTGTACGTACATGTAAAGAACTCAAACATGACAACGGTATGATAATACGATATGATGACGGTTGCCATTGATCAAGAAGGAAATCCAAAAGGAACTCGAGTTTTTGGTGCGATCGCTCGGGAATTGAGACTTATGAATTTCACTAAAAGAGTCTCATGAGCTCCTGAGGTATTAAAAATACTAGTAGTAGAGACTATGATATAGTAGGGTATCAGAATATAGATCAATTAGTAGATTGTGTCTGACGCATATACATGAAAAAAAAGAATAATTAGATAATAATAAGAATAAGAATTCTAATCTTAATAAAAGGAAGGGTTCGAATAGCATCTACTAATATTACCGAAAACTTTGTGAAAATACTTCTACGAGAAGGTTTTATTGAAAACGTTCGAAAACCATAGGGAAAGTAACAAATCTTTCTTGGCACGTGCCCCTGCTCCTGGTCTTCGAACTAGTCATTAATGGTCGGCAACATAGGTACCCTTTTTCGGTATGCGTTGCGAACACTTTCATTTTTAGCGTCTCATCTTCTCTGGAGAAGCTCAAATCGAACGGATAGAGCAGATGGTCCAACTACAGAACTTCTTCTTTTTCATTACTTCCATGGTCGTGCCCCGTGGCATGGCAGCACCCATACTATTGAAATGGTTCGTCAGTAGAGATGTTCCCACTGGTGCATCTTCTTCCAATGGTACTATAATTCCTATTCCTATCCCTTTATTCCCTTTTTTGGTCTATCTACATTTAAGGAAATTTATACGCTCCATGGACAGAGCAAAAAGTGGAGTGTTGGTCAAACCAAGCCGCCCTATTCTATTACCAGACAAAATGGAGAGAAGCTCATCCGCTAGAAATGCTTTATTTCATTTTGTTCCTGTTCTTCATTTCCTTATTATCGAATCCATGGGGGACTTGTCATATTTAGAATCTTTCTGCGGTCTGCTCTGTTTACAATTCTTTCGTACTCTCTTCTCTTTACCACGCGATAGGTCAGCGAAGCGTGAGCGGGCGGTCCGAAGTAAAGGCCAAACACTTTGGCCTAAGGGGAATGAGCAACAAAATGACAAGATGAGGTGCCCCGAGCACCCCCATATAGAAAGAAGGGTCAAAGGTTTTGGGCCTTTAGCTTTCCCCGCCCCCCCCCCCTCGTCGAGTGGTACTTGTTTGGGGGGTGTGCCACCAGAAAGCGGGGCTTGAAACTCTCGCCTTACCAACGAGCCGACTGCAGATGGCTGTTGGTCACGACTACTACAAAAAAATGAAGATGAATCTTTCTATTTCACATGGAGGAGTGTGCATCTTTATGTTGGGTGTTCTTCTGTCGTGCGACCCGATGGCTTATGTGCGACCTGTGGCCCACGCCTCCTATTCTATTTGTTCAGGGCAGGCGGCGTGAACTTTGATTCGATCCGGGTATTCAATCCCGCCGCTGAGATGCTCAGTTGACTCCTTAAACTTGATAGGAAGATGGCTTATTCCAAAATTCGTGCATAAGGGTAAGGAACTTTGGATGAATTAATGCGAATGGGTGTAAGCCTCGCTGCTCGGAAACACCCAGTGCTGACCACACTGAGAGACACGAAAGCGCAGGTAATGCCAGTTGGCGAAGTGGCGTTAAGCATCCCTAGCGGTACGCAAAGAGAGGTCATGATGATATCATCTACGTCCGTACCGCTCCTCGTGGAGTAGATCCCGCATCCAACCAACCTTTTTTTGACCAGGGAACGGGAGAATTCCCACTACCGCTGGCAGGCCAGCCGGGCCATGAGCGCGGTGGGAACGGGCTTCCCAAAAAGCGAGCCCCGGCCCGGGTCAGCATAGAATGAGGGGGACGGCCCTAATGTTGTGTTGGCTGGGTTGCGGGCGGATAAAAGCGGACGTGGGGACTCGGGACGGGGCACAGCGTAACTAAGAGAGCCATTCCATTTAGGGCGAGACAGAATGGGCGGGCACAAGCGGTCTGGTGTCCGAGCCGATTGGTCAGACGACGACTACTGCACATATTATATTAGCCGCCTATCCCGGAATGGACTGGGATGGAATAGAAAGAACGCGAAGCAGCAAGCAAGGGATGAGCGCTTTGTTGCGCCTGTGCATACGTTTTCTTGCTGGGTCGGTTTGTTTTTGGGGGGTGGGGCAATAAGCTTGCTTCTTCACAAGCTTATCCCCGCCCCCTTTCCTGTCTGTCCCAACCGGCAGCAGTTGGGTCTCCCCATCTCTCCTCAACTTCCCCGGTCTTCGGCCCGAGCTGTATGAGGCAGAAACTCGTCCCACGTACGGTTCGGAGGCCGAGCCCCACCCCTGCAATAATGGTGCGGCTTAGGTCAACTAATACGAATAAGATACAGTTCACTCAATGATTGCCCTTGGGTCCCGAACTCCATATGGGGAAGGAACGTTGTTGTTTGCGAGGTCTCGATCATTTACATGGACCCACTTCTCATTCCATTTGTGGGAATTTGATGATTTATAAACCGTCCCCAACGAGCGAAAGGTTCATGTTTGAACATGATGAATCACTTCGTGCCGACCTGTTGCCCATAAACTTTCCTGCCTCATATGAGAATGGAAAACTGGAAGATTTTCTGCATCGGTGGATGAAGAATCACGAACATAAGAATTTCTGGTTTAGCATATTCCCAGAAAGAAGATACTTATTTTCCATTCGAGAAACGAGGAGCACGACTGAAGTGGCTATACATACAAATCCATTTACGGATCTATATGCTCCGATTGGAACTGGAAGTTCCAGAACTGGCGGCTGGTATACCACCATAATGAAATTGCCTTTTATTTTTAGTATTCGGATAGGATTTCTGTTGGCTTCATCAGGAGGCTCGCGTAGTTTGTTACGTCAACTCCAAAAGGATAAGTTGCATTGGAATCGAGAAAGTTTCGTTCATAAATGAATAAAAGGAGTAAAAATAGTGGCTGCAGCGCGTCGAGGGTCAACCTTGATATCGAATAACCTTTCGAGCCTTCCCCAATGAATCTCTATCCTCCTTTGAAACCAATAGAAGTTCACTAACCATCCCTATCAAACATAACCCAAGGTAGGATCGAGAGGAGAAGAATAGGACTCTTGCTAGTATCATAACCTCTCGATGGGAAAATGAAACCATTAGATTAGTGGAAAGAAGAAAGAATGGGAAGAAAGCAGCCATGGGCAAGCTTTAATTAATAGAAATAAGTAGGAGTTACAGCCTTTAAATTCGAGTGAAACGAGCCTTTGACGTAGTCACAAATTCGACTGCCCTTTCACTATTATTATTATTTCGAGTAATAGCGGAAGGAGTGCCAAAGCCCATTTTAGTAGAAAGGTGTTGCCCTTTTATAGTAATGTGGAGTGACATAATCAATCGAATTCGACTGGTTGGTTCCCCTTATTAGTCAATTGCTTTTGACGTATCAGGTGGGAATGGGAGAGCCTCTTTTCTTTCCGCAATGGAATCGGCTTAAGCTCGACCTTTTCTTTCATTTCCTATCATAGGGATATAAAAATAAATCCAATTGCGTTTTTCTTAGTTTAGAATATCAAAAGACATCCCACAACCCGGTCTTAGGTTCAGAGTCGCTTTGTGGGAACTTCAAGAGAGAGAAGAGAGATCATAGCTTAATATCAAAGGTCAGGTATACCTGCCTACGTTCGGCATACACATTCACTAGTTCCATTCGGAACCTTTCTCTAGATGGAATCCCGATTCGACTTTCAAATGCAAGAGCAAGAATGCCGTGAGGGAGCCCTATCTAAAAAATGCAAGGCCAGATCCCACTTTCTTTAATCGAGCGGGCAAGGGATCGCAAACATCTTTTCTTTTCAGAGAAAAGGTTTTCAAAAGATATCCCGAAGGGGTCTTAGGTAAGGTAAGGAGTGACAGCTCTATTCAATAAGCTGGCTCTTTAAGGGAAGATAGGGCATCTCCTAAAATGTGGAAGTTTTGTGCTTTAGAGATAGGGCCGGCACGCTTTGCTGGAAAGCAATAAGTCAACAAAACAAGGTAGGTCTACCCCCTAATAAAGGTTTCGCTCGACGACCCTGTATCCATTCTCGATTAAAGCACGGAGAGTTAGGTTTATTATCTCCAGTTTGATGCTATCTTCTCCACGACTTGGTTCTTATGGATCTCCTCCAGGTCCTAGGCATCTTGTCTCTAGCTCTGCTCTCTATCGGTAGTCAAATCAGTACTTTGTCTTTGCCTGTCTCTGTCCATTCCTTCAACACTGATGGACTCGGAGTGGCATAACCCCTTTAATAAGAAGCATAAAACCTAAAGCGAGGAGATAGAATCGAAAGAATGATAGCAAGTTCTTTGAAAGTGGGAAGAAAGCCAAGGATACGGTGGTGTGTAGGGTCTTTCAAATCAATCAGGAAAGCGTGAGCTGAGAAGGAACACGGCTTTCCGCGCCTTGACAAGTGGATCTACCAAGAATAGCTTTTTCAGCCGTTACTTATTATATAATAGCTCGATCCGCTCACGCATGTGATTGATTTCTCCCCTCCCTTTCGAAAATCTTCCATTCGAACAGGAAGATTCCCTTCTCGCTGTGTATCCAGAACCTGAGGATGATGAGGATCTATAAAGGTTCTTTGATCGAGCTCTCGCTTCGGCTTCTTTTGTTGCCAAAGACCAGGACCCGTCTTATTTGCTGAAAACCTGTCTGTTTAGGGTTTCTTTCCTTTCAATGGACATACTTGCCTGGAACTGATTCTACCTTGAGAGCGCTTCCCTCTTTTCTGATTCCTTCCCTTTGACCACCGAAAATACAAATTCTAATAGCGATTTCTATTTGTTAGATGTTTCAAACAAGTGATTTTACACTTTTATCCTTCCTGTCTTTCCCCGATAGAGGAGTTTGACCCTTCCACTTCTGCCTTTGCCCTTTGTACTTCTTCCCGCAATTGAGATCCCTGTTAAGGAAGAATATCTCGCTCGCGATTTTTTTGCGAGGAAATCGCTCTACTTTTTCCAGCGATGAGTGATTGAGTAAGGTCTAATTCAATCTGTGTTATGACCTACCTTTTTTTATTGAAGTAAACGAGAGCTTTACTTCTTCTTTTCAAACCCTAAGGTTTGAGCTCGTCCTCGGGTCGGATTCGGATCCTTTTCTCTCTTTTGAAATTCCATAGATATAGATGTCTCGACTGCCGAATCTGAATCCTTAGAACAACTTGATTCCTTTGATTCACTGTCCATTTGTCCTTCAACCGGATTAATGGTCAACAACTTTGACAGCCTTTCCTTCACACAAGGTTTTTAATCCATCTCCCCCGCTTAGGGCAGTAAGGGGAAGTAGCGATATTCCGATTCCTTTGTGGGGAATCAACAATGGCAGCCGCTCCAGCAGCTTTAGTACTTAAGTTAACGCCCCAGCCCTTATCCCGCGATGAGAAGGTAGATGCGGTAAGCCAACTCCTATCCTTCTTGCGGAAAGGGCATTCAATGCCATCTTCATTACCTTCCTTGCTTCGAGGAGCAGGTCGAATAGTCAAAGAAGGGGATGGCTAATTCCAGGAATAGAGTAGCATTCTCAAGCACCACCCTCCGTTTTTTTTCAGTCCATATAAAATAGTCAATATACCAGCAGAAGAGGCTGCAGATACATGTCCACCACCTGTTTATCTACTACCATAAGCGGGAGCAGTTGCAGGTAAAGAGTGTTGTGAGGGCCTTCATTTGCGCGTTAAGGGCAGTTTCTGTTATAGCACTGGAAATCTGTGCCGTTAGTCTCAGCTAGAATAGAGGTTTAGCATCGACTAAATTCCGTATTCCGTACGTTACGAAGGCGATCTGAACTTTCATCATAGCCTTGAACCGAAGAGAGCAGTGCGAACAGTTCAGGAGGTCGCAAATCAAACCCTTAGTTCAGTGCCGGGTTTCATAAGTACTATCGGTCAATCATATCATTTTCTAGACGGAATGGGGTGTAGGCATGTTTATTGGAGCAGTTGGGAAGAACACCGGCCAATTTTTGCAATCGTTAGAAAAAGGAGCTTGGTCAGCCATGTTCCCTACGTACCCTCTCGTTATTCCCATGATTTTCTCTTGTACCTATTCTATTCTCCGCAACCGTCGGTTCAGATCTATCTCGGGTACGGTCACTGCACTCCAATCGTAGTATCTCCAATCTCTGCCTTGGTTTGTGCAACTATGGTTCTTTTTGTTATTGATGCCAAGAAAGAGAAATAAAGGAAGAATATCTTCATTGCCTCTAGTTGCGAAGGTAGCAAAGCTACAGATTCGAGTGAACTGGTTGGTGGTAATGATGTGTGGTAAGGTCGCTGCTAATGAATGGTGGGTGCGTGGAGAATGCTATGGATTCGAGCTCTATTTTCCTCTCGGTACTTAGATTTTTTTTCTTATCTCGCATTCCTGCTTCCTTTGTTCTGCCGACTACATTGATTGGATACCGTTGGGCCTGCCTACGCACTAAGTATACCTATTATCCATTGAATTGCCTTTGGTTGTCCCACCCATTTTGGAGATCTTATTCTAACCTTGTTCTATTGCTCTTTCTTGATGGTATTTCGGAGTGCTAGACCTCATTCTCTTTGATACGCTTATTCAATTGTTTCTTACGAACCCTTATGTTACTTTAATTCGATGAGGAGGATGGGACTAAGGAGCGGGTACGGGAGCTTGACCAGGAACAAGACAACGTGAAGTGGATTTGCCTCGGGTTATAAAACCTCCGACCACTCTTCGATTATTTTGAAGTTCTGAATTTCTCCCCTTTAGTCGGGAGGGCTCACTTTTATGCCTTTTCCTCCCATGATTTAAGGATTGGCTCAAGCAACCTATCTTACTTACAAATAATAATAAAGGGGCATGTTTTATAAAGTTTCAGTCTGTCTTTTTCTTCAATGGATAAGAAGCTCGACGAAGAGCTTCCCTTGCCTTTATATATACGGAAAAAGGCGAATCCAATTTTGTTTACTTTACTAGGAAAAAATATTATAGGCACAGACACTTCCTTTAAGAAAGCCATAATCTCATCAGCTTTCAAGTAGATAAAGAAGTTAAGGCTAGTGACATCAGCTATCGGCTATTGGCCTTTGTGAAAGCTTCTCTTCAATATGTTTTTTTCCTTTTCCAAGCCTTCTTCGCCAATGATTATGGGTCGTTCCTGTCCTGTAGTTCAATACACTATTCTAAGGCCAGTTGCCTATACAGGATCTCAAGTTTCTAGTACAGTCAGCTTTGGTTATCGCTACACCCTCTCTAGACAAACGATTTGATTCAAGCCACTCTACTACTGGTACAGTAGCACCCTGCCTTAATAATCGCATAGGCACCCGGGAACCTGACTCAGTAAAGAAGGATACTCCCTAAACAAGACTGCTAGCTGGTATGGAGGGACTTGCTTTGCTTGCTTCCTAGTCAAATATGCCCTATCCGTCTTACTTGAATATGAATGGTATATATAATAAATAGAAAAGAAACTTCCTGCAGATTGCTCAAACCACGTAACCTAATCAATGCGCCTATTCTCCTAAATCAAGACAAAAGGTATTCCATGGCTCAAAGGACTTTTAAGCTCAAAAGGGACCTCGCTCGATCAGAAAAGAAAAGTCCATTTTCAATCAACTGATGAATGCTGTCAATCCACTTTCAATCAATCGACGACTGCTCTTCTTCTATTCTGAACGTCTTAAAGTGTACCATTCAGAAAAGGTAAGGTTACAGGGCGCTCTGAGGAGGAGATTTGTAAAAAGGATTTCCAATTAATTAGTAGGAGAAGCCCCTTATTAAATAACTTAGCTCGAAGGTCCAAAGTAAAATGCTTAACCCATGCCACCCCTTCCAACCTTAGTGCCGTGTTATCCTAGAATCTATCATTCTCCAAAATTCCCTAAAGGCCCCCCGGGCTTGACAAGTTCAGCAAAACCGTAGAGAAAGCGGGCTACACCTAGCTTAGCCTATCCAATATCCGATTCAAAAAGAGCTTGGATTGCTGCCTTTTCTATCTCTGTATAAAGTCAGTCAGTCCCAGTGTTGGGCAGAGCCCATTGTCAAAAGATCGTTTTGCTAGGATGCTTGCTTGAATCTAACTACTTCCAAAAAAGGCATTTTTCACTCTATATGGTATGGCTACAAACCGAATGAAGAAGTCAGAAGCAGTTCATCGCCTATGGGAGCTTGCTGATAGTAAGGAAGCCATAATCTTTCTATCGGATTGCCTATTTGTCTATCTGTCTGGTGAAGAGAGAATGTAAGATACTCTCAATAGGGCAAGCACCCAATACCTCGTAGAG